>CM050204.1:18516041-19116041 GCA_027475355.1 Coilia nasus | reverse complement strand
GTGAAGTGTCCTCTGTTGATTTTTCTTTAGTCTTACTCAGCATTTCCTGCCTTTTATTGATACTGTCCCAACTTTTTTGAGACGCTTTGCTGGCCGAAAATTTTAAATGACTAAATATCTCATACAACAACAAAAAAATCCAGTTTCAATAACTGATATGTTGTCCTTGGACTATTCTCAAACACATATATTGCTTGTATGATTTCAGAATTATAGAATTTATTTTTTATTTAGATTTAACACAACGTCCCAACTTCACTGGAATTGGGATTGTACATTTATTTTCCAGGCCAACCCCACCCCAGTGTTTACACTGCAATCGTCAGTGACAGTGACACGTTCATGGCAGTTGAGAAAGCACCAAAGTCTTACCATGTGTGACATTGAATTGGTGTTTAGAGAGCAAAGCTCTCTCCTTCATCCCACTATATTGGTCTGAAAAGATAAGGTTAGCAATTTCCTGACTGATACATTCACTCTCTGAGCTCACTTGTCTGTAGGTCAGCTTCCTCAGATTGGAATCATAGTAGCCCAGCTGGATGTCATCCAGCATCAACACCGCACTGAACTCTGGGAAAGGTGTATCTCCAATGATGAATGTTCCAAAACTCAACAGAGAATGAGAACCTGTGCAACAAGATATTGGTATGCAGGTTAACATGTGACATCGCCGCCCATTTTCCCACCAACAGTTTGTCTCCGAATACTAAGCAAAAGTCTTTCTGTTTCTTCATATTTTCTGTATAGACATTTACAAACATTCTAGGAAAACAGTGGATCATATTGATCTTCATCATGGCTCTCATCTTTAGGTAACAGTCATATCATTTTTTAACACTGCTTGGGCCTAACACTTCTTGCTATCACACTGCAAACATCCCCGTACCAGCGTTCTGTCTAAATACTCCATATAAGAAAAAGTGTTACCTGATTTCCCAGTTGAAGACACCTGGAGTAAACAAAACAGTACTGCCATCCTCAGCATGGTGTGTTGGAATATTGTGCTTCTAATCTCTGCCTCTCACTAGCAATATGCCAGTGAGAATATATTAAATCTCCACCCACCTGCTCAGATATACTTCCTGCTGCACAGGTTTGGACAGCAGATATCAAGTGTCAATGTAAAAGGAATTCAAGGTTATCCCAGGTTAAAGTGGTAAACAGCTTCTGTACTATTGAGCTAGAAAGCTGACAAAGGTAACTGAATTCAAATATGTAATATTCAAGCTATTTGCATATCATAATTAATACATTTGACTTCTTTGTAAAGTAAATGTAATTTTTTTGTGTTTTATAAACTGTAAGTCAGTTCTTAGATATTTTGATGAACAAAAAAGTCGTATCTACAAATTTAAATGTTTGAAATTCAGGAAATTCAGATTTTATTTAATAAGGTCATAGACAAAATGTTCGGGTTACTCGGGTTCGGGAAAGTAACTGTGTTCCCTGGGCCCTTTGTTCCCAAAGTCCAAAGTCAAGTTCACATATTATCCCTGCTGATGGAAGTTGTCAGAGGTGGTGTTCATATGTTTATGTATGTAAATGTGTGCATGTGCAATATTAACCAGCTGATTGTGTAGTTGTGTGGTATGTAGCCCTCCCTCCTCACAGATTAAAGGACATGCTAATAAGTGCATTTACAGCCAGTGGTTTCTGCTAACTTGCTAGTGTACCCAACTCTTAATCTGAGGTGCTGTGGGCTGTGGGTTTGAGTTCGGGTCAGGCTGAACTGTGAAGGGTAACACTACAATTTTTTTAGGCAGCCTTTACAAAACAAACACAGGTCCCTGTGACATACAGTACAACATTATACAGAAGTGCACAGGTACAGATCATACATCCTATTCATACACACTCACTTTATAAATCATATCAAAGATGGATTAATAACACATTTGTTTTAATGTTAGTTGATTCATTAGTGAAAAAAGGAACTCTGAAGTGCCTGCCTGAGGGCAGAGGTTGATATTCACTGCAGGACACGTGAGGAATCTGAGGAGATGTTTCTAAACAGTCTAAGCATACTGTTGTTGTGGGCTTATTGGAAAGTTTGTGCCACAGGTAGTCCAATTATCTTTGAGCAGATTTTAATTTGATGACATACTCTATTTTATTTTTAACTAATAGAACACTCAGCTAAGCTGTGCTCTGATTGACCATGACTCTTTGAGTCACAGATTAAAAAAAAAAAAAAAAAAAAGGTCTACTATCCAATTACATACTTAGAGGAGTGGTTTTTGGGTTTTTACTAAAAAAAAAAGGCAATGGAGATGTTGGAGAGGTCACCATTCCCACAGTTTAGGCTACAATGACATGGCTGGTGTCTATGGAAAGCTGACACCCTGTAAAATGTTTTAAAACAGTCTGCATAACTGCATGAAGTACTCAGAGAAGAGTCAAAGAGACAAAAAGTTTTTTGTTACTGCCATATACTAACACATTTCAACAGACCACATTTTTTGCCTTTGGGTAACCTTAGTGACCTCAACTGGGCTCTACCACCAAGTCCTGTGGGGTTGTGTGTTAAGTTTGGGTACAAATAGGAGAAAATATAGATTTTTATTGATTGTTTTTGTAAAGGTATGCACATGCTTTTTGCTCATAGACTCCAAATGGGACTTTCATTAACAAAAAACAACCAAAAACAACAAAGCCTGATTACAGATGAACCCCTCTGTGTGCATGCATGAAGCATGATCTTGGTCTCAAATGCAAGCTTGCACTCTGAGGATTCTGGACTGTGTGTAAATATTTGTGTGTAAAGTACCCTGAAAAAAGCAACATGATTTGAGGGGGGCATATGAGCACAAATCAGTCATTGTAACTCACACCACACAGTTTGACATGGAATGGTGTGTGACTTTGGACTACTGAGACCCACAGCTTTGCAATGGTGTATGACATGGCAATACTACATGGAGTATGTAGCCTACAACTGACTTAAAGCATCCCACCACCCTCCCCTCCTCAGGCGGGACAGTGCCAAGAGGGGGGTTAACCCCCTAGTCTGCAAGCTGGTCCATGCGATGCTGCTGTTGATTGAACTCTGTAACACAAGGAGCACTATGTCACAGGCATGCACTTTGCATGTGCTGAATCATGTCAGAATGAATCTTGTGTTAAAACCTTAACCTTAGCTCATGCTTTAACAATTTCATAATGTCCTGTTAATGTTCAAATTGACCAAAATAATTTGTTATTACAAGCTGATATGAACAAATTTGTAAGAATCAATCACATATATTTTAGAACAATAATGCAATTTTATATTGTAAACACTGTGATATAAATGCTGTGTATGTTTGTACCCTGCAACATTTATGCTACTGAACTTCAAAGTGTATATACATTTCCTTCATCATGGCAGCGACCAGAAACTACTGCTGGGTCATAGCTTGTAAAAACTGTCTTTTTATTAAACGATTTACACACTTAGCGTTCTCAATGCCTCGTTTTGAATGCCAGGGCCTTTGTTATACTACGAAGGAAGTGTGGAGTTACTTCAAGCTTTTTTAATGGTTTAAAAACAGCGATATCTTCAAGCTTCGTCAATGCACTGAGCACTAGCGCAAACTTAAAAAACAAAATTAGTTTTGGAGAAGACCGCAGGCTAACTCCAGCACACTGCCCAAGCAAGATTTATTAACTTTATTACATTTTGGTCATGGACCTTCATCAGGTTGCTTCACAGGAATGGACAGTGTAGTCTTTTTGACAAAAATGATAAAAATACTACAGTTCAAAATGAAAAAGGCTAGTGTAGTTTTGCTCCTCAGCAAACATACCAACTCGTTATCATGTTGTAACATACCCAACGTTTATTTTACACTGAATGTCCCCTTTAAAGAAAAACTTCGGTGTAAAATGAAAATTGGTATGTTGAAACATCATACCGAGTTGGTATGTTTGCTGAGGAGCAAAATTGCACTAGCCTGTTGCATTTAGAACTTTACTATTTTTACTGTTTTGGCCCAGAAGGCTTACAATGTTAGTACTTTGGGCCAAGAGAAAGCATGAAGATTATGCTATTTTTATTAACCATTAACTATTAAAAACAGCTCAAAGAAACTCCACACTCCATCGGTAGTGTAACAAAGGCCCTGGCATTCAAAATGAGGGAATGAGAACTTTGTAAGTGTACAGGGCGTTTATTAAGGACACAGTTCTTACAGGCAGTACCTGGCAGTAGTTTCTTGTCGCTGCCATGAGGAAAGTCCATACAAGTCGATGGACGAAAACGAACCAGCGGGAAGAATGAGTAGAAATAGTACAATCAACTTCTATGGGCTTTCCTCATGGCGGCAACAAGAAACTACTGCAAGATTGCACAATTTTGCTCCTCAGCAAACATACCAACTCAGTATGATGTTTCAACATGCACATTTTCATTTTACACCCAAGTTTTCCTTAAAGCACAGACTTAGCCGCTAAAATGCTCAGTTATTAAGATTTCCACACACACACTCCTAAACCTACCAGTTAGGAGCCACTATTGCTTTGTAAATACTTGTCATTTTGGGCTTAAATGAAATAAAGCTTAAACAAAAACGGCTCCTATAACTAAACGAGAATGATAAGAGATTCTTAACATGGCAAAAGTGTAACATGAGTAAGCCTTTAATTTCATGTGGAAATGCTTGCTATTCCAAATGATTTAAAAGTAGCCATGACAGCTTACAGATACTGAGTACTGACTTGCAGGATTCTTAACATAGATGAGTGAGGCAAAGTCTAGACTTCTGAAGTCCATATGCAGATACTTACTCTGGGCCAGAATATAGTCAGTGGAGGACCTGAAACATCATTAAGCAACCATTAGAGACAGGCATACTGTAATATATAGACTGTTTAACATATTTATACTTTTGTCTCTTCACTGTGACAGTCAACAGTGACAGTTACAGAAGTTATAAATAACACTAATAGAAAAACCTGATAGAACTTGTAATAAAATTCTGTCAGAACCTGTTAGAAACACAGTCCCTCACTCTGGAAAACAGTTCTTTCATCTTTGTAATTTTTACCTCTTCCTTCTACAGCACATGAAAATGGCTCCAACCAAACAGAGCAGTGCAACTCCAGATGCAACAGCCACAGTGCTTACTACAGGCCTAGCATTTACTTCTGGCCCAAAATCTAGAGAGAAGAAACATAAGAAAAGAAATGAAAATCTTCATTCAAACTGTGGGTGTAAGATAACAATATATGACAGGGCTGCAGAGGTTGCAGGAGTCAGCCTGTCAGTGTTAAGGTCACAGTGTTAACTTGGTCAGCATGGCCGTTGCCCCAGAGGGAAGCCTCTTCTGAAGTTTCCTTGTAAGAAAGCCTACAAACTGTTTGCTGAAGACATGCAGTAAACGTAACTGAAACCATGCCCTGTGGTCAGGAGGAGCACCATTAGGGCTGTGCAGGCTGTGGCCTGCACCGGAGCTGCGAAGCCCTATTGTTTCTGTAAGGATTATTATTATTATTATTATTATTATTATTATTATTATTATTATTCGTCTTACTCTGTGGTGTTGGGCCTTTGAGGTGGTTGCCATGTACGAAAACTGATGAAATTTGGCACACAGGTCAGAAATTCCCCCACTACTCAGCGACAAAGACCCAGACACTGATGGGGCCCAGGGACAGTAGAGCGCCCCCTGTTGTTAGGAGGCTTGTGGTTGGCATACAGTTTGAGGTATATGTACGAAATTTGGTAGGGGTGTGTATCTCACTAAGTTGAACAAAAAAGGTAGATACAATGCCATGGCCACACCCAACAGGAAGCGAGATATTTGGACTTTTGTGTTATATGCCATACAATGGAATTTAATGCACTTCTCCTAAACTGTACATCAGATTTGTGTCAGTTTTGGTATACTTCATCTCAAGATGTTGTAGATTTTAAGTTGCAAAATAATTTTTTAAATGTTGTAAGATAACAAAATAGCGGTTTAATGAATTTAGGTATCCATTTATAACAACAGGAAATGTGTCATAAATTCATTATGCAGAGTGGCAAGAGTGACACTTCACAGGTTATTGTGTACTGTGAATACGAACATATTTATGTGAGTGAAATGTCTGGCATAGCGCTACCATGTGGTAGCAGGATAAAATGTTTCAAGATGTGGTAAAGTTACATGGTACATTAGATTCATGTGAGATTTAGTGTACATGGTGTGAAGGTGGTGTAGATGTTAAGGATTGATGTAAAGGGTTGTCAGGGTGACATTAGCCATTTTTTAATAAATTGCCATCAGTTGACATGTGCGCCTATTTACAGTCAGGCACATCCACGGGCAGTAAAAACTTCTCCAGACCAAGACAGACCCCACCCACGGGTGCAGTCCAAGGGGGTAGGAGCAAGGGGGTAGGAGCATAGGCGGAAGTTGAAGCACCCATTTGAAATCAAATAACTTTGCATGAAAAGCACTCTGTACCTTGATATTGGCATTGTTGTAGACTGGAGAATACACAGCAAAACATATTTGATCTGACATGTTATTGCTTTCTAAGAATATTCATGTTGGGGAAACATTTACATCAGCATTTCTCGAAAAATAAGCTTTTTGTTTGTAAGGGAATCGCTATCTTTATGTATTTTACTATTTGATGCAAGTGAATTGAGAAAGATGGCTAAGCTAAACTACACGCTATAGCTTGGTATGTATGTAACTAGCTAGCTCCCTTGACATGCTGGCTTACTGTGCTGTACTTACAACACAAAGCTTATTCAATCCAAATGACTCGGGACCATGTTGAGCTCATGCTTGTCTGATCAGCATAATAGTGAACTTGCAGTTTGAAAAACCTGTTACCATTTTTGCACACTCTT
Source organism: Coilia nasus (assembly GCA_027475355.1). Lineage (NCBI taxonomy): Eukaryota > Metazoa > Chordata > Actinopteri > Clupeiformes > Engraulidae > Coilia > Coilia nasus. The sequence goes on along the minus strand of CM050204.1, from coordinate 19,109,218 downwards.
TATGATGCACGTGTACTGAAATCATGCTTTAGTGATGCTTCAGAACACTCCATGTCAATTTGAATAAACCAAAAATAGCATACCTTGAACTAAGTATATCCTTAAAAAGTACACTTACACTATAATTCTTTACCCGTTATTTAGCTTAACTTCATCATCCCACTTTATCTTTTCTCCTACAGCACTATTCCTCTACATTGCACAGATACCTCCAACAAGCCATAGCTATCTCCATTAATTTGCACCGTACGCCCAAAGTTCAGTAAAATAGATTGATACATACATACATAATATGTATATAATATATAATATAACTTACAATAAAATGTATACAAAACTATAACAACTTTTACAAAGTATACATAGACAGTACTGGTTGTAGTGCAATACACACAACAATACATACAAAGATGCAATAACCACCTAATCTGCAGTAACTAAATGAAGCACTGTACCAAATACATTACATTACATTACAACACAGAATAAGGTGCAGTAATCAACTAGCCACAGTGAACAAATACCTTACAACACACAATTAACTTAGTACAACTCAAGTGCAAAATTGTCCCTTTACCACACATATAGCTGTAATTAGAAACTGTGATAGCATATCATACAAAACAACTCCTGTATCTAGCCCTGCAGCAGCACATTTGGACAAGTCTAAGGGACAACACACTCCACTGTGTACAACAGTGTCATGTACAGGGTGCTTACCATTCCCCATAATTAAACACTTTGTTCCATTCTACTCTCCACCACGCTCCCAAACCAACCTAATCATCTTATTCAGTCTATTTGTGTCACTGGCTCCAATCCTACTACCCCAACACACAACAGCAGTCTACACAGTGCTAGCTGTAACACACTGGTTGCAAATCTCCACCATGTTCATACACACATTAAAGAAACTCGGCTTCCAAACAAAATATAGTCTACTCATTCCCTTCTTATCAACAACCTCACTATCACATTTACCCTCCAACATGTTAGCACTCACCACTCACAGCTACTTGTCTTCCTCCACCTCCTCCACCACCTCCACCACCTCCCCCTGATCCATACTGACTGTCAACACATGTTCTTCCACCTGAAGTACCACCACTTCTTTTCATAAAAGTCAACCTCAGGTCACTCAATTCAAACCACTCTACAAGGTGTTGTCCACCAGTGTCCTGTGCTTAAACTCATACATACATTTAGCATGTACATATCAGATCTTTACAATAAATCACACGAACACACATTGATCTTCCCACTACACATTTTCCCTGAAACACATTTTCTCTACATTGCAAAGATGGCAATGCCACATAATGGCACAGCTATGTCAATTACGTTGCAATGTATTCCCAATGTACAAAATAAAACTCGCATACACATTTTAGATTTTTAAAGTAAATCCATTTGTCACATTGCGGGTGCATTTTAGAGGGGCGGTATGCCACGCCCCTGCGCCGCAGGTGCGAGGGCACGTCATCGCCGCTTGCGGCTATATTTGTAACTGTGCCTTGCCTACAGTACAGTCAGAGAGGGTGGTGGAACCCATCATGGTTTGGGGGTGTTTGAGTGCTGCAGTTTATCGATGGAATCATGGATTCCAACATGTTCTGTAACATTCTGAAGCAGCACATGATGCCCTGCCATCGGAAAGTGGGCCGCAAGGCTATTCTCAAACATGATAACCTCTACTGTAACTGTTACACAAGTTACACAAATACTCTAAAACATATCCAAGTTTCATTTTTTAGAGCCGTGTCTTGAAATGATCTAATACATGCTCTACTGCTGGTAGAAGATGCATACAAGACACGTGGCTGTTTTGAGGATTACCCAATGCGAGGTCTAGCTTGTTGCCCAGACTGAGGTGTTCAGCTGTACAAGTGTAATGATGCTGCTGTAGTTCCTCTGTGCTGACGTGTAGGCTCTTCCTCATCTGGTATGTGTCATCTCCATTAGGTAGCAGCTCCCCTCCAGTGATGTGGTGGTCAGGCACAGGCTGGCCATCTCTGAGCAGGGTCAGGCTGATGTGACGGGGGTAGAAACCAGTGGCCAGGCAGGTGACTTTGACCCCTGCAGAGCCCGGGAGTGTCTTCTGGAGGAGCCTGACTCTGGGCTTCACTGAAAAGGATAGAATGATTTCATAAATACACCATAGCTGATAAAAAGTAATCTTTTGACAAAAGAAAAGAAGTTAAATCAATCAAATCAAGATACTATCCTATCATACCTTTTCTCATCACATATTTTTTCCACACGTGAAGGCAATTCCTAAGTGCTTTAATGCAGATTGGACCGTATACATTTGTATTCAACATCTCAATAGTTTTTCTTTCCATATGGCTCAACATTGTCGACCATAAGCCTTCAATCTGAAGATTGTTCCGTGCCATGTTGAATTCCCATTGTCCAGTATCCAGTCCGTTAAAAGAATCGAAGGATCGGAGTGGACCAGGGGTGTTACTGGCAAGTAGCTCACAACCACCAATATTCTGGTGAGTATGCAGTCCTTGGATAGAGAGATGGAGAACAGTTCTAGTTATCACAAAATATAGTACATATGGCTGATAATATCAAGATTATTTTTAGTAGTTTTTTATTGAATTTTTGGAGACATTAGGAGGAGCTCAACAGAATGACTGATGACCTACTGATTGCACACTTCTAGGAGATTTACACCCATTTTAACTGTCCACTACTTTAGACCCACTGAATTTGCTCTAGCCAAGTATAATTTATGAGTTAACATCCCTCTTTAACCATGAGTGGTGGACATCGCTTCCAGACCAGCAACCAAGTCAAATCTACCTCTTTATCATCAATGTAAACATTCTGATGGGTAAACTGGTCAAAGGAAAACTTCGGTGTAAAATAAAAATTGGCATGTTAAAACATCATACCGAGTTGGTATGTGTACTGAGGAGCAAAATTGATTTACCCTGTTGCATTCAGAGTTTAACTATTTTTTATCGTTTGTCCCAGAAGGCTAACAATTGAAGTGGTAGGTGCCCTTAGAAGAAGCATGACGACTACGCTATTTTTAAACCATTAAAACAGCTCGAAGAAACTCCACACTCCATTAGTAGTACAACAAAGGCCCTGACATTAAAAACGAGGCACTGAGAACTTTGTAAGTGTACACAACATTTATTGATAAAACAGTTTTGACAGGCAGTACCTTGCTGTAGTTTCTCATTGCCGCCATGATGAAAGTCCGCACAAGTCGATTGACGAACACGAACCAGCAGGAAGAATAGGAGGAGAGGTAGTACAATCGACTTGTTTGGACCTTCATCATGGCGGCGATGAGAAACAACTGCAAACTACTGCATGTAAGAACATTTTTTTTAATAAATATTGCGTACATTTACAATATTCTCAGTGCTTTGTTTTGAATGCCAAAGCCTTTGTTGTACTACCGGTGGCGTGTGGAATTTCTTCGAGCTGTTTTAATGGTTTAAAAATAGCGTAGTCGTCATGCTTCGTCTAAGGGCACCTACCACTTCCATTGTTAGCCTTCTGGGACAAACGATAAAAAATAGTTAAACTCTGAATGCAACAGGCTAAATCAATTTTGCTCCTCAGTACACATACCAACTCGGTATGATGTTTTAACATGCCAATTGTCATTTTACACCGAAGTTTAAATTCATATTAATTATATACAAAAATGTCACTGGCATTTTCATTTTATTACCTGGTCCACGGAGGAATTGACCAAGTATTGCAATGACCCTGTCCATCTGTGTGTCTGTCTGTGTGTCTGTCCTTCCATATGGGGGGCCAGGTTGCCATCTCTGATTGCACTTGTTGCTTATTGCATTAGTTAAAAAACAAATACTATGCAGAAAATCAATCAAACTTAGTGTAGTATTGAGTTAGCCTAAAACTGTCTGCTGTGGGTCAGACAGATCTGTTGGTACCCTTATGATTTATAAGAGGTCGAAACCTGATAAATTGTAATAAGGCATTGTGACTGTCAAATATTTAAAAATCTACATTTGTTTTCCAGTCTGCTGCAATAGTCAGTGACAGTGACAAGTTCATGGCAGTTGAGAAAGCACCAAAGTCTTACCATGGGTGAGGTTGAGTTGTTGTTTATAGCTCAATGTTCTCCCCTTCATCTTACTATAAATGTCTGAAAATATAGCGCGAGTAACTTCCTGACTGAGACATTCAGTCTCCGAGTTCACTTGTCTGTAGGTCAGGTTCTTCACATTAGAATCAAAATAGCTCAGCTGGATGTCATCCAGCATCACCACTACACTGAACTCTGGGAAAGGTGTATCTCCAATGATGAGTGTTCCAAAAACCAACAGAGAATGAGAACCTGTGCAACAAGGTATTGGTATGCAGGTTAACATGTGACATCGCCGCCCATTTTCCCACCAACAGTTTGTCTCTGAATACGAACAAAAAGTCTTCCTGTTTCTTCATATTATTCTGTATTGATATTTACACACATTGTAGGAAAACAGTAGATCGTATTGATCTTCATCATGGCACTCATCTTTAGGGAACAAGTTATATCATTTTTTTCACAAACACTACTGAGGCCTAATAGTCCTTGCTATCACACTGCAAACATCCCAGTACCAGAGTGTTCTGTCTAAATGCGGCATATAAAAAAGTGTTACCTGATTTCACAGTCAAGGACATCTGGAGTAAACAAAACAGTACTGCCAGCCTCAGCATGGTGTGTTGGAATATTGTGCTTCTAATCTCTGCCTCTCACTAGCAATACCTCAGTAAGAATGTATTGAATCTCCACCCACTTGCTCATATATTCGTCATGATATCTGCTGTCCAAACCTGCTGAACAGGACTGCAAGTGTCAACTCAAAAAGAATGCAAAGAAGTTTATTCCAGGTTAAAGTGTCTGCATGTCCTGTACTGTATAATGGGTTTTGATACAGCTTCTGTACTATGTACCATCTACAAAACTGACAAAGGTAACTGAATTCAAATATGTAATATCCAACTTATTTGCATACTGTATTTAATAAATTTTGTGAAGTGAATTTACATTTTTTATAAGTTTTATAAACTGTAAGGAGTCAATTCTTAAATATTTTGACAAACAAAAAAAGGCACATCTACAAATTTAGAAACTCAGAAAATTCTGATTTTATTTAATAAGGTCAAAGATAAAACATTCAGGTTACTCAGGAAAATTTACATAGAGTAACGTACCTGTGTTTCCAGGGCCCTTTGTTCCCGAAGTCCAAAGTCAAGTTCAGTGTTATGTTATCACACATAATGTATGTATATTATGTGTGATATATGTGTGCTATTGCGTGAAAGTTGTCAGACTTGGTGTGCATATGTGTGTGTATGTGAGTGTGTGCATGTGTAATAACAGCCGGCTGATTCGATAGTTGTATGGTATGTAACCCTCCCTGCTCACAAATTAAAAGACATGCTAACTAGCTGTGCATAGTGGTAGGTGGTATGGTATTTAGCACAAAGGGAACATGCCAAATTACCATTCAGGTAGTGTGTTTATACACTTTGTTAAGCCCAAAGTATAAAAAAGTTTTGGTCTTCTTGGTTGCAGTGGTTGGTGAGTTATTCAGCAAAAGCTGATTTTAGCTTCACATTTTTTAAGAGAACAGCGGCCCCTACACATGAAATTTTACAAAATGTGGTGTGGTCTTAAAGAATGTTGTGCCCATTGACTATGAGAGTTTTAATGAAATATGGACAATTACAAAGCAATATATTGAGTTTAGCGTAATTACAAGCTATGTTTGAAATACTGTTTGGTGTGTAACTTGGCATGTAGCCCCACCTAAGGAAAATTGTATATGTACAAATTTAGGTTTTGAATTGCCAGTATCTTGGCCAGAGAAAGTCATGATAGCATCAAATTTGCCATGTAGGATCACTACTCCAACCTCTTGAAGCACATTATGTTTTGTAAACTTTGTCCCACAGGGAGCACTATAATTCCCAAAAATGACCTTTTAGCCAATAACTACAAAATAATGATAATGCTTCCACTCAATTCCATTTATCTCCAGCAACTATGTCAGGGAACATAGCATAGGTTTCAGTTCGGGTACATCTCTGAAGGTGTATGGGCCAATCAGCAAACTGAGGGAAGGCTGAAAACAATGACGTTGAACTCAAATGTTGAAGCTGGAGTTTCCATTGTAGTTCGAGAAGCACTGAACGAAGCTAGTGAGATGGATCTAGACAAAGCTGTACATGCTGTGTTGGTAACTATTCCCAAAATTGAGGATTTAAAGCCAGAACAAGAAGAATGCTTGAGAAATTTCATCGAGGGGAAAGACGTTATTGGCCTACTTCCTACGGGTTTTGGTAAAAGTTTAAATTACCAAGCAGTAGCGATTAGTTGAAACAGAAAGTATCCACCTACCATGGAGCGAACGAATGCTAATACAGAGGTTTCAAATGCTTTGCATGAAGTAAAATGATTTGAAAGTGGCAGACACAGGAGGAAATTAAAATTGAAATTGATGTCAATGACAATGACAGGTGTATGCCATTTCCTCTTCCTTAATAAAAGGGAGGCAAAATGTTAGGCCTGTAGAACACAATGGCACCACACCAACAGATTCTTGAGCTGAATTGGAAGTGGCAGCATGGCTGCCGCAGTCAAACAGTGTACATCAACCAAAGTGGTAGGAGCATAGGCGGAAGTTGAAGCACCCATGGGGAAATCCCAACCCGGAAAGGGCCCAATAGCCTTTAGCATTCCGTTGACTTCCATTCATTTTAGCGTCACTTTGAAATCAAATAACTTTATATAAGAAGGACTCTGTGTCTTGATATTGGCATTGTTCTAAATTGGAGAGGACACAGCACAACATATTTGCTTTGATTGGAAATCTGTCATGTTATTGCCTCGTAAGAAACGTTTATCTGAAATTGTGCTAAAAATGGCGTCACAAATCATGCGACGGCTAGTGACGACGTGACCGTACGTCACCACACGCTTGCACAGTTGTCTGGTGACCAATTAAAATTTTCAGAATCGTGCTTCAACGGCTCCCATTGAAAACAACGCCCATTCTCCTCTACTGTCTATGACAAACGCATTTATACGCACCACCCTCAGCCCCCCTGATGTACTGTCAAGTGAGGCAATTATCTGGAAGTGCCACCTCAGGGGGCGGGGTTGTTGAGGAGTTGAGAGGTATTGTTCAGCCTCATTTGCAGTGGGTACAATGTACAATGTTTCTTTGTCACGCAATGTGCAACTTTTAGCTGCCCTGCGTCTCTATGCTACCAGCAGCTTCTTTAAGGTTCTTGTGGATGGCCTTGACCTAAGCCGGTCATCAATAAGCAGAACTGTGACAGCAGTCACCCAGGTGTTGTTGCAACTCACTGATAGTCATGGTGATGTTCCCCACTGGTCAGGCTGCCACCACCAGGGTGTGGGGTGCGTTTCTCGAACGCAAAGTTGCTAACTTCCTAGCCACTACCGTTGTTGTTACTTCCGAAGTACCGCACCAAAGGCTACCTTGCGTTTCTCGAAGCTCACTACGGTAGTACTTCACTTCGGAAGTAACAACTATGGTAGTGAGAACTTCGGTAGAAGAGACCCTCCTACGTGTTTCTCGAAACCTTCGTAGCAAAGAAACTTCCGAAGTAAAGCCAAAACTTCGAAGTAAAGTTGTGAAGTTCTCACTACAGCTCTCGAGGTGAAGTAAGGGCCTTACTACAAAGGTTGACCCCACCCACAGCAAAACTTGCAGTAGATCTTTGTGCTGTAGGATTACGAGATATTGGCACTTTACAGTCAAACACAGTGAAATTCTACCGGTGTGTAGAGGTTACTATAATACAGCTGTTGAAACTGTTAAATGGCCAATTGTAAGTGATATGTAATTTTCTTGTTAAAACCATATGGCATGACTTAAACATTTAATGGTTTGCACAGCAGTATTATGATCACCTGCACAAACCGATTGAGTTTCGCTGAGTTTGGACTGCAGGATTATGAGATATTTGCATTAGAAGTTGGCCTTCAATTGGAAGGTTTGCCGATGGCTACATCATGTACGTTTGGTTGGAACCTGTTGTGACGCAAAAAGGCAAGTTGATGTGATTATCAGTGGTGCAACTGGATCAGTGGTTGTGCAGGGGAGACCGGGGCTGGTTGGATCAGAGGCAGGTTGAATCAGTGTTAATTTCCAAGCCACTATAGGGTGCTGAGACACAATTCCAACACTAAAATGATGCCAATTAGGACCAGAGTAAGTCAAGTTATGTAAGAGGTCTCAAGGTCATTAACCCTTTAGGTGAGGAAAACTTTTTAGTTTTGGGGGGTCAATTTCTGGATTTTATACCTTCCACTTAACAACTCCCAGAAGGGTAACAGTTAGGGATTAAAAGAAATAACTTGTTTTAAATGATTGTCAAGGGACTCAGCTATAGTGTAAAGTAAAGTTTGAGATCATGAGGTGACTAATGGTAGCAGGCTAACAGTGTTTGTGGAAAAATCTGTACCTCAGTGTGGGCGGGGTTAGTTGGCACACTAATTTTGGGGCTGGTTGGCTTAACAGTTTACATGAGAAAGGCCCATTGGTACTCATAAAAATTAGCATTTTATACAGGGTGTTTAAAAAATGACATCATTTGAAATGGGAATATTAAAAAGGTGGATTAGGCATTATTATAATTATTATTATAAATGATTAATTATAATTTAAATACAACCCTATTTGGTAACACTTTATAATAACTACTCCCTATAAATCATGTATAATTTATTTGCAAACACTTAATTAACCCTTTGTTCATCATTTTTAACCATTATTTTTCACATTATTTGTCATCCATAAATCAGTTATAAACATATTTGAACATATTTATATTCTGTCTTCTTCTCTGTTGGCTGTTTGTCAGTATAAAAGAAGAAAAGAGGCACGTACATCCAAAAAATATATAATCACAGGTGCTAGAGCTGACTTTGCAGAGAACCATATGATTACACGTTTTCAGTCATTTATTGAGTGAACTGTATTTATTTTACATTAGCTTATATGTGAGCCAACCAACCCCGCCTACCTGAGCCAACCAACCCCGTGCTGGGGCAGGTTGGCACAATTTCTCAAAGCCAGTTATATCATACATTACTCAAAACAAGAAATATTTTGTTGACATTGTATATACCTGTTTTATAGATGAGATATTAAGCTTTCAGTCAATCACACTTTAAGCTTTACAGCTATAATGCACTGTAAGACGGAGAAATATAACTGAGTGTGAAAAGTGATCCAACCAGCCCCGGTCTCCCCTACTATTGAAATTTGAAACGACATGCGCAGGTTCGAGACATGAGTCATATTATAGAAATCTAAAATGTGCGTGGCCTCACACGTACATTAATGTGAATTTATATTGCTCTACTCTGTAGTTTGGTTGAATATTAAACGACTACATGTAGAAGAAATGCAATTGCTACTATAGGTGTGCAAAGGATTTGAACTCGTGACAAAATTTGCCACTTTGCCACTGACCTATACCTGCCAGTGGTAAATTAGTCTCGTGGCGGAGTTTATCAATAGTATTGGCAGATGACGTCAAAACGCTATTAAAAGTTATAGATTTATAAGAATATAATTTCCTTCACTACATGCATCGGCTTTGCCATATGGCCGTGTTTTAACGCGGTAATTGGTTTAACCAGATTTTTGCCATAGCTTAATCATTATTATTACCATCGTATAATTTCAACAAGGATTCTCCGTCATGGCATGTCAACAAAAAAGATAACCATCCAATCAAAACGGCTTTCCCCTGCTTTTCCTCCGTTGCTTCCATGCTTCACACACTGAAGTGAGAATAACGGTAGTGCCCACTTTGGAAGTAACAACAACGATAGTTCTACCGAAGTACGAGTCGGGTCGGGTCGGGTTGCGCTACTATGGTAGTAGTAACTTCGGTAGAACTACGGTAGTAGAATGCTAACCTAGTATGTTGTTTGAGAAACGCACCCCTGGCCGTGTTGCCATTGACATTACTGTATTAGCTACCAGCCAATCCTAGCCAATCAGCAAACAGAGGGAGTGTTCGTGAGTGATAACGTTGACTTTGTGTGCTGAATTTGAATTGTAGTGAGTAGGCAGGCTAATTGCATACGTGACGGCCAGACGTTAGCGATTGGTTGAAGGCAGAGCCACTTGTTTTAAACTTCAGGAGAGTCCACACCTCCAGGAAGAAATTGTTTCTCAACACAGCACTGCCAGACCCTCTGTACAAAATTAAATGAAGTACGAGGGGCTGGTTTACCAGGCTATTTGTACCTGCCCTTCCGTTGTCTCTTGATAAATCACACCTCTATCAAACAGATATGTTTGTTTAATAACAGGCTACTTCTCCCCGGGGGCCAACACAGACAGACTCAAGAAGTTCTCCATCCCCCACACTATTAGTCTGTACAACATCACTCTTTCAGGGATGGAGAGAGAGAGAGGGAGGGAGATGGCCGCTTAGAGGCCTAGGAGGCCAGACTAATTTATTTACCACTTATTTATTTATCTTGTGAGTCAGACATCTGGCTCTTATTTCACAGTGACAATTTGGCTGAGGTCTGCAAAACCACATGAATTAAAACTAAAATCCTGCAACAAACCAAACAATAGAATGATTGACTAAGGACTCAGGAAATAATAGGATAATGATGATAAAACCTAAAGTGTTCTCCCAAACAGCAGTATGTTAAAATAAGGTTTGTAGTCAGGAAGGCTTAAATCCATTCTCCCAAAGGTACTTTTCCTAGGTTCACAAGTATCTCGTGATTTCTTTTTTTTAAAAAATGTAGATGCCTAAGCTGTTTTCCAAAGCTTTTCGTTAAAATTACTTGAATTAGGTGTATTATTTTGAAACTTAGACTTAAAAAAAAAAAAAAAAAAAAAAACACACACACACAACAAAAACAATATTTTGCATAAACTGTCAATTGAATATGTTAAATTACAAGGATGCACTTGTTGTTATCGTATTAATACCCTACATGTTTCCAAGGCAATATCAGGATACCTATGAGGAAGGACTACATGTGGTTATAGTGAATCGAGATGGAATGTAACTGAAGTGCACTATTGGGGCGTGGTCCCAACTTGTTTGCCTGAGCAAGCCCAGAGTTAGGCTAGAGACATTTTTGCTATATGGGGAAAGCTGCCGCAACAAACACTAACAAAATGATGCGGATGCAGTGTTAATGTTTTTTTTTTTTTTTGAAAGTATAGCTGAACAAACTAGAGGTTGAGAACTGGATACATCCTTGCTTTCAGAAGATCACTTACAGACTTGCCTCTCTAGTTTACATAGCCTAAATAGGCTATGTTAGAAATAAAACAGATAAAAGAAACGTGTTTCCTGATAGATGTTTTCTGGTAAAGACCCAATCTGGAATCTATTAACCTACTCTGTTTTAAGACACAACCGCTTTTTGGTTGTTCAATACAGGCTATGCCAGCTCTGTTATAATCAACAGCAAACTGACAAGGAGGGGCGGTGGCAAAGTGTGTTGCGACGCGTGGCAAGCGCAGACCTACTTCTTGATCAAGTCAGAAAAGCTAAGCAGGAACACAGGCCAAGCGAAGCACGTATTTTAAGCTAAGGACGTTGGTGCCATCCATGCATTTTGTTTTACATGAAGACGAATTGATAAAAAATATACTAATCTGAGTGATGGTGTATGAGAAAATGCTGGCACCGCGCGTGTAGCATTAAGTAACAGAAAATACCTTTTTTTTTGCGAGGAATGCTATCTCATCTCGTGCGCCAATGTTTCACTGGGGAAAGTGGAAGAAAAGGATGGGGTCTGGTAGCTCATCCAAAAGGCCAATATTCGATGAGAATGAAGATGGTAAGTGTAAGATCTTTCGCTTTCACTATTTTCTCGATCACGTGCTGATGTTGCTCGTAGATGCATAAAACCGGTGAGTGGCAGTTGACATTCCGTGTATTTGAAAAGCTGATGTATTGATTACTGCAAGCTACTGCCTACATGGACAGTGCCACAGTGTAAGCAGTTTACGAAATGGGACGTTTGAAACGATATTAGGGTATTCAATACAAATCAAAACGCCAGTTTCATCTTCATCGTTCATGGAAATATTCGCTGCATTTTGGTGCAAAGGCAGTGACTGTTTACGGACATGTAGGCTATGTATTACATTCTTCCATGCACCTCTTGTTTTGTTTTTTTTTCTTCAGTCGAACTGTGCTCGAACAAAAGCAGTTGTGTTTTAACACGCGAGTTGTCGCGTGCTCTATTCAAAAACCCTAGGTAAGCCTTCTTTGTCAGATAACTCCCGTTGTTTGTCGGCGCAATAATCTGGGCTACGTTTTGATGCAGCGTGTCATTTGACCGAAAAAACTGTGCGAGATGTGTGCAGTGGTGGGTTGCGCAACTTAAAGCGGTCACCAAACCTGACAACTCCTGTATTACTTGACAGCCTATGTTTAAGTCCATCGTGGCAGTTTCTCACTTTGCAATCGATATAGGGTACTTTGAGAACAATTTTGGATCCAAAAGTTCTGCGGCTAAAATGAATTGAAATAGAAAGCTACTAGACATTTTAGGGGTTCTGCCCCAATGACCAATAGGCTATTTTTGTAGTATATAATAACCGGTGTATAATATTTTACACATATCAGCTAAGCAGCCTAATTAAAAACGACTCAATTCCTCTCAACTGCTTAGCCTTTAGCCTTCTAAATTCTATACTATCAAATAAAACTTTATACAGTTATATAGCCTACTGTGTTACATTATATTGTAGCCTACATTTTAGGGGTCGACAGGATCAAAGCCCGTTTTGATTGAACAATTAATCTTGTGAAACGAGTGTTTTCTAGGACTGCCAAACCTTCCCTACACTTTCCCATGCACTGACGAAAGGAGAACAGGTGCGTCTGAAGTTTGCGGACGCTGTCCAAGTGCTGAAACAGTTTAGGTGATATCACAGCTGTCCTTTGAAGAACTCGCATATTATTCGAAAGGCAAAAAACTACCAACCTTAGCAAATCTAACTTAGTCTAAGCACAAGCCACAATGAACATTCCTCAACATTTCTATAAGACACACAAACACGTTCATTTTCGTTGGAAAAACTATATAGCTATATTATGAGCTGTAGCCTTAATCAGATTTCTCTTTTGGGAAACGTAGGCTGCTCAAGCAATATAGGGCCTATAAAGACTTCAGACATAAACACACTGACATTTAACAAAGTATTTGTGTTTATAGTATGGTGTTTTTATAATTATACATCTCTTTGGAAAAATCATCTGACAAGAATCATAAACATGCCACAAATAACATCAGGCTTTACTATTTTGCATGTTGCCTTATGGGGTAAAATCATATGATGAGCCCCATGCTTAATGTCACACAGGAGGGAAATAATTGTACTGTTTAAATAGCAGGTGCATTGGACTTTATCAAGCTGGCTGCAGTCTTCTACGGCCAGTGGTACATTTCGGGTTGAAAACAAAGCATGATGGCTAGGAATTGTGTCAGATTTACCCGAAAGTTGTGGGGATGTCACAGAAATGCACCCATGCCACATGACCTAAACTCTCGCAGGAGATCCTGCAGTATTTTGCACTTGGTTTCACATAGCTGCAGCCATCGCCTCTGTAGTGACGCAACATTGCTCTGATTGGTTAAGATTTATTGACATCTGTTCATGTCTGTTATCGACACCAGACTCACCTTGGTCCTCAGTGTGTCTTCACATGTAGTTGGTCATCCTTTGAGTGATACAGCACATAGTGATGATTAATATAGAACGCCTGCATAGCTAGCTTTTACTAAACAGTTACTCTAAACACGATAACATATATTTTAAAGGTCCTTACAAAATAATCAAGTACAAATAATGTGAATTATGACTAATTAAAGTATTGAGATGTAATCATGGCAGTGCCATAGAAGTTATAAAAAAGGTTTACTTAACGAAAAGCCAGAAAAGAGTTTGTGTACCGAGGACTACACACCTACACATTCAGGCAATACAGATATTGGTTGTGGTGTTTATGGGGAAGTGTTGAGTAAAACCTAGTTCTTGAGTTTTGTCAAGTACTTTTAAAGGCACTATATGTAGGATTGTAGCCAAAACTGGTACTGCAATTAAATTCATAATACTGTACAATGTTTTTACCCTTCTAGTGGCAAATCCCAAAATCAAAACATAAACAGAATTTGCAGACTGACATTAGATTAGATTTTGGAAATGCAAATATTCTGGCTTAATTAATGTTAGTGAAACCAGTATTTGAATTTAACATGTTTCCTCAATCTTTGGTGACATATCAGTACTAATTCATGATTACTTGCCAAATATTTCTTACATATTGCACCTTCAATCGTGGGACTTTGTCCATAAACTGACAGCAGGAGTATAGCCTCAAACCTAATGCAGCGATAAAATCACCACCACCAAAATCACCAACAGGTTTGAAACAACAAGGAAATGGCAAAAGCAGGATATTACTTTATTTTGCTGTAATTAAAGGGTTTGGCAGAAATCACAAGGACAGTTTTGAGTTTTCAGTCGTAAACCTAACCCAGCCTTTAGCCTGACATTTTCTGGAGGGGGATTCTGAGGTTTCAGGACAGGAAGAGAAAGCTGATCCACCATGCTTTGTTTGAGTTCAGACAGGGAAAAACAAGTAAATTGCTGTTAGCGGATCTAAGATCTCTCTCTCTCTCTCTCTCTCTCTCTCTCTCTCTCTCTCTCTCTCTCTGTCTCTCTCTCTCTCTCCCTGTCTCTCTCTCTCTCTGCCTGTCTGTCTGTCTGCCACTCTTTCTCTCTCTCTCTCTTTCTCTCTCTTTCTCTCTCTGCCTGTCTGTCTGTCTGCCACGCTTTCTCTCTCTCTCTTTCTCTCTCTGCCTGTCCGTCTGTCTGCCACTCTTTCTCTCTCTCTATCTCTCATGCTCAATTTTTTTGTAGTTGGTGGACTGGTGGGAGTAAAAGCACCAAGTTTTCTCCATATTGCGCTTAATGTTCACAATGCATGTTCACAAGTGGTCACACACAGCCTCACAAAACACTTCCTGTATGCACAAATACCAGATGAGCCCTGTACCCAAGACCCTCCCAGCTAAACACACACACACACCACAATATTAGAATTTTCTGTAGACTGTACTAAATGTCAAAACAAAACTGCTCACTCATGGTCAAATCACATGGCTCCTGGTGCAAAAAAATAACAGCTAAACCCCCTTACCCATGACCCACCCAGCTACTAATACATACACACGCAGGCGAACACACACACACCACAACATGCCGCACCCCACACAGACACACACCAAATATTTGGCCTCCTTTTTTCGCCTGTCTTCTCTGCCAGCTGAAACCTCTGATTCAGTGCTGCTGCGCGTCTGTCTCAATGCCACCACCAGCCAGGGGGTTTCTCCCTGCTGCAGCTTTGGTATAAATAAACACATATGACAAAAACAAATAAGAGCTAAGTAATTTCGTTGACCTACATTTTCACATCTTTAAGAGCTTTCAGCAAGTGGTGGGGTAAGGGTTTTGGAATAGATGTTAGTTGTTAGAGCACCATCTTCTCTTTCACGAAGACCTGCTAAATAAGTTAGAATGATAATGTATTACAATAGAAACAAGTTCAACCATAATATCTAATGTTACTTTCTCTTAATGTACACTCAAACCAGCAATGTATAATGTAACAAAAGTGCAAATACATAGATATGTCTTGGATTTCATTCTTACTTTGTGTGTTCCCTGGCCAGTGAATCTGCAGAGAGGGCAGAAAGTAACAACATATAGGGGCTAGAGGCTTGGGGATATACAGCAGGAAAGCATTCAAGCCATATCAAAATGGGATCTAGGGTTAGAGTTAGAGTTAGGACAACACTAGCTTATTTACACCGTACACACACAAAATCCCCTGTACCCCTATCAACAGAAAGTAACTCGTACAACATTATGATCTGCCTCCGGACTTCAGCGGCAGCCTCTTGTGTCTTGCCTCTTGTTTCTCCGGTAATACCTTTTAGAATACTGCATTGAATTTTGTCTTTAAGCTTTTTTGGCCTGTTTACAGAGTTGTGTACCTCAACTAAAATCTTTTTAGGATTTTACTTTTGAACTCTAGCTTTTGGGATTTGGGTGTTTAGAAATGCCATGGGCCTGTTGAATTGTAACTCCTGGGATGTGTTTTTATATTAAGATTGATTTTTTTCCCTGTAAAATGTTTTTTTTTTTGTGTGTCTGGATTACATTCTTTTCTGTTGAAGAAAATATGTGCAGAGAGCAAGCCAAACAGGAAATGCCTCTAAGCTGTGAGAACAGTGGCCTCTGAGGTAGCTTAGAGGGTTAGCACTCACCTTTCACTCCAGAGACCAGGGATCAATACTCATGTGGAACAAGTGGTGAAGTAAGGAACAAATGAAGCCGTGAGAAGCGCTTCAGCCATTTCCTTATTTTGTTGAGTAATGGGTTGAAGCTTCAAATTGTTAAAGGTAAAAGAAAACACAACAACATCTGGTGGTTTGCAGCCAGCATTATAGCAGCCAGGACATCCTAAGATTGCTTGTAACACCTCATTTAAATTGAGCATAAAAGTAGAGTGTTCCTTTAAGCATGTTGTGCATTGATTTTTAATTCAAAATTGGATGTTACAAGAAATTTGCATTTCTCTGTCTTGATATACTATAAAAAGGCATAAAATAGGTCCTATGCTGTATTTGTTTTACTTTCATCAGCATATCACAAATAGGCCTGATTGTCTCAATGCCCACACATAAAAGTATATAAAGTGTCATTATGGTTTTCGCACTCCGTCACTGGGTGGCCATGCAGTTGGATTGAGGCAGTCAAAAAACTTTAGTTTGTAGTTCAATGGCAGACAATGATGAATCAAAGATTCAGACAATTGCATTAAAACTAGCCTAAGTTGCAGGTTAATTACACCACAATGTATCCCATATTCAGTTTGCAAATATTTTAAAGTTGTTGTGTGAATGACACCAGCAAAGTGGGAGTCTGGAAATTCTGCTAGCTAGTGGAGCAATCACTGACTTGCTATGAAAAAGTGAACAATGCAGCAACATTCATCTTATAAAGTTAGCATGCCCATTCTTCTCTGACTTCTCACATCAACAAGGCATTTTCGTCCACACAACTGCCGCTCACTGGATTTTTTCTTTTCTTCGGTCCATCAGTAAACCCTAGAGATGGTTGTGCGAGAAAATCCCAGTAGATCAGCAGTTTCTTAAATACTCAGACCAGATACATCAGTACCTAATAAAGTGACCATTGAGTGTATAAGACAGCTATTTAAGTTTCATTCAAAACTTAAAAGCTGGTTATTAAAAATGGCCTGTTTGGCTATCAAATTAAACTTGTGCACACATACATATCGTGGGCCCACCCATAATCCCAATAGACAGAATAGAAAAAAGTAAGGCATATTAACGGAAAACTGCTAACTTTTTAAATCTTACTTATTTCTCTTTCATGCCACAATGGACTTGAAACTCGTTCGAGGAAAACCTGCACACTTAAAGAAAGTTTGTGAACCTTAGTTTTGTAGCATAATAAAACCAAAACAACCTTTAGGTCAGGCAAAAATGATCAGAATGAATCAGTGGGGTGATTTGAATGATGCTGTCAATAATGGCTCACATTATTCTGGCAGCCAAAACTTAAACGATTTTACCGGTGAGTCTTTCACTGTCATTTAGCAATTTATCATGTGTACTTTTACATGTAAGCTAAGCCTGGTCAATCGTTAGACACAGACATTTTCCATGCATGAAAAGAAGCACAGAACATGTCCAGGTCCAGGTTGGGGTAATTGGAATTGGAAGTTCAACGACAAGGAAAAAATCAGACCCAGCCACATTTGAGACCGGCATTTATTGCCCAAATGTGTTGCTGGCCTGTTTTTTTTTTGGGACAGAAGTCTATTTGGGACTCGACTATTATTTGCAGCTTTATGGTATTTTAGGTGAAGAAACAATTGGCCCTACCCACTTTCTAGAGTTCCTCGACATCACTTTGAACACCCAACTTACTGACAGGGTTTTGTGGTAGCCACAAACCAAACTGTGATGGATGAGCAGAGGATGGATTCAATGACAGCAGTGTAGAAGGTGACCAACAGCTCTTGTGGTAGGCCAAACTTTCACAGTTGCCATAGAAAGTACATCCTCTGCTGAGACTTTTTGAGGATGACAGTGATGTTGGACTTCCACCCACGTCAGATCCTGGGAGAAGATGGATCCCAGAAACTTGAATGAGTCTACATTTGACACTGAGCTGTTGGATATTGTGAGAGGGGGGCAGCAGTGTAGGGTGCTTCCTAAAGTCCAAAACGATCTCCACAGTCTTTAGAGTGTTCAGCTCTAGGTTGTGTTGACTGCACCAGAGCACAAGCTTGTCAACCTTTGCCGATATGCAGACCCGTCTGAATGTAGTCCATTGTCAGGAATAATGGTCAATAGTAATAATGCTGGACCACTGCCACAGTAAACAGGCCAGCATTATTCTGTGATGCAACTCGCAGTCTACTCAAACCAGCATAGGGCAGGAACTGTGTGGAGCTATTATGACCCTGCAAAAAGTCATTGCTTTATCCTCTTACTCATTTCTAAACCCAGTAAGTTGATCATCAAAATACATTGTTATAACTTCAGTAGTTAGTCAAAAGGCCTCATCATGCACAATGATGAAATTTTTTTCATTCTTAGCACTGGAAATTTAATTCCTCAGGTAAAAAGTCATACCTAGGTGAGAACACAATATACACTATCTGAAACTACAGTAGATTACATTCCAGTAATTGTGGTCAACTAGAGCTTCAAAAATTAGTGTATTACGCAAGTGACACCATGACTGAATGGTTTGGAGACTGTCATCATGCTATGATCATCATCGACTTTGATTGCACCAGATCAGTTGTGTTTCTCATTGAATCCATAGTTAAAAGTATGAATTCTTTCGGGAAGGGTATTTAAGGATACGGAGTCACTAATTAAGTACTGAAAAGGAAGCTTATACTGCACCACAGAGATCTGCTCTGCTGTGGGTGTCCCACGAGATGCGGCACATAAGAGTTTTGAGAGCTCGTTGTGACTATGGGTGGGAGAGCAGAGGTGTGTTTGGGGGAGCGGGAAAAAGAAATTATATGAATTACATTGAAGTTTGAGTGAATTATTACGAAGAATCAAGTCTGGGTCATTCTCACTAAACACAAACAGCAAAGTAGTTTTGGGAATCAGCAATAGTACACAGTGTGTGGCAGGGGGTCGCAGCTTTGCTGCCTTTTGGTTTTATGATAAAAAACTAAGGGCAAATTTCCACATCTGTGGAATAATTAAAGTTTAAGTTTACATATTCGTAACAGTGAGTTGCACTGAATGATTCAGCTACACCAAAAACACCATATATAGCTAAATTATCACCAGTAACTGAAAAACATTTCCCCTAAAGGTGTTTCTTATAAAAAAAGGCACCAGGTCTATCTGTGTTTTCAGTAGTTTTAAATGATCATCGATAAGGTGTAGGATTGGATCATAGACATACAGTATTGCTTTAACACCTCTGAAAGATATAGTAATAATAATAATAAAATAATAAAACTTTACTTGTATAGCACAGTTCATACATGCAATATGCAACTCAAAGTGCTTTACAGTTTGGCAGGGTTGTTGCAAGACAACATTTCTTGCGGTTCAGTGATGTCAGAGCAGATAAATACAGAAGCAGACTGACTCTTGCATGAACACAGGTAGGCAGTCCTTGTAGGCCCTAGTCAGCAATCTTTGTAGTCCAGTGGCGTTAGAGCTATGCAACGCTCTGTTAATGTGGGCTCTTATGTGAACATAGGTCGGCAGTCTTTGCGGGCCAGGGGCACTACACGAGGAAAGTTCATTTAGGCGCAGTCGGTTGTTAGTGTCCCCAGGGAGCAACAGGGGTGAGGAAAAACTCCCTGTTTGTTTGATTTGCGTGAATTCAGGAAGAAACCTCAGGAATCAGTGAGTAAAACTCCCTGTTTTTCTAGGAAGGGCCAAAACATGGATATTTTGACCCTAAAACATCCAGGGGGTTGCTGTGGTGCAGTGGTTAGAGCATCCATACCATGAACGGTGTTCAAAACAGGCTTTGACCTTATCAAAGTTGCTTGTTTAGCAACCTCAGAATAAGAAATATACTGTAAGAACAGTAGTAGAAGACTTCACAGTACTTTCTTACTTTACAATCCCAGATGCTTGAGCTTGAGCAGTAATAGAGCTCCACATATCCAACAACTGTCATTCTGATTTCTTTGACCACTGAACTCTCCTTTGCAATGACCACATCAGTGTTGTTTCGATGTTTCGTTGTTTCGATGAGTGTGAGCATGTTGAAAAACACCTTATCATAAGACACAGCAAGCAAAATGTGCCTTAAATAGTTTGCCAAAGACGGCCACAGCTGACTGTGCCATACAGGGAATAGCTTTTGGGTCCAGCATAGTACATATAGACCTTCTGAATTCTTCTCTTCAGTGCAGAGGAGAAAGGGCTGAGATAATCCAAGTCCCCCAAGAAATGTCACCATGCTTGTTCTTTCCTGTGGTTGAGGGATGAGGCATAATGGACAATGGTTTGTGTAGCAGATTAAAAAAAAACATGAAGTCATGTATTTTTAGGTAAGTTATACATGTGAGACCTATTTTGGTGTTCAACGATGAATCTCAATAATGGACAGTTATTTGTGTAGCAGATAAAAAAAGACATGGGTCATCTTTGTTTCGCAGGACAAGGCACATTAAAATAGAACCACGGTATGGCATTCTGGTGTAGGCCTACATTAGGTCTTTTTAGCATGAAGTCATGTATTTTTATGTAAGCTATACAGTTAAACCACCTTTGCCATCAGATTTCAACCCCAAAAACCTACTTTGGTGTTCAACGATGAATCTCTAACTTTTTTTTTATTTAAGTGTTCTATGCAAAAAAGACCACACAGCCTACCAAAATGACATGAAGGGAAGCAACATGCATAAACATATCTGTCTGAACTTGATTACATGGTTTTTGAAGCTTCAGAGGTGTTGATTGTCCCATGTATTTACCCTTTTGCAGTTGGAGGCTAGAGATAAACAAGCAGGGGGACAGCTGCAAAATCACTGTACCATCCTCGTAGATTAAAATAGCAACACACATAGATCCCATGAGTATGCAGTCATATCTGCACACGTTCAGAATACCAGCAAATGCAACCACCCATAATTCACTTACCATAATCATTTGATTCTTCCTGAGCAGGCAAAATGTCACCCAGATGAGTACAAGGGCAAAGTCCTTTGCAGATTGATATGACCCTAGGTTTGTATGTATATATCAGAAATGTATATCAGAAGCATGGTAATAATGCATGCTAAATCTATTTCTTACAAAGCCTGGAGTACCTGCAATTCAGGGAAAGTGATCTAGGATAAATAAAGACTGATCTGGATCATGGGAGCAATTTCTGTCTATGCTTGAATGTAGTCTTAACTTTCTCCTTAACTGCTTGGTCTGATTCTCTAAATTCGTTCATTAACAGCTGTTCAGATATGTAGGTCTCATGCGGCATCTTCAAATTTTGTTGATAAACTTTTTGTTGATAGACTTAAACCTCCTATTTAAGTCATTTGCAGTGTTGTGCTGAACTGTTCCCAATCTGTAGGCCAAGAAACCTTGCCTATGGTGATTGATCATAATAATCAGACAAAAAGAGACACAAGACACACTTTAGACACACTCTGGCAGTAAATCTACTGCATACACATTACTAAATTAGGGTGATTAAAAATAAAATAGAGGTTCCTGCTACTCACATAGGATGTTTTTGTGATTTTGTCTATTGAAAGATGTTGCATACCTAGACACGTCTTTGAGTTTAAGCTACTCTGCAGAAAGTAAAGGTTCAAGTTATCTACAACTGTGAAGGTTTCACGTTGCAGTTATGACTTTGTGGGGAGTGACTGGATAAAGGGTCAACCACATGAAAAGACAATTATATGTTTGAATTATGTGTTTATTATGAATTGTTATACCCTTCTGAGATTTATGAAAGCCATTTTAAGTATTAATAGGTTTTGTTTATTTAAACTCTAGTACTTTTGAATTTATATGATCTGTCCCACATTAATATCTTCAAGAAGTGTTACTATCTTGGCAGTCAAAAGGTGACCAAGAATGAGGAGAGTATAGGCAGGGCAATACTATCCAGTGGAAACATGCCACTAGTAAATCCCAATCCATGTAGTTCTGCAGTTTTCTCTTAAAAAAAGGATGGATAAGTAGTACTCACAAAGTCATCGACGTTTAATCTGCATGTAATAACAGCTGCTCTTTTTCTCTTTGCAGTGAATTTTGACCACTTCCAAATACTTCGTGCGATTGGAAAAGGGAGTTTTGGAAAGGTGAGAAAAGATTTCACTAACATTTTTTCTTGCGTTCTAGTCAGTTGAAGGTGGCATTCACATATAGAGTATTTTAACACTATATTATTTTAACAGACCAAAGCTAAAAATTTAATTGTAGCATTGTTTTATTGGAATCTATTTCTCATGAGCATACACCTTTAATTAACCAATGACACCAGATAGTAAGTAAGGGAGGAAGAAAGGAAGACATTTGATATCATTATTTCCTCATCCTTGTATTTTGGTAATTTTCGCTCTGCCTCTTCAGGGAATTTACGTAATGTACACCTTGAGTTTGCATATACATAGGAGGGGTGGGTATTGACAAGGACTTTACAATGCGATACATATCACAATACATTTGTCACGATACGATCCTATCATGATGCACTGTGATACTGGGTATATTGCAATATATTGCAATATATTGCAATATTCAGTGAAAATGTAAAAACAGAGCTGAACAAGCGCAATCAGAGATAGCAACCTGGTCCCCATACAGTACATGGCATATCAAATAGGCGGACAAACACACACACAGACAGACAGACAGGGTCATTGCAATACCTGGTAAGTCCCTCTGGGGACCAGGTAATTATCAGTTGCTATTTATGATCTGGATAGTCTCACATCTTATCAAAACTGAATTAAATCAACATAACTCAGAGTAACTCAATGTATTTGAACATGGTATTGAAAAACAAACATCTGGGGGTAGCTGCCATTACAACAAAAATATTTACTCTCTTACACAAACTGAACCAGTGGACACATTGATGTCAAAAACATAAAATGCATAGGATTTAGAAAATAAAGTACTGGAGGACAGTGCTGTAATATAAGTTTAAACAATGTTTTTAACATTTTGGAGTCAGAAATTGATATTGTATATTGTGAAAAATAGTATCATGATACACTGCGATACCAATGTTTAAATCAATATACAGTAGTGAACGTTTGAAGTGGATCAAAATTTTCCTAGATTTTTTTCTAACACCAGCTGGCATTATCCCATAGTTTCAGTATAAAGTGTTCACCTGATGTCTTGGCAAGGTCTTTGCAAAAGATTGTCAAACATGATTGTTTGATGCAAGGTGCAAAATGACTTGTCACAAACTTGTCAACAGTGGAACAGGTTATTCTGCAATTGGAACATTGGCAATTCAAATAACGTCAGAATCATCGGGAAAAGCATCTGGCATTTCATTGCCTGCAATGCAGCAGGAGCATTCACCCAGAGTGCCCCAAAGAGCCATACAGGGGACATACTGCTGTGTATTGTTGATGCACTAAACTTGCCACACCATTTGGGAATTTGGGCTTGCAAAATGTTCAAAAACAAGATTGATTTATTGCACAAGTTCACCAATAAAATGTGAGGTTTTAAAACATGTGATAAACGTGTGAAAATGTGATTACTGTTACATGAAAGAATCCCAAACTTAACAAGTCAACAAGTCAAGAACTGAAAACAACAATTCTCCTTGATTCCAAAACTCAATAGTCAGTGTTACCACCTCTAACATCCATCACAGCCTGGCAGTGCCTGTGCATGCTGGAGATCAGGTTGCAGATGATCTGTTGAGGAATGGCTTGCCAGGCTCCCAACAAAGCTGTTTGTAGCTCAACACGGTTCTTGGTGTGACCTGACGTGCACTGACTTGATTCCGTAATTTTGCCCAACAATGCTCAATCGGGTTGAGGTTGGGGGATCGCGTTGGCCACTGCATCCTTGGGATGCCTTCTTCCTCAAGAAATTCCTCAATCAGTCTTGCTCGATGTAGCTGGGCATTTTCGTCCACCAGTGAGAAATCTGGCCACACTGCAGCAGCGTAAGGACGAACGGGACGAAATTTTCAGGCCAGTCGTTCATCCTTACGTAGGTGCGATGTGGCCAGATTTCTTACTGATGGTTTGGTGGTTTGCTATTCATAGGTTAGCTTTAATCTTAGTAGTGCATCATCTGTCAAAGCAATATGCCTGATGGTGTGCTTTAATTAGTCAGTGCTGATAATCATTGAACAGAATACATACAAAAACCACATTCAGCTCCACAGCAACATTGCGGGTGTCTGTTTGCAGCCTGTTCTTTATGGACTGAAATGCAGGAAACAGGGTAGGGAGGATCAGATGTGTCACTCCCAGTTTCAGAATGTAAAATCCCATTCCTTTATTTGACCCAACTATTTCCTGAAGCAGCTGATCCTAATGAGCACACACATCATCAGGCAGGTAGATCGGCTAATTAGTGTAATCACCTTTGTTACGTGCACAGGCAGAAGGAATTCATGGCAGGGTTTTTACTTTCTCAGGCCCAGATTGGCACCTCTGGGAAGGATTCAGCAAGGACGCAATGACAATTGGAAAGAACGAACAAAAGCACAGGAGATCTGCAGAGTAGGCAAGACACTCATTATAAATTTAGAAGCAGGCAAAAGACAAAGCTCAGAGATGACAATGTCAACAGAGAGTAGAGCAGGCCAAATATTTGAGTTACAAAAGGCCAGATCCCAAGGCACACACAGGAGAAATTGTTAGATACACTGGAACAACAGAATCTGCACACTAGCGTAAAGACAAGAACAGACGATAAGTAATGAAACCAGGGCTGTTTAAGCAGGTTTAAGGGTCTTGGCGATGAGGTGCATTTAAAAGGTGGCGTGGGAAATAGGAACAGATGCAGGTTTGACAGTTAAACTGCTGCTAATTGTTGCACTTTTATCTTCCCTGACAATAGAATTCTCTTTCCTGATTGGCTGATGAGGTGGGAATGAACTTTGTATAACTGACTACCTTTGAAGTAGATCTCAAAAATTCGAATCACCGTTCCATATTAATGCGCTTATGAATGGTAACCATGACAACTGTTGTAGCCAAATGAATGGTTAAATGCTCTACTTTTTCTTAACGGATGCTATAAAGTAGTATATTTCGGTAGTTTAAGCATATAAAATTAGATTATAAATACAAACGGGAGATAAAAGGGATAACGCCCTTCGAGGTGACCAGTTTCTGGGAAATAATGACTTTGTGGAGTTCTTTGCCTCCACCTCGCCATTATTTCCACCGAACTGGTCACCTCGTCGGCCGTTATCCCTTACGTATCTGATCAGTACTGGTTAATATTCATTGCTTTCCAAGTTATGTTTAACATCACTTTTGCTGCGCTCAGCTCCACTGTCATTCACTCTACACTTTACCTTTATCTCCCCTGGTAAATTACAAATGAAAGTGGAAAAGTAAACTATGATTGGAAGTTGCAAACATTTCTGATCCCTTATCACAATCGATAAATTGCCTTGCGCTGGTCTTGATTGTCTGGCACATAGAAAAGTTCAATGAATAAATACTCAACAGTCTTGACATCTTAAGTCTACTTTAGTGTATGTATTTAAACACGTGATGTCTGGATTTTTACTCGGTAGTCCATCAAAAGCTAGCTACTGAGTACGTTTTGTCACCTGGCTTGGTTAATTGAAAATTGGTAATTGGAAAATTGGTTTCTATCTAACTGTTTTTATTTTCTTTTTCCCTAGTGTCTTTTTCTCTCTGCTTCAGAGAGATAAATCCTTTTTTTTTTAAGTTGTGGCTTCATCGGAGCCCACTTATCCTTGATTTCTCACCTTACACAAGTCAAGTCAATCTGTGCAGTTGTACGACACAAAGCAAGCAGCAGCAGGAAGTGATTAAATCACTAGCCTAGTATGTGTGTCAAGTAAGAAAACAAAATAAAATCAACTTGTGTATACTACCATTATATATTTAAGCAATAACCTATGAGAGGCCATGGGTGTTGTTAGGCACAAATAAAGTCACACAAATTAAAAAATAAAATCATGTTTTCAGAAATAATTACTCCTCCACCAATACACATAGCTAGGTTTGGGGAACTAAACACTGCAACAGCCAGAAGGAACACAAGCTCACCACTGCAACACAGTGTCATTGCAAGCCCAACATTTAGGAATGCTTATTTCAATAATTGCCAATCGTACAATTGATAAAGTTCAGTTGAGTTTACAAGCTCACAGCACTCAGTGTCTGACATTTTCAGTACTTTCTGCTACTTCGTAAAGTTTTTTAAAGGGGCCATATTCCATTTTTTTAGCAAGTTTGTATAGGTAAATGGGCTATAAAATTAAAAGTTCTTTGCATCTATAAAATAAAAGTTCTTTCCACAAAATCACTCACGTGAAGGAGATCTGACCAGTTCTATTTTGGCTGTTTTGTTTTACCTTTCAGAATGAGTTGTTTGGGTTTGCTGGTGTTAGCTTTTAGCATAGCGTAGATCACAGATGGCATACCACTATCTGCTATGTCTTGCACCGCTGTAGACAAACTTTGGGTGACCGTTCCTCCTAGGTAAGACCGAGGTCTGGCCACTAGGCTTCCAGAGAATGGCTAGTAGGCTACGAGGTGCTCCAGAATGGCTCAATCTGGTATTGTTTGACGATGTGTTCCAATGTTGTACAGTTGTTAGCAGCTGTACACGTTTCATACAATTTCCCGCACGCATAGTAGAAAATATAAAAAATATAAAAAGTTTGACATTCCATTTGCACATCACATCAGATCCCAGACAAGAAATGGATCATAGAAGCACAGTATTCCTGACACCAAAATCTTTCAACTGACTCACAGCAAACAAATGAATGTTTTTGGTGCTTGGAGTGTTTATTAGAGCAGGACAAACCCAAATGACAAAACAAAAATGTGCAAAAAAATGTTTTTTTTTTTTTTTCTTTAAATTAGATTTACTGTGTAATAATAGAATTTTATAATGGAATGGAATAGTAATTTAGCCAATCACAAGCAAGGGCCCAAACAAGCAGTTTGAGAATATTCAGTAATATTTAATATAAAATTAAGTAATATAAAATGTTTTTAAATCAAGATGTTTTGACATTTTAAGCGCCGTCAGGAGCCCCAAAACAGCTGCTCAGTTCGCTTATGCCCTGGGCCAGCTCTCATGCCACTCCTTTTGTCTTCCTTACAGGTATGCATTGTCCAGAAGAGGGACACGGAGAAGATGTTTGCCATGAAGTACATGAACAAACAGCAGTGCATAGAGCGAGATGAGGTCCGAAACGTCTTTAGAGAGCTAGAGATTCTACAGGAAATTGAACATGTTTTTGTAGTGAACCTCTGGTGACTATCATGTGTTTTTCACTTAATACTTTCTGGGCTCTGCATGTATTGTCATACAGACTGTGGTAGAAGTATGCATGTATCTCTCGTTGAATGCCATTTTTATGAGGACTGCACAAGTTTATTTTTTATGTGCTCAAAAATAATTGCAAATGATTTTGATGATGCAAATTTGACAGTGAGACCTAATGAATGAGAGACCAGTGTTCTTTTTTAATTACTAAATTAACCCCTTGAGGAGATGGCCATGTTCTCCTTTAATTACTGAATAAACCCTCTGGGAACATAATAGTGTTCTCCTTTAATTACTGAATGAACCCTTTGAGGAGATGGGTTCTGTCAAGAGTATTAATTCCAGTCTCTGCATCATAACATGTAAGTTGACAAATACAACACAATCAACAAAAATCAAATATCTAGGTATGCTCATCTCTGAAGTATGGATAACACTGACCAGTAATATTAATGATAAAAATAGTAGATTTTGTTTTGTTTGCTATGTTTTCATAGTGGAACACCTGGCATTTAATACTTATACTTTATCTAATACTTTTAAAATTTCGCTAAATAGTGGCTGTCCATTGATGCCAGAGGAAAACAATGCTTATTAGTGTCATTTGAATGCACCCCATGCATTCTCAACACATTCATACCATGTAGGCAGTAGCATTCTTCATAGGGGCAGCTGTGGTAGGGCAAATTTGGCTGCAATCTCTGTACAGTAGAGCAGGTGACCTTTGAATGGGTTGTGTTCAACAGGTTGCAACGAAATAGTTTGAAATAAGGTTGCTGAAACTGATACTTGATTACAGTAAGTTTACAGTTTACAGTCAGGCGATCTGGCAACATGGCTAAAAAAGTTTACTTATGGAAGTGGCAGGACAAGAGGAGAAATTGTGAATCAGGAGAGCAGAGAGAAAGGCTTACTGGGAGTGCTGGCAGGTGTTCATGAGGCCTTTATCCTACAGACTGGCAGTCTTTACTAATGTTAGCTACTTGCGACTATCTAGCCGAACCCTGCCTTGTATGGCACTCACCACCCCAGATTTTTTTCGGGGAAAAAATGGTAATATGAATCAAATTCCTTATATGAAAACAAAGAAATGGCAACAAATTGTCCAAAACATTATCAAACATATCCACACAGCTATATACAGTATGAAACCCTATTATATGTTAATGTATGCAGCCTTCAGCAACCTTGATCCTTCAAAAGATATTAAAATACCAATATTATTTTCTCTGAAACAAGTGTCTAACTGATGGTATGGTCAGCTGGAAAACAACCTTTTAAATGTACACACATTCCTGAGTCTCAGAAAAATACACCCTGTGTTAATGCTTGATGAAGTAGACTGATCCTGGGCAGACTGGGGAGTGGGAGCAGGAGGGGGCAGCGGTAACATCGTATTAATTACTGTTCACTATTCCTAGCAAGCTGCGGCTAGCTGAATTGGTAACATTCAGTGGCTGGCATACGAGTTGCAAATCCCCTATCAGATACATTTTCTTGTTACAATAGCAGGCTTCTAAGATTCCATGTTCCACAGTTCTTGCTAACCTTTTAAAAAACTGAGTTTAAAGGAGAAATTCAGTGTAAAATGAAAATTGGCATGTTAAAACATCATATCGAGTTGGTATGTTTTCTGAGGAGCATAATTGAGTTAGCCTGTTGCATTCAGAATTTAACTATTTTTTACCGTTTGTCCCAGAAGGCTAACAATGGAAGTGGTAGGTGCCCTTAGACGAAGCATGAAGATTACACTATTAGTTAACCAGCTTGAAGAAACTCCACACTCCATCAGTAGCACAACAAAGGCCACAACATTCAAAACGAGGCACTGAGAACTTTGTAAATGTACACAACATTTATTAATAAAACACTTTTGACAAGCAGTACCTTGCTGTAGTTTCTCGTCGCCGCCATGATGAAAGTCTGCACAGGTCGATTGACGAACACGAACCAGCAGGAAGAATAGGAGGAGAGGTAGTACAATCGACTTGTTTGCACTTTCATCATGGCGGCGATGAGAAACAACTGCAAACTACTGCATGTAAGAACAGTTTTTTAAGTTCTCAGTGCCTTGTTTTGAATGCCAGGGCCTTTGTTGTACTACCGATGGAGTGTGGAGTTTCTTTGAGCTGTTTTAATGATCTGATCCTCCATCTTGAATCTGCTGCACCTGGGGATGCTTTGCTTTTACCTGTGTCAGTCTGGTCAGTGTGTATTGTCTTGTCAATATATTTGGTTTACTTCAAGGTCGGTTTAAAGGTTGATATGTGTTCCATAAGGTGGTGTTGAGTGTCATGACCATAACTTTGGTTTACTGAGGGAGAATGTGACATGCCACCTATGTAGGCCTCGCTTCAAACATATGACCTCTGCTGAACCCTCTGGACCCAAAGTCCCTCAGGAGGGATTTAATGTTTGTAAGGTTGTGTTTACAGAATTTTACAGAAAAAAATATTTATTTACATTCACTTTATTGTTGCTAAGGTCTTTCAGAATATAAACGTTTGTGTCACTTTTGGAAAAATGCTTTTAGTTAGCTGAAAAATTAAAAAATGTTGAGGCTAACAGATTGCCTCAGAGAGGCCTCAGATCTACTGATCAGGATCTACTGCAGAGAAACAAAGCTATAGTCATAGTTACATGTTTTATAATGTTTTAAAACATTTTGGTTTCTAGCTCTCTGACATAAAAAACATTGTTATATTTATGTTGTATATGTCTATGATTTCTTCCAAATAGTAAAGTGCAGTTAAAATGACACACCTGCATGAATTTGCTTGCTACTGTATTTGTCGTATTTGTCATGCACTGTAATAATATACTCATCTCACTGAAATAATATACACATGTTAACTAGGATTAAATAACTTCATTCAGATAGTCATTAACGGAAAGGAAACCACAGTAGTTAAGTATTTTGTCAACATTTGACGAAGTGTTCATTAGCCTTAGCACTGCTGACAAGTCGGGTAAGGCCTTATGACATAATGTGATCTGCATAAGAACAAAAATCTGGAGAAATTAAGTTATTTTATTTTATAGAGTTGGAAAGTTTTTTTTACTAAAGGTACAAACAGTCCCAGTTCCCAGTAACTTTAGCCACATTCAAGGTCAGAAAGCATAAACCTGCTAAAATCAGGACAACCAAGAAGTGATGCAGTGAGTGTGTGTGTATGGGGGTTGGGGTGGGGATTGAACACATGCACAGAGAGAAAGAGAGAGAGAGGGAGAGAGTAAGGAAGGAGGAATGAGATGTTCCTTGTAAAGTCCACTTTCTTTTTTAAAGTGTATGTAGGGCATTGTCGACTCTGAAACAACTGTGTAGCCTCCCACTTCCTCCCTCGCCTTCTCTCCTGTGATTCCCTGAAATCATTTGTCATCCTGGCCCGATTCTTTCAGAGCAGCTCTGCAAAGCTGTTTCCAGTGTAAGGCACAGGCTTCTCTAACTGGTGTCTGATTTTGGTATTGGCATTTTTGCCGAGCCGTAAAGTTGCGTACGTACAAAAACACTTGAGTACTGTACGCCATCTTTCACGTGATTGAATGTACGATAAGTGACCTGAACATGAGAATGTTCCCCCATACCACTTTCATTTCTGGCATACGTATGTTTCTAATGTGTTTCTGTCAGTTAGCGACATTTAGTGGCAATGCATTTAAATTGTAAGTATTAAGAATGGTTTCACAAGTGTTGCTAGGATTGAAGAATGTGTCGTAGACCCACCGGATGGGTTTGTCGGATACAAGTTTATGAATAAGTTTGTTAATGAAAAGGTAAAAAAATGTTGCTAGAATACGAATATGCTGGCAAGTCACGCCACTCCATCTGGCATCATGTTTGTGTTTAATTTTTATAATTTTGTCATTTGTATGTTATGTTTTGTTCTACGTAAGTATTTGTTTTGTTAATGTTGTATATTGTATATAATGTAGTGCTGTCAATGTTAATGCGTTAACGTGAGGCGATTAGTTTGTGGAATTAACACTACTAACCTTTTTTAATGTGTGCTCAGAATTTTTTTCCCCCAATTCAACCCGCTCGGGTTCGTATGCAACTGGACCTACTTAAACAGAGTTATGGCTTTAAGAGTTTGAACGTGTCAGCCAACAAGAAAAAAAAACTATGATCTTCTTACAAAGGCTTCTTACATGTCCTGCTGTCAGAGGAATATAAACTACACATTAAAGTGTAGATTTTGTACATTTTCAGCTGAACAATGGAAGCATCAGTACTTTTACCCAGAACTGTTATCTATGAAGGTTTGATGGTTTGTAGCAGGCTAACCCTCAAAACACCACTTACTTAGGCTATCAATTACATCAGAGTTTACCCACGTGACATCTTTCACACTCTAACTTGTCCATACAAGCTTATTTTCAACAAATAAATAGCCAGTTAGCTGTGCTACACCGATATACCCAATTTGCCTGTTAGCAAGCTAAGCGGAGCTAGTGCTACATGGTATTGTTGGGGAATGTGGCTGCTAACGTACATATTCTGCGTGTCAATCAGTTATGTAAAAGCAAGTCTTTAAAGGTGTCATTCCCCAAGGAACTGTTTAGTACTTTCTCTTTTTGAAATACGATAAGTTACTCTGAGTTGCATATGCATGCTGCACATGAAAATGTTCTTCTGTCCCGATTGCCTCCAGTAGTCAATGAAAACAAATAGGCAGAAAAACGAGTGAATAAGAAAAGGGCAAACAAAGTGATGTTCGTTAATTAGAAAAAGCCATGCCATAGTTGTGATTATTGGAGGAGTCTCGTTGCAACACAGATTCACCTAAAAAAATATAATTAAGTAGGTGTGTTTGTTTAGAATGTTTAAATCGTCTTTTTGGTGTGCTATGATTGAATGGTATTACTAGCATAGCCGAGAACATGTCATTCTTCCCACTCCATCTTCTCCACCAAACTAAAACAACCTGAAACAGAAACACTAAAGCATTTTTTTCACCAAAATCAGCTCACAACAGGGCGTTCATTAATACTAGAGACCACCGCAAAATTAATGAAAAAATGATACAATGACACCTTTAAAATGGTTATGATTATCAAATTGTTTAATGCGCTGTGAATTTAAAAGGTGTTCAGTGTAACTGCTACATAATGATAGCCTACGAGAAGTCTTTGTTATACAGTGCAAACTACTAGCGATATTAAAACATTACATTACAATACATTACATTACACTTAGCAGACGCTTTTATCCAAAGCAACTTACAAAAGGAGGACATAATAGCTAACAGATGAGTAGAGAACATCGAAGGTACCTATGTAAAGAGATGGTTAGTAGAAATTAGTTTTGTTAGGAAGGAAAGCAGTCTCGGAAGAGGGGTCTTCACGAGCTTTTTGAAGGTCGAGAGGGATATTGCTGCTCTTGTAGTGACTGGTAGGTTGTTCCACCACTGAGGGACAACAACCAAGAAAAGTTTGGAGTTGCCTCGCTTTGTCTTAGGAGAGGGTACGGCCAGGTGGTTCGTAGTAGAGGGTCGCAGCGCTCTGGACGGGGTGTAAACATTTAGTATGACGTTGAGATGTAGGGGCAGAACCAAAAGTGACTTTGTAGGCTAGAGTCAAAGCTTTGTGTTGAATTCTGGCAGTCACCAGGAGCCAGTGCAGGTTGATGAAGAGCGGAGTAACATGCGCCTTTTTGGGTTGATTAAAAACCAATTGTGCTGCTGCATTCTGGGCCATTTGCAATGGTTTGATTGCACAAGCAGGAAGGCCAACCAGGTAAGGATGGCGTTGCAATAGTCACGGCAAGAGATGACCATAGCCATTACCAGGAGCTGAGCAGCATATTGGGTCAGGTACGGTCTGATTTTTCTAATGTTGTACAGTGCATAACGGCACGACTGCGCTACGGATGCAATGTGGTCAGAAAAGGATAGCCGGTCATCAATTATGACGCCCAGGTTTTTAACAACCTTGTTCGGAGCAACCGTGACAGTGCCCATATTCAGGCTGATATCATGGTGGATTGAGTCCTGGGCTGGGATCACCAGGAGTTCAGTCTTAGACAGATTGAGCTGGAGGTGGTGTTCCTTCATCCACGCGGAGAGTTCGGAGAGACAGGCAGAGATGCGTGCGGAGACCGTGGTGTCATCTGGTTGGAACGACAGGTACAGCTGGGTATCATCAGCACAGCAATGATAGGAGAAGCCGTGTGAGCTGATGACACGGCCCAGCGAGGTGGTGTAGATAGCGAAGAGAAGGGGGCCCAGCACCGACCCTTGGTGTACCCGTGTGGAGAGGGTGTGAGTTGATGACAGTTTGCCTTGCCATGACACTGCCTTGCCTTGCCATGCCTTGCCTTGCCTTGCCATGACAGTTTGCCTTGCCATGACAATGAGCGTCCAGTGAGGTAGGATTTAAACCAGGAGTGTGCTATGCCTGTGATGCCTATGTTTGAGAGTGTAGTTAGCAGTATGCTGTGGTTGACTGTATCGAAGGCCGCCGATAAGTCGAGTAGGATAAGTACTGATGATTGATATTAGTAGTAGTTCAAAAGCAAAAAAAAAAAAAAAAAAAGAAAATTGCATTACACCTAGCCTACTTTGCAGGTAAATTATAAAACAATTTATCTCATATTACTTTTGCCTAAGTTTGGGGTATTTGTTGTGAGATGTGTGAATGACACCAGTTAGAATCCCAAAATTCTGGGTGTAAGCGGACCAATGACTGACTTGCGTCATCTAACAATCATTTTTGACAGATTGTTAAAAAATTAAGGAGGCTCTCCGTGCCTTGTGTCCAAGCCTACACAGTAGGACTACCATTAACTAGGCTTTAGGCATAAACTTTGCAAGAGCGTAAAAGGGGAGGGTGACGAACAGAGACTCATTAGGACATCAAGAAAATTGTGCTCAAACAGAGCCCTTTGCAACCAGGGAGATCAGACAGGGATTGACACATAACTGTAATTTTAAATTCCTTTGCTGTGTTGGTCACAAAATGAAACAATGATTTCAGGAAACACTAAGGAACATAACAGTTGTACAAGTAGAACCATCTGATGCGACCTTCAACATCACAAAAGCCCTTACCTGGAATGTACACACCAATTATGTCTTTATAGTTTTCAACAGTGATGCGTTCTCAGGGTGACCAATTGGAATGTGTAAATTTACTGACATCTGTTGAATTGAAAAGTATGGGCTTGTTTGAGATCGTCTGGCTGCCTAGTGGCTTGCTTAAAGCAGAGCATTCTGGACTTGAAATAGTGACGTTTTTGAACCGAACGTCACCGTACCACACCGCATGTTAAAACATCATACAGAGTTGATATGTTTGCTGAGGAGCAAAATTGAGCTAGCCTGTTGTATTTACAAGTTGACTATTTTTTACCATTTGGCCCAGAAGGCTAACAATTGAAGTGGTAGGTGCCCTAATTGGAAGCATAACGATTACACTATTTTTAAACCATTAAAACAGCTCGAAGAAACTACACACTCCATCGGTACATGGTGTTTTAACATGCCAATTTACATTTTACACAGAATTTCTCCTTTAAACAAGCCCTATGTTTGGACATTCTGATCGCATCAGAAGCAATGAATAACATGACCTATCGAGAGTGTTGCTGTTTGGGCATCTTCAGACGCTTTATTGCTTTAGTAGCTGCTGGTCTGAACGCACAGCAAGGCCAAGAGTCATCAAACCCTATCCATCCTAACCACAGACTGTTTCTACTACATTCTGGCCTAAATGCCTGTTTCTGCAGATTTTGCAGCAGTCTTTTTTAATATGAGGGAACCAGAATTATGAACAGTAAGAATTGAAGATTGGGAGCTTGTGCTTGTCTGTATAAGACACATAGACACAACATAGCACAAAAACACACATGTGTAACGAGCAGGGAGCAGTAAGGACCACGTGTTTGTGTCTATCTCTGTATGATGTAATACACACAGACTCACATACACAGACTCATGAACAGTGAAAATTGAAAGACTGTGCCTGTCTAGCAACATGCACACTCTCTCTCTCACACACACACAGGCACACACTCCCCTCTTCTATTTCTGTCCCCTCGTGTTCCTTCATTTCTCCTCTTCAGCCTCTCTTTTTCTCATCTCTATCTTTCTTCTCCTTTCACGCCCTCTCTCTCCCCTCTGTCCCTCATCCTCCCTTACCTCTTTTTCTTTTTTCTGTCGCCCTCTATTTTCACCCTATTGCACTCTCTCTTTCTCCCCTCCACTCTCCCTTTCTCTCCCCCCCTCCCTCACCTCTTGCCCCTCTTTCATTCGCATGCACACACTCTATTTTTCTCCTCCTCATTCCTAACTCTGCCCCTCCTTCTCCCCCCATCTTTTTTTCTCTCCCCCCATTCCCCTTCCTCTCCTTGTCCTCTTTCCTTCTCTTTCTCCTTCCATCCCTTCTCTCGTTTATCTCTATCTCTCCCCTTTGTTTCTCCGTCCATCTTTCTCTACATTAGAGACATTTACATTTAAGTATCTACATCAGAGTATTTGCAAGGAGGATTTAATGTTTGGTGACAGGTCATTAAAAATAGAAAAAGCCACTTTGTGCATTTTTGTTTCCTAGTTCCTATTTGTGAAGACACTGAAATGCTACTGTGCTAAAAATAGACCTCACTCTGCCTTCCGGTTACACTTAACAGACTACTGGGTGCACTGGAAATTTTCTCTCCACCCCACTGAAAATGTCCTCTCTTTTCCCCTACTAAAAATGATCACGTTCTCTCTCCAAAAACATGTCTGTTCCCAACTGAAAATCATCTCACTCTTTCTAGCTGTAAACCTCTTTAACTAAAAATCTCCTCCACTGAAACTTGTACCCTTTCCCCACTAAATACGGCCTCTCTTCCCCCTTAACTAAAAAATTCACTTTCCCCTTTAAAAAATCTCCTCTCTCTCTCTCGTTTCTATTGAAAATTGCATCTCTTCAGTTATGTGAGGCATGTAGTAACTGCAGCCTATGTGTAGCTATGAGCCATGAATCTTTTAGAAGCCTAGCGCAAGAGGTAAGTGTATAGCCTAATGTGTGTGAAGCAAGTCATGTCTGTATGCATGTTTCGGAAATTTAGCACAAGTGACGACGGTAAGTGTAAAGCCAAACTGTGGGAATTCTGATGTGTTTCTAGCAAGTAGAAACTGTATGTGTGTTGCAGAGATTTAGCTCAAGTAAAGATTGTAAGTTTATATAAGTCAGATTCATTTCAACGTTGAAGGAATGTCGGGTTTGACCATTTTGCAGTGAAAAACGAAGAAGCTGGTATTTTCGAGTGGTGAACAGGAGTATTTTCCCACTACCCTGCTGCTTTTAACCAAAGACATTCAGCTCCAGGCCCAACTACGATCCTGGCTCTGTTACTAGCCGATTTCTGAGCAAAGAGGGCTTTCGCTCAAACCTGAATACAGAATAGTTCCTTTTTGGGTACTATCCCATTTTACTTAAGCTATCTCCTCTGTGGAATTAGCCTATGTTTGTTGTTGACTGGGAAAAGTTAACGCCCTCATATAGGACTATAAACATATAAAACTTCCCTGTCTCCCTTTCTAATGTTTACCACTTTTCTGACTATTCCAAACTCTTACTGCTTTAGTATTTATTCACCTCTATAGCACTCTACCGCCCCATGCATTGAACCTCAAATTACTTAGAGAAAAAGAAATCCTACAGGGTAAATCTGGAGGCAGATTATAGGCCTGGGACCCTACCTTATCTCATAGTTGTCCTCAGCACAGGGAAGGAATCAGACTTCAAGATGAAATTGCCAATTACTTTTTTATTTCAAGTTTAAAATAAAGTGGAGTTAAGACTCCAAAAAAGTATACAGAAATACATATATTTTCAGTATACAGGTTCAAATGAAACAGAGCTTGTCTCTGTCAGTGTGTTGAGATGGGTGTAAGCCAAAAAAAACTTTATTCAGTGTGCCTTTTATATCATTTTAACCACACACATTCAGTCACAGTATTATTAATTTCCGGTTTTAAGTTCCGCACAGCATAAGAAACTTAAATTAAAACTAGCTTCTGTCTCTTTGGGTTGCCTTTTACTGACACAGGTGCAATAAGTGGCTGTGTTGGTGACACTGACTGACCAACTCAATGTTATGCTCAGTCTGGTTAAGAGATGGAATAACTCAGCTCTTTCAACCAGCCTTTTTATGGTCAATGAGAATTCAGTCACCAGAATCATCTCAACCTTCAAAATGAGTTCAACGTCCTATGCACAAGTGAACAGGGAGATTGCTCCCATGCCACTTACTATGAAGTTGGCTACAAAACCAGTCGCCATTTAGCTTACCAGGCAAAGTGCAGTGTAGCTGCACAAACTATACCCTATCCCCTATACCAGAAGCTCCTCAGGAACGTTATCAATACGCCTAGTAAAGATCAATGCCCATTTTAAATCTTACTACTTTTCACTTTTTAGATCTGAGGTCCTAGATAATTTTGATAACATGATGCAGTTTCTTGATAATTGGATATCTCCACTATTGAGTGGAAACACCAGCTGACCAAATTGATGCTCCTCTAAACTTAGAGGAGATTGTCAGCACCTAATTAAATATTTACAGCCGGGCAAAGCTTGTGGTCCTGATGGGTTTCCGCCTGAGTTTTATGAGAAATTTCATGTTAAATTAGCGGCACTACTTCCGTCTATGTTATAAGTCTTTAAAGCAAGTTGCACTCCCTCCCACATTAGGACCAGCCTCTTTATATCTTTAAGTAAATGAGGGAAAAGAGGCTGACTCTTGTGGTTCTGAAATGTACCAGAGTCTTCTAAACACTGAAGACCTGGATCAACTGCCATTTTTTAAATTTTGGAATATAAAATGTTAACTGTTACATCAACTGCAGTGAAATGACTACTTTCCTTTGAAATATCATTATTTTGTGTGGTTTTTAAATGTACCGAAATATTCTAAACACTGATATGAAGGGTTTTGCAAAGCCAGTGCAACTTGCATAGATAATGTTGTACACAGCATAATATCCGTGAGCAGACTGGTGTCATTAAAGGCCGGCACTCAGCTTCTAAATATTTAATCCATTTTATAGCGTTATATATTCATATGGTCATATGTTTGCCCTTCGTCCCAGCCTTCAACATTTTTGGAACTCCTTTTTCAAAACCATCTGAGATATTCTGAAAATAAACTTAGAACCATGGCCTCTAATTGGCATGTTTTGGTGTATCACTCGATTCACTTCTATGTGATTTGTCATCTATCTATCTAAATAGATGACAAATGCATGTTGCTACATTTGCAACTGTTCCAGTAAGGTGTAGAATTATTCTTTTCTGGAGACTACTACAGTGGCTGAAGGATCGTATATTCTTTTTAAAACTTGAGAAGGTCAGATTCCATTTGCATGTAATAAAAATATATTCACATTCATTATTATATATGTTTGAATACTGGGGGTCTTTATTAAATTTTTTTACATACTGGGAGTCCTTTACTAAATATTTTAGTGAGTTACTGTACACACATATAATCTACTATGTACAATCCGTCACCATGAAGTATGCATGTATTTACTTGTTTAGTTGTCATCTCTTGTCCACTTTTTATTATTTTATTTGATATGTGCTTTGTTGTGTACTATGTCCATATTAGTGAATTGAGGATGTTGATTAAATAAGGGATAATGGATGACACGGTGTTTGGATATCAGAAAGTTAATGTACTTTTGAGGTGGTAATGCAGACACGATGCGAAGCATTCATGCGAAGCATTAGCTTTCTGATATACGAACACCGGAAAGTCCATTATCTCGCTTATATCACCGTTACAACACTTGTGTGATGTTAATTTCAGGTAATAATTTCCACATTTTAATCACTAAAACAAATTTATTAGCAGAACTGCTACTTTTCTTCACAAGATATGTCTTTTCTTAGCTTACTAGACAAACTGCCGTTACTAATTCCAAACCGGAAGTTGCTATGGCCAAGACCCAGTCAGTTCCATGCAATTGGTTGTTAAGCTAGCTATTCCAAAGTTCTGTTAAGCTTTGCTTAGCAAAATCATGTTAGTAGAGACTAGAGAGTTCAAATGCAGCGTGACAGCACAAAAAACGATCTCAGAGGCATAATTTATAGGCATGTTGCAACTCTGTGTTCTTCCATCTGAAACTCCGCCAAGTTCATTAATTCCGTCGAATACACGCCTCGAAGACTGTTATCCTGCGTATGGCCCGGTTACCACACTTGTGAATTAATGAAACATTTATAACTTTATGCCGCAATATATATATCAATATGGTTGTTATACAGTAGTTACCATTCTATGGGGCATTGATATGGAACAGTGCTTAAACTTCAGAACTACTTTCAATAGCTAATCAGAAAGCAGCATTCTATTTGACCGGGCCATAAAGAAAGTTAATCACCGTCCTAAAGAATGCATCCCAGTGTGAAATTGAAGGAAACCGTTGTGTTACAGTAAATGTTTAAGCCATCATTGCTGACAATCTAAATAGTATTTTGCGCACACTGGTCCTCGTGCAAGAATTATACAAATATCCTCTTATTTTTTCCACATCTTTATTTCTTTTATGAAGTGCTTTTCATACAGACAAAGTAGCTGAGTGTTTAACAAGAAATAAAAAATGAACAATACAGTTATAAAAAGCTCTTTAGAGGGCTTTAGGAGCTCAGCTCTTAGCCGCCCCTGTAGCAGTGGGGCAAGAAAAAACTCCCTAGGAATAAACCTGGAGCAGATCCATGGTCCAGGGGGAAGGCCTATTTGCTAAAGGCTAGGCACGTATCAGGCCTCATTACACCGAGTGTGTACAGTACGTAACCAAGTACAATATGTGTGTATGTATGACATAATATTCTCAGATCACGCATGCGGTGGAAATGGTCTAATCTGTTAACGTGCATTGTAAATGAATAAGGACAGAAAACGGGCACTTGCTGTCTTCGCGCTGTATACGGAGAGTGTTTGGTGGAAATAAGCCCTCAGGATGAGCTAGTTTAAGGGGAACTTCGGCATGTTTGAACCTATATCTAGCGTTAGGGGTTTTTGCATGCTGAAAAATATCTGAGTGACGGTAATTTCACGGTCAAGGCAAGACTGGCTAGGGAGCCAAAAAGCAAAGCTACCAGAGCAGATTTCTA
Organism: Coilia nasus; assembly: GCA_027475355.1. Lineage (NCBI taxonomy): Eukaryota > Metazoa > Chordata > Actinopteri > Clupeiformes > Engraulidae > Coilia > Coilia nasus. The sequence goes on along the minus strand of CM050204.1, from coordinate 19,068,525 downwards.
ACATCAAATAGACAGAAATGTTGTGCCACTAAAGGGAATGTATATATATATTCATAATCCTGATTATGAATTGACAGGAGCCTTATAAAGATAACACTATGACTATGCCTATTTCACACAGTAATGGTAAAGAAGCTGTGAAACAAGTTTATAAGAACGTTGTCCCATTCTTCTGTTGACTTTCTGTGTTTTTGTGAAGGACCAACATACTTGATTGTTGATGTTCATTGGTTGAATTGGGGATAGAAAACAGGTTTCAACAGAATATGAGCAAACCACCAAATTTCTTAATTTAACAACTTTTATTCATTTCATGTGTCCGTGCATTTAAATATACACATTGCAATTTTCGGGAAATGCAATAAGTTTACATCTGTGGTATGGTTTCATTCATTGCATTTTTTTGGATTCGAACTATGGGATTTTAACTTAACTTTTAAAAGACAGTTTATTAGATACCTCAACTTAAAATGTACACTTTCCAAAATGCAAGGGACAGAGATATTTAAGAGACTGACTTTTCACCTTGTCTTTGCCCATGACTCTTTTAGTATATGCTTACTTGACAGTGACTGTAGACCAAAATACATTTAACATATATTTAACACTTATACTACATATATTAGACCATTGCATTTCCAGTTTTGGGTAATGCTGCTCACACAGACTGTTTTGTTTCAAACGGTTTGCTTCTGTCACGGAAAATGCTACATTTAGCTAGCCTGGTAAACCAGCCCCTTGTACTTCATTTCATTTTGTACAGAGGGTCTGACAGTGCTGTATTGAGAAATGTTTTCTTCCTGGAGGTGTGGACTCTGCCCTTACCCAATCGCTAACATCCGGTCGTGACATATGCAATTAGCCTACCTATGCACTACAATTCTGCCTAAGACAGCAATGTCAATGGAAACACTGCCAGGCCCTCTGTACAAAATGAAATTTAGTACAAGGGGGTGGCTTACCAGGCTAACGTTTAACTGCAGCATGCTTTAAAAACAAGTTTTCAAAGTTTGCTGTTTTTCTCCATGATACATGGTAATTTGTGATTGATAATGTAATTGAACTAGTCTTTGTATAACCAGTACAATCACACTTGCAATTTGTTGCATATAGTATAACAGTATGGGGTACATGTTAGAGATCTAAGAACAGGAAAACTCATTTACTTTGTTGGAGCAGTTATGTTTGCTAAGTCCATGTTTTTCTTCTGTTGTTCATTGTTCTTCGAATTACACATTCATGCACACACATCAATACATGAACACTTCGTTCTGCACTGCATGTAGGTCGCATGCTTGCTCTGGTAGTCAACCCCAACTATCAAAGCAACATCACATCACACATAGAATACAGTACATCTAGACAGAACCATTTCATACATACCTATGACAATACGTATAGGCTCCTTATGCATCAGACACGTTTCCAGCTGAAAGACAATTGGCAACTTTATATTTCTTCCTCCATACACTTCATTGGTGTTGGGGAATTGCCAGTGCATATCCCAGTCACTTGTCTGTCTTGTGAAGAAGCCTCACAGTGCTAATATCGTATGCCTTATGATCTTTATTATAGCAGAAATAAAGTTGGGGCACAAAAATGTGTGTTTCATCATACACTCAAATACTGAATTAAAAATTGTACACAAAAACATACAGAAACCCAAATTTCTATATACCACAACATCATTAGGCCAATGCTTATCTTTCAGATCTCACTGGTCACTACATATGAGTCTGGGGAAGCTCCTTGCTAAGTGTTTCTGAGTTAAATGAATATTGGCAGATGAGTCATTATCATGTTGGCATTGGTATTAACAATTTTTTAATTGTCAAGCTTTATAATCAAGCTGTTTTGCTCATGCATGTGTTAAAGTGATCCTCTCACACTGCCATTAACCTGTTTACTAACCCATTATTTCTATGTGATTATGGGTTTAAGGATGATGGATTTTCAATGGTGTAATGTTGTTGTTTCAATGTCTTTGTATGTGCACACCTGTACGTTTTGTGTGTGTTCCTGTGTGTGTGTGTGTGTGTGTGTGTGTGTGTGTGCGTGTGTGTGTGTGTGTGTGTGTGTGTGTGTGTGTGTGTGTGTATGTGTGTGTGTGTTTTGTCTTGATTGGCCTCTGTCTCAGGTATTCATTTCAAGATGAAGAAGATATGTTCATGGTTGTGGACTTATTGCTGGGGGGGGATTTGCGCTACCATCTGCAACAGAATGTGCAGTTCAGTGAGGAAGCAGTGAAGGTCTACCTCTGTGAGATGGCACTAGCACTTGACTATCTGCAAAGTCAACACATCATCCACAGGTACATGACCTTACATCCATACATATCCATATTTTCAAAATCTCAATATGCCATCCTTCAAAATAATGGTGAAATTATTTTTGCAGTATGTTAGTAGAGCAGTAAAGTTTAGGTCATGATGTCTCCTTAGAGACAGAAGTGCTACAACTTAGATACTCCAAAAGTATCTAAGCAACAATACACTACATAGCTTTAGTTGTGTCGTAGTTGTTAGGACAAATGTGGTGGCCCTTACATGGGGGCATATTCTTTCATTTGTCATTTTTACGTGCCAACCCTTTTCATTTACACGTATTCTCCACTCCATGCTCCCTTTATGCCCACAGTGCTTAACTTTGGAATTACAGCAAACTCTCAAAAGAGAGAAAAACCTACATTAAAACTGCCGATATCATAATCCCAGGGATGACATAATTAAGTGTAGCCACTGAAGTGTCACGAGAAGTCATGTGAAATACAGTACTGTATGTGACAGAAAGGCCTCTTATCATATCATCTTTGAAAGATTAAACCATCTATGTATAGTAAATGCAGAAATGGCATTACCACGGTTAGTACATAAGTCCACATTCCATGTTTTGGGATTAACCAAATTAAATTAAGGCATGATTAGGGTTTTTGCTCTTTTAAATAAATAACACCACTTTTGAGCATCCACCTTGATTCTCTAGGTAAGCACTGTTGGCATATAGGGAGTGTGATGGGAAAACAACTGAAAAAAAAAACATGTCACTGGAAACATATAAAAAGGGAGAATCTGCATAAAAGGGAGAATATGCTCTTTATTTATTCCATGGCAAATACAAGTTTCCCACACGGTAACTTCAAATGGCTATGGTACAGCATGTAATAGTATGCCCACAGAGAATGCGTTTACACACCCAACAATGAACAGAACATAAAAAGTAATGGGTAGAATGACCTGTTCATCCATTTTTTTGTATATTTGTTAACATACCCTTGCCAACAAGACACAGCACCATCTAAGAGTGTTTAAACACAAATGCACAGTTTTGAAAAGAAATATTAAAAATCGTCAGTTGCCAGACGTTTTCACTCAGTGGCCTTGATGTCAGTGTGCTGAAATTTATGGGCTTAGAAGTTATCAATCTATTTCAAGGAGGTAGACACCAGCTCCTAACAAGGGAGGCGAGTTTAACAGTCACAAAACGTTCCGAAACGTTTAGATCAACAGAAACAAATATGAGCTGAACGCCCAGTTGTATGACTTGGGCCTTTCGAATATGACAACTGAGAAGGTGATTCTTTCTGCCGTCCTCTCAAAGAAAATTTTGGGACATTTTGGATTTTTTTCTCTGTGAAATTCAAAGAGCTTCTGCAGAAAAGTGACACACAGACATACATATAATGGTAAGACAGTGCAAGAAAATGGACAAGTACTGGAGAGACACAATGGATTACCGACACTGTAATGTTTACCACTGGATTCGGAAGAAACAAAGCCTTCCGGGCAGGCTGACACCAAGATATAGCAATGTCTCTTCTAAAGAACTGAGCGCTAATGCCTTGTACCATCCAGTGTACCCATGCCAGTGTGCATATGTGTGTGTGTGTGTGTGTGTGTGAGAGAGAGAGAGAGAAAGACAGTCTGTGTGTGAAAGAGAGAGTTTATGTATGTGAAAGAGAGAGAAAGACAGAATGGCAGTGTGTGTTTACACTGTAAATGTGAGATTTAGGAGAGAAGATTCTTTTGGAAGATTTACATTCTCTTTTTTCCACGGTTGCTCTGTGGTTGACTATTTTATCACCGATCTTGACCCAAAACACATAACAGCTTTTATGATAATGCCACAACTACCCATTTCTGACCACTGCCAGTTAACGCTACACCTGAAACAGTCAGAAATTAAATTTGATTTCCAAATTTTGAACCTAAATTATTCTGTTTGGTACCCCGGAGGCTTGGGTTCGAAGCCGGGTGGGGTGATTTCTCCTCCCCTTCGCTACAACACCATTTCAAATTTAAAAAATACCAAAATAAAAAATCATCTCACATGTCTGAAGAACTGAACAAAATTGTCAACAAAACAGTCAATAAATCAAAACACATTCTGGTCAAATTGAAAGCATTAGGTCTGAAAAGCAAATTGAAAGCATTAGGTCTGAAACTCCAATCAGAAACAGCCATATATGACCCATTTCAAAAACCTTTACCAGAACTCAAAGAGTCTGGAACTGAAACCGGAACAACTCTCGATAATAAAAAAACAAAAGTGCTTAGAAGAAACCGTTAAAGTTACCAAAATCCCTTAGATACTCCCATTACAATAACTGAAGTAAAAGGCAAACTTAAAAAATTAAACCTAGAAAAGCATCTGCCATTGACCTTATCTCACAGAGATACTAAAATATAGTAACTTGAAGCTACAAGAAGCCATAACTAAACTCTTTAATCTGGTTTTAAACACTGGAGTCTTCCCTTTAATTTGGAATGACGGTCATATTACCCCTTAATTTAAATCTGGCAACAAATTCAATCCAAACAATTACCGAAGCATATGCATTATGAGCAACTTAGTAAAGTTATTTTGCAGTGTCATTAGCAAACATATTCCCACATTCCTTAACAACCACAACACTCTAAGCAAAAGTCAAATTGTGTGTTTTTTTTTTTTTTTTTACAGAAAGCATCAAAGATCTGACCACTTATACACACTTCAAAACATGGAAGTCATTGATAAATTTGCCAACCATACATCCAAGAGACTTGACATCTTTTTCAAATAAATTCCAATGTTTTATTTAAATACCTTAAAGAGAGCAGTAGGCTACAGAGTTGTTGGAGAATATTTGGGTTTTAAGGAATGTGCTGCACAGTGTAAATAAAGTCATGTAACTGATGTTTGTCCGGACACTGTAGTTTCTGACCATGCAGTAACATGTTTGCTAACCATTTCACCACTGTGGGTGGGGAATGTGAACACTATCATCTGAAAACAAATACATGCGTGTCTGATGTAGCGCTTTCTACAGGGTTTCTGCAGGTATCAGCATATCTCATTTCATGCTTTTTCATGCCCTTTTTCATGCCACTTTCAACTAATTTAATGCCAATGTCCAAATGCAGATACGTTCACACACAAATTGTAAGTATTTGACAACGGCATTTTTTATTTGAAAAACCATATTTAACACTGTTGAACCATATTCAACACTTCTGTTGAAATTTACATTTTCCCATTTTCCCGTCACAGCATTCTCTCTCACACTCGAAGAAAAGGATTACTTCTGCCACAGATAGTCTACAGGAAGAGTAGAGTCCGGTGTCTCAACTTTGTGCACCGGCCGTTAAAAGCAGCCGATTAAAAAGTTCCGCCCGTCAACCATTACGCTACTTCGGATCAAAATTAGATTTAGATGTTTATATAATCAAAATAAATCGTGAAAAACAATGTTTTTATTCAATCAAGTTTACATATTTTTTAATGCCTCTGAACATCGAATTTCATGCTTTTTCATGCCATTTCAGGCCTGAATTTTCTCAAAATCCATTTAATGACTTTTCATGCTTTTTAATGACCCGCGGAAACCCTGTTTCTAGTGTGCCTTCATAACATGCAAAAGTGGAACCCTGCCGCAGAATATTGGCCCACTCCTGTCTATGTCCGACAGTCCACCTGCACATAATTCTGGGCATGTGATCCGACGGTTCACAGAGCTACCTTGCGTACAATTATTTGCATAAGCTTAAAACTTTTCAACTTTATTTAAATGAATCCGTCTGTTCGCATACTAAAATCCAGTGGAAGAAGCAGCACAAACACTGCAGGCAGGAAAGGTCTGTCGTGACGTGAGGCTTTTGAATGTAAATGTGAAACTACTTTTGGAGAGGAGTATTGGGTTGTTGGTGAATATTTGGGGTTTAATGAATGGAATGTGCACAGTGCAAATAAGGTCATGTCACTATTTTTTGTCCCAACACTGTCTCTGACACGTAGTAACGTGTTTGCAAAGCAGTTGACAACTGTGGATGGGCAATGTGAACAACAGCATCTGACAGACGTGAACACTTACATGCGACCTAGGTGCACTCACAACCGTACCTACATCGGGCACACGTGGGTGGTCACGAGGGGGTGCTTGCTTGCCCAGGGCACCAAACAGGCTAGGACCGCCCCTGGTTTTCTATCTATCGTAGGACTATTCCTGCCCACTTTTACAAATGTCTTGTTGACCATGTCTCTAGCACTAACACTTTAACTTGTTTTGATAAAATGTACGAGTGACACGAAAATAAAAACTGCCCAATCTTATTAAAAGTAGCCCACATTGTATCTGGCCGCCCAAAGCGTTTTTCACCCGCTTGACAAAGTCAAAACAAGCCCAATCTGGCAACACTGAATGAAACTGACTCTGCATTAAACCCATAGACAGTTAAAGGACAACTTCGGTGTAAAATGAAAATTTGCCTGGTATGTGTACCGAGGAGCAAAAATTATTCAGCCTGCTGCATTCAGAGTTAAACTATTTTTTATCGTTTGCCCCAGAAGGCTAACAATGGAAGTGGTAGGTGCCCTTAGACGAAGCACGACGACAAAGCTATTTTTAAACCATTAAAACAGCTCGAACAAACTCCACACTCTATCGGTAGTACAACAAAGGCCCTGACATTAAAAACGAGGCACTGAGAACTTTGTAAGTGTACACAACGTCTATTAATAAAACAGGTTTGATAGGCAGTACCTTGCTGTAGTTTCTCGTCGCCGCCATGTTGGACGTCCACACTAGCCGATTGTCGAACACGGACCAGCGGTCAGAATAGGAGAAGTAGCGCAATTTAATTCCGTGAAACTGGAGGGATTTCATCTGTTGGTGACAATATCCAGCCATTGTGCCCATTTAACAGAGCCATGGTCCCAGCAACGGCACCTAATCCACCAAAAAGGCTACATCTGAAGAGAGGTGCCATTCGGAAACCTGTGCGACTTGGTGGAGATGTATGTCCAACAACAAAGTCAAGAGAGAGCTGCAGCCATGGCGACAACAATCGGGAGATATTTCACAGGTTACCCATGCTTGATAAGGACACTTTGCAGCAGTAACTGGTCTTGCAAATCGTCGTGAAGACGCGCCCACAGGCTGAAACAGATTATCGTGTCTGTAGCCTGCATTTCAACCAAGATGATTACATTGTCCCAGCAACGGCACCTAACCCTTTGTTGTACTACCGATAGAGTGTGGAGTTTGTTCGAGCTGTTTTAATGGTTTAAAAATAGCTTTGTCGTCGTGCTTCGTCTAAGGGCACCTACCACTTCCATTGTTAGCCTTCTGGGGCAAACGATAAAAAATAGTTTAACTCTGAATACAGCGGGCTGAATAATTTTTGCTCCTCAGTACACACACCAACTCGGGATGATGTTTTAACAGGCAAATTTTCAATTTACACCGAAGTTGTCCTTTAAAGACAGAGGCACGGTGTTTTCACTGGGACCGGAGAGGCCAGATTTAGAATTTTCAGCTTGGTCACGTCTACTGTGGTCTACTGTGCAAGCTCGGGAGCCAGGCTGGTGACGTTGGCCAACAAACCCGAATAGGATAAATTGACTAGTAGAGGCTTAATCACAAATCAGACAACGTTGCTCTTCTGTTCAGTTCAGCTTTCTCATTCTTTTTTTAATACATTAAATGCATTGTTTTGGTCATTCTGCCAAATCAAACCTCTTTTTACAAGCAGGCCAGCAATCACAGTAATTGCTGACATCTGAGTCTGTGTCCACCATTAATATCAAATAAATTAGTAAAAGTAGTAAAATTATCAGCATGGCGAGGAAACAAGAATGAGGCATGTTTAAACATTTTGAAGGTGTAACGATGAATTTAATTTGGTTTGTATAGGGACAGAATACGCTCAGATCACGCGTGCGGTGGAAATGATCTAATCTGTTAACGTGCATTCTGAACGAATACGGACTGAAAACGCGCTGTACACGCAGAGGCCTTAGGCTAAGACTCCTTGCTAGGAATTTTTAGGCTACGTTAGGAGGTCTGTGAGAGGACTCTGAGGGCCAGATTTTTTTGGCCGTATTTTGCGCCCTCCTCAGTTCACAGATACTGCATGGTGTTTGCCACGTAATTAGCTTTTCCCCACCCTTAGGCGTAATTAGTGGTGCTTAAAAGGGCACAATGGAACATTGACAGTCTTGATGCCATCATGTAAAACTGGGTCCTCTTGAGTGTAAATGTGAACAGCCATCAAAATATGTGGTTGCAAATGTAAGTATAAAGTAAAACGGAATATGTAAGCCATCTTTAGATTTTTGAACTTGGACTTATCTTTGACAGATTTGTTGCATATGTTGTTGGGGACATATTTCTGTAGCCGTGTGTGTGCAAGCTGGCCAATTTTACCTTTATTTACGTTCAGCTTTTGTCTTATTTGTTTTTTAAGCAAGTACATCCGATTTTGGCCCATTTTATCCATCACTTATTTCTGTGATGTGCGAGGCAACACTGACAGACTTGTCTCAGCCCTCCCTCCCTTCTGAACCAGAGAATGAAAACGAATGAAATTGATGAAAATATTTAAAATAAGCAAAGTGCCCAAGGACAGTTCAACAATTTCAGACAATGTGCAGCGGATACATTTTTCATACCATGCTTTCAGACATTTCGAAAAGCAAGAGAATTTGCGCTTCCTGGTTTATACCTGCTCTCATAAGGCGGAGAATTCTCACTGCAGATTACATGTAAGCTATCACCGGCATGTGTTGTACATACAGGGGAATAAATAATTAGATGCTCTTTATGCTTCTCCTCCCATAGTTTAGGCTTCACACTCGCATTCCCACGGACACTCCCAGGTTTGCATATGCATGCCACAGACAAGCGATATTTGCACTTTGCCGCTGCTACAGCACGCTTTTTGGAGATTTAACAAGGCGTGCCCTGTTTGTACATACCACGCTATGTTCTAGGCGCTCCTTGTGGGAGAATTATGGCGTATATCTGGGGTGCATTTCCCAAAAGTGTGTTTCCCTTAGCAACTTTGGTGGTTTGAACGATGGACTTACTGCACTGCTGTTTCCCAACAGCATCGTCCAGACTTTTTAGTAGTTTTAGTAGTTTTCAACTACGTTAGTATACATAATGTTACTTTAACTCACTTCACTTTCGTTCTGGCAATGCCAGATCATGTAAAAAGAAGGTAGAAAATACACCCGATAACACACAAAAAGCTGTTGCAAAATGTGGTTGGATCAAAATAAATTTACATGGTACGGTGAATGAGTGGTTAGCTCGTCAGCCATTCATTCAAAGGAAGTGTGCTACCTTTTAGATATGGGTTCGAATTCTGCTGAAAAGTGATCAATTTGAAACAGGTGGAAATAATTTGTGGGAGAATGGAATAACTTTGCTTGTGGGTCAGTAATCAGTGCTTATACATCCCAGTATTACAAAGTGCTCATTAACATCACTGATGTAAATGTACTTTTATCCAACCACACTTTGCAACAGCTTTTTGTGTGTTATCGGTTGTGGTTTCTACCTTCATCATTAATGCAGATGGTGGCAGTAACACATAGACGGCTGCATGATCTGCCCCAAAAAGGCCAAAGGTGACGAGCAAGACGTCACGTGAACAAACACGATGGTCTAACGACAGGTCCATGGTAATTGTTTCAACTGCACAACTTCACGAGACAACTTCCGATGGATCGTACAGACTTTGTTGTTGGGAAACACTTGCGTCATTGACCGATCCATCGGACTAACGTAGTTGTGAACATCGTTAGTTGCTAAGTCTGGGAGATGCTGTTGGGAAACAGCAGTGTAGTAAGACCATTTTTCAAACCACCGAAGTTGCTAAGGAAGTTAGCAACAACACTTTTGGGAAACGCACCCGTGGTCCTCAGAATCTTTGTAAATACTGGCCCTGATGTTTTGGATGGACCAGTATGGTCACATTACTCAGGCTTGTGATCGATGACACCCCCTAGTTAGAATTAACTGCTAACAAACATCAGCTAAGTTACCCAAGTATCACTGTTAGCAGTGCAGTTAATTGCTTAGCATAGTTAGCATAACTGCTAACAAATATTAGCTAAGTTAACTGAATAATATTGTTAGTAGTGTTAGGTAATTAGCATCGTTTGCATAACTTATCAAAAACATTAGTTAAGTAAGCTGATTAGCTAACTTGGCGTCATTCAAGGATTCTAGTGATAATGTGTTTTTGAAAATTTGACATATGGTTCAGAAGTTACATCCATAAATGTACCTCTAGGTTTGATCAGTTGGTTGCGCTAGAGAGGTTGAAGTGCCAACATTAAGCTTGTTGAGAAGAATCATGGGACTGTCCTGAATCAGTGTGCCAAATTTTAAAACCTTTTACTAATTCATTCTATGGGCTGCCATAGACTCCCATAGAGGATTATGCAGGCCATGGCATGGCTATTATGACATAATTTGAGAGTTCTAACATTCTGAATTCTAAATTAAAAAATGGCAGTTGGTCCAGGTGTAACTGCCACAGTATTCTCTGCTTCCCTTTCTCTCTCTCTCTCTTTGTCACTGTTTTTCTCTCTCACTCAATTATTCCTCCCCACCCACCCTCATGATTTAAAAGAGACCATTTAGCTCTAATATAGTCGTATTTTATAGGCTTTGGTGAAGTCTTCCTTTGTCTCTGGTAGAAATGTCTCTAACATGAAATACAAAAACTATATAAACTGGAAAAAAAGGAAGTCTTAAGAGTTGAGGTGCAGCCTGCATCCTGAGATAACAGACTCACATTGTTTGCTCACAGCATCTTTATACTGCTTTTTTCTCTTTTTTTCAGAGATATCAAGCCTGACAATATATTACTGGATGAACAAGGTAAGGCTGTCCAAGTCCATCATAAGTGTTCCTTTTATAGCCCTACGATCTGTTATGATAAAAACATATCTGAATATCTCACCTTTAATGTTATTATTTTTTGTTACTGTCAAGAGATTCAAAATGTTTGCAATTGCATGTTCATATGTCATTTGGAATTGGAATTGTGTGTGTGGTTAACACAATTCAGAAATGAAAAAGAGCTGGTTTTGGAGACTGTGAAGTAAAAGTTGAAAATAGAAGAAAAGCTTCAGAAATGGGGAATGCAGAGGGAGATAAATCGATAGATACAGATACTTTCGTTCTTCTGTAAGAAAGAAAGAAAGATGTTTTAATTTAATGTGGATAATATTTACAAAGTTTTTATTCTCTTTTTTCCAGGGCATGCTCACTTAACAGATTTTAACATTGCTACCATAATCAACGATGGAGAAAGGGCTACAGCCTTAGCTGGAACCAAGCCCTACATGGGTTAGTCTTAAACTACACCACACAATAGCAGATAACATGTAATTCCATGACTTCATTTTTCTCAGTTGTACTCTTTATTTTCTCTTTCCTGTCTGATGAACACAGCCCCAGAGATCTTCCAGTCTTACATAAATGGAGGAACTGGCTATGCTTTTGAAGTAGACTGGTGGTCACTAGGCGTCACAGCCTTTGAGGTCCTCAGTGGATGGGTATAAAAAAACTACACACGTCTTTCTCTCTCATCACTTTAATTATCTGTTGTGTTGCTGTCTAAATGAACAATTGACTCTCTCTGTCTTCATTACAGAGGCCTTATGAAATCCATACAAGTGATTCAGTGGAGTCGTTATTGCAGCTGTTCAGTACAGTTAGCGTGCAGTACTGTCCGACCTGGTCAAAGGACCTGGTGTCATTGCTGAGGAAGGTGAGAAGAAAACTGAAAAACCGTGTTTAAGAAATAAAAGTAGAGCAGTGAGTTGTGCAAACACAGTTTCCTGTATGAGGCTTTAAAAAAGTACTGCACCAAGATCAGAGACCTGAACAAAACATATTAAACTAGAAAAGCACTCAGAGAGTGCAGACCTCCACCACGGCAGCTCAGATCACCACCAAAATTGTATCACTTTTAAGTCCATTTTTGGCTACTACACTGAAAATGTCATCAAAATCCATCCATACATTTTTGATTTGTATTGCTAACAAACAAACAAATAAACAAACGCTGATGATTACATAACCTCCGCTGACGGAGGTAATGAAATCATTCAGCTTGTAAGTATTATGGTGTTTCTTGAATGCAAAGTTGCTAACTTCTTAGCCACTACCATTGTTGTTACTTCCGAAGTACCACATCAAAGACTATCTTGTCTTTCTCGAAGCCTACTATGGTAGTACTTTACTTTGGAAGTACCAACTATGGTAGTGAGAACTTCGGTAATGAGAAACTTCGGAAGTACCTACTTCAGTAGTAGGAAACTTCGGTAAAAGAGGACCTCCTACGCGTTTCTCGAAACCTTCGTAGCAGAGATACTTCGTAAGTAAAGCCAAAACTTTGAATTAAATTTGTGAAGATCTCACTACAGCTTTTGAAGTGAAATAAGAGCCTTACTACAAAGGTTGACTCCACCCACGGCAAAACTTGCAGTAGATCTTTGACTGTAAAGTGCCAATATCTCGTAATCCTGCAGTACAAACACAGTGAAATTCAATGGGTTTGTAGAGGTTACTATAATACAGCTGTTGAAACTGTTAAATGGGCAATTCATGATATGCAATTTTTCTTGTTAAAACCGTATGGCATGACTCAAACATTTAATGGTTTGATCAACAGTATTATGATCACCTGCACAAACCGATTGAGTTTTGCTCAGTTTGGACTGCAGGATTATGAGATGTTTGCATTAAAAGTTGGCCTTCAATTGGAAGGTTTGCCGATGGCTACATAATGTACGTTTGGTTGGAAACTGTTGTGAGCCAAATAGGTAAGTTAACGTGAGTATTAGTGGTGCAACTGGTTGAGTGGTCATACTCAATTGGATTCAGGAAAGATATGCGCAGGTTTGAAACCGGCAAGAGTCATATTATAGAAATCTAAAATATGCGTGGCCTCACAAGTATATTAATGTGGATTTATATCGCACTGCCCTGTAGTTTGGGTGAATATTAAACGACTACATGTAGAAGGAATGCATTCTATCGGTATAACAGGTCAGTGATTCGTGACTGAAAGCTCCACTGTTACTCAGCTTAAAATGTTGTTGTGAGTGGTGATTGTGGAACGTAGGCTAAATGTTACCACAGATGTGCAAAGCATTTGAACTTGTGACTAAATGTAACAGTGTCGGGGCACATCGCTTTGCCACTGAGCTATACCTGTCAGTGGTAAATTGTTCTTGTGGCAGAATTTATCAATAGTATTGACAGATGGTGTCAAAGCGCTGTTAAAAGTTATGGATTTATAAGAATATAATTTCCTTCACTACATGCATCGGCTTTGCCATATGGCCATGTTTTAACGCGGTAATTGGTTTAACTTGATGTTTGCCATAGCTTAATCATTATTATCACCATCGTATCATTTCAACAAGGATAGACAGCCTGCATCTCCGTCATGGCATGTCAACAAAAAAGAGCCATCCAATCAAAATGGCTTTCCCCTGCTTCTCCTCCATTGCTTCCATGCTTCACACACTGAAGTGAGAACAGTAGTGCCCACTATGGAAGTACCAACAATGATAGTTCTACTTAAGTATTTCGAGAAACGGTTGGTTTTCGCTACTACCATAGTAGATACTTCCATAGAACTACGGTAGTAGAAGGCTAACCTAGGAAGTTGTTCGAGAAACACACCAAAGGGTTTGGCAATTTTGTTTTACAAATCTTAACTGTGAGACTCAAAATATGGAAAAGGAAGGTTAAACAGATAGATGTATTTGGCCCCCAACCCATTTAAACTGCTTAAAACCATTTGCAGTCAGTATAACCAGAGATGTTCTCGTACGAGAAGCATCACTAGAAAAATCATCCATAGAGATGCATAGGAAAACTTTGTAATACCAAGATGCCGAGCCCCTGCAAATATCCCACCTGTTCTGCTGCCAAGAGTCAATTATCATAACTGTACAAATGGTATTCCAATCGTCTTTTGGTGTCAAGCTTCACTGTACCACACTTGCCATGTAGTGAAGTACTGTGTGTGCGCAGTTCAAAATAACCCTTCAAGATTTCATTCAGGTTTTTGTTATGATTTCAACCATATATTTTTTGTCATCGAAGAGTACATATACTTGTGTCTTGCGATTTATTAACGGGGCTATTCTCCCATCTGCGCTTAAGTCTCTTTTTACGTACTTCCAGCTCCACGCTTTTCAGTTACACATATTCTGCCCCGAGCTCCTCCAACATGCCCTCCAACACCAACAGTTAAGTTTGTTCCACTGCCTCAGAACCTAACCTAACCTAACTGCTAGCACCTTTTCCTGAGGAGTGAAAGGAGGTAGGCTGATGCTGCCATTACCAGTCTTCTCTCTTTCTCTCCTGAGTGCTGCAGCATTGCCACCTCTTGGATTGTGCCAAGCCTTTCCCTCACAATTTGATGTGGCTGGCTTGTCAGCCTACTTTCATCCATGTTGAGAGCAAGAATTGGCTAACAGGTCCTAAATAGTGTAGAGCAGTGGTTACCAAAGTGGGGGTCGCGACCCCCTGGGCGGTGGCCCCTCTTTGCTAACCAGAGGACCATCACCCTCCTGTTAGAGCAGGCATGTCCTAAGCCCGCCCACGGGCTCTTTTCCACCGGCCCGCGGCACCTCTCAGAAAACAGGTGTTAGTAGCCTTTCTTGCTACAAAGCCATAACTACCCACGCGGACTGCCGGTGATTCTTTTGTTATGCTAAATTGCGCGCATAACTGCATGGCCATGCAGAGAACAGGTCTGGGGGAGGTGTTAATAGTCTTCACCGCCTTGCCATTTCTTCAATTATTCAGCGGCTTATGGCAGTACCAACCCAAAGTATATCGACATTGTAACAGTATTCTTGTTTTTGACCACAACACACTTACTAGTTTGTGCTTTGGTAGGCATTATTCACAGTTTTATTTCGCAAAGAAAAATCATACATCTTGCTATTATGTCGCGTGATGTTGCTATTATTAGCTCTCTCAACAACACAGCAAGGTTAGGTTCTTTAATACGGACGTTTATTTGAACAATGAACACTGTAAAATTGGGAAAATAATATGTAATCACAACATTCACAAGAACACTTAAAAACGACATGATGAGCTCTCGGATATCTTAAGTTGCTTCTGCCCCCACAATCACAACAGCAAGCGAGCCAGGATGAGAATGGACGCGGTTTTCTGTGATGTTCCACTCTGGGAGAAAATGGTATTTGTGAAGCTCACATATGTTGTGGAAAGCACAACAGGCAATTACAACGCCAGGCACA
The DNA here is from genome assembly GCA_027475355.1 of Coilia nasus. Taxonomy (NCBI): domain Eukaryota; kingdom Metazoa; phylum Chordata; class Actinopteri; order Clupeiformes; family Engraulidae; genus Coilia; species Coilia nasus. The sequence goes on along the minus strand of CM050204.1, from coordinate 19,052,958 downwards.
GAACCGGTTGCAATGCTCCTTGAACTGCAGTGTGACACTGACACAGACTGTCGGAGTCGACACCTGCTGGATAAAGACAAGTTCCAAGAGATTCTGACATTTGCCAAGAAAATGCTGAGCTTATTTCGCTCAACATACCTGTGCGAGAAGACTTTTGAACTTTAACAAGAACCACGTGAGGACAAGACTAAGTGACTCTCACTTGCGTGACATCATCAAAACCACTGCGTTTAAGCCAGACTTAGCATTTTTGCAGCAATCGAAATCTCAGTACCACCCATCACATTAGTGCAGGAGAGTTACTTACTTAGAGTTTAGTCTTCTGGGGTAGGCTAAATAAATTGTAAAATGTGTGTGTGTAATTGTGATCAAAACTGTCAGTGGTTTGTACTTCTGAATAAGATAAATGTTAGTGCTATTTTCTTGTTTGCATGGTATAAATTCACGTTCACAGTTTACATGTAACAGTGAATAATAGTATGTTATGTATAACAGTGAATTATGAATAGTGTTTTTCTTTTCACTGAGACTTTTTCTTTATTTTATTACTGGTCTTCAAATATAAAATGCACAGTAATTTTGGTAAACACACATTTTCATTTGTGTTTTATGTGAAGATATAAAAACTATGCCATTGCAACAAAAATTTTATTAAGTACTTCATTTGCATATTATTATTATTATTATTAGTACTATTATTATTATTGTTATTCCTATTCCCTGTTATTATCTTGCCGTTACAATGGTTGGCCCTCACACATGTTCACCTTGCCAAATCCGGCCCCCCTGGCAAAAAGTTTGGACACCCCTGCGTTAGAGGGAATCAAATGTGTGACTTGTTGTTTTTCTATTGCCCTGCCCTATTAGCATAGCTATCAGCAGAGCTCCTTAAGCTACTGTCTAAATCTGCGTCCCAAACGTTGGGTTTTCAGAGCACGTGGATTATTATAAATCAGGTGCAACACCCTCAGTGCGTTTAAGTGTTCTGAAGTCCTCGCACATGAGAGTATAAACCGGCAAAATTATTGAGGCATGTGAACACCAAACATTCCAGCCTCACAGATAAAGCCAGTGACTTTTTTTTCGCAGAAAAGAGAAGTGTTATGGGGGCAAGAGCAGCAGGCATTCTAGCGAACTTCTCCAACTCCAATGCATTCTTTCACATTTAATGACACAAGTAGGACAAATAGGCTTGAAAATGCCTGTATTTCTGCAGTAAAACTTTGAGTATGTACCGTACTTCTCAGCCTGTAAAAATAAAGCTATATATAGGCATTGCTTACAATAGACATTGTGTAACGGATTCCCCGGGGGAAATACCTGTCCAGCCTGACAAAGCCCCTCAAAGAAATCTGAGGCCAGTGGCAACTGACAGCTTGACATCTAAAAGGGCAACACCTCATAGGCCAATGTCAAATGAGGTAATAGAGATCATACAAAGTGCCAGGGCCCCCTCATGTTGTCCTTATATGGTATGTATTCAGATAGTGATGTGTGCTGTGTGCAACATTTAACCTATAGCTGGCTCTATTTTTAAATATGTCAGCAGTTCGCAAGGCTGTTTTTAGAGGGTCACTCAGCATCACTGCTTAAGGTGTACCCAAAAGCCATATCTGCTTGTCTTGCAGGATGGTCTGGTGTGACTCTTGGCTCACATCCTTTAGCCCTATTTTCTCTCCAGGGAGTTCAGTCCAAACTACTTATGGGTCAGCTTTCCACTGGGATCTGTCCTTGATTCTAAAAGTGCCCACAGCTGAGCCTTCTCAGTCCATCGCTACTGTAAGCATAAAAATGCTGTAACGCAAGACTTCTGTTCTTTTGACATTGGTCTCTAAGGCAGTAGAATAGAATAGAAAACAATAGAATGCCTTTTATTGTCACTATACACATGTGCAATGTACACTATGCACCTCTACAGTGAGATTGAAAGTAACTCCTTCTCCAGTGCAAACTTGTAAGAAGAATTATTTACAACTTAGAATAAATAGTAGTGCAAGACAAGATAGAGAATAAAGATAGGGACTAAAAAGGGCGGGGATAGGGGGTGGGAGGGAGCACAGTTCTAAGGCAAAAGTAAGTAACTGAACATAATTATACCGTTTTTGCACAGTAATGATTGTCCTATACTGTGTGTAGTGGAATTTGGACAAAGAAAGTAATATTATTCCACAGTAAAAAAAAAAAAAAATACAGATATTGAATAGTATTCCCATAGTATTAAATATTGCACAGTAGTGGATGGAAGGAAGCCCAGGGTGTCGAGAGGTTAGGCTGTGGTGTAGTATCAGTGCATGTACTGTATGAGTTCAGGGTGGTTATGGCTTTTGAGGAAAAACTGTTCTTAAGTCTGTTGGCCCTTGTTCAGATGCAACTGTAGCACTTTCCTGAGGGCAACAGGTCAAACAGATCAAAGCAAGGGTGGAAGCTGTCCTTTATGATGTTCTTAGGTAGCGGGAGGTGTAAATGTCCATCAGGGAGGAGAGAGGGCAGCCGATGATCTTCTGGGCTGTCTTGCCTACTCTCTGAAGCCTCTCCTTGTCTTTCATGGTGCAGCTGCCGTACCATACTGTGATATAGTATGTCAGCAGGCTTTCAGTGGACGAGCAGTAGAAGGTCAGCAGTAGTGCTTTCTGGGGACTCTCAGGAAGGGTAGCCGCTGCTGAGCCTTCTTAATCACTGCTGTGATGTTGTCTGGCCAGGAGATGTGATTGGACATAAGGACACAGAGAACCGGAAGGTGTGGACCCTCTCTGCACAGTCACCGTTGATGTAGAGGCGGGCTAAGTCGGTGCTGTGCCTCCTGAAATCAACAGTGATCTCTATTGTTTTGTTAGTGTTCAGAGCCAGATTATTGCCTGAACGCCAGGCTGCCAACTTCAGGACCTCCTGTCTGAATGCTGCCTCGTCTCCCTTTCAGATGAGTCTGACCACTGTGGTGTCAGGTGCTCCAGTGTCAGTCCAGTCTGTATGCAGTCTGTGGCTGACCGTTAGAAGGTTATACTTCTTTCCAATCCTTTTTTTTATCTGAGCATATGACTGTGGTCACCTCCTTTTCCCCTAGGTCCAAAGTGATGAAATTGCCTGCCTTGCCCCCGGCAAACTACCTTGAAGAAGAGTGGTGCAGCAAACTGTGTCCTATGAGTACACTGCAGACTTATGTAATATGCACATATCTCTTCTGCAGGGATGGTGTTGGGCTTGTTATACTGTAATGTTTATACTTAGGCCTATGTTCTAGGCTACTTCGTGTATTCATTTTTTTTTTCTGGTTATAATGCTCTCACACAGCCAACATGAACTCCCTTGCATGGGCTTGGAATTAACATTCGTCTTACTCTAACTCTAGTACAGAAATCCTATTTTTATTATTTGTTTCAAGAGAGGAGTTTTCTACGTGACCACTTTAATCCTTTAGCTAATTAAAAGCTATTATCGAAAATGCTAGTTAATGTCAAAGATTGAAGGAAAGTGTCTGTAAAAAATGTTTTTTATGGAATTATTTATGCAGCCGTATTGCATGAAATCAGATTTTTGATCAATATAACAATGAACTTGATGTTTCTGATAGTCTTCAACTCACGTAACAGTCATAGGTGATATCTTTGTAATTTTGTAACTAATTTATAGCTGCTTCGGATCTTTCGCTGTGTGTGTGTGCGAAGTAGTAATTAAAAGTAATGCAAACAAAAGAGACTATCTGGAACGTCGTTATTTGTTGGTATGGCCGCCATCGTCTCGTCAATGTATGGGAAACACTGTGAGTAAACTTAAACTTAACTTAGTGAAACTGTTTCCATCTTGCCTTGTAGATAAAGATGCCAGACTATGTGCAGTGTTAATTTTTCAATGTTTGCTTTAGTGGTGTAAAGCTCCATATGCAGCCACACTGGACATGCACAATAACAGTAATATTCACTGCATTTGAACAACAGTCCATCAAAATGGGATGCTTCAACTGACATATCTACAAAAAAATCACATTAACTCACCAGCCACTTTATTAGGTACATCTGTTCAACTTATACATATGTTAACAGAAATATATGATCAGTCAATCACATGCCATCTAGAGCATAAAATAGAATAGAAGAGAAAAGAATATGTAGAGATGGTGAAGAGAACCTGATGCAGATTCAAAGTGAGCACTTTGGAATGGAGAGAAAAAGGTAATATAAGGGACTTTAAATGTGCCTTGGTTGTTTTGCACATATACTGCTTTAGCGTTGCTGTTTCTTTTTCTCTCCCCCTTCTTCATCTTATTAGTAGTAGTATCACTGTTGTTCTTGTTATTGTATCTGCTGTTCTTGTTATTCCAGCTGCTGACTGTGAACCCTGAACATCGCTTTGCCAGCCTGGCCCTCATGCAGACTGCTCCATACCTCTCAGATGTTAACTGGGATGCTGTCTACGAGAAGAGGGAGATTGCTGGCTTTGTTCCTAATGTAAGCACAAACTTTATATCAGCGCTCTCAACGACACAGTGGTATCATTGTATGTACTTAATTTAAAAAAGCATCTTCATAGATGTCTGTAATTGATTTTTTTTGTTTTTTCGACCATACTACCTTGTCAAATTAATGGACTAGAATGTTATCGGGCCAGGTTTGAGGTAGACTGATATAACTTCAAAATGGCTATACAGTGGCAAAAAGCATCAGGTCAACATTTGTCAAGATTTGCTGGAGAATACTGAGAAAAATCCTGAGTTCCTTGGCAGATCATCACAGGAGACAAGATTTGAATCTTCCAATACAACCTTTAGACTACAACCCAGCAATTCCCCAGGCTGAAGACCTTGGTCAGAGGAACTAATTTCTCTAAAGGAAGAAATCAAGGTTACTGTGATGAGGGTGGCAAAAGCAAATGAAAAAGTGCATTAATTGTGGATCAGGTGGAAAGGTAACAGACTTCTTGAGAAGTAATATGAAAGATGAAAATTAAAGGCAGAACGTCCATTCTCCTTGACTCCAGTTTGTTATACATAGTGGCTCATTATTATCTATTATGTACACTTTTTTCTGGAAAAGTGTAAACCATAGAGTGCCATCCAAATAATACTTGTGAAATGTATGTACGAAAAAAAATGAAGATGTAAAAATTAACTATAGGTAGCTATAACTGAAATAGAGAAGTTTTTCGCCTGCGTATGTTATATAAGTGCCTGTGAGTGTGTGTACCCACTATTTAAAGTTACCTACATTTTCAAAAATGTAAGAGCATGCCAAAATCACCAGTGTCTGAAAATATCATTGGTCTTCAGAGGGTTGCATCTCAGAAGGCAGTCTGTCTGTACAGGCTAGTATTAGATTCTTTTCTCAATAGAATGCATTCTAGAAACTTCACTAAGGGTGCATCTGAAAAAATTATGCTTTTGTGTTTTGGTACTACAGAAAGGTCGCCTGCATTGTGATCCAACATTTGAACTTGAGGAGATGATTTTGGAGTCCCAGCCCCTGCACAAGAAGAAGAAGCGCCTTGCGAAAAACAGATCACGGGACAATAGCAAAGATTCACAATCAGTGAGTGTTTTCTTCTCCAGTACACACCGACCTTTGTTCAGAAGTCAGCAATAAGTTGGAGTTTACTTTCTAAATTTCACATAGTCTTTTACTTCTTCAGCCTATACGATAAGAGAAGGTTAGAGGAGGGTTTTCACATAGAAAAGAAATTAGTGAAATACTGATAAAAGGAGTGAAACAGGCCACTGACTCCAGTAACACAGCAGAGAGCCAGGCCAGCACACACATAATGCCTCTGACCATTCTAATAGTAGATAGAGCAGGCAATTAGAAGTCAGTTATAAAGGGAAGTGTAGTGACTGTACATCAAGGGGTAGTAATGTTGTACAGCTCCCATAGTGGTGATATATAGGTACCGACGAAAGGAAAGAAGTTAAATAAAAAAAATCTGATAGTAATCTGAAAGTAAAACTGAACTAAATTACTGTGTTTATTTCTAAAGTTTTTCGAACAAATACACTTTACAGGTTAAATGAACTTAATATTAATTTAAGTATGTATTCAATTAGTGTTCATAACTTTAAATACCAAGTGGAAGTGATTTTGTAATATCCCTCTAACCATAGTAGCCTACTGTCCATACCCATGATGCATTGTGCAGGTCAGACACTACTGAAGTAGCCCACAATTTGCTACTGGTCGGGTTGGCCTGTCATGAGAGTTCGGACACCATTGAAACTTGCCAAACAAACGCTCAAGCATCGACAGTGCAAACACACAATGACCAACACAGAAACAAAACTGCAGGAAGAACAGGCAAAGACACCCACACCACAAATAAGAATTAGAACTAATAGCAACTGATGAGCTAGACAGAGGTCTCTGTCACAGACAAGTAAGATCATACTGCTGCAAGAAAAGCCAGAGTGTGAGACTGTTTGCCATCTCAGAATAGCCAAAATAGAATGTGTATAAAGAAGTACATAAGAATCAGAGTAAAACAACGGGCAACAAAAAGGTAATTTTAACCTCATTAAAACAGACGTTTTAGTAAAGACTTCAAACCCTTAAGCTTTGGTAAGCTGTAAGATAAACAATACCAGACTTGTCAACTCATAACTTTGTTAGCAAGGCTGAACTGAGTGTGGCTTTAAGAACATTTAATTAGTTAACATTTGCAGTCATCTAATATATTGTAGTGTATTATATATTAGAAAAGAACATCATTAGACCAGTGATACATACACTTTTCTAAGTAACTGCACACAAAACAGTTGCGGTTAAATATTTTTTTAGGCTACATAGACTAATGTTCTAGGCATGCATGTTTTTGACAACCTTCACACTTCCATGTTTGCATTTCTTGAACATTTATGAGATTTACATTACAAAGTTATTTAGAGAATACATAGTTTCTGTCCTTTCTCTCCCTCATGAACTGTTTCCTTTGCTGTCTGCCCAGGAGAACGACTACCTACAGGAGTGTCTTGAGGTTGTGCAGCAAGAATTTATGATCTTCAATCGGGAGAAGTATGAAAGCCCAACACACATATTTTCTTCTCTCTGACATTCTCATTTCTCCATCTATCTTGTTGTTTAATTTTTTTCCATGAACATATGCCTTTGATTCTTAGAAAGTATTTCAAGATTCATGACTGTTTTTCTTGCCATTTAAAATAACTCCAAGATCTGTAGTGTTAAATGAAATTACAAAACATTGCATTATCAACATTGCGTTGGTCCACCATAAAAACAGAAATAAATACAATAATGTAATTGCAGTTGGGAAGAAACTGTCACAGAATTGTGTGCACCAGTACCCTAGGCTGTGATACTGTTTGCTTTGGTGCAGGAGGGAGAACAGGAGTGTGTTGAGTGACCCTGGTGATATTTTTTGCACTTGATAGACAGTGTTGTTTGGCCAGCACATCAGTAGGTGGCAGCGTAACCCCAATATTCCTCTCAGCTGAGCTCACCTGAGCTTCCCCAGGTGATGAGGTGATGAGGAGAGATGCTGCTTGTTAACACATTTCTCCTGTAGAAGGTGGTGAGGACTGATAGACTTTACTAGGCCTTTTTCAATCTCCTCAAGAACTGCAAACATTGATAGGCTTTTTAAACGAGGAAGGAGGTGTGCAGGGACCAGGCACTAAGAATGTCATATGCTTCACAATCTCTGCCGCATCATTGTAAACGGGGCGTTTCATCCTAAAGTCAATCACCAATTCCTTGGTGCTATTTAGGATATTTTTTGCTTTTGAGTACCATATTGAAATGTAGCTTAAAATGCTGCGCCATTTTCGAATGGACTTATCCATGGACCTGAAAAAAGACTCGTTCTTAAAAAAAATGTTTTGCCACATAACAGCAGGTGCACCCCCCGCTGATGGTGAATATATTGTGTTACGGATGATATAGCACTTAAGTTTTAACACATTGCACAACAACATAGCAAATACTGTGGTAGGCTAGTTAGGCAGGTTAAGAGACTCCATGTTTGTTACAGTCTTTTCTGCAATAGAACTGAGGTGTGGCAAACATGGAGACAGTTTTTGGGAAAGAGCACATGAAGGTTCCAAACATTTATACAATTTATGGTTTAATTGTTAGTTCTTTATTTTGATAAATGTATAATCTTAGTATGAAACAACCTGCTGTAACCACACCACTTCTCATACAGCACTCAGGGCACAGGTTAATTGCGAGGCCTTACCGCTGTAGCCGTGAATTCTACCGTGTTAATTTAGTATCGCATGGTATGCATGTGTGTTCCTCAGATATCCCTTAATGTCTTAATCTTGAACAGTAAACTAGTGACACTTAATTGAAACTAACTAATATTACTGAACTTGAAAACAAGAAGAGCAGATGATATGACAACATACAACATACGCCCACTGCTCACCACACTTAAGAAAACACTTTGGTGGGAAATAGGCTCGATTTTCAACTTCCTTAAATTTAAACAGTTGATTTTTACTGTTTTTGTATCCATTAAGCTGATCTCCTGATCTGGCAGTAACAGTTTAGCTATGAGCTTAGCATAAATCATTGAATCGGATTAGACCAGTAGCATGCTAAGCTAATAGCTGAAATGCTACTGCTGAATCGGAGATCCTACTACCAGATCTGGAAAGCCTGTTTTTCAAAAAAGTGGAGTGTTCCTTTAAAATGAATTTCTTTTATGTGCATGAATACAGGTATGTTAATGTGTGTAATGTCTTTTCCCTCAGGTTGAGGAAGAGACAAGAAGGTATGTCAGAGAGTGGGGCAGAAGGTGAAACTGATGCTAATGACGATCTAGATGTAGGGGCCACAGAGAATGAGGAGACAGAACTGGAGCCTGAGGCAGAGACATCCAAACTCAACATGTGTGGATCTGTCTGTTCCTCCACTGGTAGCTGCTAGCATCTTGCACAGTTCACCACCCAGCCTTTGCATTTTCTTTTGTGTTTTCTACGCCTGAGGCAACCACACCTCTTCCTCAGTAGACAAGCCTAAGAGGATAGAGCGCACTAACATATCATGTCATTGCCCTCTATCTCAGTAGCATTTATCATGTGATGGCAACAACAGTAAGCTAGAATTTCTATGCAATATAGAATGATGTGTATTCACGATAACCATACAGTGCTATGCAGGATGCCACCATCTAGGCAGCATGTTGTATTGCGTTTAGTGCCATGCATCTTTAAGGTATGGATGAAATCCATATATTCATAGTTTTACGATTATAAGATGCTTAACAGTTGTTTTTATGTTAATAATGGCTTTTTAGCTTTGTTATTCTTTCAGCATTGTTATTTCTTCTAGCAGTTTGCATATTAATGGATGCCTTTTTATCAGAACACTAATACCTGTTTATAAAAGTGTCATTTATCACAGGAATATAAAAACAAATATCAGCTAGGTTACTTGCATGACATCTGCTTTCCTGCTAAGAAATGAAAGAGTTAATTTTTCTTTCAATCTTATAAAGTGTTTGTTTAATCAGTATCTTGAGCTTCACCTTTTGCAAGATCAGTGTAGCTGGGAAAGACTTGTACCTGCCTGTGCCTGCCAGTATTGTAGCTTTTATGGTTATGTACTTTTAATGTAAGAGATTAATAAGAAAATTGTTAAAAATCAGCGTTAACACCTCAATCCCGCACTTATGTAGGATTTGCTCTTATGTACAAAGACCTTAAGATGCCATACATTAATAGTTCATTTCCTTCCTTATTTGTCATTATCTTGGAATAACAAAGCTTCACTTTCTGGCGATAATGGCATACTTCTTTCAATATCCTAGGAAAGCAATACCCTATTTATTATACTGTGGATTTGCTAAGTGAAAGTCCTAGAAGGCTTTTGATGAATGTGTGGAAACTGAAATAAAGCAATGCAGGTGTAATAAACCCTTTTTCTGTTTTATAGTTTTCTTCTAAAATCACATTATGATTCTACTTGTTTGACTTGAGTTAACATGAACCTCAATATGGTATTGTGTTATTATTTTATACGACAGATCAGTTGCCAAATATGGTATTTATCCAGATACAGGTATTAGACTCCCACACATACATTTCATTTCACCTAGATATACCACATGCCGCATGTGTATCGCATGGTCTTGCCATGCCCTGCAGAAAGAAAGTAAAGCACAATCTCGATGGGTTTGTATGCCCCACTTCTTAAAAAGTCATGTTTTCAATTTTGTTATTATTTATTATTATTTTTTGTAAGGCTTCATGTTGTCTGAAGTGCCCTAAGGTCGATTTCGAACCATTTCGTACACTACACACACGTTGCCTATTGAGGCTTGTGTAAACATCTAGGGTCACGTGGAGTTCATGTTGTTCGTTAAACCAGGCTTTCGTAGTTATGATCCTCAGCAAACATACCAACTCGGTATGATGTTTTAACATGGCAATTTTCATTTTACACTGAAGTTTTCCTTTAAAGGCCCATATTATGGAGAATTTAATTTTTTTGGTATCTGGGATCTGATGTCTGACCAGCAAGCCATTGTTTTGTGGTTTCTTTGTGAATGTAACCAGCCCCTCTCAGACCCTTCAGCGGTCAGTTCAGATTTCTTTGTTCTTCCTTGATGACAAGGGATAACATTTATACTAAAATAGCTGCAAGTGGCAATGACTGGCCCTTGCACCTCCGGTCTCATAACCCATTTTGCCTGTTCTATTCATCTGAATCCTGTTTGTGCTGTTTTTCTCACTTGAACTTGATATCATTTTTGTATTTCAACATTTTCATAGTTGGAAGTGGGCAAGAGCTCTTTCATGCAAGCGTTTCCACTAAATATAAGGGTAAAGAATTTTGGTTTTAAACCATATTGTATTACAGATAATAAACAAAATGTGATCTTGTAAAATTACAGTGCCTCCTTTGCATGAAATGTCATGGTACTTGCTTCCATAGGTTGTCTTGCTGATTGTACATGACAAATTTTGTGCAGCCCCTGCCTTCATGGTATAAAATATTGACAATTGAAAACCTTATTTTTGCATTTACCCATTTCCTTCCTGGTGTTTATGGGCTGGGTTGATATGCCACTGTGACACCGACATATTAAAATAAATTCATTGTGTCAGTGGATCTGATATGGTGCCCAAGTGTCTTAAACTAAAACAAAAAAAGTTCTGATTTATGTTTTACTCTGACCTTTATAAACCCAATGAGAAGTGTGTAGTACAGAATCTATTATTGTAGCAAAGCAATACACAAGAGTTGATTTGCAACTCATCTGGCAGCTTACTATTAAGATACCAATTCAACTAGCCACTGTTTTCTAACCAGCAATTTGTGGCTTTTGCCAGGAATAAATCAGAAGTTATGATTCTACGCCAATCCACACTGTGGACTACGCCAACACTCTTACGCCATCATTTCCCCTTCGAAGTTTTGCGTGGGTTTGTGCGCTTCCTCTCCGTGCTCTCGGCACAGAGGATTGAAATTGTGTTTCACCAGACAACAAGTGTGCAATTTCAACTACAAACACTCACACACAGCTACACTCACATGAGGTGTATACGGACATCAACAATAAATACACACAAGATATGCAGGTAGAGACACATATGCTTCCAATAAGAAGGAAGTCTGAGGTAGCTCTTCTTGGTAGCTGGTGAAGGTGGAAATGAAATATGCAATATGTAAGATGCAATAAGTGAAGGTGCAAGAGTGATGAAAGCAGCATGGACATCAGTGTGTGTGTGATTGTTTTTGGATGTCAGTAACAAGTTCATGGAATGTTCTTCAGTGTGTTGATTAGCCTGGTGGCTTGTGGAAAGAAGCTGTTTCTCAGTCTATTTGTGTGGCATCGCTGGTTTCTCCAGAGTTGTGGTACATTTAAACATTCATAATATTAAAGCTTGGCCACCAGCGTCAGTTTAGTTATGCTGGCAGCCGCTGAAGTGGGTAACGTTAATGTTTCTTCAAACGGTAATCATTGTAGGTTAGCTCTAGTCTCTACGCTCAGCTAGAAAGCTTAGCTAACCCTAGATGGTTGGCTGGCAGAAAGCACATAAATCACACAAGACACTATGGACCGTTACAGTGAACATCAGATAGTACAGTGTTTATTTCTTGCCAGATTTTTAAAAGTGAAAAGGGCCACACAAGACATTTTGATACATTTGCTATAATGTAGATGTCTGCCACAGCGAGATACCGGAGAGATGTTTTTGGGCTGAGTGGCCAAACACAGCCCTTTCGATCTGCGTCAACTTGACACATAGTTAGAATTTTTTGGGTGTACACATCAAGTGACAGCATACGCTCAAGAGGTCTGCGCTGATTCAAAGTGACGGCGATCTGGCACAGAACCATAAATTCAGCTTAATCTTCCACTTCCATGACTTTTCAGCATCATTAGCAGCGTGTGTTGCCAAAAGGAGGAGTGCAACAGACAGAGGCTCATTTGCATTTCAAGATTAACTCTTAAAATGCTGTCAAACTTTAAAGTACAATTGTCACTCCCTTTTTTTACAGAAAAGTTGCCAAAGACCAGCAGTGTTTTATTCTTTTGTCAGTTTTATCCCAAAATGCCACAGTGAAGAACCATCCAATGACCTCTTTAACTTGCTTGTTTTTCATAAACTTCCTAAACCAACTGCTGGCCTTGCTGCCATTCTCTCATCAATAGCTATCTCTGCCTGGCTGGAAGACAGAGTTGCATTCATCAACAATCTGAGTGTAGAGGGGTTTGATTTTCATTTTGTAATTTCTTTCATCTTCTTTGATATAGGGACCAAAAACTGGATTGAAGGAACAAAGATGGCCTTAAATGTGTCCCGTGTGATGGGGCTTAATGGAAATATCAAATTATAGGGTCATCCCCTCTTCCACATGTCTGTCCTTGTATGTACCTTTACCATTCCTGAAAGGACTATTACAGCTAAAAATAACCAGAAGTCCTTGAGTTAGAGTGGAGACCACCTAAAATGCAGGCCAGAGGCTTTCTTTCATTCAGCATTTGCATTTGTGTTCCATCACACTAGAACTAAAAAAGATCTTGAAAAAGCTTAGGGGTGAACATGTTGCATCATGTCAGTCCTAGGACCTACTTTTTTGTTGCTAGAAATTCACCTTCGGTGGTTCCACATCAAGTTCTTCTACATTATGCCATCTCTTCTGCTCATGACCTCCTGAAGTTGCCTGCTTTGACACATACTGGCAGGCCTACATTGTCCTGCGGCATGAGACATTCTTGCACTAAGTTCTTCTGATGAATAAGGTGACAGTGCAGGTGGCACAAACTCGCCATCCTTTTCTTTATCCTGACTGTGGGGACAAAATTGATTTACATTGATTCATCAAAAACACTAATGAATGTCAGCCACATCAAATTCTAACTGCATACGAACTGATAAATGCAGTTGTGAAAATGTAATGCAAAATTTTAACAATTATGAATAAAGTGACTAATTGTACATCTCAACACACTGAATTGACAGGAAATTACATCTTAGTTGGAGGTGTTGCCGATGCAAGATGATTGCAGTGGCGGCAGTAACAGCAATGCTGCTCGTACAGTACAAAGTAGAGCTGGGGTCTTACCTGCTGTGCAATTTCATCTCTCCTGCCTGCTGGCAGTGGTGGCCTAGCAGTTAAGGTATTGTGACCGCACGATTGATTGCAGGTTCGAATCCCGGGTCGCCAGTAGCGCCACTGAGGTACCCTGAGCATGGTACTGTCCCCACGAACTGCTCCCCGGGCGCCGTTGTCATGGCTGCCCCCTGCTCATGTGTGTGTGATGGGTTAAATGCAGAGGTGAATTTGTTGTGTGCACTGTGTACCGTGCTGTGCTGTGCCGTGTGATCACAATGACAAAAATGGGACTTTACTGGCAGGCCCTTCCTGGTGAGGGTAACCTATGACCCCCACCTCCCATGCCCCTGGAACTTACCAAAGTGGTATAGTGGGTAGGCTGTCCCCTCTATGGGAGTGCCAGGGCAAGCCTCCAGCACACACTTTTAGCATGTACAGTGGCGGATGGCTTATTGTGGCTATCTCTTTGCAAAAATGAGTTGATCTTAGGTTTTAAGGATCTCCATGTCAGGTTTCAGCTCCTACGACAGCCTGACCCATTTAAATTGTGCCTAAAGTTGCCAAGATTTCGTAATACTTCAAGAAGATTTGGTTAATGTGAGGGCTTGTGGGATTTTAGTATGTGTTTTGAAATGACTTTTGAGGTTGTCACACAGAAAAAAAAATGCTTGGCTTTTAATTTCCTTAAATGTTAATGTTTTGAATGGAGATTTACTTTTGACATGAATATCCACTGTATTAATTTTAGTATTGGGGCAGGGGCGGATTACGTTGTACATGGGCCCCTAGGCTAGCTATTTTGTGAGCCCCCACTCCCACCTCCAACTACAGGTCGACCAATATACACAGTACCGTTATGGATATTTCTGGCTGTTTTTACATAGTGGGGAAGAAAAACTCTTGTGGGTTGTGTACACAAAGCTAAATAGGCTACTTTATATTTGAAACTCTTCAAAGCAGTGATGACCACATTCTGCGCTCTTGGCTAAATGTCCATGTCCGTAATCAATTTTTTATGTTTCATTAGTGTAAGTGTAACAGATACCAGCTAGCACAGATCAGTGTTAGATTGTTAGTAAAATTTCCCCCTCGACACCTCCAAAGGATTCTCTTCTTGGCTACTAGCCTGGCTTGCAGCTCACTTGGTAGCACGTCTGTCTCCCAAACCAGAGTCATTGTGAGGTTGCACGGTTTAGCCTAGGGCTGGACTGTGCAGGAAGACCCCGGTTACACAAGGCTGTTTGTAATGAGTAAGAAAACTAATTAATGATTGTTCAGCACAGGAAACTGCTTATTTGTAGAGAAAAAGCTGTTCGTTGGCTAATTTTGTTGTCTGAAATAATGCTCCTCTTACAGTAGCCTACTCTGTGTGTTGGGGAACTTGGACACCCTGTGGACAAACTTGATTTTGCTTTACAGGTCTGCCTGGTGATGACCCATTAAAGTTCCTTATCAAATCAACAGGAACCAATTACAACCGCTCATCCTACAGTACATATGATTTGCATGATTGGTATGATTCAAAACCAATGAATTACTGTCTGTGGTTAAACTATAGACATATTTTCATTTGAGTCTATAAACAAATACAGTCTATTCAGATTTAAATGTATGTGTTGGATGCATGTCCAAAGAGTTTGGGTTAGAGTTTAATGCTGCAGTTTTAGTGGAATGTGACCTCGACAGTGCACATAGACCTTTATATAGGTTCACAGAGCCGAAGTTTGCTCTTAAAGAAGAGGTTCGGTGTGAATCTATCATTAGCCCTGTTTTTCAGGGTCACCAAGTGCTGTTGGTAGAAAAAAGAGCAAGAAAACTTTATGCAACATAGACTGAATAATGAACTGGTGGCTAACACTAACTGAATGGGACATAGATATTAACTTTCAGTTTCATTTCCCTGTGTCTCATTCAGTTAATGTTAGCTACAAATTCATTTTTTGGTCTATCTTGAATCACGTTTTCTTGTACTTTTTCCTACCAACAGCTCTCTGTGTACTCAAACAACAGGGCTAGAGATTGATTTACACCAAATTTCTCCTTTAATAACACTTGGCAGGCCCCCACAGTCTGTAGCACATCCTGGACTATTCTAGTGTGCTAAATAGAACAGAGAAAGTGATTCTGTATAATTTGTCCTCTGCATTGAAGCCATCCATGAGGCGAACACACGTGACACACAGGTGAACACCCGACACCTCAATCATGGGGGAAGGGTGAAGGAGAGTGCTGGTCATTCACTCCCCGCACCCACCTGTCTGGTGTGGGGAAATGAACTTGTGACCTTTGGCTAATGGTACAACACCTTAATCTTTAGCCCATTACCCCAAATATATCCAATAATCTTTGGAGTAAGTGTTTTATTGGATATATGCAAGCTTAAATGTTTTTAGAAAGTACAACTCACAGGACTTGAAGGATCTAAGCTTATATCTTGGTGGCTTGTAGATTGGGTACCTACTGAGATTTGCACACACTGTCACACACACCATCTCTCTCTCTCTCTCTCTCTCTCTCTCTCTCTCTCTCTCTCTCTCTCTCTCTCTCTCTCTCTCTCTCTCTCTCACACACACACACACACACACACACACACACACACATTATTGTCATGTTGTTAATTAGATTAAAATGATGCTAACAACACTCTTCAGACAATTGTGGTACATGTTTAAATGTTTCAAGGGAACGCTAAGGACAGCTAATGCCATTGTTCTGAAGCAAGGCTTTTAATCCCCTTAATCCTAAAACTACTCCAGTGCCTCTTCTTCATCTGTCTGTACACATTTACAATCTGTTGGTTCATTCATAGTATTACTGGGTATTATTTTGGTTTCACATTTTGACAGAGCATAAGATAAAATATTTGGAAAAAAATTCTACTTGGATGTCTTCGATCTCTAGATCCAATAATAAAACATGTTTCAATGAACTTTTGAATTAACTTTCAAGTTCCATGGGTTCTGCCTGTAAATCCCGCCACAACAGTCCCCAGCCTATATGTCTCATTTTTGATCCGGTTGCATTTCTCCCAGTAGCTGTAGGTCATTGTTCCATAGATAAGCATTAAGCCCCAATTCATCTTCTTAGGGTGTCTGATTAAGACACGTCAGAGGTTGTAAGGCGAGGGAATAATCCACGTCTGGGATAAAAATATCTGTGGATAGAAGTCAAGAGGACCTACTGGACTGGGACGCCTGCTAGTAAGTGCCTGTGAGTAATCCCTCCTTAAATACTGTCACAGACGAGGTGAAAGCAACACAGTGAAAGTGGGCGCACTCCAACAGAAGCATCCACTCTCAATCACAGTTGCCAAACACGAACGTCAGAGACTCGCACTGCAGTGTAAATCCTAGAAGAATAGCCGTGCAACAGAACAGTTGGCACTCCAGGATGAACTTTGCTGCTCAAATTTTCTATGCAAACCATATGCTTGATGGGTCACCAAAACAAGTGGGACTTGGCGACAATGAGGAGTCTGACCCCTTCTGGAAAAGGTGGGAGAAACCAGACACATAATATAGTCATATAGTATGCCAAGAGGCATTGATTTAGTGTCTTCTTTTGCTCCCTGTTTTCTTATTAATATTCAGAGTTGTTATACAAAGAACTACCAAACAAGTCAGTTGTACAGTATGCTCTCGTGAACATCCTACGTCTCACCCCTAATGCACACTGGCCGTCTAGATTTGAGTACAGAGAGGGGTTTGACGATGATCGTGTTTATTTATTTATTTATTTATTTATTTATTTATTTATTTATTTATTTAAAGACAGAGTTATGAAGTTGATTGGGTGTTTCTCTGTTGTTTACAATTGTGGTTTTAAATAAACAGAGATGAGATGTTGAGCCTTATCAAGAAGACTTCGCATAGTGTTGGAACTGAATTGTAAAATCAGTGTTTTTGACTAGCAGCTGCCTCAAAATGTTTAATGACTGAGGCTACAGAAGTGGTAATTATTCTATGTTTAACTACATATATGTGTTATTTATACATTCACACATTACGGTAATTAATGACCATACATTTTGGTAAAGTTACAATTGATGAAATAGCAAGGCAAGGGCAGCAGTGAAGGGTTAGTTATATGGATTATCTCAACTTTGAAGTTTATACATGATTTCAGCAATGAAAAGACATCACTCTGCTACGTATGTGCCTAGACACATCCAGATTCGCCAGCCAAATTAATCCTCTGAAGAGATAGATCATGATGTCTTTCACATGCAATGTTCAGACTATCAATATTACAATAATGCTGGCTTTGGAATTTGCAGTTGGTCAGAAATTGGAATTTTATTTTTAGTACCCCCACTTTATATTATTTATTTGGGAAATTCAGTCAGAGGGCAGTTCCAGTGTTTATTGTTGTGTGCTTTTTTTGTCTGCATGAAGTGAGCATTATGAATTTAACTATTATCTCACCTGCTTTATTATCTTCATACGTACATTTTAACCACAGCCAGGAAGAGCGTTTGAACACCAGGAAACTGAGGTCTTCAACCAACGATGGCCACTGTGGCAAGAAGGGCCCTGTGAGCAATGGTGCTGTAGGTAGTCAGTCTGCCCCTATGTGCCCTGAACGTCTCAAGGACTTTGGGGCAGAGGAATACTTGAATGGGAACGTAACTGTTTTGGAAACCAAAGTGGCTAAGGCACCAGAAGTCCAGAGGATGTCAAGCCCAGTCAGGCCAAAGGAAAAGTGTGGCAATCCATGTCCACCCACAAACAGTGCTCCACCTGAGTTCCTTACCTTTGAGAAGATCAGCATGGCAGCATTTAAAATCCAGTCAGGGGTCCCAAGAACCCCATGCACAGTAGGTCAACCCGTTACTCAACTATGATTCCTAATAAATATGTAATGAATATTTATTTAGAACACACCTGAAATTACCTGAAGTCAAAGAAAGGATTAATATGCTACCCTGCCAGTGATGCAAGTTTTGACTCTGAACAAGCAAGTTTTAAAGCTATTTGTTATTAGAACGTCTGTTAACTCATTCTTTATGTATGGACTTTTACTGCAGCAGATATTAGAAAAAAATATCAGATGTACAAAGCCTCATAGTATGCTATTGTGTCATACAGTACTCTAGGTTGTCCAAACAGTACGGAATGGAGATTTTCATGAAAAAGGAACACCTGAATTACACCGGATCTGTAAAAGAGAGAGGAGCCCTTCACCTTCTTCTATCCCTGGCGTCAGTAAGTCAGTAGTACTTACAGGTTATGGATGTTACTGCAAGAAATTAGCCTTGTGCTAAGCATTTTTTTCTAGTTATCAAATGATTATAGAATGCTAGCATATTTTTTCAGAACAGCTTCCGTGTGTGAAGGACAGTTTGTGGGTCAAGAGTCTAAATACATTGAGTCTCCTCAGTTCCAGACTCATTAAGAGAGCGTTTTTGTTTTCAAATAGGCTTAGGCCTCAGCCAGGATTAAAGGGTTACCTCCTAGGACATAACTTCCACCAAAGTCAACATAGGTCACTTAACACATTTGGATAGAGCCAAACAGCAAATGTTAATTGCTACCATTTTCAGATCAATGAAGTTAAATGATTTTAGACACTTTCACTTATACGTCCAGTGCCAGTGTCTTATTAGAACTTGCACAGATGGCTGAATGCTAAAGTGTGGTAAATGTAGTCATTTATCTAATTTTCAAATAATTTGTTCAAACCACCATTTAATATTCAAAGCACTGACATATTCATACCAAACCAACTCTAAGAAGGCCCCAGGGTTACAATGTCACTGTGGTTTAAAATAAGTCTTATATGAAGCTAGAGAGTGCAGCCTGTTTATGTTGTTATGTTGTTATGTTGCTACAGGTTATATTCCTGTAGCTAACACTGCGCCAACAACCTTTAGTGTGTGGTGCTTTTCTGTTTCCATTTCATACAAGTACTTGTCATGTCAGAAGCAGGAGGTTCCTGTATAACCCTTAATTGTATTAATTATTGTTTATACTTGTGTTAATGCATTTGTATTAAATAAAATTAGATTCTTTGGGGATTTCTGGCAGTTGAAATTCATCACTTACCATTTGCTGTACAAAGTAAGTGTAGTAATAAGAATGCATATGTTTCTATTCTCTTCACACAGGAGCAGCAAAGAAAAGGTGTAATTGTGGCCACAGACTGTAACTTCTCTCTTGCAATTGCACATCATGCTACTGAACTGCGGATACCTGTGTTTGTCATCATGCCAGCAAACAGCTCACAATCTCGACTGCGCATGTACCGTGACTACGGAGCCATGGTGATTTCGTACGGTAGCACAGCACATGACTCGCAGCGCCACGCACACTATCTGGCCAATGAGAATGGTTATATGTGTCTTGAGGAGTGAGTCCAACATATCTGCCCACCTCTACACACAGACAAGACAAACTAAAAGTCTTCAAAGCATAATGATAGTATTTTCACTCCTGCAGAGATGACAGTGCAGAGTACTTGGCGGGACTTGGCACAGTTGGTATGGACATCTATGAACAGGTGCCTAAATTGGATGCAGTTATCATACCTGCATGTGGCATCTGTGGTCTCCTAGCAAGTACAGCTGTAGCCATCAAACACCTAAATCCCAGCATATCAGTCATAGTAAGTGTGCTTGTACCACTACAACACACATTTTCAAAGTTTATTTCTACTTATTATTGAAATGTACAAAGACATTTACGTTGAAATTTAAGTTGATAGAATATCTTTCATATTTTACAAAGGTAAATAGGTATATGAAACTCACAGATCAAGTGAAGGGGTGTTGGAATTATATAAACACTGAAAAAGAGTCTTTTGTGGTTTTAAATGTATCTGTATAAGAACATGCACATGAATACAACTTTGCTTTAACAGGGAGTAGAACCAGAAGAGTTTCCTGTCCTGCACCAGTCCCTCAAGACTGACTCACCAATTCAGGATCTCTATGGCAACCACAACAGAAAGCTATACAAGGGCAAGCATGTTTGTTATTGAGTATTTTTCTATGTGTATTGACTGTGAATTTGGTGGTGCAACTGTTTCCTCTATATAGTCAATCTTGTCACTTTCCTTTGACTGTGGATGTTTTTGCCCACTTATTTCAAATTTAAATAGATATTTAAATGGGCAGTTCTATAATTTCATTGGGTAGTCTCGTATAAAAATGCATTTTGCGTTCCTCAATCCAGCTGTACTCAATTGTCACCTGTCTACTGTATGATGCACAAAAGGCTGTCAAGTCTTTCTATCATATGAGGGTCTATTGTCATGCAGGTTATTTCTTCAAGAGGGGGTGGTGGTGACCTGATTTGATTTTGGTGGTCGTGACCTGATTTGATTTTGGTGGTCAAGTAGTACAGTTACATGCATTTTCTATTACTAAGGAAATTGCACAGTAAATTAGCAATGGCAAATTTCATTTTTATATTTTATATATTTTATATTTATATTTTATATATTTTATATATATTTTATATATTTTACATTTTTCTTTCACAATAAATTACCAACTGTAAAACTAGGAAAAAAACCTCCACAGTCAGGTTGCTGTGAGATCACTGACATTTCATTAGGTTCAAACAGAATCTTCTGCCCCTTAGATCTGATACATCATTCTATGGGGACTGACACATTCCTGCTTGCCAAGAAGTTTGTGAACAAAGTCGTCACAATCAGGTATTACATATTCAGTCCTTATTACCTTAACTTCCAAATTAAACACCCTATTTGGCTGCGTCTGAAAAGTATATACACTACAAGTCGTCTTAAAAGTGCTGTAAATAGTTACATTTAAGTAGACATCTTTGCACAGGACTTAATGTGGTTTATCAAGTGGTGTATTATAAAGTATTACATTTGTTTTTATTTGGCAGACACTTTTACCTTGAACAACCTACAATTTAGGAACAATGATCAATTAGGAGACCAAGGACTAAATTACTACAGGACTAAAACAGACCATTCTAAACAATCTTTTACGCAAGCTGATGAAAGTACAAAGGAAGACATATTATAAGTGGACAGTAGATACATTAGAATAATAGGTGAATTCAGAAGAAATAAGTCTGCAAGATTGTTGAGGGTTTACAAATGAGAAGTTGTCACTATGAAGCCAAGCATATGACCTGACATTATTGCGTGTAACTATACATTTTAAGGGGGAAGTGCTGTGATCTGTGCATTTTGGTTGATGAAGAACTAAATTCTGGGCCATCTGTAAGGGTGTTAATGTTAGAATATATCTGCTGCTAAGGAATAGCTGCCATGTGTATTCTGCATTCGTCTAGTATGTAGGCCACACACATTGGCGTGGGGTAATGTGACATAACACTTGTGCGAGACGCAATAGTTACATGAATGTTAGAGAAGAACTCCTGCCAAAATTTCTTGCGTCCTATCTTTTTCTGTTTTTGGAGCCGTACACTTTTTTTTAGTTTCATTAAACTAGAACATAGGTCAAAGGTCAGGTCTACTTCCTTTACACTTTCCACCAATTTGTAGCAACACATATGAAAGTACAGAGAAGGAAAACATCATTTGTAAATCCCTAAATTGTGCTTTTATGACTTCTCACTCAGAGTACCTACCTTTAGGTGTTAAAACACTACAAAGTGATGGTATGAGGAAATACACATTTCTGTGCTTAAAGAGGTACCAGGAATTTCTATGTTCGTAGCTGTTGCTTCAGACTATATGTTCCTGATTTGTGCGTGTGTGTGTATAGAAAATATATACAGTAGCAGGACAAATCTACTAAGTTTGTGCACAGGGCATGAATTAGTATATGTTGTGGGACCAGCATTTTATGTTCAAAACAGTTGCACCTACTACTACCAACTACTACTACTACTCTGAAAAGATCAACAACTGTATTGCCCACACAGAGAAGATGATGCCCTGGTCGCCATGCTGAGGTTTCAGGAGTATGAGCGATCCATGGTGGACATAGAAGGAGCTCTGGGTGTAGCAGCCGTCACAGCTGAGCTGCTGCCAGAACTTAAAGGTAAAAGGTAAGTATGATAAATAAATAACAAAAAGTTGCACTTATACAATGACATTTTACAGACAACAAATATGTAATGGTTGATTTAAAATGTAAATATTGAAAAAAATGTAAATATTCTTTAGTATTAGTTTTCATCAGTGTTCTGAACTGTTCTAACACTATTTCATCTCTTGAATGTGCAAGATGAAACAATATTTAATGACTGTCATGCAACAATTTCAAAGTGGAGATTCAAATAAGAGGGTAGGGAACGCACAGGGGGTAGTTTAATCAAGGAGATGAATGAAGATCCCAGCCATCATTTTTATTGTAGTTCAAGACTAGGCTCTTAGGGAGTCCTCCGCTTATGCAAATGATTAACCATGACCAGCAGAGAGCGCCAGAGCCTGCAAATATAAGAAAGTGCAAAACAATCTGCCCTGTAGATGCTACACTTTCCCCTACAAATGAATGAGGCTGGCTGGACCAGGTAATGTCAGCTGGGTATGACAGCCAAATCGCCATCTGATCTTTAAACAAAAAAGAAAAGAAAACAAAGTAATAGAAATCACCAGGCTGATATTTGCACACCAGGTTCTTCTCAGCAGGACAGCAGTCATCAAGCAATAAATTGAAGGTTGAAGTACACAGTCTGCAGCTTGCAGTGCTCTTTGTTTGTTGCAGAACGAGACATCGATGTTTATTCAGGCCCCCCTTTACCTAAATTACACTTTATTTAAATGCCTACTGTGTAATTAATCGACACTGTCACTGCTACTGTGTCCAAAACAGCCACTGGTAAAATAATTACATTAATAACAGTTATATGAATAGGTATCGACGCTTTTTGTTTCAACAACTGTTTTTAACATTTATAACCTGCACTCTCCTGCACCTCATGGCTGAAGAGCTGATGAAGAGCTCAGGAAGATACTTTAATGTAGCCTAGTAAACCAGTCCCTCGTACTTCATTTCATTTTGTACAAAGGGCCTGGCCGTGCTGCCATTGACATTGCTGTCAAGTACCAGCCAATCCTAGCCAATCAGTGCACAGAGGGAGTGTTTGTGAGCGATGACGTTGACCTTGTGTGCTACATTTGAATTGTAGTGCGTAGGCAGGCTAATTGCATACATGACAACCAGACATTAGCAATTGGGTGAAGGCAGAGCCACTTGTTTTAAACTTCAGCAGTGTCCACACCTCTAGGAAAAAATCGTTTCTCAATACAGCACTGCCAGACCCTCTGTACAAAATAAAAATAAGTACGAGGGGCTGGTTTACCAGGCTAACTTTAATGGGAACCTTATAAAATACTTTAACCTACTCCTCAGACTGCAGCCAAGTTCATGAAGATGCATCTATATTGGCAAGTCACAGTTCTCTACAGTTTCTCTAGATCTAAACGCTTGAGGGAAAATACTGCTACTCTAGCTCACAGTATCTCTATTTATTGTGTGCACATTACAGTTCCTTCCAATGAATTAGGTGTTGTCCACCATACTTCCGAATGGCAGAGCTTAAATCAGTACATTATACTTGAACCTAAAAGGGTATCTTAGTTAAATTTAACAGGATTGCTCATTGTTTACAATTGTTCACAATTATAACTGTTTCCTTTCATGTTTCTCCTACAGGGTGGCAATAGTCACCAGCAGTTCTAACATGGAGCTGGACCTTGTGAGGCATTGTGTGGATCGGGCCTTGTTCTTGGACAATCGGGTCAGCCGATTCACAGTGCTTGTTGGTGAATGGCCTGGGGAAATGGCCAAATTGCTAGATATGCTAGCTCGTGAAGATGTTAGGTAAGTGGAACAGTTCCCTGAAACAAGAACAACAACAGAAAACTTTCCAATCATTAACACTGCATTTGTCATGGCATTATGATATGGTGTATTTAAGGAATAGCACATGAAAGTGAGTGGGGTCAGTAAAGGACATATCCACACAGTGTCACAGGCAGTGTTTCACAGTCAACAGCATTTTGAATCATTTTGTGTTGGAGGACAGCTCTTAAACCACAGCAGTGGCAGAGCAGCAGAATCTAGTGGTGATTAGGTCTAAATTACAATAAGCCTACAGTCATATAATAACATGGAATATTTAATCAAGAAATATTCAATTTCTCACTTGTACAGCACATTGATTCAGTTGTACCTTATGTTTATTCTTTCTCTATCTTATCCCCTCGTAGATTATTAGATATCTGTCAAAGAAGATACAATGAGGGAGCTGATGTCTTCAAAACACAGGTGAGATCTTTTTTGAGCGTTGTAGTCTTTAAAGTAGAGTTCAGTCGTAGACATAGCTTGTACAGGACATGCATAGCTTTGTGCATGACTTTGTTTTCAAAATTACCTTACCTACTTTTTAGTAAATATCAAACATTTCTTCAGGCTCCCGGTAGAATGTTTTATGCATGCAAATGTGTAGGACCTTCTAGGCTGCAGTATGGGAAGATCTCTTACACTATGTTGAAGGAATCCATTTTGTTTTGCCTTTTCATGTATACCTGGCCAAACACGCCTGCTTTTTTTAACATATGTAGAATAAGGTTCTGCAGTATTTCTATGCTTAATGAACAAGTATATCTTTCCATTATTGTATTCAGTAGTACATTTACATTTGGATCTCCAAAGAATATTAAGATAATACATTAATTATTAAAAAAAAAGAACCGTAAAATGCTGTATACCAAAGCTGTATACCAAAACCATATTGTGTTTCACCTTGATGGTAAAGGGTCGCAGTAGTGTTCACAACTCTTAACAAATTACAAACCTTTTCAAGTGCAGGTTTCCTACAACAGTGCACACGTGTGCTAGAACAGTATCTACATAAATAATGCATAGCCAGGTAAAAGATAATTAGACTACAATGCGCTAGCTTGCCAGGCCTCCACTGGTTCTTGCCTGACCTTAGTATGCACTCCTGATGAACACACTAGCCAGAAAAGTGAAACATGCAATCCATTTTTGTCTCTGTGGTTCACCAGACTTTTTCTTCAACAGCTACATGCCAGGCCATTCTTACCACTGCTCTTGTACTATCTAAGCTGTAGTTTGTCTATCTATTGTAGCAAGATGTGCACTTAGTGCAATAAGATTATATTTTAGTCAATGCTTGTGTGTGATTATGGCTTTTGTATGTTTGTAGGTGGAGTGTGTTGTTGAAACCAGAGATAAGGCACAAAATTGCCAGCTAAGACAGACACTCTCAGAACGCTACCCTACACTTTGTTGGCTGGACCGGTGACCAAAAGAGTAGAGCTGCCGCTTGTCACACACACATTCCCCATCACAGACACAAAACCTGGATCTATAAAAGAAGCCGCAAACAACATTCTGGGTTACAACATCTATATCCCACTGTACTTAGTTCACTATGGTTCCCTTGTTTGAGAGTGAAATGAGCTGGCTAAATATTTAAACTTTTCTGTAAAAGTACAGCTTGTATGAGCCACCCAATATTCCATGAAGTGTTATGTACTGTAAAGCTTCACCTAAAATATTCCCATGTAATAGATTTGTCTTTTGAGATATTCAGTTTTTGTGATTTTTTTCACATTTGTATGGGCAGCTGTGGCCTAATGATTAGGGAGTTGTTCTTGCAATTGGGGTTGGAGGGTGGCAGGTTTGATTCCCATACCAGCAGGAAAAAAAATGTGGGTTGGGGATTAAATAACCAGCACTCTCCTGCACCCTCATCATGGCTGAAGTGCCCTCAAACAAGGCACCCAACTACCTCGCTGCAAGGGGACTGTCCCTGTACCTAATTCACTGGAAGTGGCTCTGAATAAAAGTGTAAGCTAAAAGCAATGTAATTAAATTTTAAAGAAAACCATTTGTTTTCTAACAAACCATAAATGGATCAGATATTCACTGTAGACTTTGTGGGTTAATATTGCACATGACCACCGCAGCTTAAATGCACTGACTCTAAGTGCAACATCTTCATAAATGCAACAACACCATTTTCTGCCAATATTCCTTCTGCCTGCTATGCTGAAAAGTCCTATATAAAAACCATTAAACATTAGAAAATCCTTTGTAGTAGTTATGTTTTTTGCGGCTAGACGAAATAAAATTGATGTTCTTTGGACTACTTCAGTATCTGCAGCATTAGAATAAATATGCTTGAACTGTCTTTATTTTAGACACGAATAAATCTGTTATCCCTGTTATTTCCACACCACTGTATATTATAAACAACCACCCTGTATATTTAGTCCCAGTTAAATTTAGCACAAATTACTGAGACACTTTTTTTAAACCCTAATTGCACTAAAATGCATGCACTATTTACTCATGTTTTTCAAATGTTAATTCTATTAACAAAGGTCTCTTGGAAAATGAGTGGCATTTATATACAGTAGTGCTTTCATATACTCAGCAGACTACTCAAAGCTCTTTACAGAGAATTCCTCACATTCACCCATTCACTCACTCACACACACTGATGCAGAAAGGCTGCCAATGCCATGCCAGGCACCAACCACCACTTGGTGTTCAGTGTCTTGCTCAAGGGCCCTTGAACCTAGCCAGGAGGAGGAGGGCCTGAACCAGCAACGCTTCAATTGCCAGATGACTCCTCTACCTCCTGAGCCACAGACTTTTGTGCCGCCACGATTCATAAACGCTTGATTAGTCAATCATGTGCACTATGTATCATAATGAGCACATGATTTTCACATTAGAGCACCTATAATTCACTGGAAAGTGCCTAAAAATGAAGAGGAATCCCATTTGCCACTCTCAGGCTACACTGACACCAGCAAATACTTAGACAGTATTTAAATTTCAAAGCTAAAAAAACACTTGAGAGCTTCAAATTAAGAATGTAACACCTGCACTGCTCCCCAAACATGCATGCACACAAGAGTGACAAAACTGTAAACTGCCTCAAGTCCCTTTCAGAAACTGTTAACATCAAGACACAGCATATTATATGTTTACATTTATTAAATTACATGTTTTCTACAAGGAATGTTCAATATTTCATACATACAAAGTTAAAATTGATCTTCTTAGCTTTACAGATGTCACCTTAAAGTTTCAAAGTAATGTAAAGGTTTCACTGAGAGTGGAAATCAAAAACCTATATTACAAATGGTTATTTTCTTCTTTCCTCAATAGGTCCACAAATAATATATTTTTTAAAAGTGAATTAACACAGTATTAATATTCTCGGTTGTCTTGTAGAGGCCTATACACATGTCTTGTTCCCTGAGGCTCTTCAACAGGACTTTGTCATTTTTGTTTGGAGATGCGGTCAGGCTTGTACTGAAGTAGTAAGCCAAGAGAGGTGAAGCCAAACAGGACTGTCTGTACAAACCACAGACAGCGTGCTTTTGAGCTCTGCACTCCTTTATCACTGTAATGGCACAAAGACCAGTAAGAGACATTAGACCAAACACCCTTCAAACAATCTAAAAAAACCTGAAAGACACAGGTGTTCACAAGCTGTTCCTGCAGATAAATGTACTCACAAAATTCCTACTACAAAAGTCACTCCAATAATTGGATCAGGTATGTACGTTTCAGTCACAGCATGAACACCTAACAGATAGACGTCATATACACTGACTGGCTGACACAGGCACTGCTGCCTCAAAAGTTAAAATTTTGAAGCAATGCCTTCTGGCAACACGTATTGTGCCCTAAGCTGATTCAAAGTCAATTTTAACTCTGACACTCCATGTGAGCACTATAGCACACCATAAACATGGGAAGTGGTCAACAAAATCACCCTTCCTTGTGAACAGGACAGCATATAATTCTGTTGAAGAGGATGGTGTTCGTACCTGCAAATTTTCATGGCGACGAGTGCTTCAATCAGGTGTATCACCCAGGCAAGCCACCAGCTACAGACGTTGCCAAGCAGTACCGAATATTAGTCAACAAAAAATGTAATGCATACTTTTAATGAACAGACTATGTCTTCTGTCTTAATGGGTTTTATTACGTGTGGTATTATGTGTGCCATTCAAGTGGACAGCAAAAAAGAATTTTATTATGCAGGGAAACATAATCTGTAACTGTCATTTCTAACTGTACATTTGACAATAAACTTGAACCTGAGACAACAGTTATGAGGAGGTGTGAGCTACAAATTAAATTCATTTACGTGAAACAGGAACAAAAACAGCAACTAATGATACTTACCCATTGTAAAGAAGAGAGGAATGATTATCCACCAAATACTTTGTCAGGGAACCGAGCGGTCCTAAACGGTCACATGGGACTGCCTCCGACCAAAACACGACACACTGAAATGAAAAACAACATGGCAGGGCAATGCAAGTTTACAGTATTTGTATAGCACATTTCATACACAACTGCAATTCAATGTGCTTAGACATGGTTAAGTTAGAGTTTTTGTAAAGGTGCACACAGGCTCGATGGTTTATTATTATTATTATTATTATTACAAAAGGTTTTTGCTTTCTTCATGTCAACCAAAACCAAAAATATTCAGCCTCAAATTTCTGAGGCTATCTATTGTTTAAAAACTTCCAGGTGTAGAAACTATATACAATCTACAACAGCCCATTGGATATAGTATAGTTTAGAATAGCTTCACAACACTGTAAATAACACTGAATTGTGCCAGTAGTAGAATTTTATGGCCCTGCCAATATGGCTGCAGCGTGTCAGCCCATGTGCTATGCTCTACTAAAGGCCATATATATATATATATATATATATATATATATATATATATATATATATATATATATATATATATAAATAAAAGTTTTCCCCACCAGTGTCTCTTGTCTTTGTTGAATTCTCTACTTATGCCCACTTACAAATGAGCTCCTGATGGAAGCTAACATTAGCCTGGTAAACCTGCCCCTCGTACTTCATTTCATTTTGTACAGAGGATCTGGACCGGAGGCCGCTGTAGGTCATTAAGAGGACCGTGCAACTCCTAGCCAATCAGCGAAAAGAGGGTGTGTTTGTGAGTCATGACGTTGACCTTGTGTGCTACATTTTAACTGTAGTGCATAGGCAGGCTAATTGCGTACATGACGACCAGAAGTTAGCGATTGGGTAAAGGCAGAGACACTTGTTTTAAACTTCAGCAGAGTCCACACCTCCAGGAAGAAATCGTTTCTCACAGCCTCCTCTCCAGACCCTCTGTACAAAATGAAATGAAGTACGAGGGGCTGGTTTACCAGGCTAAGCTGGGGGAAGTACTCCAAAGTACCACTCACAGCCATTTTGTTTCTTTCTCTGTAACACAGTTTATGACAGAGACAGGGAAAATATTTTTAGACCCTGCTTTTGCGCTCTCACAATAGTTTTTGCATTCCCTTGCAATAGATTTGTTTTGCCTCGCAATAACTTCTGAGTTCCCTCGTAATACAGGGCTCTGCATTTTCAGCCTAGGAACCCCTTCCACCTTTGGCATCCAAAGCTTCTTTGTCTCCCCTTTCTAGACATGTCTGTCCATAGTATAACTTGAGTTATTTAATAGGCTGATTTTTTGTCATTTTTTTTATCAACTCACATTTATAATAACATTTTGTCTCACGTCCTCATTTGCAATTTTAGTTTCTAAGGACTGCACTCTATACTGCACAAGGGAGCACAAGGTCACATAATTGTAGTAACATGTGGGAGGACAATGTTGCTGAGGCATCAAGTATTATGATATTTATTCATCAACATTGTGATTTCAATTTCATTTAGGTACATCTACTGTGATATCATTGATTCTAAAGTCCACAGTATGGTGCAAGACCTCATTCTTATCTTGCATCACAGTGGAAACTGGGGTCAAAGTCGTCATTACCAATCCAAAACAACTGCTGTCACTCTTAGTTGCAAATGTACTGCAAAACTGAATAACAACACTTAACTGTAATTGCAAAATGCAATCACATAATGTCTAACCTGCACTACATCCAAAATAAAAGTACTGTTAGGAGCGCGTTTCATTAACGTGTACAGGCTGGCTTGCCATATACATAGACGGAGCATGGGACGTAACTGCCAATAGGCGCTGACGAGACGCGGAGTATAGGATGTCTATGGCCATATCTGCCATATGTGACAGAAAGTCGCGGGCAGAATGCGTCATTTGGTGCTCCAGTGGCGTGGCGCCTCCCATACGTGTTTGAACTTCTGGGTATTCTATTCGCCTACCTTGATGTGTCGACACCGAGTATACAGCAACCCATCCCCGATTGTCCCTGACTTACACCTGTACTTAAGTTGCGTTTATGGGCAAGTGGGGCAAATGTAAGCGAAAGAAAAAGATAGCGTCATCGGGCATTTTGTTTACACATTATGCACATCCACAAAGCATGTTGGCCACACACGAAGACGAAGAAAAAAACACCCCACAAGCACAAGTCCCTTTTCCAACATAGTGCCATTCCATCGTGACCAACAGAAAGCGTGCACTTATTTTTAAAGAAAGGTCACAACAATCAACACTGTCCTGAAACCACGGAATGCGAACATTGACAGACTAGAGAAAATGCGACTTGCACTTAGCTTACAGCATGCTAGCATGAAAAATCAAGTCGTTAGCTCACGAAGTAACCCAACTTACTGTGTAGTACCCCATGGATATAGTGACGGTTATTATCCAAAACCAACTGCTTCTTTTAAAATAGGATCTTCCATCGCTGCTGGCCATGGTAAAAGAATGAGATGGTTATAGTATGTTGCGTAACGTCTATGCCAAAGTCCTGCGTGGCCACCTCACAGTGAACCAACGAGTGCAATAGACCTCTCCTCTTCTCTCATGTTTCTCTGTCTTAGCCGTCCATCCCATTTACTCATGTTTCTCCAAGCGACAGCCTCCGGTGTCGATGCAGTATATTGAGTTTCTGGTGGAGCTGAACATACATTGAAGTAAACGTTATCGTACGCTTGGCCATTTTGTAATCGTAGCCCACAAATTGGATGCAGGCGGTCAGTGTCATATACTATGAAAACAATGTTGTAAAGGACGCTTGTTTATTTCACGTCTCCCTTACCTAATTGTTGACATGTTATAAGACCACTGCTTTGTTGGTACGCTACGACACTGGTGTTTGTATTTTATTATTTCGTTAAAATTGTTACAGTTTTATGTAGGCCTATTGATTAATCATCTTATATGGATTTTTATTTGCAAGGTAATGTAACGAAGAACATTAACTTACCAACCACACATTTTAGGGACTCACAAAAGACTGGCAAATATACCACATATAAATATAAATATAGTTAAAAGAACAACAACAACAACATGCAGTGTGTGGCATGAAAATATAATTCAATGATGCGTACCAGTAAGTATCTGTGCCCACAATTGCACTTCCCTGCCACATCTGTGTTGGTGAAATTGCACTATGAATTGTAGCTGCATAGAGTTCCATCATTATCTTAAAAGTGTAACAACCCTTTTAATGGGCAGTTTATGTGTGTGTAGGCACCTTTGTACAAGTTTCTTGGCAATCCAGACTTTTCATTGTTTTTTATTATGAAGTAACAATAGCCGTGGTTTTAACAGACAAAGAAGGAAGTGGTTCTGTGGACATTCGCAGCCATAGGCTATAGTTGACGTATAGTTTTATAGTGTGCGTTTTCTCATAGACATAATAAAGAGTAGACGCCACATTGGGGCACACAAAAATGCAGCCGCCATCTTGGATTGGTCATCCTATCCTTACATTTAAAGATTTAGTATGTCTATGATCCTACCAGTTTGTCATTAACATCGACACGCTGATACTGATGACTCCTGAACTGCTACAAGTTCAGCATTATGTCCTCACCTACAGGTTCAGCCAAGATCACTTGGAGCTCCTATTTAATTCAATTAGAGCATCAGGTAGGGTTGAAGTAGGGTTGTTCTTTTAATTCTTATAATTATGGATGCACCAAATATATTCGGTAACCGAATATATTCGGCTGAATATTGCAAAAAAGGCATATTCGGCCTTCGGTGGAGTGAGTTAAAAGCAAGGCCAGAAGGACAATAATTCATTTGTTGTGGGTTTATTGACTTTAATGCACTTCAATTTTTTTTGGAATGCATGTTTTTTTTTAGGCCTAATATAAATGAAAAGCTTTGTGTTTTTTTAAGGCAAAGGCTACTGGAATGTTTTTTAAAAATGTTAGATTATTTAATAAACATTTACTTTCTTTGAAAAATATGTCTAAACATTATTCTAGATTATTCATGCAATGTTAAAAATATAGTGAAAAACCACATTTGATATTCGGTATTCAGCCAAGCGTTTCACATTATTCAGCTTCGCAGCCCACAAATTTTCATTTTGGTGCATCCCTACTTATAATATACTTGATGAACATCTTTATATGTTATATCTTGTGACTAATGTATGCATTGGGTGCCTGTTTTTTATACAAGGTGGCTGGATTAACAGTCCATCTGCACTCCAGTTCCAGGCCATCTTCCGCTGTCTGATGACCTAGTGAGACAGGCAGTGTGTCCTTGTCTGCTGTAGAGATGCCCTCTGCTGAAACTGCTTAAGAGCACTCATCTCCATTCTCCAACATTTCAGCTGTTGTGTGTGACCACAGCTATCATTTCACTGGGTTTGGTGGTCTGGTGGAAAAGTAAGCTAGGTCAGAGATGCTGTACCATCATTTGACAAGAGAAACCACCTATAGCCCTGAAAGCAACAGTGGCCTAGTGATTACATCACAAGGCACAGTGAAAGTGCTGAGAGCTGCAGAGAGTGTGGTTCACCAAGCTTCAACAAAGCACGCTCCAAAGGTGTTGATGTCATTCTTTCTGTTCACAACTGTCATTAGGTATCCACATCATTGTCCGCGAGGAGATTGGAACAGAGGATGTTTTTCTGCTTGGGGAACACATTGAGGAGACACAGTTTGGCATGGACAACCATCATTCCGAAGTCTTGTCATCGGTTGAGTTTATGTTTCTTAAGATCAGGTTGCACCACATTGCAAAACTCACCTCTCTTGACCTGCAGAAAGGGAGCTTGAGAGAAAATCTCTGCAAAACAGTTCTCTTTCAGGGGTTTTAGCTTATATAAAACTTTCATGAGCAATTTTGTACATGTGTAAATATGTTTTGGGGTGGGGTGTCATGTTTTTGTGTTTAACTTAAGAATTTACATTTTTTTCTCTCTCTCTGCTTTGTTATGCAAGTTTGAAGCAAGATGAGACCGGAAAAAGCATTTCCACTTCCTTCCCCTGCCCATTTGTTATCCAGGCTTTGTTCTTGTCACTTATGGTTGTCACTTTATTTTTACGCACTGTCTCTCTCTACTATGTATATATATGGTTTAACAGCAGTGTAAGGGCACTTTCACACCACTAGTTCGAACTTTTTGCCGGGACCAGGCAATAAAATTGTTACTATGTAGCATACAAACTGGTTTGGTCCGCTTTCACATCGGCAAACGAACCAAAACTGGTCCTCTTGGTTTTTCCCCATTAATATTCATTTTAGCTACCCATAATGCATTTCGAATAGTTTGTTGGTGCAGAATAAAGAGGACTGAGGCCACCTGTTTTTGGAGGTCTCGGTCCACTTGATTTTGTGCACACCCAAGTTCGATTGATGCTTCACACCAATGAAAACGAACCCAAACTACGAGCTTTTGGCCTAAATGAATCGTTTGGTGCACACCCTAAAAATCCAGCCTAAAAATTAAACCAATTGCAAAATTCACCAACCTTTGTTGCACCTTGACTGCCTGTGTGTGCAGTATACACACTACATAGATTTCGGAGCCAGGCGGAAGGCCGAGATCTTTATAAAAAATCGATTAAAAACATTAACCGAGATGACTTCAAACCAAAGAAGAATACTGCAGTATTATTGAGACTTGAAGGGTTTACTGTCTCAATATATTACATATCCCGTAAGGCTACATCTAGGGTTCTTTTTCAATGGACTACATATCCTATGAGGCCATAGTGGAGGTCTCGTCTTAATTTACTACATTTCCCATGAGGGCAGAGTGGAGGTCTAGTCTTAATAGACAATATATCCCATGAGGCCACAGCTGTGGTTTTGTGTCATTGGACTACATATCCCATGAGGCCATTGTGGAGGTCTGGCTTTAATGGACTACATGTCCCATGAGGTCATTGTGGAGGTCTGGCCTTAATGGACTACATATCCCATGAGGCCAGAGTGGAAGTCTACTAAATCGATTCTTCATCAACTAACTTTGGTCAGGCAGTCTTGTAAGTATATAGAACCTCTTTGACGGTGATTCAAAATTTTGAGATCTACTTCAAAGGTAGCCAGTTAAAATTGTTTGACAATCCATATCTACTGTAAGCTTCTAATTGCCCAAACTTGACCTGCAAACTGTACATGTTCAGACCACATATGGACTACCCCAGACAATGAATTTTTTATGTACAATCAGCAAGACAACCTCTGGAAGCATGTCAAGTACCATGACATTTCAAACATAGGAGCTGTAATTTTACAAGATCACATTTTAATTCTTATTTATATCCTTATATTCAGTGGAACCTCTTACATGGAAACCACGTGTCCATTCACATTGTCAGTG
The DNA here is from genome assembly GCA_027475355.1 of Coilia nasus. NCBI lineage: Eukaryota > Metazoa > Chordata > Actinopteri > Clupeiformes > Engraulidae > Coilia > Coilia nasus. The sequence goes on along the minus strand of CM050204.1, from coordinate 19,017,955 downwards.
ATGAAAATTTCAAAATATAACAACAAAATCAAATTTAAGTGAAAAATACAGCACAAACAGGATGGGGGGGGGGGGGGGGGGGGGGGGCATCTCACAACACGATTTCCAACTCAGGAGCTCCCCTAGTGGTCAAAGTCCACCATTCCACCAGACGAGGCCCATCAAAGGATTTTACTACACTTGGCCATTCCAACCTCCTAGCATTTGTATTTCATATTCCAAAAATCAGCAAATCGGCCTATTGACAACATCTAATCTTCATGCACGCGTGATTACAGTTTGTTGTTTTTAAAAATCTCTTATGTTCAGTTCAAATGTTGTAAAACCATACCACAATTGGCTGTGATGGTCTGCTGTACAGGGCTTTTGATTTGTACACTTCATCAATAAGGAACAAAGTGGGAAAAGCCCTCTCTCACTGTCAGGTGCTCACAGTTTTGACAAGTCTAAAAAAGTGCTTACCTCACACCCACAGAGTTGTTCTAAAAACGGGTTGGTTTATTTGTTTCGTGGCAATTCTTTGATCGAAACATTTATGGAATTCAAGTCTGTAGTATGTGTTCTTGTTCATGTCGTTGTGGCTTTGTGTGATGCATGACAACAACAGAGACTGATGCATTTGGAAGGAGGTTGACATCCCAGCACATGCTGGTTACAAACTGAATGAAAGCTGGAATATTTCACAGACCTGTCTTCGGTTTCCACTACAATGCTTCCATTTCCACTGTATCTTTCTCACACATACATACATTCTTTTCTCATATGCTGTTTAGACATTTGTAGATGGGGGCCAAAGGTAAATACAGGTATATAATGAACAGAGGTATGTCATTTGATACTTTGTGCTGTAGTTGTGACTTTAATATATTAAAATGCTACTACTATGCATTCAAATTCATTTCCTAAAACATTAAGAACCAAACAGGAAGATTGGAGGAGTCAAAATAGTAACTGTAGTTTTATTTTTTTTAAACATAACAAATGTAAGCCCCACCTGACATGGCCCAGCATATTTAACATTGCTAAAAGTATCTGAAATTTAAATAACATTCTCTCACACAACTGAAGTATAAAACTGGCTTGATAAAGTACATTAGAATGGAAAGCGTATTCATTTATTTAAACGGACAGCAAAAGTAAATACTTACTGAAAAAATACTGACTGAACAGTAACAGTGCAATGTGTACAGCGAAAAATACAAAAATGTAGACAGTTACCATAAAAGGGTATAGGTTAAAGGTAACAAAAATCAAGCTAAACAATGTCAACATTGGAACAATGGAATCAATTAGATGTTTTTAAACAGTTTTTTATAACATCATCATTCACTTTTTAAAAACTTTAACCAGCAGGCAGGTTTAAATCACCTGGAAGGTGGGACACAGGTTAGTTAATTATTATTATATTACACTTAGCTGACGCTCTTATCCAGAGCGACTTACAGATATTTACAGGGTTTCAGTTACAGTCCCTGGAGCAGTGTGGGGTTAGATGCCTTGCTCAAGCTCATCTCAACCATGGGTAGGGCAGGATTCGACCCGGCAACCTTCCGATTGCAAGACCAACTCCCTAACCATAGGCCACAGCTGCCCCACATTGCTGTCAGTAATCCCTATGAGCCCTATGAGTTTAAATAGAACAACATATTGATACTTTTAATAGTGTCCTGCCTCAGGTCCTTTTGGAACACCAAGGGTCAGTGCTTTCCTGAGAGTGCTTACCTTCCTAACAAAACTAACCTCCACTAATGAACACTTTATCTAGGTGCCTTTGTGTGTGTGTGTGTGTGTGTGCGTGTGTGTGGTGAGGGTGTCTGAAGTGTCCCTGCTCCGGGAAACTTTTCCCTAGGTGACGTTTTTGTTAGGTGATAAAGAGGTGACAAAGAAAAGTTGGGAAGTAGCTATTGTTTACTTTGAGTTACACTAGACAGCATTATTTAGTTGACAATAAGTTGTTTGCCATATCTGCTCCCTGGCCAGACAAAATGGACATAAGGACATTTCTCACAAAGAAACGGAAAGTAAGTCATCATTTCATCCAAATTCGCCTCAGGAGGCCAAATTCGCTCTAATGATATTGTCTGGATTTTTCAAAATGCATAGTTATCAATGAATATGACTGTTTTTATTACCAACTTCAACATTGCCTAGTATAGGCTAGCTAGTGCACAAAGCCTCCTGCTGGTATTCTTATATCAGCAATAATTAAATAAGGGTAATGGAAAGTCAGGACACAAAAGTGCGTTAGTGTTTTAGTATTTTCTGCATTAAACAGAGCTTGGGTTATGGTCTTGTTTCATTGTAAATTTGTTTTTGTGTCACCATTGCTTCAAATAAATAGGGAATTATTGTTGAATCTGTTTCTAAAATAGTTATTGAGTAAAGCATTTACTTCTGCCACCAGAATGCAGACAATTGCATGTACTTCATTAACATTTTTCTGGGGCAGGATGCCCAGACCCCCCCACCCTTCTGACACCCCTGCCTGAACCAATTAGAGAACCTATGGGGTATTCTCCATGGGAAGATGAGAGAAAGAAGACCCATCAATGCATATGCGCTAAAGGCCGCTATTGGGATGTACTTGCACATACACAAGACTTTATATTTATAATAGTCTTACCCGAGGTACTCGTAATTTCATGATTTCACCCTAGGTAGCAGACAAATCCAGCTGATGGTGTTGATCTTGATTTTTACCTGAGATAAAAAAGCATTACAAGCATCTCAAATTCATATCTGTTGAATTATTCTGGATAAACTCAGTTGACAACAAGGGGTTTACAATGTCAAACATGTTTGTATATGGTATTGGCTGACATTCAAAATTAATTTGAACTTGATTGTTCCAGAAAGAAAATCTGCCAACCTTCCAAATCTCTCTGCCCAGGTAACCTCACATTGCATCTACAGCAATGGGTCCATTTCAAAATAATATTGAGGATAACATTTTTTAAATCCCATGTTTTGCTATCTGGGATTATGTAAACTTACTTTTATGCTCTTAAAAGCATCCCTGGATTGGACCACTGTGATCTAAATGCAGAATATTTAGCAATACCAAATTTGGCTTACCAGTGATTTAGTTTAAACCAACAGTGCGGCCTGTTGGCTATGTAAATTACAACAGGTAGACCTTAAATACCAGAGGGGTATTCCATCAAAGTCGCTTAAGATAGTGGCACTTAACTGATTAAGCCTTGTTTGAGATTAATCAGCTTAATTAAATAAGCTTGATTGACCATTAACCCTAGCTGTTAAGTATACGTCGACTACATACAGAATTTGTTTTAAGGGCCACACCATTATTAGTGTTTAGGGACGCAGGCAGAATCTAGTTGTGGTCATGCTGTGGTTGAGCAAGAGCACACATCAAAACGTTTAATAGTTTTATTAGTTTTAATAGTTTTCCTATATTTGTTGAGGGTTTAGGTTTAGGTCCTGCACTTGCAGTAGAAGTCACTCCAGGCTTAAAGTGTTATACAGTACTATAGTGTACTGTACTTGTGTAGGCTATAAGTTAGGGTAGTTCTTTCATGCTTTTTAAACAATGGGAGCCATCCAGTCTAGATGTAGCCTACTTGCTTGTGTAATAAAGTCTGCAGTAAATGATCATAGTTCCATTGGCCGGGTTTCCCAGATGCAGTTAAGTTTAGACCCTTCTTAAAGGAGAACTTCGGTGTAAAATGAAAATTGGCATGTTAAAACATCATACCGAGTTGGTATGTGTACGGAGGAGCAAAATTGATTTAGCCTGTTGCATTCAGAGTTTAACTATTTTTTATCGTTTGTCCCAGAAGGCTAACAATGGAAGTGGTATGTGCCCTTAGACGAAGCATGACGGCTACGCTATTTTTAAACCATTAAAACAGCTCGAAGAAACTCCACACTCCATCAGTAGTACAACAAAGGCCCTGACATTAAAAACGAGGCACTGAGAACTTTGTAAGTGTGTGAAACACTTACAGTGTTTCTTTTTTATATAGGCCCCTTAAATATTTAACTCATAACCAAACATAACAATAGATGTGTATTCTAATATGAGCAACATAACATTCTTAACGTCACCGAATACACAGAATCCAGAGTCTTATACAAATACTTACTCTGGGTAGCAACATAGGAGGAGAAGCTGAAACATACAATGACAGTTGTAAGAAACACAGAGCAAACCGTCACATTACAAATTCATAACTTTACACTCAGTTAAATTAGTTAAATAACAATAAAAACAGAAAAAAGTACCTAAATGTCATCAAGTGTAACACAAGAGTGAAAGAGACAAGCACAACACCGAAAACCAACTCATCGTTGGTTTTTGGTGTTTTTTTTTTTCTTACCTGCAGTGTTTGAAGATGGTTATAACCACACATACCAGAGTGAGTACAAACAGTACCACAGGAATCCCTACAGATAGAGCGCTAACACCTGACTCAGGGTCTGCAAATAAAAATGAATATTTCCATCAGAACGAAAAGACACAAAGGCCCTGAATAATACAGGGTAGCTGTCATTGGTTGGAAAGCATAAAAGTTACAGAGTTGAAGACATAAAATTACCCAAGTTGTCCAGGCTGAGGTGTTCAGCTGTACAGGAATAATGATGTTTCTGTAGTAGTTCCTCTGCGCTGACCTCCAGAATCTTTTTAATTTGGTAGGTTCCATCTCCATTGGGTAGCAGCTCCCCTCCAGTAATCTGAAGGTCTGAAACAGGCTGGCCATTTCTGAGCAGGGTCAGGTTGATGTGACGAGGGTAGAAACCAGTAGCTAGGCAGGTCACTTTAGCCCCTCCAGATTCTGGGAGTGTTTTCTGGAGAAGCCTAATGTTAGGCTTCACTGCAAAAAAATTAAGCGTAGTAATAAAACTGTCACAAGGAACAAATGACTTTATGACTAGAAACAAATACTGAATATACACCTCTGTAAAAGTGACAACTACCTTACCTTTTCTCTTCACATAATTTTCCCACATGTTAAGGCAATTCTTTAAGGTTTTAATGCACAGTGGACTGTACACACTTGCATACAGTGACTCCAGAGTATTTCCATCAACAAGGCATTGTCCAGCAGACCATACACCTTCAGCTTGAAGAGCGCTCCGGTGAATGCTGAACTGTATCTCTGATATGCTGTCTCCATTGAAGGCATGCCAGCCACGGAGTTGACCAGGTATGTCATTATCATGTAGCTCACAGCTGAACAATCTCTGTTGAATATGTATTCCTTTGGTAGAGGAAGAGAAAAGCCTTCAGTAAAATGGTCATACAAAAATCATTAGATCCAATGCTGATATCATAACCAAGTGATGTTAGTATTATTTCAGTGTTGGCTTAGTTATCATAAGTAATATATATGGGTCCAACTCAACCAGTGCTTCCATGGGCACCATCTAATTTTTCTCAAAACTGCACCAAATATACCTGGATGGGAGCATTGAAAAATCCCCAAGTTTCATGTCAAAATATTAAGGGGTTTAGATTTTATGTCCCTTTAAACATTAAGAGCCATGGCCTTTTTTCACACCTGCTGAAGTTCTATAACTTAATTTCTAATTTCTATAAGCCTAAAAAGTATCACTCATGTCAATTTGCACTTGATCTTTCAGAATCCTCTGTCTGAATTGGGCTAGCTAGTGTTGGTTAAAAGTTACAGGCATCTCAAAACTGGATTTTGGTTAGGCGGAATATATATTTTTCACTTTCTGGACATCAGCTGTGAGACCTCCAATTGACCAAGACCAAATTATTCACTTCATTAGTGTTATTTAGAAAAATGTTTGAGTAGAAACAAGATATATTGATATAAAACATTAAATTATGGTTTTTAGAGGGTATTGAAAAGGGTGACAGCTCAGAAAATACCCCTCGGGCCCCCTTTTCCAGGGTGATGGATGACCAAATAGATAGTACCCTACTATGAAACTTTCACCACTTAAAGATACATCTCGGCCCGGTCTCAGCTATGCCTAATGGGAATTAGAACATCTCAACTCAACTCCTTAATATTTTACTCAACTTGTGCAAAGAAGCAATTTCCCTGTGCATATATATTTTTCACTTTTTTGGTCATCAGTTGTGAGGCCCCAATTGACCAAGGCTTAATTATTCACTTGATTAGTGTTATTTAGGAATGAGTCACTGAGTAGAAACAAAATATCTTGATATAAAACATTAAATTGTGATTTTAGAAGCTACTGGGCTCAGGCTGGCTGTGTACAGAAAAACTACTTCTTTCCACAAGCTCAGTAAAAATATGAAAAAAATAGGTGAAGTGAAAAAAGGGCAAATTTACAAGTTTGACATTTGCCTTTTTTCATTTTTTGTTTGGTTTTTCTCTCAGGATGACATATTTGATGGTCATCATTTATACCCTAGATTAGATGTGATTTTGTTTAAAAAAAAACAACAAAAAAACAGCTTTGCTCTAAACATTGACAGTAGGTACATTTACATGTAAACACAACTAGTGATAGTTAAGAGGACATTATACACTTACCTCGTGTCAGGTTAAGCTTGTGTTTGGTGAACAAGAACATGACGTATTCACGCTGATCTCTAAATAGAAGGCTTGCGTCTTCCTGCCTCATGCATTCACTTTCTGGCCCTGACTGGGTGTAGATTAGCTTCTTGATATTTGAATCATAGTAGGCCAGTTGTATGTCATCCAGCATTACCACTGCACTGAAGTCTGGAAACGGGGTGTCTCCAATGATGAATGTTGAATGAATCCATAGAGAATGAGAGTCTAGCAAAAAGTATGTACATACCTTTTGTAAATACTGTTTAGTGCATGTTCTGTTACAACAAGGAATGATAATTAATGCAGAAATAGCTGGGCCTATTCTGTACTCTGACATTCAATTTTTAAAAACACTTAATATTGACTACATATCGGAACATACTAGTTACCCATACACAATGTAAACACCAATATGTGGTCAAGACAACTATTGTCGTCTTGGTAACGTGACTGTTGAAGACTGGAGTACAGCCATTCGCCTTTTCTTTACCACACATATTTGGAGTAAAACTCTGGCTGGTTTTATGTCACTTTTAAAACTGTGCCAAGTTGCGCGAGCGTGTTAACAGATCAGTTAGAACAGTTAGAGATCTTGAGCAAGGGAGGAGACAGTGAGTTGTTTATGAGTGTGAACACGACACAGACTGCGCGACACCGAAAGCTGAAAAACTGCTGTTTTCAAGAGCAGTCCTACCATAGACATACTATACATACTGTAGACGGAGCATGGGGCGTTACTGCCAATAGGCGCTGACGAGACGCGGAGCCGCCATCTTGGAGCGGGGATACGCTCCATTCAGCTTAATCCGTTTGACAGGACAAATGAACTGTTAGCGCATTTTATTAACAGTACCTCGCTAAACACCGCTAATTTTAAACTGGCTGTATCGCTAGTAGGTTATAGTAGGCTATAACAAAGGCGTCTTGAAGGCTTTCATTATTCTTAATTAATTAAAGAGCAACTGTCGCTGCTTCCAAATCCCCTCAGTAACAACACACATTGATAAAGTAAACATATGACATGTGACAACTGCGAATAATTGAGCAGTTGTCTCAAGTTTATTTGCAGCCCCTTCTCTTTTTTTCATTTTCTGCTCCGTATAGCTTGGTGGGTCAATTTAAAGACATGACTCACAACAGCGTCAAACTTTTACAATCAGGTTGTTGTGGGATAAATCGCCTGCAGTAGGCTTGGTGCAACTGTTTCTATGTATAGTATGTCTATGAGTCCTACTTGATCATAAGAGGATCTCTGTGAAAACGGAAGTTACTTCGAAACACTTGTCACGAAACAACTTGTTTCGTTGAGACCTGTGCGAAACACGGATAAATCAAACTATTTATCAACGACATATGTTTCCTCGTTAAAAATCTACGACGGGGCATTAGGGCCATTCATGAAAGAGAAGATCTTTTTTGATATGACGAGATTAAAGTCAACATGTCGACATTAAACTCGAAATTCCGAGAATAAAGTTGAAATTGGATGTCGACTTCTTGATGGGTCGACTTTAAACTCGACGTTTGCCGGCCATTTCCAGTAATTGCGCTGTGCAAGAATGCGGCCACTTCGGTGTAGTTTTTCCTCATAGTCTATGTTTTTCCTTCTAAAAAGACGGAGTTTTTGGCACAATCTTTTCGGCGTCCTAATACTTATTACCACATCGTGGTTCTGCGCTAAAACAGCGAGTATTTCTTTGTTGCTTAATCCAATAACAAAGTATAATTTCACCAAATTGTCCACGGGTGGCATGTTGAGCCCGGTCTGATTCAGTGTGGAGCAGTGCTCTCTCTGCATTCAAAACTCAGAAAAAAATCAACTTTTTTCTCGACATTTAACGTATTTGTCGAGATTAAAGTCGACTTGACATCAACTTTATTCTCGACATTTCCAAGTCTAATGTCGACATGTCGACCCATCAAGATTAAAGTCGACATCCAATTTCAACTTTATTCTCGGAATTTTGAGTTTATGTCGACATGCCGACTGTAATGTCGACATGTTGACTTTAATCTCGTCATATCAAAAAATACCTATCTTCTCCTTCACGAATGGCCCTAATGCTCCGGGTACGATAATTTTTACATAGCATTTTAACTCACTGTTCGACGTTGCTGCATTGCTCGAAGGTCTTGTGTTGAACGTGTGATTTTTTCTGACAGAATGTACATCAAATGTAGGCTATTCGTGCGCGGGGTTCCTGGATCTGGGAGCTTGCCAACAAAAGGTGAAAACAAAACTGCAACCCAACTGCAATTGAAATCAGACACTTTGTATGGTGTTTGTATTTACAAAACATTAAAAGAAAAAGTCTTTGGTAATTAGAAAAAAAACTTAGCAGAATGCCAATCGCACAGCATCACGTTTTAATTTGTAGGCTCTGTTTTGCTGCTCCTTTTGGTAATCGTAATATTGACCGAAGGCTGATTCCAATGGTTTGCGTGTTTGTTTTCACCTTCCCCTATTATTAAACGCCCTGTTTTTAGCTAGAATATCTCGGATGTCCGCGGTTATAAATTTCCAAAAAGTGTCGCTTGAGGCACTGGAATTTTTTTCCGAACCGACTATAACATGGTAAAAAAAAAAAACCTGGCAGAGAGGCAAATTCCAGTGTAGATGCATTTGCCTACCTGATTTCACAGTCGATACAATCTGGAAGAAACAGAAAATAAAACAGTAAAAAACAAACGGAGTACTAAACATGATGCATCACCAACATACCCTGTCAGTGTTAATGATAGGTTTAAAAGCCTACAGAACAATGAAGTTCCGCTTTCATACGTAGGCAGACGTATAGGGAAATTCCCGTATGGTTACTTAAAAAAATCTCACATTTTAAAATGACGAAAATGAAAGTAAACGGCCTCCTAGGGCATTCATGTGAACCCAGGGGTGTAGGACGAGCGTTACGCCAGCCCAAATAAGCCCAAATAGCGAGACCCCAAGAAACGAGCTTCCGGTTTCGAAAATTCATAATAAAAGACGCAGTCAAAACGTGAAGGCAGCCCAAATAAGCCAACGTGCGCTTGGAAGCGTATTAACAAGCTCTTCGAATCGTGTGAATAAAGCGAAACAAAACTGCAATTCCTCAACTGACTGCCGTTTGTTGGAGGTTTAGAAGTGTTGTAGCCTAGCAATACAAGTTAGTCCGAGTGAAAACTGCTAAAAGCTAAGTGACCAACACTGACATTTGTTATTTTTGGGATTTGGGAACGCTACAGCCGTGAATTATTTACAGTGTATAGAAAAATCTTGTCTGCTAAAATATCTAACCTCACAGACAAGCTGCTCATACATACAGTACGTTAGAATCAGAAGTGCTGACATAGATCCATCAGTTGCCTAATGCTTTGAAATTAGTATGTAAACAGGCAATATTATGCAGGCAATGGGCAATGCTCAATTGTAATCATGGCTTTCTTTCTAATAGGCTATCATCAAAAGGAAAACATGAATGTATCAGATTATCATACTTATTTTTACAGACTATTTTAAAAGGGATCAATCTATTCAGCGCTATGCCTACCTAGTATAGTATTTTATGGAATCCCATAATAATGTAGGGCTGTATAAAACTTGTTGGGCTGAAAAAAAAAAAAAATGTGCCCCCTCAATATGGGGGTCTAATCTACTCAGCAGACAGCCTAGAATCACATTCTGAAAGAAAAAGTGGGGAATTATCGTCCACGTGGCGTACAGGGCCGGCGTACAGGGCCTAATAACCGTTCACCTATTAAATCCCATAATAAGGTATGGCTATATAAAACTTGTTGGGCTGGAAAAACTAAAAATTGCGCCCCCTCAATATAGGGGTCTAATCTACTCAGCAGACAGCCTAGAATCACATTCTGAAAGAAAAAGTGGGGAATTATCGTCCGCGTGGCGTACAGGGCCTAATAACCGTTCACCTATTAAATCCCATATTAACATATGGCTATATAAAACTTGTTGGGCTGGAAAAACTAAAAATTGTGCCCCCTCAATATGGGGGTCTAATCTACTCAGCAGACAGCCTAGAATCACATTCTGAAAGAAAAAGTGGGGAATTATCGTCCGCGTGGCGTACAGGGCCTAATAACCGTTCACCTATTAAATCCCATATTAACATATGGCTATATAAAACTTGTTGGGCTGGAAAAACTAAAAATTGTGCCCCCTCAATATGGGGGTCTAATCTACTCAGCAGACAGCCTAGAATCACATTCTGAAAGAAAAAGTGGGGAATTATCGTCCGCGTGGCGTACAGGGCCTAATAACCGTTCACCTATTAAATCCCATATTAACATATGGCTATATAAAACTTGTTGGGCTGGAAAAACAAAAAATTGTGCCCCTTCAATATATGGGTCCAATCTACTCAGCAGACAGCCTAGAATCACATTCTGAAAGAAAAAGTGGGAAATTATCGTCCGCGTGGCGTACAGGGCCTAATAACCGTTCACCTATTAAATCCCATAATAAGGTATGGCTATATAAAACTTGTTGGGCTGGAAAAACTAAAAATTGTGCCCCCTCAATATAGGGGTCTGATCTACTCAGCAGACAGCCTAGAATCACATTCTGAAAGAAAAAGTGGGGAATTATCGTCCGCGTGGCGTACAGGGCCTAATAACCGTTCACCTATTAAATCCCATAATAATGTATTATTGAATAATGTATGGCTATCGGGCTGAAAACCCTAAAAATTGTGCCCCCTCAACAAAACATTACAACAACAACAACACACAATATGTAGGACAAAACTTTAAATTCTTTTATTTGCAATTAAAAGTGTGTCACGGTGTTGCCACGTGCATTTGTTTTGGTTTGTTTTCCCCCGCTCACACGCGCTTTTGTTTTCCCTGCTTTGTCACTCCTCCTCTCCGCGCTCTGATTCTCCACTACACCTGCACGTCATTCTCTGCCCTCATTAGATTATTACTCCCTCGCCCTTTTCGTTTACTTGTCGTTGTCTTTATTCGTGTCACCTGCCGCTTCTCATCACGTAATTAATTCTCATCACTTCCTTGTTCGCTCCCTTCACTATGATCGCCTTCACCTGTTTGCTCCTCCCGTCACTAGTTTCCTTCATTGATTACATGCACGATATAGTCCCTTCCTTTTCACCTCGTAGTTGTCAGTTCGTCTGCACTCCTACCCGCGTTTACAGCCTTGTCTTTGCTCCTGAGAATTTGCTCTTTTGATTCCTGTCCGTTTGATTTCGCTCCTGTTTTTCTCTGCCTCGGCTTTGTTTTTTTGCATTTTTGCCTGCTTGTTTTTTGCTCCTGCCTGCTCCTGTTTTTCTCTGCCTCGGTTTGTTCTCTGCATTTTTGCCTGCCTGTTTTTGCTCCTGCCTGTTCCTGTCCCTGTTTTTCTCTGCTCTCCTCGTTTGCCCTCCTGTTCTGTTTTTCCCCTGGACTGCTTCCCTGGCTTACAGACCCCCGGACCGGCGACTCCGCTCTGCTCCCCAGCCCCGGCTTCTGACCAACTGCCTGCCCCTGACTACGCTCTTCTCTCCAGTCCCGGCTACAGACCCACCGCCTGCCCCTGACTACGCTCTGCTCTCCAGCCCCGGCTACAGACCCACCGCCTGCCCCTGACTACGCTCTGCTCTCCAGCCCCGGCTACAGACCCACCGCCTGCCCCTGACTACGCTCTGCCCCCGACTACGCTCTGCTCTCCAGTCCCGGCTACAGAACCACCGCCTGCCCTCGACAACGCTCAGTTCTCCAGCCCCGGCCACTGACCTGCAGCCTGCCCTTTACTCTGCTCCCATCTCCCCAATCCCTAAATAAAAACCTCTTACCTGTTTATACCTGCGATTGAGTCCGTTCTTGTCCTGACCCTGACAGAACGAACTGACCAACATGGACTCAGCAGGTCTCCCTATGGACTCTGGCGACACCGCTTAGCGGCCCTCCGCTATGGCTCGGCTGGAGGGGTCGGAGCGAGAGCTCCACCGTCTGGCGAGCGGTGTCGCCTCCTTGTTGGAGGAGAACATCCAGCTGCGACAGCTGCTTCTGGCCCTCCAGCAGCAGGGCACCAACCACGCTGAACGATTGGATCGACTCACCACTGCTGTGGCTGCTGGTGAGGCTCTCCGGGCCGCTCCCGCGGTTAACACACCGCCACCCCTGGCTCCAGTCCCGGCTCTTCCACTGGCAGTGCCTGAGGGCCCCGAACCCCGCATTGGTGACCCTGAACGCTTTTACGGAGACCCGGATGAGGTGGAGCCTTTCCTCACCAACTGCCGCCTGGTCTTCGACCTCCGTCCCCGAAACTTCGCTTCCGAGGCGGCCAAGGTGGCGTACACGATTAACCTTCTCACAGGCAGAGCCAGGCTGTGGGGGACAGCTGAGTATCAACGGGGGTCTCCTGCATGCTCCTCCTTCCACCTCTTGGCGGCCGAACTACAGAAGGTCTTCGGGGTCGGCTCCTCCTCTGCTGATGCGTCCCGGGAGCTGATGGAGATCCGCCAGGGGAGGCGGACCGTAGCTGATTTCTCCATTAGCTTCCGGACGCTAGCCAGCCGGAGCAGATGGAATTCGGAGGCCGTTGTGGACGTTTACCTGCACAGCCTGGCCGACTACATCAAGGACGAGCTGGTCGCCCATGAGGTCCCATCGACCCTTGATGAGGCCATCGCCCTCACTACCCGCATCGACCAGCGAATCCAGGCCAGGCGTCGGGAGAAGGGGCGCTCCAGTCAAGTCCAGTCATCAGCACGCTCCTCCGGGCGACCCGCCCAAGCCCTCCGTCCTTCTGCCAGTCCTCGGCGGTCCTCCCCGGAACCCATGGAGCTGGGCCGTGCATCTCTGACCCCCGAGGAGAGACACCGTCGCCTGACAGCCGGCTTGTGTCTGTACTGTGGAGGTGAGGGCCACCTGGTGGCAACGTGCCCGTTAAAAGACCGAGCTCACCGGAGGTAGGAGGCATCCGGTTGAGCTCGGCCACCACCATCGCCTCCAGGGACTGTAAACCTCTCCTCCGTGCCACCCTCAGACTCGGCCCTGACTCTCACCCCGTCTCGGTGCTGGTGGACTCAGGGGCCGAGGCTAACATTATGGACCCTTCCCTAGCCAGGAGGCTGAGGATCAATCTCCAGTCTCTGCCAGCACCGATCCCTGCTCATGCCCTGGACGGCCGCCTGATGGGCAGGGTTTCCCAGGTCACCGAACCCCTGGAGGTCCTGATTTCGGGGAATCACCGGGAGAAGGTGGCCTTCCACATCCTTGCTTCACCTAGCCAACCCCTGGTCCTCGGCTACCCCTGGCTACGGCAACACAACCCCCAAATTGACTGGCGCCAGGGTACCGTGTTGGAGTGGGGTCCAGACTGTCACCAGGCTTGTCTGCGAGCCGCTGTGGTCCCAGCCCGACCCGTATCGTCCCCCACTCTGCCAGATCTCACGGGGGTCCCTGACTGCTACCAGGACCTCCGAGCAGTCTTCAGTAAGGCCAAAGCCACCTCGCTGCCCCCGCACCGTCCGTACGACTGCTGCATAGACCTCCACCCTGGGGCCACTCCTCCGCGTGGCCGTTTGTACTCTCTCTCTGGGCCCGAGAGACGTGCCATGGAGGACTACATAGCAGACTCTTTGGCCGCTGGGATAATCCGACCGTCCTCCTCCCCCGCCGGGGCAGGGTTCTTTTTTGTGGGGAAGAAGGACGGGACCCTGCGGCCCTGTATTGACTATCGGGGGTTGAACGACATCACCGTGAAGAATCGGTACCCTCTGCCCTTGCTCTCCACCGCCTTTGAGTTACTCCAGGGGGCCACGGTCTTCACCAAACTGGACTTACGCAACGCTTACCATCTAGTTCGCATCCGGGAGGGGGACGAATGGAAGACGGCGTTCAACACCCCCAACGGCCACTACGAGTACCTGGTCATGCCGTTCGGTTTGACCAACGCCCCCGCCGTCTTCCAGGGGCTAGTCAATGACGTGCTGCGGGACATGTTGGACCTTTTTCTCCCGGCTACTGGCTCCGGCGGAGCGGAACTACAACATTGGGGACCGGGAGCTCCTAGCAGTTAAACTGGCTCTGGAGGAATGGCGTCACTGGTTGGAGGGGGCATCCTCCCCCTTTTTGGTCTGGACTGACCACAAAAACCTGGAGTACCTGCGATCCGCCAAGAGGCTCAACCCCAGGCAATACCGTTGGTCACTATTCTTCTCCCGGTTTGACTTCTCCCTCTCCTATCGCCCAGGCTCCCGGAACGTGAAGCCAGACGCCCTCTCCCGCCAGTTCCTCGAGGAGGAGGACACCACCCCAGAGCCCAGCACCATCCTTCCCGGTCCCCTGATTGTGGCCCCCGTGACCTGGGACGTGGAGCGGCGGGTCCAGCAGGCACTCCAGGCGCAACCCGGTCCCAGCACCTGTCCTGACGGGCGGCTCTTCGTGCCTGAAGCCCTGCGCTCACCGGTCCTGCAATGGGGTCACGACTCCCCCCTGGCCTGCCACCCAGGGGCTGCTCGAACCCAGCACCTGATCGCCCAACGGTTCTGGTGGCCCAACCTGGAGAGAGAGGTCCGGGACTACGTCGCGGCGTGCCCTGTCTGCTGCCGCAACAAGACCTCAAACCGACCACCCTCCGGCCTTCTCCAGCCCTTGCCTGTTCCTCCCAGACCCTGGTCCCACATCTGCATGGACTTTGTTACCGGACTACCTGCGTCCCGGGGCCACACCGTGATCCTTACCATCGTGGATCGGTTCAGTAAGATGGTCCACTTTGTCCCACTCCCCAAACTCCCGTCGGCACGGGAGACGGCGCAGGTAGTCCAGGAGCACGTGTTCCGACTCCACGGGATACCCACGGACATCGTCTCTGACCGTGGTCCCCAGTTCACCTCCAATTTCTGGAGGGAATTCTGCCGGTTGCTGGGGGCCACGGTCAGCCTGACTTCCGGGTTCCATCCACAGGCCAACGGACAGGCTGAGCGGCTCAATCAAGAGCTGGAGAAGGCTCTCCGGTGCGTGGCCTCCCAGGATCCTCTCTCCTGGTCCCAGCGACTACTGTGGGTGGAGTATGCCCACAATTCGCTCCCCTGCTCGTCCACTGGAATGTCCCCCTTCCTGTGTGTCTACGGCTACCAGCCGCCCCTGTTCCCCAGCCAGGAGGGGGACGCCTCCTGTCCGTCGGCTCTCGCCAACGCCCGCAGGTGCCGCCGGGCCTGGGCTCGTGCTCGCACCGCCCTACAAAAGGCAGTCACCTGCTACTCTGCCGGGGCCAATCGCAGGAGGACTCCAGCCCCAGTCTACCGCGTGGGCCAGAGGGTCTGGCTTTCTGCCCGGGACCTCCCCATCCGCGTCGAGTCCCGGAAGCTGGCGGCTCGCTTCCTAGGGCCCTTCTTCATCGAGCGGGTCATCAGCCCCACCGCAGTCCGTCTCCGTCTTCCCACTACGATGAGAGTCCACCCAACTTTCCACGTCTCACGCATCAAACCTGTCCGGGAATGCCGTCTCACCCCTGCCGAGCCGCCTCCTCCTGCTCCCCGGATGCTGGATGGGGAGCCCGTCTACACCGTTCGCCGCCTGCTCCGGTCCCGCCGGAGGGGCCGGGGATTCCACTACTTAGTGGATTGGGAGGGCTATGGCCCCGAGGAGCGGTCCTGGATTCCTGCCAGCCGGATCCTGGACCGCTCCCTCATCACTGACTTCCACCGCCTGCACCCCGATCAGCCCGGCCCTCGCCGGGGCCATCCCAGGGGTGCTGCTCGCCCCCCTGTCCCGCCTGTGGTGGAGCCCCGTCCTGGCCTGGAGGAGGAGGCGGCGCTGTCGGACCGGTCCGAGGAATACTAGGCTCCCCCTGTTTTCCCCTTTTTCTTGGTGGGTGTCTTTTCTTCTTCGGTTGGGGACTTCTGGGGCCGTCCCTTGGGGGGGGGGTTCTGTCACGGTGTTGCCACGTGCATTTGTTTTGGTTTGTTTTCCCCCGCTCACACGCGCTTTTGTTTTCCCTGCTTTGTCACTCCTCCTCTCCGCGCTCTGATTCTCCACTACACCTGCACGTCATTCTCTGCCCTCATTAGATTATTACTCCCTCGCCCTTTTCGTTTACTTGTCGTTGTCTTTATTCGTGTCACCTGCCGCTTCTCATCACGTAATTAATTCTCATCACTTCCTTGTTCGCTCCCTTCACTATGATCGCCTTCACCTGTTTGCTCCTCCCGTCACTAGTTTCCTTCATTGATTACATGCACGATATAGTCCCTTCCTTTTCACCTCGTAGTTGTCAGTTCGTCTGCACTCCTACCCGCGTTTACAGCCTTGTCTTTGCTCCTGAGAATTTGCTCTTTTGATTCCTGTCCGTTTGATTTCGCTCCTGTTTTTCTCTGCCTCGGCTTTGTTTTTTTGCATTTTTGCCTGCTTGTTTTTTGCTCCTGCCTGCTCCTGTTTTTCTCTGCCTCGGTTTGTTCTCTGCATTTTTGCCTGCCTGTTTTTGCTCCTGCCTGTTCCTGTCCCTGTTTTTCTCTGCTCTCCTCGTTTGCCCTCCTGTTCTGTTTTTCCCCTGGACTGCTTCCCTGGCTTACAGACCCCCGGACCGGCGACTCCGCTCTGCTCCCCAGCCCCGGCTTCTGACCAACTGCCTGCCCCTGACTACGCTCTTCTCTCCAGTCCCGGCTACAGACCCACCGCCTGCCCCTGACTACGCTCTGCTCTCCAGCCCCGGCTACAGACCCACCGCCTGCCCCTGACTACGCTCTGCTCTCCAGCCCCGGCTACAGACCCACCGCCTGCCCCTGACTACGCTCTGCTCTCCAGTCCCGGCTACAGACCCACCGCCTGCCCCCGACTACGCTCTGCTCTCCAGTCCCGGCTACAGAACCACCGCCTGCCCTCGACAACGCTCAGTTCTCCAGCCCCGGCCACTGACCTGCAGCCTGCCCTTTACTCTGCTCCCATCTCCCCAATCCCTAAATAAAAACCTCTTACCTGTTTATACCTGCGATTGAGTCCGTTCTTGTCCTGACCCTGACAAAGTGAAACAATGGCTTACTCTACACCTGTGGTTACAAATGGGATTAGAAATTACAAAGACAGAAAGCTGATGGAAAGACTGAAGTACCAATATACCAATATAACTACTACATTCCCAGATCGTGAAGGATTGTTCTCCACATTTCTGCTGATTTGCCAGTGATATTATTTATACCTGAAATCACCTTTTTTGCAAACAGACAAACAAACAACCCACAACTACTACCATCTTCCTGGGGTGCGTTTCCCAAACAACCAACCAACTTAGCTTTAAACCAACATGGTACGATGCACCGTTGAGCTAACCAACAACCAAAGTGCGACTGTGTCCCAAACACTGTCGTACCTTCATAGTCTGAACCAAGTTGGTTTGAACCAATATAGTTCAAACCACAATGGTTTCCAGATGTGTTCGGACATGCTCGTGCATTGTCGGAAGCAGAGAGAAACAATCCGAAGCAGGCTATGACCTTGTGAACGGAATTTAACAGAGATGACTAATTATGTAGCCGATTATTTATCGCCTAATAATAGGCTATTTCATATGATGTCGGGAATAACTGTGTACTGGGAAATAAACAATAGAAACTGAATAAATCTAACGGTGGAAAGTATCACTGAACCCTATATACTGCTGGCTTAGTGTTCATTTGTAATAAAGCCTAGTGACAGATTTGCAAGACATTTCAGTGATTAAATAAACTTAACATTGTTTATTGAATGACGCAGACCTCTGGATATGAACACAGATGAGTTGTGACTATGCACGTCTCATAAGCGTATAGTTCTAGGCAATACATTAAGCTATAGGAAATCTCCCTGACTTTGAAGTCATGTGGAAGACAAAGTCTATACAATGCTTTTATTTTATTTAAATCACATAGACTACGAGCCATCACAGCTATGATTAAAATAGCTTTCAAAATGCTATTTTGCATAGACACCAGGCGATGTGCCATCTGTAAATGCATGTGCTTATATGGCAGTATGCTACACGCTATCAGCATTAGGTTTATTGCTTACAATGCACGTAATGACGGAGGAGCTGGAAGTTTATTTTCACCTTGGCGACCTGCATTCTGAAGTGTATGAACACAAGCCCAAGAATATGCAGGCTGGCATAAATTGGCCACACTATGTTAATACGCAACAGGGGAGACACGTTCACCCTGAAACTACGTTAAGAAAAGTAACGTGGCAGTTAAGAATTTCAACAATTTCATGTAGCATTTTAATTATGCATCATCCCGGATTGGAACCAGAGTACTATCTACAAACGCAGGTGTGCATGACCTGCGCTCTACCAACAGCACCACAGAAACAGCTCCTAGCTTACGGAATTTGGAGGTACTTGAAGGTACGTCACAGCATGAGTCGCTTAAGCCAAACTGCCAAACGAGTTGCAAATATCCTCCTAGATCAATTGTTTTGATACAACAACGGGATTTTTAGATTCTACACTGTATATTTCTCACCTCGTTTTGTAAAATCTGAGGGATACAACGTCAAACAACGGAGATATTTACAATGATCGAGGATTTCGAGACATTCGGTCCACCATGTTGGATGCCGTCGAGACCTTCAAACAACGTTGGTTAGGTGGAACTAAGCACCGAGAGCTGTGGTTGCAAACCTCACTAGTTACCAACGTGGTTGCGAATGTTCGTGTTTTGGGACACGCCTGTGTCGGTCGCACTATGTTGGGACTATGCTGGTTTACACTATGTTGGTTCAAACTATGTTGGTTCACACTATGTTGGTTCAAACTATGTTGGTTCACACGAACGAAGGTTTTGAGACACACTTGCGTCGCACCTACATAGTTTGAACCAAGTAAGTTGCTAACAACGTTAGCAACTATGCTTTTGGGAAACGCACCCCTGTCTGACAAATTCTATGCACTTGCTGACATGTGTAACAACAAATCTAACATTTATAACTTGGCCATGCAATGCAACGTACTGGCAGACTAAATATCTCTGCAAACAATTAATATGTTCTGTAGTACTGAGGTTAATTGTATATAATGAATCCATTACATCAACATGTATGTACATGACTCCATCCACTTGTTTTGCTGTCCCCATGTACATTACAATACAATTCCAATGATCACCAGTATTTACAGGAATGACAACTGTATCATAATTCCACCGGTTTCTAGCATTCTTTGGTATGGAAGGCATCCAATCATAATTACTGATGTATAAACTTTGAAGACTCTGTGATACAAATGTTGCTGGCACCCCAAGAACTCTATCATTTCCTTCCTCACTAATGAATCCAGCAATGTAATTATCAACTAGATGTACCGCATAGCGGTACATGGTATGACCGCCGCAGTATATTGAAATGTGGGAACTGTTGGTGTGATGAGTGTGTGATAGAGCAGTGTTGTGAGGTGAGAATTTCTGTGGAAATGATTTCCTGTAAGTGGGCATGGATGTGGGTTTTGAATGTGTAGTGTGAAGGACTGATTTGTGAAGGCAAGGAATCGGCAAAATGAGATTTTGTACAATTACAGCGCCCCCTATGGACCAAATTTTATGGCATGTTCTGTGGTGTTAGAGGTCTTTGTGGTGATCGTGCATGATGCATTTTGTGCAGTTCCCACCTTCTCGGTCCAAGATATTGGCAACTCAAAATCCCAATTTTTGCATTTACCCTTATCACTAGGTGGAGCTATGCTTCAACTGAGAGTTTATGGGCTGGGTCAATATGCCTCTGTAACACCTACATACTAACACAAAATCGTTGTCTTGGGCAAAATTGTTGATGAGTTATTTAACAAAAATTGTTTTTCAACACCTAGCTTCGGCGATAAACATCGCCCCGTATGACGAAATGTCACAAAATTTAGTACACATGAAAAGAAAGATGTTTAAAGATGGCATGTCAACTTTGACCAAATTTGAGCAATTAAAAGCCAAGATACGGCCATTTGAAGAATTTTAAGCTACGTGTTAAATGTTCATTGACGTGTAACTTCGGAACGGTTTATCTCAAGATAAATCCTTTGATAACTTTTTGTCAGCATTGTCTGTAGATGACATATACCAAATTTGGTGAGATTCACATGAACGGCCTATGACGAGTTCGTTCAGATTCGTTTTCGCAATATTAAAATTTCACGGAAATTGTTCTCGTTGGAAGTGGGCGTCGACCAGTGTTTTCAATGCGTGAGGGTCAACAGATTTCATGATAAAAAAAAAAATAGTTGTAAACGTAAGCATTCTCTAGATAATAGGCAAAATGACATTTTCTACAATTACAGCGCCCCCTATGGACCAAATTTTATGGCATGTTCTGTGGTGTTAGAGGTCTTTGTGGTGATCGTGCATGACGTATTTTGCACAGTTCCCACCTTCTCGGTCCAAGATATTAGCAACTCAAAATCCTAATTTTTGCATTTACCCTTATCACTAGGTGGCGCTATGCTTCAAGTGAGAGTTTATGGGCTGGGTCGATACATCTCTGTAACACCAACATACTAACACAAAATCGTTGTCTTGGGCAAAATTGTTGATGAGTTATTTAACAAAAACTGTTTTTCAACACCTAGCTTCGGCGATAAACATCGCCCCGTATGACGAAATGTCACAAAATTTAGTACACATGAAAAGAAAGATGTTTAGAGATGGCATGTCAACTTTGACCAAATTTGAGCAATTAAAAGCCAAGATACGGCCATTTGAAGAATTTTAAGCTACGTGTTAAATGTTCATTGACGTGTAACTTCGGAACGGTTTATCTCAAGATAAATCCTTTGATAACTTTTTGTCAGCATTATCTGTAGATGACATATACCAAATTTGGTGAGATTCACATGAACGGCCTATGACGAGTTCGTTCAGATTCGTTTTCGCAATATTAAAATTTCACGGAAATTGTTCTCGTTGGAAGTGGGCGTCGACCAGTGTTTTCAATGCGTGAGGGTCAACAGATTTCATGATAAAAAAAAAATAGTTGTAAACGTAAGCATTCTCTAGATAATAGGCAAAATGACATTTTCTACAATTACAGCGCCCCCTATGGACCAAATTTTATGGCATGTTCTGTGGTGTTAGAGGTCTTTCTGGTGATCGTGCATGACGTATTTTGCGCAGTTCCCACCTTCTCGGTCCAAGATATTAGCAACTCAAAATCCTAATTTTTGCATTTACCCTTATCACTAGGTGGCGCTATGCTTCAAGTGAGAGTTTATGGGCTGGGTCGATACATCTCTGTAACACCAACATACTAACACAAAATCGTTGTCTTGGGCAAAATTGTTGATAAGTTTTTTAACAAAAACTGTTTTTTGACACCTAGCTTCGCCAATAAACATCGCCCCCTATGACGAAATGTCACAAAATTTAGTACACATAAAAAGAAAGCTGTTTAGAGATGGCATGTCAACTTTGACCAAATTTGAGCAATTAAAAGCCAAGATACGGCCATTTAAAGATTTTTAAGCTACGTGTTAAATGGTCATTGACGTATAACTTCGGAATGGTTTATCTCAAGATAAATCCTTTGATAACTTTTTGTCAGCATTGTCTGTAGATGACATATACCAAATTTGGTGAGATTCACATGAACGGCCTATGACGAGTTCGTTCAGATTCGTTTCCGCAATATTAAAATTTCACGGAAATTGTTTTCGTTGGAAGTGGGCGTCGACCAGTGTTTTCAATGCGCGAGGGTCAATAGATTTCACGATAAAAAAGAAATTGTTGTAAACATAAGCATTCTCTAGATAATAGGCAAAATGACATTTTCTACAATTACAGCGCCCCCTATGGACTACATTTTATGGCATGTTCTGTGGTGTTAGAGGTCTTTGTTGTGATCGTGCATGACGTATTTTGTGCTGTTCCCACCTTCTCGGTCAAAGATATTGGCAACTTAAAATCCCAATTTTTACATTTACCCATATCACTAGGTGGCGCTATGCTTCAAGTGAGAGTTTATGGGCTGGGTCGATACATCTCTGTAACACCGACATACTAACACAAAATCGTTGTCTTGGGCAAAATTGTTGACGAGTTATTTAACAAAAACTGTTTTTTGACACCTAGCTTCGCCAATAAACATCGCCCCCTATGACGAAATGTCACAAAATTTAGTACACATAAAAAGAAAGCTGTTTAGAGATGGCATGTCAACTTTGACCAAATTTGAGCAATTAAAAGCCAAGATACGGCCATTTGAAGATTTTTAAGCTACGTGTTAAATGTTCATTGACGTGTAACTTCGGAACGGTTTATCTCAAGATAAATCCTTTGATAACTTTTTGTCAGCATTGTCTGTAGATGACATATACCAAATTTGGTGAGATTCACATGAACGGCCTATGACGAGTTCGTTCAAATCCGTTTTCGTAATATTAAAATTTCACGGAAATTGTTTTCGTTGGAAGTGGGCGTCGACCAGTGTTTTCAATGCGTGAGGGTCAATAGATTTCACGATAAAAAAAAAATTGTTGTAAACATAAGCATTGTCTAGATAATAGGCAAAATGACATTTTCTACAATTACAGCGCCCCCTATGGACCAAATTTTATGGCATGTTCTGTGGTGTTAGAGGTCTTTGTGGTGATTGTGCATGACGTATTTTGCGCAGTTCCCACCTTCTCGGTCCAAGATATTGGCAACTCAAAATCCCAATTTTTGCATTCACTCATATCACTAGGTGGCGCTACGCTTCAAGTGAGCGTTTATTGGCTGGGTCGATACGTCTCTGTAACACCGACATACTAACGCAAAATTGTTGTCTTGGGCAAAATTGTTGGCGAGTTATTTAACAAAAACTGTTTTTTGACACCTAGCTTCGCCAATAAACATCGCCCCCTATGACGAAATGTCACAAAATTTAGTACACATGAAAAGAAATCTATTTAGAGATGGAATGTCAACTTTGACCAAATTTGAGCAATTATTAGCCAAGATACGGCCATTTGAAAAATTTTAAGCTACGTGTTAAATGTTCATTGACGTGTAACTTCGGAACGGTTTATCTCAAGATAAATCCTTTGATAACTTTTTGTCAGCATTGTCTGTAGATGACATATACCAAATTTGGTGAGATTCACATGAACGGCCTATGACGAGTTCGTTCAGATTCGTTTTCGCAATATTAAAATTTCACGGAAATTTTTTTCGTTGGAAGTGGGCGTCGACCAGTGTTTTCAATGCGTGAGGGTCAATAGATTTCACGATAAAAAAAAAATTGTTGTAAACGTAAGCATTGTCTAGATAATAGGCAAAATGACATTTTCTTCAATTACAGCGCCCCCTATGGACCAAATTTTATGGCATGTTCTGTGGTGTTAGAGGTCTTTGTGGTGATCGTGCATAACGTATTTTGCGCAGTTCCCACCTTCTCGGTCCAAGATATTGGCAACTCAAAATCCCAATTTTTGCATTTACCCTTATCACTAGGTGGCGCTATGCTTCAAGTGAGAGTTTATGGGCTGGGTCGATACGTCTCTGTAACACCGACATATCACAAAAATTTCATGTTGTTGGGTGAAACGTTCATTGAGTTATTCAGCAAAAACTTTTGCCGGTCTCCCCCTCTTTAACGGACACTGGCACAGCGGGGGGGTGGCCCTGGGGGACCAAAAGGCGTTATTCGCTCACAAACTTCTTGGGCTACATGCCTACAAACATTCATGTCTCCCCGAGTTTCAGTGTCCCGGGAATCGTTGACGAAAAATCGGTGAAAAAAAAAAATAAAAAAAAAAAAAAAAAAAAAAAAAAAAAAGGGAAAAATTTTGCAGCAACTCCAATATGACCGCTTTCGCTAGCTTCGCTAGCGGCGGTCATAATAATACCATCATTTAACCACGCTGAACAATCTGTTAAACACCGCAAGTCCTCCTCACTTATTTTCACCCCTTTCAAAGTAGTGTAACACCACTGTGTACCACCACTGGTGACCTTGCAGGATGCAGTGCAAATGTGATCCACTGTGTACACATTTAAATCTAACACACTTTCCTCAGAATTTCTGTTGAATAACAGCAGAACTGATGCACTATCAGCCACCAAGCCAACAAGTTGCTCCCACGTGACAACATGTTGCGCATCAACTCCAATGCACCACTGGCCAGTATTCCTGTCTAACCTAATGAACATGAAATACGGCAACAAATCTAGACACAGTATTACACCACAAAGCTTGAAGATGTGTCTTTTAAAGATTGTGCATAATGATACACTGTCTTCCAAAGTGCCAGATGGACTATCGATTGCTATAATTAAATTTTCAGGTAAATGGCTTATAAACCTCTCCTCTTTGACACACTGATGAATGAGTCATTCCGCTTCGCGTCGGGAAGTTCTTAAGCCGCCTGCACACTACATGCGGAGATACGGCTCCGATATAACCGGAAGTCAGTCATTGTCAGTGGAGATCCGCATTCCGCATGCGATCAGCTCCGGTCAAGAGCGGTGCGGAGGATATACCGTATCCGAGGCCCTCCGCATGCGTTCAAATTTTTGAACTCCTCCGGCACGGTCAAGGCACGGTAGTAGGACCGGATGTTGTTGTTGCTATGGCGCTAATAAACAAATGTCATTCATTCGCTTCGCGCTGTACAAGATATTGTCATTATAATATTATTATATTACAATTATAATTTGCACGTACAATTCTCACAGACCAAGGTGTGTCAAAATCGAAATGAACTGTTATCAGCATTAAACAATCATTTTCGAAAGATTTTGGTATTATTGCATCATGCTCCCTCCAAAAATGTATGAAAAACAGAAATCACTGATAATTTCCATATAAAATCCTTACACACGAAAAAGGTCAAAATTGCAATTAACTGTATTTTATATGAAACAATAAACAATTTACGTAAGATTTTGGTTATCCTTTTATCGTTTTCCCTCCAAAAAAACTTGACGTCCCCAGATACTCTGCTGCCTCTTTCTTTCCTGCGTTTTCATGATGGCAAATCGGCGTCTCGTAAATGCTCTGGTCCTTGCTCTCCTGTATTGGAGACGCAGGCAGGGCAGAACAAGGAGAATGTGGGTAAACAAGTACGTGAAACTGAGGGAAAGTCTCGGTGAGTTCCATCGGCTGGTGGGCGAGCTACGCCTGAATGACGGCGAGGACTTTAGGGAATATTTCAGGTTGTCCCGCTGCCAGTTTGATGATCTCCTCCACCGCATCGGACCCCGTTTGACGAAGACCAACACCAGGTTTCGGAAATGCATCGGCCCAGCGGAGCGCCTGGCCATTTGTCTCCGGTGAGTGTGCTGTATGATCAAATATTCCTATTTTACCAATATGACGCTGATGCTGATAGTGTCCTGTCATCCCAAATCATACAACCAAATCATACAACCACTTGGCATGTGTAAATGTAGCCTAGCATGACTCAGTCAAACAAGTTCTATAACAAATTATGTAATGACTGTTAATGTAGCCTAATGACGATTTTTCAATCCAGGTCTATAGTCTGAAATGTTTTTTTTTTTATTCATGACTATGATTTTTAGATTTTAGATTCAGATTTAGATTTTTTCCATAACCATTAGGTTATTCTATTTATTTGTTATTTGTTTACTTTGTTATTTTAGATACCTGGCAACTGGAGATTCGTATCACTCCCTGTCCTACCGATTCCGTGTGGGTTGGACAACAGTGGGGATGATTGTGCCAGAGGTGTGCAAGGCCATCTGGGAGGGGCTGGTGGCCGAGTTCATGCCAGTGCCAAAGGAGGAGGATTGGCGGGAGATGGCACGGCAATTTCACACCCACTGTGACTTCCCCAACTGCGTGGGGGCAATTGATGGGAAACATGTGAGGATTGTGGCACCACCAAGGTCAGGTTCCCTTTATTACAATTACAAGGGCACGTTTTCCATTGTGCTGCTGGCTTTGGTGGATGTCAACCTTTGTTTCCGCATCATCGATGTGGGGGCCTACGGTCGTGGGAGTGACGGAGGCACACTGCGGGATTCTGCTTTTGGTCAGGCTCTCCAGGCAGGCACCCTTGAACTTCCCCCAGATGCTGCCATTCCAGGAGCAGAGGAGCTTGGACCTCTTCCTTTCACCATTGTTGGGGATGAAGCTTTCCCACTCCGCCGAAACCTGATGCGCCCCTACCCTGGCAGGAACCTCCCCAGACGCCGTCGCCTGTTCAACTATCGCTTGTCTCGGGCCAGGATGGTTGTCGAGAATGCGTTCGGCGTTCTGGCAGCGAGGTTTCGCATGTACCACCGGGTGATGGGCCAGCATCCCCAGAATGTGGAGGTGTGTGTGAAGGCGACGTGTGTCCTCCACAACCTGCTGCGAAGAGATGCCCCTCCACGCACCTCAAGATCCCCCTCCACAGATGCACCAGTGGCACCAGCCACCTCCTCTCTGACCTTGGCTAGTGTCACCAGGCAGGGAGCAAATAACGCCACTGTGGAGGCTGTTCGCGTAAGGGAGGCCTACACAGCCTACTTTTCTTCTGAGGCGGGCAGTGTTGGATGGGAAGCTGCGGTGCCATAATTCCACCATCGGCATCACTCAAAAGGCCCTTTTAAGGGCCAACCAAAATGTCACCAGTTGCAATTCCATGTTAGTGTCAGTGTCATTTCTGTCTGTTTTCTATGCAATATATGAAATGTGTCATGGAAGTGCTAAAATGTGTGTGTGTGTGTGTGTGTGTGTGTACACCTCCCCACCCCCACCACCACTACCATTACCTCCACTACCACTACCACCCCACATAATGCAAGATAAGTAAACACAAGGAAACGTCTAGGTAGTGTTGCAAATTATATATATATATTGTTACAAACTGTAAGCAAAAAAAAAACCCCACAAAAACACAAAAAACAGCAGAAATAAAAAACATGCTGTTCCTCTCCCTATCTCCGATAGACCAGGCTCTGTAAAAAAGCATACACAGAAAAACAATAAAAGGGGTGAGACTATATGTTTAGCCTCAAAAGAACAGTGAGAAGAACATTCACAACAAAATACTCACACTGAAATTCTGCTTCATATATGAGCTGATGTATTTTCAGCTTTGTGAGCGCCTTTTGTTGTGGCGAGAGCCTCTGTAGAGCTGGGTGCAGACTGTCAAGAAACAGCTGGTCTGCATCCCTCTCGGGTGCAGGAGCTGCATTGGCTGCATCAATAGCAGCAAAGACCCTGCTCTCAAAACTGGTGGGACTCATTGCCGCCTGCCGCCTCCGTCTCCGCTCCCGCCAAGGACTCTGTTGCTCCCTTGCTACACTTGGCCCAGGCCCTGACCCAGTCCCAGGCCCAACCCCAGGCCTGTCCGCCTCTCCCTCCTCAGGTGGTGGTGATACAGGGCGATGGTCAACCTCACCCTCACATACGCCACCATCCTCCTCCACCTCCTGCTCATTAACCTCGCCCCCCCCCCCCCTCTCTCTCCTGATCTAGCTGGGCAGGGAAGTTGGAGGTTGTCTTCCTAGGCGTTACATATGGTGCCAGGAACGACATTATTCCGGCATAGCGCCAGGGCCGCTTTTGTGAGGCAGCGGCCCCGCTTTTCTGCCTCTCCTGCTCTGCCCTCCGTGACTTTACATAAGTGTCACGGAGGTCCCTCCACTTTCTCTTGACCTCCGCAACTGAAAAGCACAAACGAGTAGGTACTTGCTGTCAGCTGTACATGCATTCACACAAAAAAGACACGCCTATCACAAGGTTCCTACCTGTACAGTTAAGTCTATGAAGATTCTCATTCACCCAGGTCATATTAGTCAAAAGAGGTAAGTTGTATAAGGCTAGTATACACAAAGTGACATTTGTAAATCAAGTATACATAAAGTAATACTTTGTAAGTATTCCTTCTCACAATATACGTTTGTTAATTATCACAGAATCTGGTCCATGACACTCACAAGAAGACAGATTGGGTCTACATATGCAGAGACTGGGAAGATGCAAATGTCAATATGTGTGTGCGTGTTTCTATTTGTTTCTTTACTTTATTTCTATCTTCCACATACAGTTAACTTACAATTGAACAACAGCGATTAGAATATTTGCAAAATTGAGACGTCCCACTATGACACAAATCGTCCACGTGTTCAATAGAGGTTGCATTTGATTTGTCTGACGCGGTTCGCTGTAGCCTATCAAGATTACGATGACATCGACTGCTTAAAACCAACCTGTCATTCCTACTGTCCCTGCCACTTCATCCCATGCTGCAGCCTTCCTATTTATATCCCTGTACCCGTCACAGGACAGGTCATATAAAACTTTTTGTCCAGAGACCGCCAAAATAATTTTCTCCGAGCCGTCCGCCATGTTTCTTTACCATCCGAACGTTCGGAGCTGTGTTCCGAAACATTTTGTGAGATAGTACGATGTCCACGGGGTGGCGTATTGCGGAATCCGGAGTCACTTACCGCATGTAGTGTGCAGGCGGCTTTACGCCCAAAATACATGCAAGCGAAATGTACCGCTTTCTCTCCGCTTGCTCCGCTTTGAGTGGGCGTGTACCAAACGTCAGTTGAAGAGATATGAAGTTTAAAAGGCTAAAGAATTCTGAATAGCAATGATTTTTATGATTCTGGCACGTCAATATCGTGTTAACCAACGACACTGACAAATTTTATGTACATCTATTTTTAAATGTTTATCTCTCCACCTGCTGCCTAGTCTGAAAAGTCATTTGAAACGATGTCATTGGTTACCGCTCTGCAAATATCGCTCCTCATTTGCATAAAGTTCAGCAGAGCTCAACTTTTTCGCCCGCCTCGCTGATCTACGTCACCACCTGCCG
This sequence comes from Coilia nasus, assembly GCA_027475355.1. Taxonomy (NCBI): domain Eukaryota; kingdom Metazoa; phylum Chordata; class Actinopteri; order Clupeiformes; family Engraulidae; genus Coilia; species Coilia nasus. The sequence goes on along the minus strand of CM050204.1, from coordinate 18,988,726 downwards.
CCTCCCAACTGAAAAGAATTGAACGTTCCGCTTTGCCCGCTTGCATGTATTTTGAGCGTTACGCTCAAAATACATGCAAGCGAAATGTACCGCTTTCTCTCCGCTTGCTCCGCTTTGAGTGGGCGTGTACTGAACGTCAGTTGAAGAGATGAGAAGTTTAAAAGGCTAAAGAATTCTGAATGGCAATGCCTTTTTTGCTTTTGGTATGTCAATATAATGCTACCAACGGCACTGTTTCAAATTTTATGTACGTCCATTTTTAAATGTTTATCTCTCCACCGGCCGCCTTCCAACTGAAAAGTCATTTGAAACAATGTCATTGGTTACCGCTCTGCAAACACCGCTCCTCATTTGCATAAAGTTCAGCATAGCTCAACTTTTTCGCCCGCCTCGCTCGCCTCGCTGATCTACGTCACCACTTGCCGCCTTCCAACTGAAAAGAATGGAACGTTCCGCTTCGCCCGCTTGCATGTATTTTGGCCGTTAGGCTCCACCTCGTTGACTTAAAACTGTATAATGCACGCCTCGTCGGATGTTACCCCTTACTTAGCATGCCGTTAACTTCCATTCATTTTAGAATCACTTTGAAATCAAATAACTTTACATGAAAAGGACTCTGTGTCTTAATATTGGCATTGTTCTAATCCGGAGAGGACACAGCACAACATATTTGCTTCGATCGGAAATCTGTCATGTTATTGCCTTGTAAGAAACGTTTATCTGAAATTGTGCCAAAAATGGCGTCACAAATCATGCGACGGCTAGTGAGTTTCTGTCGCACAGGAGAAAATTTACCGTATTGTTTGGATAACAAGCCGTAGCCATAGTCATGCCCCTTTACTTTTCTATTCATGTTGGGGAAAGATTTACATAAGTAAAAAACTAGATGTACCGCATAGCGGTACATGGTATGACCGCCGCAGTATATTGAAATGTGGGAACTGTTGGTGTGATGAGTGTGTGGTAGAGCAGTGTTGTGAGGTGAGAATTTCTGTGGAAATGATTTCCTGGAAGTGGGCATGGATGTGGGTTTTGAATGTGTAGTGTGTAGGACTGATTTGTGAAGGCAAGGAATCGGCAAAATGAGATTTTGTACAATTACAGCGACCCCTATGGACCAAATTTTATGGCATGTTCTGTGGTGTTAGAGGTCTTTGTGGTGATCGTGCATGATGTATTTTGTGCAGTTCCCACCTTCTCGGTCAAAGATATTGGCAACTCAGAATCCCAATTTTTGCATTTACCCTTATCACTAGGTGGCGCTATGCTTCAAGTGAGAGTTTATGGGCTGGGTCAATATGCCTCTGTAACACCTACATACTAACACAAAATCGTTGTCTTGGGCAAAATTGTTGACGAGTTATTTAACAAAAACTGTTTTTCAACACCTAGCTTCGGCGATAAACATCGCCCCGTATGACGAAATGTCACAAAATTTAGTACACATGAACAGAAAGATGTTTAGATATGGCATGTCAACTTTGACCAAATTTGAGCAATTAAAAGCCAAGATACGGCCATTTGAAGAATTTTAAGCTACGTGTTAAATGTTCATTGACGTGTAACTTCGGAACGGTTTATCTCAAGATAAATCCTTTGATAACTTTTTGTCAGCATTGTCTGTAGATGACATATACCAAATTTGGTGAGATTCACATGAACGGCCTATGAAGAGTTCGTTCAGATTCGTTTTCGCAATATTAAACTTTCACGGAAATTGTTCTCGTTGGAAGTGGGCGTCGACCAGTGTTTTCAATGCGTGAGGGTCAACAGATTTCATGATAAAAAAAAATTGTTGTAAACGTAAGCATTCTCTAGATAATAGGCAAAATGACATTTTCTACAATTACAGCGCCCCCTATGGACCAAATTTTATGGCATGTTCTGTGGTGTTAGAGGTCTTTGTGGTGATCGTGCATGACGTATTTTGCGCAGTTCCCACCTTCTCGGTCCAAGATATTAGCAACTCAAAATCCCAATTTTTGCATTTACCCATATAACTAGGTGGCGCTATGCTTCAAGTGAGAGTTTATGGGCTGGGTCGATACATCTCTGTAACACCGACATACTAACACAAAATTGTTGTCTTGGGCAAAATTGTTGACAAGTTTTTTAACAAAAACTGTTTTTTGACACCTAGCTTCGCCAATAAACATTGCCCCCTATGACGAAATGTCCCAAAATTTAGTACACATGAAAAGAAAGCTGTTTAAAGATGGCATGTCAACTTTGACCAAATTTGAGCAATTAACAGCCAAGATACGGCCATTTGAAGAATTTTAAGCTACGTGTTAAATGTTCATTAACGTGTAACTTCGGAACGGTTTATCTCAAGATAAATCCTTTGATAACTTTTTGTCAGCATTGTCTGTAGATGACATATACTAAATTTGGTGAGATTCACATGAACGGCCTATGACGAGTTCGTTCAGATTCGTTTTCGCAATATTAAAATTTCACGGAAATTGTTCTCGTTGGAAGTGGGCGTCGACCAGTGTTTTCAATGCGTGAGGGTCAACAGATTTCACGATAAAAAAAAAAATTGTTGTAAACGTAAGCATTCTCTAGATAATAGGCAAAATGACATTTTTTGCAATTACAGCGCCCCCTATGGACCAAATTTTATGGCATGTTCTGTGGTGTTAGAGGTCTTTGTGGTGATCGTGCATGACGTATTTTGTGTAGTTCCCACCTTCTCGGTCCAAGATATTGGCAACTCAATATCCCAATTTTTGCATTTACCCATATCACTAGGTGGCGCTATGCTTCAAGTAAGAGTTTATGGGCTGGGTCGATACATCTCTGTAACACCGACATACTAACACAAAATCGTTGTCTTGGGCAAAATTGTTGACGAGTTTTTTAACAAAAACTGTTTTTTGACACCTAGCTTCGGCGATAAACATCGCCCCGTATGACGAAATGTCACAAAATTTAGTACACATGAACAGAAAGATGTTTAGATATGGCATGTCAACTTTGACCAAATTTGAGCAATTAAAAGCCAAGATACGGCCATTTGAAGAATTTTAAGCTACGTGTTAAATGTTCATTGAGGTGTAACTTCGGAACGGTTTATCTCAAGATAAATCCTTTGATAACTTTTTGTCAGCATTGTCTGTAGATGACATATACCAAATTTGGTGAGATTCACCTGAATGGCCTATGACGAGTTCGTTCAGATTCGTTTTCGCAATATTAAAATTTCACGGAAATTTTTCTCGTTGGAAGTGGGCGTCAACCAGTGTTTTCAATGCGTGAGGGTCAATAGATTTCACGATAAAAAAAAATTGTTGTAAACCTAAGCATTCTCTAGATAATAAGCAAAATGACATTTTGTACAATTACAGCGCCCCCTATTGACCAAATTGTATGGCACATGCTGTGGTTATAGAGGTCTTTGTGCTGATCGTGCATGACGTATTTTGCGCAGTTCCCACCTTCTCGGTCCAAGATATTGGCAACTCAATATCCCAATTTTTGCATTTACCCATATCACTAGGTGGCGCTATGCTTCAAGTGAGCGTTTATTGGCTGGGTCGATACATCTCTGTAACACCGACATATCACAAAAATTTTATGTTGTTGGGTGAAACGTTCACTGAGCTATTCAGCAAAAACTTTTGCCGGTCTCCCCCTCTTTGACGTACGCTGGCACAGCGGGGGGGGTGGCCCTGGGGGACCAAAAGCTTCTAGTCGCTCGAAATGTTCTAGGGCTACATGCCTACAAAGATTCATGTCCCCCCGAGTTTCAGTGTCCCGGGAATCGTTGACGGACATTCACTGAAAAAAAAGAAAAAAATAAATAAATAAAAAAAGGGAAAAAACGTAGAACTTGGTATTTGTTTTTAAGCAGAATCGCTATCATTATGGATTTTACTATTCAATGCAAGTGAATTGAGAAAGATGGCTAAGCTAAGCTACACGCTATAGCTTGTAGTTTACATGCTAACTAGCTAGCTCCCTTGACATGCTGGCTTGCAAAGACTGCCTGGAACCAAAGTTAGTTGACAAAGAATCAAGTCCCCAAGTACAATATTAGCCTCCCATTCCACTGAGTGATTGCAGCTATAACGGTAGAAGAATATTTATTAAGAAAATTATAGTACGCTGTATGATTTGTGATTGAGCATCTACCACTCAATTTAGTATTTGGGTTCGCTGGCCGACTTGACCATACGTCACCCTGCGCTTGCGCAGTTGCCTGGTGACCAATTAAAAATGTCAAAATCGTGCTTCAACGGCTCCCATTGAAAACGACGCCATCCCACGGTCCATTCTCTTCTACTGTCTATGTGTGAACACCACCAAATTTGGTATATCATCTACAGAGGATGGCAACAAAAAGTTAAAAGGACATATCTTGAAATGAGCTGTTTCAAGTTACACCACAATCAAAATTTAACAGATCACTTAAAACAGATAGTCCTGGCTTCTAAATGCCTGAATTTCATAAAGCTTGACACATAACATTTACACAGCATTTTTAGCATGCACTCCAAATTTTGTGAAATTTCATCATGTTCCTAGGACTCATTTTCACAGACTTGACTGTGTACAGCGCGTAGCCGTTTGCAGCGCATGGGCGCATTCTGAGCGTATGACGCTAAGGGCTCATTCACACCAAACACTCTCCGTATTCAGCTCATGCCCCTTTTCTGTCCGTATTCATATAGAATGCATGTTAACAAATTAGACTGTTCACACCACACGCGTGATCTGCGCGTATTCTGTCCCTATACAAACATATTGTATACGGATATGCGCTGTACACGCTCAAGTCTGCGTGTACAGCGCGTGCCCGTTTGTTTAGAATGCACGTTAACAGATTAGACCATTTCCACCGCACGCGTGATCTGAGTGTATTCTGTCCCTATACAAACCTATTGTACACAGATACGCGCTGTACATGCTCAAGTCGGTGGAAATGAGGCCTTATAGCCTGGTGAACCAGCCCCTCATACTTCATTTTATTTTGTACAGAGGGTCTGCCATTGACATTCATGTGTGTGGACTACACGCATCCTAGCCAGCAGAGGGAGTGTTTGTGAGCGATGGTGCTGACTTGTGTGCTACATTTGAATTGTAGTGCATAGGTAGGCTAAATGCATATGTGACGACCAGACATTGGCTGGGTTTCCCAGTTAAGAACCTTCTTAACAAGTTAAGAAGGCTCTTAAGAAGAGGTCGACTAAGAGGAAGCGTTAAGATAAGAGTTTTTTCCAGACGCCTCCTCAACGCCCTTCTTACCAACGTCTAAAAAATCTTCTTATCTGCCTTCTTAACTGTAGCGCAATGAGCAATCGATCCCAGAATGGCCGATTGGAGCACATACAGTAATGTGCAACAGTTTTAGGCAGGTGTGAAAAAAGCTGTCAGCTAGGAATGCTTTCAAAAATGGAAGTGTTAATCATTTATGTTCATCAAATAACAAAATGCAGTGACTGAACAAAAGAGAAGCCTAAATCAAATCAATATTTAGCGTTAAGAACTTCTTAAGACCCTTCTTAAGGCTCCCGTAAGAAGCAACCGCATTTCCCAAAATGCTTCTTAGCCTAAGAAGACCTGCCGTACACCCCTTGGCCCTACCCCTCCAGTTTGCATGTGCACGTGTAGGGGTAGGGGTGTCCCATTTCTCCTGAGGGCAGAGGGGTAGGGGGAAGTGGTAGGGCTATATACCCCTCCAAACGAAGATTTTTCAGAGGCACACTCCAGACAGAGGGGTATGAGCATTTTCTCAGAATGCCTTGCGAATCACCAGCAAGATAGCTGCAATGACAAGTACAGAGACCAAACTAGTTCACAAAAGTATTTTCTCCATTATTTACGGTTGAAAAAATGTGTTAACCGCTGTATTGTCTTAAGTTTAACATTGTTCCAATGCGTAATGGTCATTTTCTTTATAAAATACAGACAAAAAAATCGCTAGTACTGTATTAAGTAGTGTAACATTATTTGTGACCTTGAGTGATCGGTTGATGCATAGAATTGCATGGAAGTTGTGAACGAATTGCGAGCGTCGGTGCAACACAGTTATTTCGATATTGTAACCCAAGTAATTGCAAGCAATATCATTGGTTTAGCCTTGGAAAATCTGGGGTTGTGTTCGTTCAAATGGTATGGGTGTCATTCTGCTGTGACGGTGTTACTTTTTTGTTTTGGGAACCGCGAATGCTGGCTAGCTCATTGCGTTTGTAACAGTTTACAAGCAACTTACGGGTTCACTCGTACTTGCTGCCCCGAAGACTAGCATTGTAAGCCCATTCTGCAGAAACGGTAAAAATTGTTTAGTTCAGAATGCAACCGTAAAAAGATGACAATAGCCCACGCAACAGAGACCACCACAGCTGCAGTCGGCATGTTGGATTTCTGGCAAAAGTTTGTCGCGTCTGCTTACGTAAAAACTGGCAGAGACTACTGATCACGTATGTCATTGTTGAAGTGGTGTCCCAATTCATAGGGGTTGACTTCCAACCCCTACCCATTGTTGCTCAGTTTCAGGGGGCAAGGGATAGGGGTAGGGGAAGGGGTATAAATTAGAAATGGGATTTAGCCTAAGAAGTTTCTGGAGCCTTCTTAAAGGAGAACTTCGGTGTAAAATGAAAATTTGCCTGTTAAAACATCATCCCGAGTTGGTATGTGTACCGAGGAGCAAAAATTATTCAGCCCGCTGCATTCAGAGTTAAACTATTTTTTATCGTTTGCCCCAGAAGGCTAACAATGGAAGTGGTAGGTGCCCTTAGACGAAGCACGACGACAAAGCTATTTTTAAACCATTAAAACAGCTCGAAGAAACTCCACACTCTATCGGCAGTACAACAAAGGCCCTGACATTAAAAACGAGGCACTGAGAACTTTGTAAGTGTACACAACGTCTATTAATAAAACAGGTTTGATAGGCAGTACCTTGCTGTAGTTTCTCGTCGCCACCATGTTGGACGTCCACACTAGTCGATTGTCGAACACGGACCAGCGGTCAGAATAGGATATCCAGTCATTGTGCCCATTTAACAGAGCCATGGTCCCAGCAACGGCACCTAACCCACCAAAAAGGCTACATCTGAAGAGATGTGCCATTCGGAAACCTGTGCGACTTGGTGGAGATGTATGTCCAACAAGAAAGTCAAGAGAGAGCTGCAGCCATGGCGACAACAAAAGGTATAATCGGGAGATATTTCACAGGTTACCCATGCGTGATAAGGAAACTTTGCAGCAGAAGCTGGTCTTCCAAATCGTGTTATCCCTGTTCACGTGCGCAGCACGACTTCCGTCAACAACAGCACGCGAGACTCAGTCCTAAGTGAAACGACACTTGAATGGGCCTCTTCAGTCTCTTGTACAAAATGGCAGGATACCAACAAGTCATTGCAAATGGACTTTTGCCATGGCTGCAGCTCTCTGTTGACTTTCTTGTTGGACATACATCTCCACCAAGTCGCACAGGTTTCCGAATGGCACCTCTCTTCAGATGTAGCCTTTTTTGTGGGTTAGGTGCCGTTGCTGGGACAATGTAATCATCTTGGTTGAAATGCAGGCTACAGACACGATAATCTTTCTGTTTCAGCCTGTGGGCGCGTCTTCACGACGATTTGCAAGACCAGTTACTGCTGCAAAGTGTTCTTATCACGCATGGGTAACCTGTGAAATATCTCCCGATCGTACCTTTTGTTGTCGCCATGGCTGCAGCTCTCTGTTGACTTTCTTGTTGGACATACATCTCCACCAAGTCGCACAGGTTTCCGAATGGCACCTCTCTTCAGATGTAGCCTTTTTGGTGGGTTAGGTGCCGTTGCTGGGACCATGGCTCTGTTAAATGGGCACAATGACTGGATATTGTCACCAACAGATGAAATCCCTCCAGTTTCACGGAATTAAATTGCACTACTTCTCCTCCTATTCTGACCGCTGGTCCGTGTTCGACAATCGACTAGTGTGGACGTCCAACATGGCGGCGACGAGAAACTACAGCAAGGTACTGCCTATCAAACCTGTTTTATTAATAGACGTTGTGTACACTTACAAAGTTCTCAGTGCCTCGTTTTTAATGTCAGGGCCTTTGTTGTACTGCCGATAGAGTGTGGAGTTTCTTCGAGCTGTTTTAATGGTTTAAAAATAGCTTTGTCGTCGTGCTTCGTCTAAGGGCACCTACCACTTCCATTGTTAGCCTTCTGGGGCAAACGATAAAAAATAGTTTAACTCTGAATGCAGCGGGCTGAATAATTTTTGCTCCTCGGTACACATACCAACTCGGGATGATGTTTTAACAGGCAAATTTTCATTTTACACCAAAGTTCTCCTTTAACACCCTTCTTAGCGACAAAACAGTGAAAACAGCACCCCCCTCAGGCAGGTAAAGCAATGTGACACTAAGCAAGGAGATATTAATGCAGTACGTCCATTTCTCCTGATCGTGTTTTCCCCCTTTTCCCTGTCGTTCATGACAAGGGGACGCCAATTTCTCAGTTGTTCACATATTTACTCCTCATATTGCAGATTTATATCAGACAGATCAGAATATAGGCTACACATTAAACGAAATTACGTACTGATTTCATTTTGTGTTTCCATTTTTATTTCCCTGGTTTTTGTGTGTGTCAGTAATTATTATATGTGTCGATTTGTGACGACAAATGTCTTACTTTTAGCCCGTATTTTATTGATGAGTTCAGTCGGACGCCACCTGTTGTACCACCACTTCAGTTGGAAGCATTTTACCAAAGATTCTAGAGTAGCGCTCTAAAATCTTTGATTTTACTATGGTAACTGTGCACTCAAATCGGCCATTTTGGGATCGATTGCTCATTGCGCTCCAGTTAAGAAGGCAGATAAGAAGGTTCTTGAGACGTTGGTTTACAAAGAACACAAAGTACTTGTGCATGTAGGAAGAGCACCTTAGGGAGAAACTATAGCTATTACACCTACCCCTACACTATCTATAACCAAGTAAATAGTTCAGGCTGTTAGTCCCTACTCCCAGGTGTAACACGCACAACTGGCTGCTGACTACAGCTATTCACGCAACCTCATGTGAGCTGTACAGGACAGAGCAGCTGAGGGGATGGCCAACTGGAGCCGTACAGACAGATGCTCAACAAGGGTTAACCTGAACCAGCCGGCTACCGTTACAGTGACTGGGGCTGCTGGGGCCGTTTACATGATCCTCTCAGCAGCACCTACCTATCGCTTTCCTCCATGGCTTTCACCATGCCAACAACATGCATCTCATCCAGGACCACTCGCAAGCCTTTGCAGTTTCCTCCAACATTTCCTTAACAATTAAAATAAATAAATAAATAAATAAAAATACAAGACACTTGCACATGTGGGGAGAGCACCCATTGTACCACACTTCAGGCTTTCCTAACTACAGCCATTACAATTATCCATACACTATGTGGGACTCATCCTCAGCAGTGTACCTCAGGATCAACGGGTGTTTCGGGCCTTTACTCACTGTACACCCTCCCCTGAGGTGGCCCCACTAAAGGTGATCAATCCTTTAGTGTGTGTCCACAGTTTAGCTACCTGCTACCCAAATTTCCAAAATGTACTTCCACAATTCACTTACAACCACAGTTTACTTCCAAAATGTACTACCTACTGCTCATTACCAACTGTTTGCACGACTTCCAAAGTTTTACTTACAAAATTAACTACAAACACAATTTACTTCCAAAATGACCTGCTTACTTACTAATTAGGACTTGTTATCGAATGTTTGCACTTTACCACCATTTTACCACAAATACTATCACTTTTACAGTCACTAACGCATATGCTAGTGATGGGACATCTGAAGTAAGGCGTCGGAGCTTGCGTCGAGCAAAGAGGGCGTGCCAGATGAAGCCACGGTGTTGGGGCTTGTGTTGTTACAATAAAATCACGTGACTGATGACAAATGAAGCTTCATTTTTGAACATACCACGTGACTGCGTTGGAACCTGATTCAACTCCTCCAACCACCGCAGCGCTTTATGGGTTGTTGTAGCCTTGCAAAACTGTCTGAAACGTGCGTTTTCTGATGGGATGCTTCTTCTAATAGCGATTTCTAATCAGGAGATCACCATATTTGCATTTAGCATGATGTCACAAATGCACAATAATAAGAAATTGATATAATATAATAATATATAATAATAATAATAATAACAATAATAATAATAATAATAATAATAATAGCCTAATAATAATTACACTCTGACCACGAAGTAAATCTTTAAATAAAATAGTAGGCTACCACATGTGTTTGTGTTGCAAACTTGTCATTATTTCAGCAAAGCATTTTCAAAACGGTGTGGCTAATTTCTTAAATAAGTCTAAAGTTGGCAGTCTTGATATAATGTTATTAAACCTAAATTTATAAATCATTAAGCTTACAAAGGAATGTGGTTTAAGTGGCAACTTGATCAGGTGCTGACCACAACTGCCTGTAGAATAGGTGCATAGGCTGGCTACTGACAATATTCTAGCTAAGCAGCGACAGGTGTGGTTGATATGTGGATGGGAGACAAGTTGCGCCAGAACGACGTGTCTAAGAAGCTCCCTACTCTGCGACCTTTCCCTCTAACGTGTTTGCTAAAGTGAGACAATGCAGCGTGAGACCCATTTTAGGCATAATATAGTGAACTAAGATGCAAAAAATGTACATTTATTGTATCACCTTTAATTCAAGAAATGAGGAAGTCAACACACAGCAATGACAGCTTATTGACACTTGAATCAAGAATGCAAAAACACAGATTTCGCTTTTTTTTTTTGGTCTCTCGTGGTTCGAGGCTGCGACCCATGATTCGGCACAATAAGGAAATTGGTTTGGAGCTTTGTTTGGGGCTTTATTGCCCATCACTAGCATATGCCATTACACAAACGACCCTGCCAATGCTAGTTCTAAAGACGATTCTACCCACTGACTTAACATTAAATGTATACACCTCTTGAATCTAATGGTGACTAATGCTCAGTTATAGTAATACAGTAATAATCACATATTGATCCTTTTATGGGTGACTGTTATATAATAATAATAAACTGGCTGTTGCCACTTACCAGTAGGAGAGAACCTCAGAGAACTGACCCGTATCTCTGGCTTAAAGTGGCGAGAGCTCACGATTCTACCCACTGACTTAACATTAAATGTATACACCTCTTGAATCTAATGGTGTCTAATGCTCAGTTATCCCGTGTTCCATACACCGCAAAACCCCAGGAAACTTGGCCACTCTGTATCCCAATACACCGCACGATCCCAGAGAACCTGATTCTAAGCTGCCCATGTGTGTAATGGCTGCCATTTATAAGCCTCTTCTTCTGTGTTTCTATTGACCCACTAAGCGCACTACTGTCATCTGCTGGTCTGGGGTGCCCATCCTTATCTGGACAAACAGCCCTAGGTTGCACTAATCTCCACCACCTTACTAATGTCCTGTGCTGAACAAGTACCCACGCTAACCACTCCCAGCCTCCACTGCTACATTAATAAAATAATAATAATAATAATAATAATAATTATAATCTTTACTTGTATAGCACATTCATACATACAAGATGCAGCTCAAGGTGCTTTACAGTTTGGCAAGGTCACCACAAGACAACCTTTCTTGCCGTCCAGTGGTGCCAGAGCGGATGAACACAGTAACGAAATGACGTAATGACGCAATGCCCCGTCATGCGGGCTCTTGCGTGATGCAATAATGTAGTGTCACAGCGATGCAATGCCCCATTTATGCAGGCTCTTGCGTGGCGTAAAAATGCACTGTCACAGCAACGCACTGCCCCAATGCCCCTCAGTAGCACACTGGCTAAGGCACTCGACCCACACCTGGAGGGCCTGGGTTCAAATCCCTTCACCGCCCCATTCAAACATGGCAACCCTACTGCTTACCCCAGGCAGAGACCGCCCTTCTCATCCAGATCCAATTACTAGTCCTAGCTGCTTCCTCTGACATCTCCCTAACAGTTGTACGTAGATTCTTACCACCAACCCCAAGCTCCCCTAGCAATGAAATGACTGACCTCCCTACAAACCCTCTACAACCCACTTCTACTGGAAATACTCTTGCCCTCCATCCTTTCTGCTCTGCTTCCAATCTCAACTCTTCATACTTAAGCTTTTTCCTTTCATATGCTTCCTCTAGGGAGCTTTCCATTGGGACAGTGAGTTCAATAAAATACACTACCTGTTGGCTGGTCGACCAATAGACTATGTCTGGCCTCAAGTTAGTGGTAACTATTTCTTGCGGGACCACCAGCTTTCCACCCACATCTACAAGCATCTGCCAATCCTTTGCTTCCTGTGTAGTACTCCTTGACTTTGCGGCTCTCTTACTTTTCTCACCCTCCTGCACAAACTGGATACCTTTTTTATGACTACCTTCTGCATTTACCTGCTGCCTCCTACTCTCAATTCCTGCTGCTAAGCATTTTAATACTTGGTTGTGACGCCACGTATAGCGACCCTGTGCCAAGCTAACTTTACAGCCAGATAGTATATGTCTCAATGTGGCTACACCTGAACAGAGTGTGCATGACGGATCCCCATCTGTCCAGATTCTCAGGTTATCTGGCGATGGGAGCACGTCGTACGTCGCTCCCAATAAAAACTTTAGCCTGTTAGACTCCATACTCCACAAATCCCTCCAAGTAACCTGTTTTCTCTCTACTCCCTCCCAATTCAACCACTGGCCCTGCTTTGCTAGTGACACAGCTTTTACCTGTCTACTAGCTTCTTCTTGCCTGCGTATCTGCTCTACAACCAATCTCCTTTTCTCTTTCTGATCTGCCTTTCTCCACATTGGCTTCCCTGATGTACGCCCCAAGCCTCCTCGTCCAATCTGGACATTCCCCACTATCTCTCCATGCCTAAGGGCTGCCTCTGCCTCCTGCACTGCTACCTTTGGTTTCCACTTTCTCCCTTTGCTCGGGTTAGGAGCCAGACCACTGACTATCCTGTCCTTGCTCCCTGTTAACAACAGCTCTGTCCTAACCTTAGCACACTTAAATTCCTCTACCAGACTATTTATTGGCAGCTGCAGTATGCCCTTCCCATACAGAGCTACACTGCTTAGGCACCGTGGAACCCCTAACCACTTTTTAACGTATGAATTATCCACCCTTTCTAGCTTCTCTACTTTTGATAATGGTACTTCATACACTGACATGGGCCACATTACTCTAGGGAACAGTCCAAATTGCATGCACCACAATTTCAGCTTTCCTGGTAGCCCTGACCTGTCAATTTTTTCCAATCCCTCCACCATGTCTTTTCTAAGCTGCTCTACCTGCTCTCGATCACTCAGGTCTGCATTATACCACCTCCCCAGGCTTTTCACTGGTCTCAGCCTGATGGATGGGATTTCCTCACCTTCCACCGTGAACTTCTGCTCTACCACTTTTCCCTTGGTGACTGAGATACTCCTTGACTTACTAGGCTTTATCTTCATCCTCACCCACCTGAGATTTGTATTTATCCTTTCCAACAACCTTTTTGTACATGGCACTGTTGTTGTTAACAGAGTCATGTCATCCATGAAAGCTCTAATTGGCGGGAGACGCAGTCCCTCCCGACGCCTTTCCCCTCCCACCACCCACTTAGAAGCTCTTATTACCATTTCCATTGCCATTGTAAAAGCAAGTGGTGAGATCGTACACCCCGCCATAATGCCTACTTCTAGCTTCTGCCAGTCTGATACAAACTCCCCTGTACCTATACACAATCTAACACTTTAAAGTATTCCTTCATTATATTCACAATCTCAACTGGCACTCTAAAGTATTCACAAGCACTCCAAATCAGACTATGCGACACCGAGCCAAAGGCATTAGCTAGGTCCAAAAAAACTACATGAAGCTCCCTACCCTCTTGCTTTGCTGTCTGAATTTGGTGCCAAATTACACTAGTGTGCTCAATGCATCCAGCAAAACCTGGGATTCCTGCCTTCTGCACTGTTGTGTCAATTAACCCATTCGTTTCCAAATACTGCACAAGTCTCTTAGCCACTATACTGAAGAAGATTTTCCCCTCCACATTAAGCAAAGACATCATTCTAAACTGGTCTATTCTAACAGACTCTTTTTCTTTTGGAATCAACACACCCCCTGCCCTGCACCATGCTGTTGGAATGCTCTGCTTATGCCACACAACCTTAAACAACTTCCACAGAAACCTAAGAACCCCTGGGGCATTCTTATATACCCGATATGGCACCCCATTAGGCCCTGGAGCTGATGAAGCCTTAGCTTTTCTCACCACAGCCTCTACCTCTTACCACCTAGGTGGCACAACATCCATCTGACTTTCTATCTCCCCCAAAGGTGGCATGTCAGGCGGAAAACCTAATCCTCCCAACCTCCCTGGATCTGAATGAGTTTTCCTCAGGTACCCCTCTACTTCCTCTTTTGAGGGTCTCAATATCCCTCCCTTTTCCTGGTTAAACAACCCTTTCACAAATTTAAAGGGGTCCTTATAAAACAGTGTTCTTACCCGCTCCTTCTCTTTTCTCTTCCTTCTAAGATTCTCAGCTCTCCTAAGAGTTGCTAACCTACATCGTAACTCTTCCTGCAGGGCATCTATACCTTCTTTCTCCTCAATTGTGGCCCTTTTCCAATGTTTTCTTAGCTGCCTCCTTCTTAACACCAATTCACGAATGTCTTTCTGTCGTCTCGACTGACAATGTTGTGCTGGCTCCTTTTTCCTTCTATCACTACTTCCAAACCTATCTAAGCCATAACTATAGATCACTTCCCCCATCCTTTCCAACTTTGCCGTGGCTGTCCCTTTTAATCCTTCCAACACCATTGCCAAGTCTCTGTCTACGGACTCCCAAGTCATCTTATCTTTCGCCTTTGGCCAACTAACCCTAGCTTTCTGCTCCCAGGCTTTCTCCCTTTTTGACTGGCTAGGCTCTCCTCTTCCCTCAGTCCCTCTGACCTCCTCCCTCTCTTCCAAGACTGGGTTGGTAAGAAGGGCGTTAAGAAGGCGTCTGGGAAACACTCTTATCTTAACGCTTCCTCTTGGCCGACCTCTTCTTAAGAGCCTTCTTAAAGGTGTACTTCCACGAGAAACCGTTTAGTACTTGCTCTTTTGAAATATGATAGGTAACCCCGAGTTGCATATGCATGCTGCATATCAAAATGTTTTTCTACCCCCATTTTCTATATCAGTCAAAAGAAGACAATAGGCTGGAAAAACGACCCAATGCGAAAAGGGCCTTCGGCGTGACGCAGACGTGAAAATACATATAAGAGAAACTGACCGAATGGGCTTTAAATGATGTTAGCCTGTGACTCGCATAAGATTAGCAGGCTAGTTAAATGACTGAACTGCATTTAGCCGGGCACTTGCACTGTTTTGTCATGCAAATATTACCATTCTAAAACGTTCATTAACAAACGGTCAGGAAGCGACTGTGCTTGTGCCATCTCTCTTCTTCGGATTCAGGATCAAACACATAAGGCTGTATCTCCGAAGACATTCTGTGTGCAGTTTTAGCGCTGTCAAGTTGACTTTTCCCCACTCTGCTATCAAGTTGACTGTGGGGCAAAGGAAGCTGCAGGGAGCGTGTCACGCCTCTGGTGAAATCGTGTCGTTCTCCCGGCCCCACCCCCTCCACCAAACTAAAACAGCCTGAAACAGAAGCACTAGAACATTTTTTTCATCAAAACCAGCGCACAGGGCAATTATCAATACTAGAGAACACCGCAAAATTAATGAAAACATGATGGAAGTACACCTTTAAAGGAGAACTTCGGTGTAAAATGAAAATTGGCATGTTAAAACATCATACCGAGTTGGTATGTGTACTGAGGAGCAAAATGGATTTAGCCTGTTGCATTCAGAGTTTAACTATTTTTTATAGTTTGACCCAGAAGGCTAACAATGGAAGTGGTAGGTGCCCTTAGACGAAGCATGACGACTACGCTATTTTTAAACCATTAAAACAGCTCGAAGAAACTCCACACTCCATCAGTAGTACAACAAAGGCTCTGGCATTCAAAACGAAGCACTGAGAATATTGTAAATGTACACATTGTCATTGCCATTGTCTCTTATACCATAAACAATATTTATGGATTATTTTTGGACAAAATAAATTTTGGATAAAAGTTATGACTTGTGTGTGTCCCTCAGTTCAACATACCCCATTATGCTTACACGTACTGCCTGTAAAATTGCACTGTTGCTTTAAAATGAACACATTTTGCCTAAACGACAAAAAAGTAAAGTAAGACAATTCTTTTTCCCGCACATTCTCTAAGAGGACAAATTAAGCCACAGCCCTTTCCATCTGCCATATTTTCTGCAATTTTTAAACTTAAAGCGAAAGTAAACGAACTTCTACAAGGGCGTTCATACGATTGCCAAGAAATTTGGTGTACGTTATCTGCAGACCATGCCCTACATTTTTTTAACATTCTCATAAATTCTTGAATTGCCAGTATTTTGGAAAAGAAAGTCATTATCCCATCAAATGTGCCATGTAGGATCAATACTCCAACCTCTGTAAGCACATTTTTTTGTAAAATTTGTTTCACTGGGGCGCTAAAATTACAAAAAAATGACCTTTTGGCTCACACTGTATCTCACAAAAATGAGTACACCCTTCACCTTTCAGCAAAACATGTGTCATATCTTTTCAAGGAACAATACTACACAAATAAAACTTGGATGTTTTTGAGTAGTGTACAGACCAGTGTACAGCTTGTGTAGTAGTATTCATTTACTGTCCTCTGAAAACAACTGTACACACAGGCATTGTTGTATAAATAGTAGGCCACAAAAGTGAGTACACCCTGAGGAATAACTGCACATATTATTCAACCATGAAAAGCCACTTGTCCAATTCATAATTACACCCGCACACACATAGCGATGCGGGTGTATTGTTATTGCGGGCGTCTGTCTGCTGTCACAGCAATAACTGGAACAGTTCTGATTCGATTTTGATCAAACTTAGTAGGTAGGTTGGGATTAGGGTCAGGACCTGTGCTATCAATCTTTTTTTAAATTGGTCCAAGGTCATGGTCACAGGCCAAGGTCAAAATTTTGTCCCCATGCTAAGTGCATGGCAATACTTTGACAGCTCATATCATGAAAACGCTTAGAGATACAGTCATGGTTTACATTAAACACTTATATAAAGTCATATATGGACTTTCTTAATATCATGTTAAATTTGACCTTAAGTGACCTTGAAAGGTCAAACTCAAGGCCACCCATTCAAAATGCGGTTATAAATCACAGTTATGATCCAATTTGATCATCTTGGTAGGTGGATTGGGATTGGGTCAGGACCTGCACTATCAATTTTTTGTTTAATAAGTCCAAGGTCAAGGTCAGAGGCCAAGGTCAAAGTTTTGGCCCCATGCTAAGTGCATGGTGGCATGGGTGTAGCACCTGTCTGAGTGCTTATCCAGTTTATTGTGTTTTGGTCTGCTCAACTCTTCCATACAAATTTGTGTATCATTTTTTTGCTATTATTTGCTATTCATTTTAATGTTTTGGCTACAATTCTCTCATACTAGCCACTGGATGTCCAACATGGCTTCTCATGGCAAAACACTGTCTGAGGATTTAAGAAATGGAATTTCTGAACGTGGTTTTCCAAAACAGGTTCCACTCGGAACAGGCATTGACATGATCAGTCAAGTTGGGTCCACACACTCAGTGTCAGATCCAGAAGTTGGCTTCTAAAATAAATTCATGAGTGCAGCCAGCATTGCTACAGAGTTTGCAGAGGTGGAAGGTCAGCCTGTCAGATATCAAACCATATGCTGCACATTGCAACAACTCAGTCTGCATGGTTGTCTTCCCTGATGAAAGGCTCTTGTAAAACTTGACCACAAAAAAGCCTGAAAACTGTTTGCTGAAGACATGCAGTGCAAGAGCATGAGTTTCTGAAACCATGTACTGTGGTCTGACAAGAATACCATAAACATCTTTGGCTTTAATGGTGTCAGGCATGTGTGGCAGCGCCAAGTTCAACAGTACTATTGTAATTGTGCCTTGCCTACAATCGAGACCAGTGGTGGTAGCCTCATGGTTTTGGGCTACTTGAATGCTGCCAGCACTGTGAAACTGTAGTTGATTGAAGGAATCATGGATTCCAACATGTGCTGTAGCATTCTGAAGCAGAACATGATGCCCCCCCCTTCAGAAACTGGGACACACGAAAGTCCAACATGATAACAACACGTCCAAGATGACCACTGCCTTCCTGAAGACGTTGAAGGTAATGGAGTGGCCAAGTATGTCTCCAGACCTGAACCCTATTGCGCATCTGTGGGGCATTCTTAATCAGGAGGTGGACGAGCACCAGTGTCTAACACCGTAATGCCATCATAGAGGAGTGGAAAAGGATCACAAAACAACCTGTGCAGCTCTGGTGAATTTCATACTTAGTAGGATAAAGGCAGTGCTAGACAACAATGGTGCTCACACAAAATATTAATGATTATGATACAATTTGGACATGTTCACTATTGGGTGTACTCACTTTTGTGGCCTGCTATGTATGCAAAAATTCATGCGCGTAAAGTTATTTTCAGAGGGCAGAAAATCGCCACTGTCTATAAGCTTTACACTGACTACTCAAAAACATATCCAAGTTTTATTTATGTAGTATTGTCCCTTAAAAAGATACAGCACATTTTTTGCTAAAATGTGAAGGGTGTACTCAATTTTGTGAGATACTGTAACTGGAAGAACGAACCATAATGTCATAGAGGCACTAAAATTCCCTTTGTACTGAACTTAATCTGCCGCAGTCATACCATGTACCGCTATGCGGCGCATGTAGTTAAACCTCACATACTCAATTGGCGCAATGGTCTTTAAGACCACACCAAATTTTGTTACATTTTATGTGTAGGGGCCGCTGTTCTCTTACAAAATTGCAGTTTTGAATTGCCAGCATCTTGAGCGGGACAAAATCATTATCACATCAACTTTACCATGTAGGATCACTACTCCAACCTCTTAAAGCACAGTATGACATATGCTGGCAATTGAGTGCAAGAAATGTCATGGTGACATTTATGATGATGAATGATGTGATGAGAAGACAACATATCAAAATAAATATAAAATTTCAACTTCAGGCTTGACAGAATTCAACCAGTGATAGTCGACTGTTGGCTAACACTATCACTAGCTAATATATATCACAAAGCTGTGGAATGCAGCACACATTGAAATATACACCAGGGTAAGAATACAATCCAATTATAATTACATCTGACCCAATAGCATACATCCGTATTTGCACCAGGGTGTAAATATCCTTTGCCAAATATGTAAGGGATAATGGACGACATGGTGTTCGTATATCAGAAAGTTAATGCATGTTCGAGGTGGTAATAAGACCACAACGCGAAGGGGAACACCATGAAGTACATTATCCCGCTTATATCACTGTTACCACAATTGTCTGATGTTAATTTCAGGCAATAATTTCCATATGTTAATCTCAAAAACAAACTTATTTGTAGAACTATTTGCTTCCACCACAAGATGTCTTGTGACAACAGGACAACGGGACAAACAGCCATTTCCAAACTGGAGGTTGCTATGGCCAAGACCCAGTCTTTAGTATGCCTTTGGTTGTCAAGCATGTACATGTAGCTTTTCCAAAGTCCAAAGTTAAACCTTGTAAAACCATACCACAATTGGCTATGATGGTCTGCTGTACAGGGCTTTTGATTTGTACACTTTATGAATAAGGAACAAAGTGGGAAAAGCCCTCTTTCACTGTCAGGTGCTCACAGTTTTGAGAAGTCTAAGTGCTTACCTCACATCCACAGAGTTGTTCTGAAACGGGTTGGTTTATTTGTTTCGTGGCAGTCCTCTGATCCAAAGATTTATGGAATTCCAGTCTGAAGTATGTGTTTTCATGTCGCTGTTGCTTTGTGTGATGCTTGACAACAACAGAGCTTGATGGATTTGGAAGGAGGTTGGCGTCTTAGCAGATAAGGACATGCTGGTTACAAAATAAGGGAAAGCTGGAGTAGCTGGAGGAAAGCTGGAAAGCAGGTGTCTTGCTTGCATGCCTTTTTATCACTATTATTTTATTATTTTAGACTAATCAAAATCATTGGTAAAAGCACAATTTAATAATCTGGATTTGTCCAAAGGTGGGCCCGCACCGCCCTGAGAGATGGCCGTGGCAGCCATGGGCATAGAGCAACCTGCTCACCTTGACTTTTTGTGCTTCCTGTGCTAATGCTTTGATATTTGCTAACACAGTTTGACATATGCACTCAGGATCCCATTTGGAGTTTATTATTTAAGAAACTGCAAGGTCGAGACATGCCAAGAAGTCACTATGTTGGGTTTTGTGGAAAAAATTTAAGCATTAAAAAGTTTTCAAAGGCTGCAGATTTTGGATAAAGATTTTAGATCTTTGTAAATTTTGGTGAGTAATGATGTTCTAACAAACACTACAAACTGAACTTACAACCATTTTGATCTATAAAAGTGTTGGCCAAAGGCAATCAAAATTGGTGATGAGACCTTCAAAAATAAAGTCAGGTCATATCTTAGCAACTGATTAACATATCCTAATCATATGTGACATCTACATTCAATCCCAAGTCACTCACTGTACCACTGCTTGCAGCATATTTGTTTAGAAATTGGATTACTTGCCAGAGATTCATCACAACCATCCCTGACATACAGAAAAAAGAAAGACCTCTAACTGATTCACCCTAATACAGTCGATAATATTTTATTGCAGAAATATATTAAGTATAAAAACTGAAACACAACATGCATCAATACTTTTTAAGCATTGTTGAGACCAGAGGCTCTATACATCTTGTAAACATTAAAGTTTTATTAAACATCTTATACACTAACCTCCATATTTTTTAATGAAAACAGTCATAATGATGTACATACACTATGAAATACTGCAAATGGAATATGAAGGAATGTTGATACATATTAAATTTTCTAATGTTTAAATAGCTCAAACAATCAGAACAGCTGTCATCTCTTTGTTTCAGGCAACAGTTTTAAAAATTTTCAATAGAGAATACAATAGATCACGACACAGTGCTGTGCTACGGGTTGGAAATATCCATGGCTTTTGTTTTTTTAAAACTATCAATAGGTCATGAGCTGAACTGAGACATTTAAACAAATTGATCAGTTTTAACAAATGTGAACATTTTCCTTTCACTGCCAGTGTCCACCATGCCCAGGTATGAAATGAAAATTGAAAAGTATTATTCGACATAATATTCAAACCAAGGACAGCTTTGCCAACTATTTGGTCATTACAGGAACATGTTGACTGGCTGCATGTAATTAACCTGTTTAAGCTGCGGCAAAATATTTTTAAATTACGTTTTCCATTAATAATTTGTTCTTGGGTATGTGATTGTTAGTAAAGTGGCAAAATTATTTTATTCTTTTAAGTGCACTCAGATACTGACAGTTTTGTATGCCAGTATTTCTCCCTAGGCTCTCTACATTCATTCACACGTTTCAGTGTCTGCATGAGTGTGATTAAAAATACCAAGACCACTTAAACCACACTGATCAAATGGAGGCAATACACTCCGATATTATGTCTGTGTAGATTCTCATACATCCAGGTTATGGTAGTCAAAGGAGTTGAGTTGTAAGCAACTGGACTTCTGTTTTTGGAGCTTCAAGACGTTTCACCTTTCATCCAAAAGGCTTCTTCAGTTCTGGCCTGATGACTGGGAACCAGGAGCTTTATCTCTGTATCACTGGAGTGACTGATCACTGACTCATCTGACCCTTTGTCATGGAATGACGGGTGTGGTGTACAACTCCACCTCCAGTCATCCAGAGATCACTCCTTTGACTCTGATATTATCCTGGACAGCCATTCCATAAAGTTTGTGGTGTATTGACATACCGAGTCGTGCCCGTGTATCTTTATTCTAGTCTACAACCAAACTAGAGGAACTAGCCCTGGGCTGGGCAGGGTGAGGATGGTGGACAGAGGGTGACAAAATCAGTAATGGACCAGAAAAAAAGGTAGTGGTAGAACTTTGTATTTAACTGTTCTTTTTTTAATCATTACTACTGAGCCTGGTGTGGTTGACACAAAAAGTACAGTAACTTTACAACGTTTCAATCTTCCCCCATTTCCATGTCAATTTCACATATTCACATTTTTGTATATATTCTCATATATTTTTTTACAGTTAAAACACAATGGTCATGACAGACTGTTTATTTTCATTTTAGAAATGCAAATAAATATTGTTTTATCATTTCAGACTGTCCCACTCCCCGTATTAATACATATGCATTTATGATTCAATTTGTATATATACTTATTGAAAAACATATTTTCCCACAGGTCCTCATGTAGACTTGTTGTAAAGACACAAGTGATTATCAGTTGGTCCTTAACACTTGACAGATTTTATTTGCAACACTGAGAGGAGTCTTTGCTCGTATCTCTCGAGTTCCATAGCTGGGTTTCAGTAGGTCCATTTGAGGCCAGACCCCCTGAACTTGTCCCATTGCCCAGCAGGATGCAGACAGTCTCTCTGGCCCAGGAGGAGGCCCCGTCATTCTGTTTCCTGTGAGCATGGACTAATGCGTGGAGCTGTTCTTGAGCCTCGTCCAGGAGCAGGGCCATCTGGGTCTGTTTTCTGGGGGGGTGTGTGCTTAAGGACGGAGGAGGGTACTGCTCCATGCCCTCTGTGACGGAGCCCTGCTGTGATGGGGGGCTGATCCTGCCTGTATCCGTGTTGCTGCTGCTTTGCATACAAAATGTGTCATCCTCATTTTTTAGCACAGAGGGAATTATGGGAACTGTGCTAGTGAAGAAGAGATGGTGTGGGCACAGCGACGAGTCCTTGAGCATGCAAGCGCTTCGGTCCAACTGGCATGACTGCGTATCTATCTTACTCCCACCTCCTGACTTCACACTGATAAGAGAATTCTGTCTTTGGTAACTTTTAGGCCTCATGATATGCCTATTAAAAAAACAGAGAAAATAGTAAAATTAAAAATGTAAACTACAGTAAGCAAGGGCTAACCCTCAATTTAAACCAGATGAAGCAGGGAAACATTTGTTCTTGTCTGAACAAAACATTGATGAAGACCTAAGCACAAAAAACCACACAGACATAGAACAAAGTGGAACAGGGGCTCTCTGTATTACCAATAAAACATTACTTATTTAAGAGGGAAAATATCACCCTGCCCCTTGCACTTTTTTTGAATAATTTGTTGTATCGGCAATTCAACTAAAATCGCTGGATGACAACATCAGTGCTCTATAATTTCCAGGTGTCAGGAAGATGCTAAAAATTGGCAGGAGTAACCCTGATTACTCAGATGTGTTTATTTTCTGACGTTTTTGAAATACCATCTTTTCTGAGGCTTTTTATTTTTATTGATAAGACAGTGAAGATAGACAGGAAACAAAGTGAGAGAGACAGATGGAGAATGGTTGCATTGGGAAGTGTCCACAGGTCAGGTGCGAACCTGGGTTGCCATGGGCAACTGCCCATATAAGGGTACAGACACCAACCAGCTGTGCCATAGCGCCGAAGGCTCTAGATATTGGAGAGCTATGTTTTAACTTCAAAGTGAAACTGGACACGAGGCACCTATCACATTAATATCACATGAGTTAATCTCATGGGCAATATGGAGGAGATTGTTCTACAGAGATGTAAATGTACCCACAGTGTGTTACCATGGTTACTAACCTACACCTAGGTGCGTTGCTTAATATGTGCCAATCTTCATACACCCAAACCACCCAGATCAGTTGGTGAGCTGTATTGCTCAGTGCTTTCCATTTAAAAAAAAAAAACAGACACCAGACACCAACCTTATCAGAAGGTGCAAGAGGTAACTGCCTTACATTCTTTGTCTCCCACTCACATTATCACATTTCTGCATTCACTGATTTACACAGGCTGGGGTAGTATCACTGGTACACTTTAAGATTAAAGTCTATGAGCAGATTGAGCTCTCGTGTTTATCAATGTAAAGACTTGCTACTCACCCTTTCACAGATTCAACTTCTCTGTCAGAGAATTCTGGTTCTTGGAGATACTGGTAAGTGGAACTAGGATGTTTCTCTTCCAAAGGGGGATTCAGCAGTCCTCTTGACATGGGAGGAGTCTTACAGTTAACAGCAACAGAACTCTTCTCAGAGCTGACAGATAGAGAGTCTCCACTAAAATGAAGAATAATAATTGCAGTCAGATCACCAAATTAAAGCCAGTCTTCTGTAAGGTTAAGCCTACTGCACCTATTGATGTGATTGATTTGACCTATTTCTACAAAGTACAGCTGGTCAGGTAGTTATGGGGAAAGCACCAATAGCAGCAAATCTTGGTGCTAGATATCTTGAATGTGCACAGACGTGACCCTTTCCTCTCTCAGTGTTGATATGGATGTTGCAACACCAGAATGTCTGGAGACCCTTAATGTTGAGGATACTGTCAGAATATGCGTACCTCTGCAATGTGCTTGAATCTTTATGATGAAAAACAGACATTTCTGTCTGGTAGGGTGTTGCAGAGTCAAGTACAAATCAAAAAACACAGCATAGACACTGTCACATTTGACTGGATAGCAACTCAAAGTTCTGCATGTTATAGTGTTGCCTTGGTAACACACGGCATGCCTCGTGTTCAAATGACTTTTGAGATTTCTGTACCACATTTTCTGTCACTGTTGCAGGGATATGGAAGCTGTCAGTGCTGCAACATCTGTTGACAAACCATTTTTGTGAAATGTGACTTGTTCCCTGGACTATAAATTAGCCTTTATTTATGATTTTAGAAGAGACATCTGCTGCTGTATAAATAGTAACACATTACAACTTGGTCATTGTCATACTGGTAACAACAAAGTTATAATATGGGGTGCATCTTAAAGGGTTAAAACATACGTAATGACATATAGGCCTATAACTCATTATAATTCTGTCCTGTAATTTCACAAAAATAAAACTTTGGCTGATGTCTGCTGAAACGTAAGATTTAAGGCAGGCACTTTCACAAATTCCTTTTGAACTCCCATATCAAACATACCTGGCCACTCCAGAGTCACATTTCCAACCAACATAAATACAATATGAAACACTAAATGTTTAAAACAGCCTCAATAAAACCAAAATACACTTGGGGAACATGAGACAACATTGAATTAAAAAATAGATTAGATCCATTAGAGGAGTAAAAAAAACAGGAAAACATGGCGTGACTTCGGCAAGACTGCAGCATACAAACCAATTGGGAATTGTGCTTTGCTTTTTTGTTCAGAACATAGCAACACCTTTCTGCAGTCATACCATATACAGCTATGACATTTATTTAGGCTAGTTTGTTGGTAGGCATAGGCTATGAACCAAACAAGATATTAAAACTCTTGCAGTCCATTTACCTTTGACAGTATACTTAAAAGCTGATCTATTGAGGGAAACACTTGGAAAGTAATACCTCACTTACTTTGCATCATTGCTCTTTTTCTGTGCTTGCATCAAATATGTTGAGCTTTGCAATAATTTACTCTAAATTTCAGTGAAGTACCATATTTTTAAAAAATATTGTATTTTATTTTAAGGTATTTGCTTCAGAAAATACAAAAAGAAAACTGAAAATGGGATATTCCTCTTTCAACTGTTCACTTTTTAATACATTTTCTTTCTTTTTAATCTTTGTGTTTGAAAAAAAAATATTACAACAAATAATGTATCGTGAACTGGAATGTTTTGATGTTACTACGTTCACCTAAAATTTCCCCCATAAGCATAAAACAATGCTTTGTATGGTACAGGGTGAACGTGAAAGACAGGGAATAACAACAGGACATACCAGTTGGGATTTCTTTTAGGGTCTTTGGATTGGGTGAATGGAACTCTTGTGCCGTCTGCAAAACCCGACTGACTCTTCACTCCAATGTGTGCTTGGTTGTGACTACTGTCTCTGCAGTACTGTAAAAATTGCAACAAAAAGAAAACACATATAACATTCCATTGCTATGTAATGGCACTCAAAAAAATAAATAAAAAAATAAAAAACATTTCTGACAAGTGGCTGGAGAGGAAAGCTAGTGATTTTCTTCAGAGCAAGAACTTGATTTGAGTTGAAGCTGTCCAGTATTACAAATTAATGGGGACAAACAATTTATCGGGGATGAAAGATGGCAAAATAGCACTCTCTATAGTTTTACCGGTAACACTTTATTTGAAGGTGTCTACATAAGGGTGACATGAGCCCTTTATATACATGGCATGAAACATATCATGAACATCAATGACACTTTATTCATGTTTATGACTGTTTTCATTAAGTGTCATTCAGCTTTTGCAATGTCTGCATCCAAAAAATATCAAATTAACGTTACAAACAACCGAATAACACCTAACGGCAGCAGTAATAAACATGAATGGTCATTAGTGTTCATGATATGTGTCATGTCATGTTTATAAAGGGCTCATGTCACTCTTATGTAGGCACCTTCAAATAAAGTGTAACCGTTTTACCTTATTCCAACCATGACAACCTGGGACAAGCAATGATTCATCACATACGTATGCAGCATGCATACTCATGAATAGGCTGTTATGAGCAGTCTGGTATTGTGTGGCTATTATAATTCCACAGGCCTTGGGAACATCATTAGGGTGAATGGTGTCATGAACCTGGTGACTTTGTAAATTAAAATCTGTCTGTCTCCATCGAGATACTAAAAGTGAGCCATCACTGTATATGGATATGGATACATTTGTCAAGAGGAACTGTCTCAAAATCTTTTCTTGTACAATCCAACTACACAACATATTAGAGAATACGTTTAACAGTTGTTTTGGTCAAATGAGGGCTTTACAATGTACAAAATGCACAGTCGCACAAGTTGTGGAACTTGGAATTTTTGTTAAATTATTATCTTTATGATGCATTGTTTTGTCTTGGAAGAAATTTGTTGGCCTGCACTGTTGATTTTTCCTAATGTTCTCATTGTGGGATTAAGAACACGTTTAAATGGGCGTTCAGTCCATTTTCAAGCTCTAATACCTTTGTCTATTCATCTGATTTACACAAATGTAGAGTACATCTCAAACTTAAACCAGACGTTTTAAACTTTACATTCTTTAAGTCGTCATGACTGGCATCTGTCCCCCTAAAACTAAAGATTGTATATCTTAAGTAGTTCCATGGATAGTTATTTTACATCGGCTTCCCAGAAAACATTTAAATGAGAAAACTAATGTCAGCAGAGATGTAAAATAACCATTAAAACAACAATTTTAGAGACACTAACAAAAATACCAACAGTCTGCCCTTGCAAAAGATTCTGCAGTACACAAACAAGGCATGGGTGTGCTATACTCACATTTTGTGGCTGCAAGCTTCTCAAGCAGAGTTTGTGGTTAGGGTCATTAACCAGGTAATTTTTTAGGTTATGGCCTTCCTTCAAATGGACTTGGAGCTTTTCCCTGCGTCGTCTGAGGAAAATCATAAGTACATAGCTTAGGAGTTATAACAGTTTGCCAGTAATGAATGGCAAAAGCATAAATCACTGTTGTTCAACTTATGATACAACCCAACATTTCCTGGATCTGTATTTAATGTGTACTACAGGTATGTTTGTTAAAAAGAATGTGGAAAACAAATGAAATGAACTATCTTGGCTAACAGGGGCATAAAAGTGCAATAACATCCAGCAAGTCAGTTAAGCAAACTTCCCGATTGTCACAAATTTGCTGTTGTCAATAATAAGAAATGCTGTGTGGATATGTAAAGTGTAATTCCAGAGTTTTTTAAAGCCAGGGTCTTTCTCACCATGACGAGTTGAATGCTGCCTCAACAGCAAGATAGCATTGTTCGAAGTAATATGAAATTTTACTGTCTTTGGAGCTCACAGCTAAATGGCTTACTATGAACGTACTAGCAGCCAGCAGCCAAAATCCAAACCTCCATTTTGTAACATTCATAAATAAAGTACCAAGAAATGTGTAAAGTGTACTGATAGTTTATTAAAAAACACTTTACAAGACCTACAATCCTCCAGTCACCACCATGGTGTAAGGAAGTCTGTGCAAGTCCATTACAACAATGTTTGAGATTATTATAGAGATTATATGTTACATTTTGATGAGAACTAACTTATGATGAGAAAATTGCTAGTTTGACAGAACTCCTTTCATTTCCTTGTCAACACTCATTAGATATTGTCAGAAACAGCACATAAATAGTGCCAATAGCACAGCACAGCAGAGTAATAATGCAAAATCAGCAACAAGACTGATATCTACTCTATTGTGTAGGTAGGAGAGGATGCCAGTCCTGCTGCTGTTGAAATCCCCAAGCCCAAAGCCATGACCGACCCTCATGTTCCAATCCAATTGTGCTTCTCAGGGACATTACGTATTGGTACAGTACATCACACTCTCTTTAATAACATGCAATAACATTGTAAGGGGTGTATACAGGAATACTTCATGTGCATAATATAGTCACAATACAGCCAATATAAGACACACTGTAGCGTAAGGCAAGGACAGGGCACGTAAAGCTCTGTGTGGGTCTCCCCATACAGTGTGCGCCACCCCCACTCTAGGAGGTATTTTCCATAGCAGCTCTTTTGTTGATAGCCCAAGTTGCTGCAATATCTGCAACAAGTAGACTGCATAGTGAACTGGAGGGAGCTTGATCTGATGTCTGACGGACGAGGCAGATAACATCTACCAGACAGTAAGCGAGTCACTCGGTGGAAGTACAAAAGCATTATCTCCAAAGCAGATGAACAGCTTATCTTAATTCCTCAAACAAGTGTGTTTTAGAAGTGGAGAACTCTAATAGGGCAGAGTGTGATGTCAAACATCAGCCCGATTACAGGTTCAAGGCAGGTAGCTCTGTCACCTAACATCTGACGCATGAAGTAACGACTAGGTTTATAGAAAGGAATAAGGTACAGCATTAGCGTTTGCATTGCCAAATGCAAAAGGTAGACATGAAGGATGAACAGACATCTCTGTTAAATTGCTTATATGACACTAAATTGACACCAACGCCAGTATGAGGACAGTCGGTTACAGCATCCTCATGCTGACAGTATTTTGGAGTTCAAAAGGGTCAGACAAGTGCCTTCAGTCACTTCAAGAATAGATGCCAAAGAAAGGACCAGCACTCTAGTGGGGCATTTAACTCCTTTGAAAATGTAAGGCTGGGGGATGAGAGACTGGTGTAACGTTAGACTCTGGCAATAGAATGTTTTGTGTCCTCAATATCATGTGCTACACACCAGAGGACGAGAACACACCCCTTTCCTGAAAACATGTGGCATAGGGGTCTGGCACTCTGTGTCAACCCAGTAGAGTGTCAACCCAGTGTCAACAATGTCAGTAGAGAAATGTAGGTCCAGGAAGCATTGGACCCAAGCTGTAAAATACTACTGATTAGGGGTGTGGTGTCACATCTGCTTGTCCACCTGTGTGAGCGGGCTATTGTGGCACAGGAGGGTCCACAGCATGCCGTCTAGAAGAGACACTAGGTTTGTGAGCCATGGACGACTAGGCTAATGGGGAATATTTAAGATGAGTGTGAGGCCTTCGTCTGTACTGACTGAGAGCCAAAGGAGGAAAAGAGCAAAGTAGCATGTGCGGCCATAGGGAAGTTAGACCTGCAACTTTAGAGCTGAAGCAGTCTGTGCCATGGAAACTATGTAATGTGTACCGTGGCGATCAGCGCTGTCAAGAATCTAAGCTGATGGATGGGTATACTTACTGTAAATCTGTTATCTGCACAGTGGGATCAACAAAGATATGGCCTCCTGTATTTAGCACCTGGAGTCTAAAATGGTCAGTCTTTGGCTCAACAGTCAGAAGAGATTGTGAATTTTCAGCTGTTACACTGATGCTTCAAAGAAAATATCAAGATAATATCACCACCACTGTTGGTATGTCACTGCTCTGGCAATTGTCCCCATATGTGGATGTGATATAGAGAACAGTACAAAGTGAACAGAACTGCTTAAGTTAACATTTTGTATTTTGTGTTTTAATGACCTTATGTGTATTTTGTCACAATAATAGAATAGAATAGAAAAAAACAAGATGTGGTATAATAGGAAAAACCACTGTAAGATAACAAAAAATCACTATGGGCCCTTAGTATTATAGTAGTAGTATTTGCACATATAATTATATCTATAATGCAGCTCCAGTTTATTAGTATGAAATAACACAATACCATAATGTGCCTTAATGGCAGTATAGTGGTGCATTATACGTACTTGTTTCGGCAGTAGAGAGCCATGCACACTGTCCCCAGCAGGCTGATCCCTGTGGTGATGCAGGTGATGGAAAGCACTTGTCTCTTGTAAATTGCTTTACTCTCTGGAGAGACAAAACCCAAAAACAATGACTTCAATCCACAGTTTACTACCAAGCCAGTCCTAGTGGCTGCTGTTCCACGAATCGATTAGATTTAGTGACACTTAAAAAAACTGTAACAAAAGCACCAAAACACATTTAAATGCTTAACTGTACCCATTCTAGTGCAGTACAAAATGCACAGTCGAGAGGGAGAAAAAACATCTTTATATAACACACAACAGCAAGCTGTTAATGTTGCTGGTGAACCATGACTTTCTCTCAAGCATAAACACATTCACATAATGTCTGAGGGATTCATGTCATAATCAAAGATGATTCGTAGCCTATCTAAGATCTTGATAATATTTATTTTGTTTTGTATTGCACACTTTTTTTCAATCCTTTGCGAGTATGTGTACATGTTTATGCACCCACCTTTGTAGCGGAATATCTTAACCATGTGTTAAAACTAAAAGGGAAAGAAACGCTATTGACTTTAGGCCAGGTTTATATTAGTCAGAGGTCCAGTCGCTTCACACTGCCTCATGGTCTGAACACACCTCATTTAAAGAGTCACACACTCATAGTCATCTAGATCAGCTACCTTCACTACTTTATCAGCGTGTGCACTGGAAAATGGTACATACACAGGTCTTAACCTAACCTAGGTACTTTATCTTGTACCCTACGCCCTGTTGCACCAGGTGGTTTGCAATGCCTGATTTAGGGTAAACCCACTCCACAACTCCCCATCTGATCCTACAGGACTCCTAACCATGTAGGGAAGGTGTTGCAGGCATTTCTTCTCCTGCTGCTGTCTAAGGCTCTCTTCACTCCGTTGGGTCTTCCCACATCAACCAACCACTACCAAAGATAGTCCCATCCATTAGACTGTAGCACATATTAGTTGCAGAGAGACTGGCACTGATCTTTCCACTGCTCCGCCCCTTGTCCAAGTTTCACTGTAAACTAAAAAGTCAGCAGGGTCCAGTTATCACATTAGGTTGAACTCGATCATTGGTCTTAAAAAATCAGTTGATTGAGCATATGTCTGTGTAGATTATCATTTATTAAAGGAGAACTTCGGTGTAAAATGAAAATTGGCATGTTAAAACATCATACCGAGTTGGTATGTGTACTGAGGAGCAAAATTGATTTAGCCTGTTGCATTCAGAGTTTAACTATTTTTTATCGTTTGTCCCAGAATGCTAACAATGGAAGTGGTAGGTACCCTTAGACGAAGCATGACGACTACGCTATTTTTAAACCATTAAAACAGCTCGAAGAAACTCCACACTCCATCGGTAGTACAACAAAGGCTCTGGCATTGAAAACAAAGCACTGAGAATATTGTAAATGTACACAACGTTTATTTAAAAAACTGTTCTTACATGCAGTAGTTTGGAGTTTTTTCTCGTTGCCGCCATGATGAAAGTCCAAACAAGTCGATTGTACTACCTCGCCTCCTATTCTTCCTCCTGGTTCGTGTTCGTCAATCGACTTGTGTGGACTTTCATCATGGCGGCGACGAGAAACTACAGCAAGGTACTGCCTGTCAAAACAGTTTTATTAATAAATGTTGTGTACACTTACAAAGTTCTCACTGCCTTCATTTTAATGTCAGGGCCTTTGTTGTACTACCAATGGAGTGTGGAGTTTCTTCGAGTTGTTTTAATGCTTTAAAAATAGTGTAGTCGTCATGCTTCGTCTAAGGGCACCTACCACTTCCATTGTTAGCCTTCTGGGACAAACGATAAAAAATAGTTAAACTCTGAATGCAACAGGCTAAATCAATTTTGCTCCTCAGTACACATACCAACTCAGTATGATGTTTTAACTTGCCAATTTTAATTTTACACCAAAGTTCTCCTTTAAGGCCATGGTTATTGTATAGGTTTTGGGTCATAGGCAACTGGACTTCTTTTTTCCACTTGAAGACTTTTGACCTGTCAACAGAAAAGGCCTCCAGTGACTGAGGGTGGAGTCCCAGGTATGTAGTCTCCTGTGGTTGGACACTAGGGGTAGGGAGTGGATCTGGGACCTGCTGATAACACCTCATGCTTTTATTCAGTATTTTATTGAGCAGTATATCTACCCCCTCCACTTCTGTCTCCATCTACATAATATCTTTCCGCTCGGTGGAGACCAAACTAACTGGTGCCAAGATTTGGATCCCTACGCAAGTCATCTCTGCCCTTGGCCAAAACAACCTGGCTATATTTCCTTGACTCATCCCTATCATAGTATGCAAATTGAGTGGATAATTCGTCAGGCATTTCCATCCAATTGGCTCAAGATGCAGAGCAGCAGCAGCAGTAGTATCTCTACAGTTTATTTCAGCATCTCTGAAACTAGTATGTCTAACCAGTAAAATATCTGGAATAGTTTTAAGCCCTCTCACATCACTTGTGGATGCACAGGACATGTACTGATTTAAAGTGCTGTTTACAATGGTTTATGTCCTTATGCAGAAAGGCATTTCCTTGTCATGAGTTGCAATTTCAACAGCCTACTGTAGCCCATGTTGTTTCTATGTTGGGGGGCCACTAAAAGGGTACAAAAAGAGGAATGTTTATAGCAGTCATAAGTGAATTTATGGTGCTGATTAACAATTTATTATCAGCAGCCAAAAAAGAATGAATGTATTAAGAACACAGTCTGCCAGCACAGTTGCTATGTAGCTTTACACGCTTGTAAGTCATTCATCATTGGTCACAGTTCTTTTATAAACAGTAAATTAAGGCTAAATTAACCCAGATCCCTTCAAATAGGACTACATTGTATTACCCAGTTGAAAAGTGATTAATCCAATGCATGCCTTTTCACTGGGGCCTAAAGATCTGATCCTAAGATCACCCCTGCTGAATAACCTACCTAGGGCGGAGCCCAATACTGCCCAACAAAGGCAAAGTGCAGTAACTACGTGGACATTGAAACTGAGAAAAATGTCTTCAAAGTTGTCATACTGCCCAGTCAAGTGTTTTAGGCATAATAGTGGTAATGTTTTTATGTACTTTCTTACTAGGAAGAAGCAAGAGCCACAAAACAAAGGAGGTGTTATGAAATCAAGTTTTGAGTTTCCAAACTCAGTTCTGACAAAATATGTAATTACTGCCTTTTGGCTTTGTAGGACAGAATAGATGTCTCTCCAAAATATGCATCGCAGCATCCATTGTTCACCAAAAAACTGAACTAAACACAACTCAGACAAATCAACCTTGACTGTGTTAATGACAAACTAATGTAACTGTCAGACATGTTTAACAACAACCTGTCAAAATGTGCTACTGTATGAAACATCCTGGATCATCAAAAACACAGTAATTCCTCATTTAAAACAGGAACACTTTCTTCTGTCATTACTTTATTAAATTCCACTCACTGTAAACAACAACAAAAAATTAGAGTTGGCGACCAGATGCAGAATTTCAATTATGGGTAGAAGCAGGATTTCCAGGACAGTTTTGACAAAGAAATATGCACTGAATGAAGTAATATACATACCATAGTCCATTATACAATGATTACTTTTACAGATGATTTTAACAGATTAATGAAGAGGTTTCATTTTATGAAAACTTACCCATAAATTCAATGCCCAGATGTTCAGCTGCACAAATGGAGGCAGTGAGAATCCAGATGGTAAGGGATGCAAAAGCAAACAGGGACAGAGAAAAGAAGAGAATCTTTACAAATGCAGAATTTCAACATTCTGTTGTAGTATGAGATCCTGTCACATGTATGCATTTTGTTCTGTTATGTTTTATTTGACAAAAATGCAATGTGCATGTCTGAAAGTTTAAGATCAGCTCTGTAAGTAAAGTCTGGGAACAAAAATATATTCGACTATTAAAGACTTAAGGCAGGTCAATAACTATAAGTGACAATAGTCCAACCCTTAAGTTGGTGTCTGCGAAAGTAAGTAAATAATGTAACTCAGAAAACCTTGCAGAGAACTGAGATTTGAGAGAAGTTGGGCCCTTATGTTTTGGTGACCCTCTCACTTTGTCACCACCTCATGTTCGTCTATAGGAACAACACATAGGAACAATGGGGCTTTGCTCAATTACCCTTAGAGTTGCATAGAAATCCATTCCTACCAGACATCCTAAGAACATGACTAAACTAAAAGAAGAATGGGCTAATATTCTTCCTCAAATTCAAATTTATCAGGAGTTCTGTTTGAGGAGTTCTGTTTGACAATAAAGTACACTTTGACTTTTGACTTTGAGTATATTCCGGCCAAAAGAGGGTTAAACTAGTGATTAACCCCAAAGGTTTGTATATTTTTGCACGCAGCATTTTGGATGTCTGATGGAAACATAAAATGTTATAATTTCTTTTATGCTGTTAGCTTCAATCATGACAAAGACAAAGATCAAATCACATTTAGTGATCAAATAATGCAGGAAACTAGTCATTTCAAAGGGTTCACATATGTTTTAGCAGCACTTTAAGTCCAATCTAAGTTAAACTTAAGGTCTAAAACTTCTCTTGTATTGTTCTTTTTCTCCTACCAAGATCTCAGTTATTTCAGAGCAACAAAGACAAGACTGTTGTAAGAAGCAATAGTGTCCTCTGGAAAGCGCTGGCTATCCACTAGCGGACATTTGCTCACCATACGAAATTAGACTGATATGTAGCCTGACCATAGCCTGGTAAACCAGCCCCTCGTACTTCATTTCATTTTGTACAGAGGGTCTGGCCGTGCTGCCATTGACATTGCTGTATTAGGTACCAGACAATCCTAGCCAATTAGCAAACGGAGTGTTCGTGAGCAATGACGTCGATTTTGTATGCTACATTTGGATTGTAGTGTCTAGGCAGGCTAATTGCATATGTGACGACCAGACGTTAGCGATTGGGTAAAGGCAGAGCCACCTGTTTAAAACATCAGCAGAGTCCACACATCCAGGAAGAAATCGTTTCTCAATAGAGCACTGCCAGGCCCTCTGTACAAAATGAAATGAAGTACGAGGGGCTGGTTTACCAAGCTAGTCTGACCAGGCTACATGTATATGAGGATTGTCCTCATATAGCCACCCCGTTAGTCCTTTTGTTACAACTGTGGTTCAATTGATCATTTGGATTGATTGAGTGTTGGTATTGTTTTTAAATATTTTATAATTTATAACAAAAATTGACCTATCACTGAATGACACTTTCAATGACTAGTCTTCAGGGAGATCCAACCATACAATGACAGTGGTGAAAAAAAGAGAATTGAATGCTACACCACCCAAAATGTTTTATGCCCATGGACATGTGAAATGAATATTAACTAGAGACTACCTGTACGGATTTGCTAATCTCAAAACAAGTTTTGAAACAACCAGAGCATCTAGGAAGCAATAATGGAATAAGTGGCCCACAGGCATATTTTTTCATGATTTTTATAATCCTGCATTCTATGAAAAGATTAAGCAGTGAGTTTGTGAGGTCTGAAAGTATGACCAGTACAGCAACCTAGACATCCCTCCTTCCCTTCCCTACTCCTTTACTCCACTGTATGAGCATCCCAACACCACCACCCGTCTACTGATTGAGAAATAGCAACAGACTAAAGAGCATATTAGAGTGGGTTATTCTTATATTTGTTTGAGTATCTCCCACAAACTCTACAAGTGAAAAAAAACACTGTATGAGACTAGTAAATCTGACTTAAATGCAAAAGAACTTACTTGGATCTGACAAGATTGAGTCTGTTTTGGGGAGAAACTGGTCACAGCGTATACCCTGGAATCCTTCTTTACATCTGAAAAAAAAAGACAAAATATGAATTTAGCAAATATATCCGTGGCATCAGGAAAGCAAAACGAGAGTACACAAACAAGATAACCTCCCATTTCAAGGACAGCAAGAATGCACAGAGCCTATGGCAGGGCATTCAGGCCATCACAGACTACAAACCTGCATCACGAAGCTGTGAGAGCGACATCACTCTGCTCAACAACCTAAACAGATTCTTTGCACGTTTCGAGGAACAGAACACCACTCGCCCACAGAAAACACCACCACCTTCGCACGACCAGCCTCTGTGCCTGTCTGCTGCCAGCGTGAAGAGGACACTCTCCGCCATCAACACCCGGAAAGCAGCGGGTCCAGACAACATCCCTGGTAGGGTGCTGAAAGACTGTGCAGAGGAGCTGAAAGATGTTTTTACAGACATCTTTAATACCTCCCTGAGGCAAGCCATTGTGCCATCAGGCTTCAAAGCTGCCACCATCATACCTGTGCCAAAGAAATCATCCCCATCCTGCTTTAACGACTATCGTCCTGTGGCACTGACACCCATAATCATGAAGTGCTTTGAACGACTAGTCCTGTCACACATAAAATCCACCCTGCCCCCCAGCCTGGACCTGTACCAGTTCGCATACAGGGCAAAACGATCCACAGACGATGCAATTTGCTCTGCCCTCCACCCAGCGCTCACCCACCTGGACAAGAAAGACTCATATGTGAGAATGCTGTTCATAGACTTCAGCTCAGCGTTCAACACCATAATACCACAACAACTAATCTGCAAACTGGACAAACTGGGCCTCAGCACCTCCCTCTGCAACTGGCTGCTGGATTTCCTCAGCCAGAGGCCCCAAGCGGTGCGTGTTGGCAACAACATCTCAAGCAGCATCACCCTGAGCACAGGGGCGCCACAAGGCTGTGTGCTCAGTCCCCTCCTCTTCACCCTGCTGACACATGACTGCACACCAACCCACAGCTCCAACCACCTCGTGAAGTTTGCAGATGACACGACATTGGTGGGCCTCATCTCCAACGGCGACGAGACCCACTACAGGAAAGAGGTGGAGCTTCTGACCAGATGGTGCAGAGACAACAACCTCCTGCTAAACGTCAGCAAGACCAAAGAGATTGTTGTCAGCTTCCAGAGAGGCCACACTCAACACTCTCCACTGACCATCGACGGTGCTGCAGTGGAGAGGGTGAGCAGCACCAAGTTCCTGGGGGTGCACATCAGTGATGACCTCTCCTGGACCACCAACACTGCATCACTGGCCAAGAAAGCACAGCAGCGTCTCTACTTCCTGCGCAAACTGAAGCGGGCAAGTGCTCAACCACCCATCATGACCACGTTTTACAGAGGAACCATTGAAAGCATCCTCACCAGCTGCATCACTGTGTGGGGCAGAAGCTGCACTGACTACAACAGGAAGGCTCTACAACGCATCGTGAGAACAGCTGAAAGGATAATTGGTGTACCACTCCCATCCCTGCAAGACCTTTACACCACCCGCCTCACCCGCAAAGCCATCACAATCGTCAACGATACAAGTCACCCTGCACACAGTCTGTTCAGCCTCCTGCCCTCCAGAAAGAGGTACAGGAGTCTCCGCTCCCGCACCACCAGACTCACGAACAGCTTCATCCACCAGGCCGTGAGACTGCTGAACTCTCTCCCCTCCTCACCCTTACCCTCACCCTCAGCCCCAGACTGCTGAACTCTCTCCCCTCCTCACCCTCACCCTCACCCTTAGCCCCAGCCAGAAGAAACACCAGGCTGGCAGGAGAAGTCTAGGGATTGGACCATTGGACTCTCACCCAATTTAGTTTTGTTTGGTTTAGTTTTTAGCAACACTAGGTAACAGTAGCCTTAAGCAACTGCACTTTATTTATTATTTGCAATAACTTAGCTCAGGATTTGTCTTGTCTTGTGCACTTGCACTTTACTGTTGTTGTTGTTGTTGTTGTTGTTGTTGTTGTCTATGTAAACGCATAGGATAGTGAGAAACGTAATTTCGATTCCTTTGTATGTCAAGCACATGTGAAGAAATTGACAAATAAAACTGACTTTGACTTTGACTTTGACTTATGATAATGGCTCCACGGGGCAAGAGCTGCTAATGTAATGGATACAAGGAAGATAATACTGAATGTGCATTGAATTGGTTGTAATATATAAGACGTCAATAGACAATAGTCACAACCTTCTGTGCAAGTGGCTGTTACAGAAATCTTTAATGGTCTCTGTGAATTACCTGCAGTGTTTGTGTGATCCACTCAGAGTCTCAATGACGAAACACTCCCCGTCATTCAGGCAGTACGTTAGGTCTTTCTCATGGCATTGCTTGAAGTGCTCCGAGCGCAGAGGTGGTAGAGTGGGGGACGCTGTTGGGTAGAGGACAAAAAGGTGTAAAGAATAAGGTGTTATAAGAATTCATTTCAGAAAATGTGTAACGTTATGAAAACGTTAATCACTGTACAGCACTGTAACAATTTATACAGCATATTGTGTCTGTGTATAAATAATCAAAGCATAACAACCATGTAAACACTCCCCTAAATGTTTAACTGTGTGGTACATTACTTACACCACAGGCATACATTCAAGGTTTTACAACATGAGACAAGCACCAACAATTGTCTGCACTGACGAAGAACATCCCCAATTCGTTATAGGCACACATAAACAAAGTACACAAGTTTATGTACAAACCTATCTTTTATTAGGGATTTGGATGTTGGGTCGTCGAAATGCTACGAATGACCATAAACACCTCACTGGGATTTATATACGTAATAGAGGTTTATGGGATAGCAGAATTCATTGGAATGGTTAATATTGTAATATTTTATTGATGAATATGGCAGACGTCTGACTCCTTTAGAACTTAAAAGGACAGAAGGAAAAGAAATTCATAAATATTGTAGGCTATATGACAACAATAGAATAGAGACACTGGGTCCATAAAAGTGAAAACACAGAGTAGCCTAGGTTTGGAATTGAACTGCTTTTCAAAAAGCTTCAACTGAATATCCAGCCACTGACATTGAGACATTTTGCATTTCAGTTACCTTCAGGCACTGAGGAGAGCTTTTATATTTTTTGTGTGTGTGTTTATTCTGGTGTTTTATATAGCTCTTTTTTCTTTATTTCTTCATGTCAGCCTTTTTAATGTTGTGTTTTCTGACTTACACATCATAGTCCTTGCTAGTTTTACACCAGTGCAGTAGTCAGTCCCCTTGATGTTGGCCAAATGCACTTTCTCTGTCTTTGCACTCTGTCTATTCATGGCAAGGTCGGTCGTAGAGCCCTATGTCACACTACGTCCAGCCGTAACAAGCACACTGCAAGTGTGTTAGGCCTCATTTACATGGACTTGAGCGTGTACAGCACGTAACAAGTGTACAATATGTGTGTATGTGTGACAGAATATGCTTAGATCACGCGTGCAGTGTGAACAGTCTAATTTGTTAACGTGTTTGGTGTGAATGAGCCCTTAGCCAGTATGTGATTGATGCAGTTCTCATTTTCCCATAAAATGCCCACACTACGTATTCATTTGTGTGTCATTAGGATGGATTATCAAGACTGCAATGCACAAAGATTAGTTTTTGACTGCACAGACTGGGACATTTTTAAAAAGATACTCACCTACAACAGCACCATCAACAAAGAAAAATACACACAGAGGTGAGCAAACTATTCAAAACCAGGGACACTGCATACGAGGGAATAGGCCTGGGTCATCAACACAGCATAGCGCAGTCACACTCAGGAAGTGCACAACCACTTCACAGACACTAGGGACACACAATGCTTATGGCAGACTATTCTAGCCTTTATCATACACCTGCCTGTCACACTCTCCTGTGATGGTGATATCGCCCTTTTTGAAGCACTACACCAGTTCTAATCAAGGCTGAATCACAGAAACTGAACGACACAGTGCCAAGGAAAGGCAGGCACTCCCTCAGTGTGAACAACACAAAGTTAGTTGTTAATTAGGAGGTTCGGAGTTAATTGTTGATTCCAGACTGATTCAGCATGCACACTCCACTGCACATCAGCTTTATCACAAAAAAAAGCCCATCAGAATTTGCACTTTCTGCGGAAGCTGCAGAAAGCTCACCTTCCCTCCAACAAATTCTACAGAGGGACTACTGAGTGTATCCTCAGCAGTATCATCACAGTGTGGTTTGGGTACTGTGCTACTTTGTATGGGAAGGTCCTACACCAGATTGTGAGAATGGCTAAAAAGATCACTCGGGGCCCCTCTTCCCTCTATCTCAGACATGGCTGCCAACGGCTGCCTGCACATAGCTTTAAGTAAGACAGTATGTTTTATTTATAAAGCATATTTAAATACATTATAAACTACCCAAAATGCTGTACAATTAAAAATGAAAATGAAAATTGATCAGTATAAAATCAAAGAAATATTTTTACTCTGGGTAGGTAAGTAGACAAGAGAAACATCTGCCAGCAAAACAATGCATATAAACATAGAGCAGCTGGCAGTCAGCAACAAGCACAGGGAACTGCAGTTGGAATGTCAGAATGACAGCCCGAGTGAAAAGGTGGGTTTGGAGCCTGGGATTAAAAACACAGTGGTAAGGAACACACTTAATGCTAAAATGCATCTAGTTCCACAGCCATGGAACAGCAACTGCAAGTGCTCTGTCTCCTTTTCGTCTGGGACACGAGCAAGGGACATGTAAAAAGGATTTTATTTGTCTGAAGATCTAAGAAGGCTGTTAAATGCAGTTGAAAAGGATGTGTAATGTAAGCTGGGGCCTGCTCATTTAGAGCCTTACAAACAATCATTGAGCTTTAAAAGCAATCAATAGGCATTGCGAAAGACACAACAACAGCACATTCTTTTCACTCTTCTCCCTACTGCCAGGAGCAAGTAAACAACCCAGACCTCCAGAATGGGGGAAGAAAGCTTCCTACATGCAATGGGTGTGTTAGACAGCAAAACAAAATGCATGCTTGCATACTGCACATATACCACACTCTGCATTTTTTGTTGTGTGCTGCCACATTTCTACGTATCTACCTCACCATTATATTTTTCTAGCTCACTGCATGCTGTAAACGTAGTGCACCGTGACAGGACTGCTGTTGTTTTTGCCCCGTCTGTGTCTGTCTGCTGTCTGTTGTTCCGGGCACAGTCTCTGTCTTAAATGCACTGCTTTATGCAGTAACTGCACTATGTATGTCCCTATGTGTGTATAAGGAATGTGACTATTTCATGGTGTTTAAAATATGGCACCAATTTGGCCTGCTGGCCAATGTTTTGTTTCACTACAGTGTATATGGCTGAAATGACAAAACCTTATTTGACCTGTGTGTGTAACAAACATGCACAGCAGCGTACCAACAAAAACACTGGGAAAGATTATAATCCAAAAGGTTATGTTGTGTTGTTAAATTGCCACAAAAGGTTCAATGGCAGAGGCAGTTCTATTGGTAAAGGATCTGTATGGCATCAGTGAGGAATTACCAGTGCATGTAAACTAACAGTTTAGCGCACATACAAAATGACTGACAATAGGAAAAAAATATGGAGAAGAAATGAAAGTGGAGAGTTGTTTAAAGTCATATTGGATGGAAGGCAGTCAGTCAGGGAATCGGTTACGCCTTTAATCAATTACTAGACGAGTAGCTAGGAAAATATTCAAAATACTTCAATTTGCATTATTTGGATAAGTATTCAGAAAGTGAAGAGTTTTTTAATAGATGGGCACAATGGCATATAAAGACAGACAAAGAGACTAGGTATGAAGTGCAATACTAAACCATTCCTTTCAAACATTTGTCATTAAAATATTTACATTCTAAAAAGGCAACCAACAAAAAAAGCTAATTTAGAAAAGTCTTTCCAGATGGACAGATTTAAACAATGTCAACACAAAACGTATAATAATTCTATATTTGTTAAAACTAAATGAGAAATGAGAATGAGAAATGATTAACAATAAAATGAACCTCTAAAGGCAGCCTGTCAATTAGGTAATCAGCAAGCTGACCTGGAGCTAGGCCTAAAAAAGGATACCGATGCCACCTGACATTATGGGTGTAGCCATTGGAGACGTTAGAACTGATACATTTCAAAAGGCTGACAGTTTAAAGAGGAAGAAAGTTTAGAAAGTTGTTGAGAGAAAAGCACTATGTAGCATCTATGTTTAAAACCTTACCTGACATTTTGGTATGAAGATTTGTCTAATTATATTTTAAGTCAACATAAACATATTAGTGTGGGAACCAGACCCACATCAAGGAAGATGTAGTGTCTGGTGACGAGTGATATACTGCCTTTTTGCTTCAGCAACCACACCACACCACATTTAGTACAAGTGAAATAACACTAATGTAACTGCTTTACATTACACATAGATTACACTCTTATCCAGAGTGAACAGAGGGATACAGTTATTTAGGTACAGTGTTTCAGTTACAGTCCCTGAAGCAATGTAGGGTTAGGTGACTTGCTCAAGGGCACTTCAGGCATGGATGGGAGTGCAGAAGAGCACTAGTTGTTTACTCTCCCACCCCCATTTCTTCCTACTTGAATGGGATTCAAACTCTCGACCCTCCGATCCCCAAGACCAATCTTGATCACCATAGATGGCAGAAATTACAGTTGACTGAGCAGCAACCTCTGAGAGGTGGTAGTGTACTGTGATAATGAAACATCTAAGGGGCGTTGTTAAGCACAACATACAATTAGAAGAGAACATACAAAATGCTCCTGAATTTCGTTTAAATAATCAGGTTTTTCACAGGTGTGTACTTACAGACCTTGAGTCATTAAGCTGTCCTGTGAGTCAGAACCAAAAACGATGAAGCATTTTGTGTTTTTCTATATTAAGCACACCAGCTTGTTTAGAAACTCAGCTGTTCCTCTGGAGCTAATGGCTTGGTGGCCCTTGTCTAAGCAGTGACTGGCTCCCTGGCTCGTAGATCCTAGTCCTTAACTCGTGAAGCAGCAGATACAGCAGCTACCCTGGCACCATGCCTTTTGCTATACCAGCACCTGCCAGTGTGGCATGGTATGCGTCTCTTTCCTACACTATGACCTCTCTGAATGCCTTTAGAGCCTCATCCACTGGACATATCTCCCTTGACAATAGAATTCTATTTTCTGATTGGCTGATGAGGTGGGAATTAATTTTGTATAACTGGCTACCTTTGAAGTACATCTCAAAAATTTGAATCAGCGTTCCATATCAGTGCACTTATGAATGGTAACCATGACAACTCTCATAGCCAAATTATAACGGTTAAATGCTCTACTTTTTCTTAACAGATGCTATAAAGTAGCAAATCAACCATTTATTTCTGCAGTTTATGCATATAAAACTAGATCATAAATACAAATGGTATAGGATCTAAAAGGAGTTCTTCGCCTCCACCTTGCCATTATTTCCACGGAACTGGTCACCTTGTTGGCCATTATCCCTTACTAAATGGACAGCATTGTGATGCTGTGTTCCCTTACATTCCAGTGTCTGCAGCCTAACTTGAGTTTACTTTCCTTCATGGTTTGCTTGTGTGCATATTTTCTTTTGAAAGGGGTTGCTCATGTGGTGCTGATTAGCCAGGTAAAGCAGCCCTTCATACTTAATTTAATTTTGTACAAAGGGTCTGGCAGTGCTTTCATTGACATTGCTGTATTAGGGAGAAATTTTACCCAGCCAAT
Organism: Coilia nasus; assembly: GCA_027475355.1. Taxonomy (NCBI): domain Eukaryota; kingdom Metazoa; phylum Chordata; class Actinopteri; order Clupeiformes; family Engraulidae; genus Coilia; species Coilia nasus. The sequence goes on along the minus strand of CM050204.1, from coordinate 18,944,949 downwards.
CAGTGAACAGAGGGAGTGTTTGTGAGCGATGTGTGTTGACTTTGTGTGCTAAATTTGAACTGTAGTACGTAGGCAGGCTAACTGCATACATGCTGACCAGACGTTAGCAATTGGGTAAAGGCAGAGCCACTTGTTTTAAACTTCAGCACAGTCCACACCTACAGGAAGAAATTGTGTATCAATACAGCACTGCCAGACCTGTGCAAAATTAAATGAAGTAGGAGGTGTTGGTTTACCAGACTGGGTGCTGATTGGCTGCAGCTGTACCTGGGAGTGCGTAGGCCTTGTTTTGTTACTGCACTGATGGTGCTGAATGTGCATAGCGTGGCACTTGGGCAGGCAAAATCCATTTGGTAGTCTGCAGTCTATGCGCAGTCTACACCACTAGCTTAGCTTAGTTTGTTGCTGGAATCCAGAATATCCACATAGCATATTGTTTGCAAAAGTGATTAAAAAATCTGTAATTATTTCCCTAATTACAAATTGCAATATAAATTAAGATTTAGATTAAGAAATGTAGAGCAGTGGTTTTGCTACATGTATTGCAAGCAGGGCTGGTACTACAATAACACACTGCATGGGCACCAAGTGCCAGGGGGGCACCAAAAACATCAGGCTAATGAAAAAAGACCTTAACAATCATACTTTTTAATTACAAATTAAAAATATGTGCTGTGTTAATAGATATGAGCAATGCAAAAGCAGAGGTTGGTAGTGAATGATTGAATTAACGCCAACTTGGTAAGATGAACTTTTCTCAGTGCCTTGAAGATGTGGCAAGACAGCTAGTGAATAAGGTTAAATAGATTAGTGAATGAGGTTAAAACTAAGCAGGCCTCAATCAAGGAAGATGTACAGTTATTTGTGGATGGAGTAACCATTACAAGCAAAACTGTTTACACTGTTAATTCCCTTCTGCCACAAAGATGATGATGATATATTTCCTACCGTGCACTTTAACAGAAAACCAGTAGAACTGAAAGTGGATACAGACGTTAGGTGCAGTGTCAGGTCAGCAGGCCTGTTTGCACAAGGAGAACAAAATGAGAGACTCCACTCATCACAGGGAATCAACTTGGTAGCTTATGGAGGCCAACAAATCCACACAACTGGTTTAGCCATACTTTCGTGCCACTTGGCAGGCAGAACATACCCCCTGCACGTCTTCATAATGAAACGAAATGTACAGGTGCTGCTGCAGGTCTTCGCTTGGGCTTAATCACTTTAAACAAAGAAGTCCATCACCTAGCCATTAATCAGGGAACAAATGTCTTACAAATCTTCACAGAATATGCAAACCTGGTCAACTTAGATGTGAGTATTCCAGTCACAGACATGGGGTGGGTATCATCTACGACATCAGACTGTGAATTGGAACCCAGTGGATCTGAATAAAGCCCTTAAACGTCTGCATCATTCCATGCATACCACAGAAGAGATGGCTGCCCCAATGCCCAACTCCACAGTTTTCTCTGTCCTTAACCCCCAGTTTGTTTTGGCAAATCTCACTCAAGCACAAGTCATCCATGCTGATGACTTGGCTCCCCATTTGACCGGTTCCATTTTCTTAGAATACCGTATGGAATTAACTCAGCCAGTGAGGTGTTCCAACGCGTTATGGAGCAGATCTTCGCCGGCTACCCCTGCACTGTCATTGTGGATGACATAATTGTCGGCAGGAAAGATGGAAAAGAACAGCACCTCAGAAAAGTGCTTGATTGAGCGAGAGAAGGAAATCTGAGGCTCAACCACTCAAAATGCTAATTCTGACTTAAAGAAGTCTGTCATGTTGGACATGTGTTCACAAGTGAGGGATTGAAGCTAGATCCTGCAAAGACATAAGCAATCAGTGACATACCCATACCTGCAAATGTCACTGCACTTCAGTGCTTCTTAGGGATGATTAACTATCTAAGAAAAGTTCATTCCCAATTTCAGTGAGCTATCAGCCCCCTGTGTGAGCGGACATGCAACGATATCCAGTGGTGCTGGCTGAAGCACCACCAGGAGGCATTTGTTGCTTTGAAACAAAGCCTGTCCAGCCCACCCACTTCACGATACTATGACATCTAAAAATCCATCACACTGACTTGTGACGCCCCACAGTATGGACTTGGGACAGCATGTCTTCAGGAGGGGGCTCCAGTTGCCAACAGACTGAGATGCACTATACGCAAATTCAAAAGGAGCTGTTGGTAGTAATCTTTGCATGTTCAAAATTTACTACAAGACTACAAGTACCGGTAAACAGATTTAGATCGAAACTGATCATCAGCCATTAGTCACAATACTTAACAAGCCTATACACTCAGCTCCAGTCAGACTGCAACGTATAATGCTGACACTGCAAAAGTACAACTTTGACATCTTGTACAAAAAAGGGTCACAGATGTACATTGCTGACACTCTGTCACGCCCCCAGAATGACAACAGAGCAGCGCATTGCTGAAGTAAGTGACTTACGATTATGTCAATTCAACACATCTCTTCGTTCATACTCACTGAACTAAAGGAACATACTGCTTCAGACCTAGTCCTGCAAAAGCTGTACTGTCATACCAAATGGCCTCTCAAAAAACTCAGCTACTACCAGAGATTTGTCAGTATTTTTCCTACAGAGATAAACTGGCAATGGATGATGGCATTATCATGAAGAGCCCAAAGACAGTCATTCTGAAATCATTGCAAAAGGACCACATCACCATTCTCCACACAGAACACCCAGGTACAGAATCCACTAAACGCAGAGCGTGCAGTATTGTGTTTTGGCCCACCATGACGAATGACATTGACAAAGAAACAGCTGCGTGTCCCTTGTGTAACAGAACAAAACGTCACCAACAGAAGGAGCCACTCAAGCCACATCCAGTACTTCACCTACCCTGGTCAACTGTAGCAACCGCCATCTTCAAGTTGAATAGCAAACACTATCTCGTCATAGTTGATTCCTACTCAGGTTGGTTTGAGATTTATATGCTCTGCCAACTGCCAACATTGTGATCAGAAAACTGAAAAGACACTTCTGTCCATGGCAGCCCACATAAGGTCCTCTCAGACAACGGCACCCAGTTTACCAGCCAGTGCTTAACAGACTTTGCTTTAGATTGTCTTAGATTTTGTTCATGTAACAAGCAGCCTAGGATACCCACAAGTCAACGGGCTAACTGAATGTGCTGTTAATAATGCTAAGCAGTTGATAGAAAAGTCAAAGAGAGATGGAATAGACATCTTTCTCAACCTGCTCAACCTACGCAATGTACCACATCACCACCCACTTGGCTCCTTAGCTGAAAGACTGATGTCAAGGAAAACACAAACCACCCTACCTGTAAGCAAGAAACTGCTGGGCCCAAAATCCTAAAACAATTTACTGGTCAAGGCAGGAATTGTCCATAAACGCCAGTCACTAAAGCAATCCTATGACAAGTCAAGCAGACCCCTTCGCTTTAAATAGTCTAACAGTTGTCAATGTCTTAAACTTTAAAGTGATATGTTCACAGTATTTACCTTACTTCTTAAGATTTTTATTTTAAAATTAAGTTTTAATTGATAATGGCATTGTAATCCTCTGTTAATGCATGTACATATATATATATATATATGTATAGAACATGCTTATATAGTATTTATTTCCACTGTAGTAAACTAAGAAAGGGGGATGTATAACATTCGTCTGTCGTATGCACATGTGTGCAGTTCAATCTCTCTCTACTAGTATGCCCAGTCTAGGTCACCTGCATGTATGTTATCTCTGTGCAAGTTCTTATGTAAAGTTCTTCGTGAGGAATCCCAAACCCATTGTTTTGCTCATCCTTCAACAGACTGCATACAAGAGAACTGGACAAAGCTTCTGAGATGTCACGCATAGACTTTGTCACAGACCGGATGAAGCCTAAATGGAAAGTTCCAGGCAGCACTATCTTTGCCAATTCATTCTATGATGGTCTATGTAAATTACTTAGGATTTAAAACTAATGGATTCTAAATAAAATCACCTCCTTCAGAGTTATTTTAGACCTGAAAACTACCAAAACAGGCACTAAATACGTTTATATTTGCTCCGAAAGATGACTTTTTAACACAGGAGTCTATGGGAAGTTGCTCACTTTTGCAGCCAGCCCCCAATGGACATGTGAGGTATTGCAACTTTAGAACGTTCAGTTTTGGCTTCACAGCCTGGGTTCATATCCTGGGATGTTGCCGCTTGCAGGCAACTGTGTTTCGACTTGGTTTCGAGAGAGCATCATAAATTGCCATTGCTTTCTGCCATCAGAAGTCATCAGCAAAATGCATCATGCATGCTAAACTCATTGGCTTTAACTGTTTATGGTTGAAAGTGAGCAACTAAATTTAAAAAGTAATGCATAACAGAAAAGACCATAGATATTCACCTGAGGCTTAAGCCGTAAATGCATTAGATGCATATAAACAGTGTTCCTTTAAACCTTGCCTAAGTTATCTGACCTTAAGCTCATGTACAGAGTGGATTAATAGCCCAGGAGAGTAGATTGAGAGAAATGAGGATGCATGTTAAAACATGTGAGAAGTAACAAGTATTACAAGTAAAACAACTGAACATTGGAATATAAAGAAAGTACGGGTATAAAAACTGGAGTGTGGAGAAACCATGCATTTACTGTAGGCAACAGAACATTATGGTTTGGACTTAACTCAAAATTCAATTTCAACTCAAAAAGAGTTTTTGTCACATGCTTAAATATAACAAGTGAATGAATAAATAACTTCAAAACATTTTTTGCACACCTAAAAATGCTGTTTGTTTCAAAAAGGATTCACTCGCAAGTCATTGCCAAGGTGAAGAGTATTGAAATGGTGATTCATTAAAAATCTCTTTTCATTCTGTAGCCTTCTGATAGCTCTACCAAAGTGTTGCCAAGTGCTGAATACAGTGAATGTAACGCATTAGACTAGAATTTCTCATTTTATACTTTATCTTGGTTTTACAGTACACGAGTTGACAGTCATTAACATTTATGAAGACATACAGAATTCGCAATCATTATACATAAACATAAACTAACTGCCTATTTTGATGGAATAGCCATTGGACTGTGGAGAGTTTTTTTTTTTTGCCATTGTGTTCAGAGACACAAAATGATGATTAAAATTGAGTTACCTTTTGCAACTAATTAATTAATCTTGTCAACATGTAAATATTATTGATGTTGGATCAGACTCTCATTCATGTATATATTTCCACTTCGAAGGGCGTAAGTGCTGAAGCTGAAATATAGCTTCTTTGCGGGGTCAGCCTCTAGGCTTCATGGTAAGATAATACAGTAGCGCATCAGATAGAGCAAGCAAGTTCATTTACAACCTACACTGCTTTTTTGTGCAACGCTTTAAGCTCTTCATTGACACAAGACCTGCGTATCTACCTTCTTGAAATGGTTGGTGTATTGTTTCTCTGTTTATCTACCAGTGAGTCTCTCCATCTGCTGATTAAAACCTACTGAGACTATTATAGTTATCACAGAGCTGTGAGTGATATGAGGGCTAGAGGCTGGTCTTTCTCTGAGACAGCTCTAATTTTAGCTCTGCTGCAATGCAGGTAACACCACAGCAAGACTGCCAGAACAAAGCATAAAGATGCATATTTTGGATTTGGTGTGTTTAACGGATATTTTGTTACTCAAAATCCAAGTATCAGTTTTATATTTATCTGACACTATCAACACCAACATATTGACACACAACAATAATAAATGAATCTGAAATGTGTACATTTCGCGTTGTGTTAGCCACATAGAGTTTTTCTCTGTTATTTAGAAAAGAGAACAAGGCAATTCGTCCTCATTTCTCTCTCTCTCTCTCTCTCTCTCTTTCTCTCTCTATGACGAGTTCAGATGCAAAACACTCTAAATCCACCTGACCAACTTTTTTTAAAGAGCATTTTTTTATCAGGCTCTTATCCTCACTTTCAGTAATTTAATTTTAAAGGCAAGGTTATTATTTAGTGAAAAAATATATTTCGGCCAATGGTCTTTTTTTCACAAAAACTTCTAAATCCACCTCTTCCACATACAAAATAACTGCAAAATCACTGAAGATGCAACTGAGAACACTGAATGACCACTAACCCTCACTTGTCTTTCACAAATGTCACAAATGTTGTCACAAATGTCTTTCATTTATACCCATATTCAACCCTTTTTTCGGATGGGACCTGTGATCATGAGCTAATCCAACCCCATTTCTCTGTAGCCACAAATCTGCCCAGTATGAATGATGGCAAAGTGAAGGCCCAAGTATATCATAAAAACAAAAGATTCATACTTGAGGTGACATGATTTGATGTTGGTTTCTGATTGGTTCTTGGAGCATAGAGGCTTTTGCTGCAAAGGGCAGTTTTTGCCTACAAATTAATATTTAGGATTAGGTTGACAATGGTATTTATTGTTTTTTGGAGCAAAATCATTTGATGTACATATACTATGTGTGGAGGGTTTTCACTCCACACTGTTATCTCTAATGATGGCATTTAGAGGGTTTTATATTTTAACTCTTGATATCCTGGCTCTCTAAAAATACAATTTGTTATTCAGTTTGTCCAGTACACACACTCCTAAACAGCTTGGCAGAGTCAAAAAAGAGTCAAAATCCTATTGCCTCACTCTTTCTCAGTGAGTACAACAGTAGCACTGGTCAACATTAAAGATGTAAACAGGTCACCGGGGATCAGGATCTGAGTTAAGGCTTCATGCTATGAGCTGAGGTTAGGGTTAGGGTTAGTCTACAGGATTACCACAAAGAAGCAGTACCTAGCAACAATTCTGTGTCTGAAAATGTATCACAGCTAAAGCTTTCACTATGAACTCAGGGGCAGAGACTCATGCAGGCAACATGCAAAACAACAATGACCTTGTCCACCCTGAGAAGGTTGACAATGTGTAAGACAACATTAAACTGTTTTTCTATTTTTCCATGTTTAATGCATTGTCTTGTGCTACAGTCCTAACACAGAGAGAAAATCGGTTATGTCTAAAGAAATAACACAAAAGAATTCACTTAATGGAAAGCAAGCTGTTTCCAGCCTCTTATCTCTAATCTTTTTTTTATCTTGTAACAACAATCATAACACAGTGGCTAAGCTGACCAGCTTACATGTATTACACTAAGGTTTAACCACAGAACAACCTCATGTTTCAGATCATCAAAGCATGCAAATCTAAAATAAATATCATGAACAGTTAAAAAAGAATAGGAGTTTTCCCTCTACAAAATAATAGGAAGTGTGGTTTGTGTGTGTGTGTGTGTGTGTGTGTGTGTGTGTGGGTGGGTGTCTGTATGTATGTTCACATGTGCAAATGCTTGTGTGTCTCCATCTACCTCCTGTGTCACTGCATGTGTCATCAGCTATGATGCATCAATTGGCAAAGGTGTCCGCGTGGGAATAACAAGGGTATTAGACAAGGCAGGGCATGAGAAGAGGGGAGATATATGAGCAAGGTCCAGGTGTGTTTACAGTTTTATTATTATTATTAATAATAATTTTAGAGTAATTTTACTCTTCTTTACTAAATACTGCATTTGTTAAGAGTGAGCAATTCTGTGAGCAAATTAAGCAATTATTGTTGTGTTTAGATCTCCTCCCATGCTTTATCTGAGTCTCACCAAATCAGGCATACATATTCACCAGACTGTTCTGTTGATGCAGCTTTTTGGATTCTTTAAACCAGATCTTTCTGAATGTGCTACATTGTACATCATTCCTTGGATGCACACCAAATTCAATCCTTGCAGGCACTCAAGAACTGCTGAAGCTTGACATTTGAAATTGAGTAATGGTCAATCAAATTTCAGAAGTCAATATTTGCCAGCTGGAAAGGCTGATCATAAAACTCTAATTTATGACAAGTAATTGAATACATACCAAACCCCATCCATAGGGGAGGCTAAAACCGGCACATATCAACTTGATATGAAAATGTAAAATTTGGTGTATACATATCTTAACCTATTTGATGTCATTTGTTGGTGTATCAGTTTGCTCCCTCATCAAAGTGACTACTAACAGCCAAACAAGTAAATTATATCAATTTTCTGGGACCTGCTGTTTTATTTTGGCTCACAAATGCAATTGCCTCAGTTCATCAGTTGTTCAATAAACAATTTGTATTTATTTTTAAACTCTTCATGGTGGTACAAGCAGCATATGTTTTGGGATTATTTCACATTTTGTGATTGTGAATTAAAAAGCTGGACAGATCCTGTTGCCTTCCTCTCTGCATGTGCATATGCACGCTTAGCGGAAATGCTGCGAGTTTGCCTCCTTGGCTAAGACCAACAGGGTGCAGCTGACAACATTGAGAGGGGTGTTAGTGAGCTTATTAGAGTCACAGTGCTGTCAGCTCTCCCCTGTTCTCTGTCCCTTGAATGCAGACACACATACAGACACACAACAGCTGACAACATTGTTTTGTTTACAGCGTTCTGATGAAGCATGCACACACACACACACACACACACACGCACACATACAAAGCTGACAATATTGTTTTACGTTGATTCTAGTGACATACTGTATTCCCTCTCTCAAATGTGCACCCATGCACACACATGGTCCACAGAATTCAGATATTTATTACTTTCAATTTCTTGGGTACTTGTTGGTAGTCACATATTGATGACTTTGCATGTGTGGTGTGGTTTTATCAGTATTTGCTGAGATGTTAAGTTGTTGATAAATTAAGATGTTAATAAATTGTATCAAATGTTTTCAAAACTTCTGGATATTGTGTGTATTATTTTCAAATGTTTTTGCAAAGAGTAAACGCTTTGACTTAAGGACTTTAATGACTACAAATAACATGTTTTTTAACATAGTCATAGTACATCATGTAATGTTCATTTCAATACTTAATGTAAATATGGTAGTCATGCTTTTAAAATGCAATTGATGGTTCTTAAAAGAACTGTTTTGAAATGGGTATTCACAAATCAGGTTGCCAGGCAACAGCTCCCTCATTGCAAAAATAGGAAATATATGCCTGCCTGACATCGAAGGCCTCCTGTGTTCGGTTGTTGCTACCCACTCTTGTGACTGGCTGTATGCCAGCAGCTTTGCTGTCTGCAGATGGTGCAGATGGTCTTGGTGAAGGTTGTCTGGTGGACTGCTTGGTGATCCTCCCCATTAAGTTATGGAGGACGGCGCAGGTAGCCCCTTACACAGCCATCCACATTTGCAGGGCTGAATCAAATGTCTCCTCCTGTGTGAATACACCACTGGAATGTGAGAATACCAAATGGTATTATCGACAGACAGGCTTGTATGGGACAACCCGAAAGTTGAAAGTCCTGCACCTGCCACACGGGTCGGTTCTTGGCAAGGGCCAGATGAAGTCACAGTGCAGCAGGAACACCTCATCTGCAACAAACACAAACCGGTGCAGTGCCAAACGCTCAGCGCCCAGTAGCAGAGCATCGTGTGGCAGGCCAAGGGTCCCATCCTGCAATACCCGGCCAAATAAGATGGAATTGGGCAGGACTGCTGTCATCAGTGGCTCTCCCATAGCTGCCGCATCAACCACTCCACCGCTCAGAAGCAGTGCTGTGAATTCACCACTGTCTGTCAGGGGCGGTAGAGGGTTGGCAGCATTGTGATCATCAAAGGCCCAATCATCAACAGCAAGCTGTGAAATTTCTCCCTGTCCAGCCTGAAGTAGCACTGCAGCCTCCCCTCATCTAGGCACAGCTCCTGCCCCAGCTGATAGGATTTGCTGTGTTGATGCTGGCGCTGAAGGACATTGTGCACCCAAATCCTAACCCTCTATCTACCTCTTCTTGATAGGTACAAAACAGCAGCACTTAATCGTATTGAAATTGAATTTCCATATTGAGTTTGACACAATATGGAGAAGTAGAAGTATTTCTAGAACACGTTTTTGGTCTCCGGTACAGTAAAAAGTTTGTTTTAAGTGGGAATGCAGTTAGTTTGCTCTCCATACCACTGATCTACAAAGGGCATTTACAGTAAACCGAAGCCAGTCACTGAAATTGGAACAAACAAAGTATTGTTAAAGCATAATGCTACAGACAAGGGAAAGTAATTTAATTCTCACAAAGTGCCTTTAAAGGCAAACCGGAATACAGCTTGAAGTTTGCATTTGCCATCAAATAAAAGCTGTAAAGCCGTCTATGTATTTAGGATAATTATGCCAATCTCATTGATCAAAAATGTAACTTTTCTTCAGACTCCAGTCCTGGCAGCTGCTGCGGCATCTGTTTGAGTCAGTGTCAATCTGTAGGCTGAACTACTCATTGCCATCAGTATTAATACTGTTTTTACGTGGTGAAACGCCTGCTTCTCTTGCCACCTGAAACATGGGCAATCATGGGGAAGCACAGATCTCATCTTGGGGATGAATAATGTCTGTGAGTCAGAGCAGTTAAAAAATGGAATGTAGGCCTATAATTTTTTCCCTGCACATGGAGCACAATTCATTCAATCTTTATTCTTTTTTGTTAATAGAAAAAAACTGTTAGTCAAGCTAAAATAACTAACACAGAGATCACATCAATGATTGTTACAACACAGTCATTGATGTGATCTCTACGATATCGTTACTTAGAAGTGGGCTCTTTTATTGTGATAAATTTTAGTTTTTTTTTCACTCAAAGGCACACCTGCAAGATGGCTAGAACCGCAACAATTTGAGAATAGAAGTTGAAAGAATTTCCATCCAATGTCCAGTACACAATGCCAGATGCTTCATATCTCATATTTACATCTTCATGCACACCCCCCACCCCCACCCCCAAATAAAACCCACAGAGACTTTCTTTGGATTCTAAATTTTCTCAAACAGCATAGCAATGTTGACCACAGGATTTCTGAAACAGTCACTTTTTGCACTTCTGCCACAAATAGCCCTGGCCAAGTAGCTGGTTTGTTCGCACCCTGTATAACATGTGATGTGTTGTACTAAACATACGCACCTCAAAAACATGGCATTACATCTGTCTTTATTGTCAGCAGAAAGTGAACAATTTACTGTAGTAAGGTTTAGGCACTAATTTGTTGTGATATTTTTAGTGGGAAAATTGTATTTGGTTTGTAGTTGGTTTGCAACCACCAGTTGGTTAGTTAACAGCAATCACATAATGACTATAGATAAAGTAACCTCAATGTTGCATAAGACTCTATTGGTTGGTGCAAATGAATAGTAGTCATTTTAAGGAATCATCTAAACATTACTAAAAATGCCACTCTGTAGTTTTGCTAAAAAACATTGGTCAGTAGAGACCCACCATAAAAAATAACCTTCCACAGGTGAAACTATATTATTTTCCCTAAAAATAAGTAAACAAAACATTTTCAGCATAAACGCTTCCCCAGTCAGACTGATGTTATTGTAACTGATAACAACATAACAAATAAATAACCTAGCAACTTAATAATTATACAGTACAGCCATCTGTATTACACTAATCGTTTCTAGTATTGTGCAGGAACACCCCATGAGAAACCAAAAAGTCTTTAAAGCTTCAAAACCTCCAAATGTTTTCAGCTATTTTAATCAGGTTTTGTGTTTACAAACATGTATGCTTTATGTCCTGTAGTCTTTGCAAAGTATAATTTCACAAAGTTACATTTTGGCTGATATCTCATCAACACAGAAAAAGTCATTGGTGTAGTGTATATCAGTCCTTTAATACAAGAATTTGTGGATAAACAAACACAGCTCTCCATTCATCTGCAGTCCAGCAAGTATTGCCCCTACCAATATGGCAACCACATTGATGTATGTCACCTAGCAGAACTCAAGAGACAATATGGTATCTAGGTTACTACATATATATCTGTGATTATGACAATGAAATCTATAGTTGCTTAGCAACTGAACCCTAAAGGGAAAAAAGATGATGAAGAGGATTATGTTGGTTGAAGAGACAGTAATGATGAAGGTGGCGCTAATAGCAGTTGTTGCAAGGTAGAGCTGTGTGTAAACAGCATAGCAGTGAAAATTCGGATCAAGAGTGGGTCGTTTAAGCAGTGGTCTGATTATGTCATTTTTAAAGCAGCTTGGACGGAGCGGTTAATATTAATTCAACATTTAAGATTATTTTATTACATCTCATTATACTTGTATCAGAGAGGTTTTTTTGCTCCTCAAAAAATAAATGATAAATAAATAAATAGTAAGTGTGTGTGTGTGTGTGTGTGTGTGTGTGTGTGTGTGTGAGAGAGAGAGAGAGAGAGAGAGAGAGAGAGAGAGAGAGAGAGAGAGAGAGAGAGAGAGAGAGAAGGAGGGAGAGAAAAAAAGTGTTGTAGTGCAAAGGCTGTCTTAGGTAGTGTTCATCAGTCTTATCGCCTAGTGGAAAAAGCTGTTTTGGAGTCTGGTGGCAGCAACTGAAACAGTCCATGACTAGGATGGCTGGGATCTATAGAGATTCTTCTGCCCTTTCTGATTAGAGGGTATTCTCAAGAGGGGGATGCCAGAGAGGAGACCCAACAATGCAGACAAGCTGGAAGCCGCCATCTAAGCAACCTGGGCCTCCCTCCTGTCTCAGCAGGGCCACATGCTGATCGCCTCCACGCCACCCCGCACTGATACCATGACTCATGCACAAGGAGGACCAACCACATACTGACAGCATATACATGGACATACTTTTCAGAAGGATGACATTTCTGTATTAAAAATCCAAATGCTTCATTGGTGATATTCCAATGTTCTACGTTTTGATTTTTCATTAGGCCTAGCTGTAAGCTGTAATTCTCAAAATTAAATCGAAGGCTTCAAATATTTTACTTTGTGTGCAATGAAGCAGTATTATTTATGAGTTTCCATTTTTTTATTCAATTAATGGAATCAATTACACAATACACACAATACTCAAATTAGTAACAGGACGGTGTTATTTCCCAGAAATGTATTTACATAAAACAAACATAACAGGGAACCCTGCAAAAGTGATAGGACCTCACGTGTTCATGTATTTTTCCTTTCCTGCTATAAATAAGACCTCTAAACTGAGCTATAGAACAGCTGTGAAGACTCTGCAGTTACCATAGATACCGTCGTAAAGATGATGGAGGTGTGTGAGATGTGGTATTACCATGGCGATCAGTGCAGTAGCAGAACTTGGCAATCAGTGCCTCCCTTTGAGGCACCTGTTTCATGTGTGATCTCAGAACTGACATTTATTGACAAAGTATGTTGACACACAAAGACTTTGTATATGCTATCAGACACATTAACACACACACACACACACACACACACACACACACACACACACACACACACACACACACACACACAAACACGTAGGTAATATAGGGTGATAGCGTAAACACCAGAGGCAAAAGAGCAGATTATCTGGTATCCCGCGAGCCTGAGTTTGACACCCCTGAACTACACTATCTGTTTTGCACATGCACATAATGACGAATCAGGAAGAGGGCTGATTTGCCTGCATGATCTGTACCATACATATGGCACTAAAATGCTTGATGGCAGAGTAAAACTTTGGACGGTTTATTTCATAGATACAGTATAGTTACTATATATATTCACTGAATTTGACAACAGTTAAAGTAAAAGCACACAAACCGTTTCAGTTCCGGCAGATGCTGTGAGATAAATTGTCTTATCTGACTGTTTATCGCAGTATACAGCGTGTAAGGATCAAGCATTTCAGTGCCTTATGTCTGGTACAGATCGTGCAGCCAAATCGGCCCTTTTCCTGATTCGTCATCATTATGTGCATGTACTTACAACAGCATGGGAGAAGAAGGTGCTCCCATGTCTTAGTTTTAGGATATGGTGCATGGCAGTACTTCCTAACTGGTGTGGCCTAGGGACCTATAAATTACCATCACCAGCAAGTCACAACCGAAATTTTCAAACCAACTTAGTGAGCCTCCCACCCCATAAAATAAGAATATTACAGTAACATACACAGGACTATTTAATCTCTGTCACCTCAACACATTTACACTAATGTAGCGTCCTGGCATTACACCTGATATGGTAATCTTTTAGTTTTAGTTTTTTTTCTTTCTTTCTTTCTTTCTTTCTTTTTTTTTAACTACAAGCTCCGCGACCCACTCAGAACCCACTTTTGGGTCCCGACCTACCAGTTAAGAAACACTGGTGTATGGGAGCGCCTACCAGAACAGGAGTAGCAAAGGCTGCGTCCAGAATGTGAAGAAGCCTTATTTTCCCTGTCTAGGTGTACAAGTTCTGATTTTTGGCCATTGGAGCTTTTATGACTTTTTGGCTGGCTTAACTGTATAGCAGTCTACTCATGAGAGACCATCCTGCTTTAAACTATATAGCTGACCAGTCCACATTATCATTATGTATTTGTTCATTGATGACACCATGCAAGACAAAGTGCATCGATTCTTACTTAAGTGCTTTTTAAAGAGACACACACACTGAAAAGACTACATGTATGCTATTGTTTTAAAGGTAAAAGAATCATACACTGGCAAGTTCTCCAGCTCTTCCACATGTCGGGATCGTGTAAAAAAAAACATATTTCCAACTTGGTATACCATACTTTGATTCCAGTGTTATAATAATTCTGTTATAAATATAAAAGTTATATAAGAATGATATAATAATGTAATGTAATGTAATATAATGTAATGATGTGTTCTCATATTTCAGCCATTTTTGAAATCCTGAAACTTGCTGTGAGTGATTACAGCTGTGACTGACATAGCTAAATCAGCTATATTTACAAAATTTAGATTATATGATTTATATTGAAGAATTATCATTCTTGGATGTAATTTGCAGGCAGTAATTTTTATCGCAAGCATCAAGCCTCAGAACAATCTACATACACGCAACTGTTTTGCGACTGCTGGCTTTCTGACTTTCCATGACGCCACTGCAACCTTTTTTGGGTAGCATCTTATTTTGAATGTGGCTGCATGAGACTTTCTGACATTAGGAAGTTGCAAAAAATTGACTTGCGCCTGGTGTTCAAGTCCTACAATTCTTCTCATGCCGTAGTCCTTCTGAGGTACAGTATCTATACATGCTGTGCTATTGTCAAGGTCTCTCCAGATTCTGCCATGCAGTAAGTCTGGTCAATCCCACCACCCAACTCATGATGACCAGCGCCAGGGCTGGGAATCGAAAACAGGTTCTTGTTGAGAACCCTGTCCATGTGTTTCAATTCCTTGAAATCGTTTGCTAGTTTTGCAAACACTTCCCTTATCAATTCTACCGGGGATGACTAATGCCACATATCTTGCGCAAGTTATAATTTATGTTGTATTTATTATTTTCTACAGAAGAATATTTATTTTATTGTTATTATTATATAAGTTGTGGGCCTCTTTTGACCTCACTGTTGGGTTTGTAAGGTCATGTTACTTCTAAACTAAACAAACTTGATGCTAAAAATATCAATGCTTTTTTTAGGAGCTTGAGCTGCTCATGACCTACTATTGCAAATATTTGTGTACTTCATGCCATGGGCTGCAAATCTTAAAATTCATGGTAACATATGTTCTCTCTCACCATGACAACCATTCTATAGATGCAGTGATGGAGGAGAGGGAATGATTTGAGAGGGAACGATAAAAGTGGACAATCAAATTTTGGGACAAAATAGAACCATACAATAACATGAACCATATCATGTAGAGGCATCGCCTGCCTCTGCTCTTTATTGACTAAATTCCAAAGCCTTTTTCAGGTTTTCCATAACCGTGGCACCATGATTAAATGTAGCCTAGTAAACCAGCCCCTCATACTTCATTTCATTTTGTACAGAGGGTCTGGCCTTGCTGTATTGCGAGCCGTTTTCTTCCTGAAGGTGTGGACTCTGCTGAAGTTTAGAACAAGTGGCTTTGCTTTTACCCAATTGCTAGCGTCTGCCGTCACATATGGAATTAACCTGCCTACACACTTTAATTCAAATGTAGCACACAAAGTCAATGTCATCGCTTACAAACACTTCCTCTGTTCTCTGATTGGATAGGCACAATTCTGCCTAAGACAGCAATGCCAATACAGCACTGCCAGGCCCTCTGTACAAAATGAAATGAAGTACAAGGGGCTGGTTTACCAGGCATGGTTGAATGCAGGTGGTAACAAAACTAAGGCTTGGCTGCATTATTTATTCTTTATCATTTATTCAGATCTCTCCAAACAATCTCACAGTAGCTTTAAAATCTGAATTATGCAGGACTGGATGGGAACGTTTTCTTGGATGGTGATTAAGAAAAACATCAAGAACACACTTACCCTCTTCACCATGACAGGCTAACAACCCCCCCCAAATCAGACAGCTCCCAACCTTTTTTCCACTGAAAGGTGTAATGCATTTTTGC
Source organism: Coilia nasus (assembly GCA_027475355.1). Classification (NCBI taxonomy): domain Eukaryota; kingdom Metazoa; phylum Chordata; class Actinopteri; order Clupeiformes; family Engraulidae; genus Coilia; species Coilia nasus. The sequence goes on along the minus strand of CM050204.1, from coordinate 18,928,625 downwards.
ACTTTTTCAGTAAAAAAGAAGAACATTAGAGCGGGCAGCATGCCAACAGCCATTCAGTCACACATTAAAACAGTGACATCTCTGCTTCACTTAAAAGCAGTCAACCAGACCTGTCACAGTTTCATACAGCTGACCAAAATTGTGTGGAAGAAACAGTTTGGTGTTTAAAATCCTATTACCTTCATCCACTCCCATGATGAAACCAGGTGATGATTTCAACACTACAATTTACGTATCATAATCACCACATTCTGTTGTAGTCCCATTTCTTGCTTCACAAATCACAGCAGTTGTATTAGCTTTCATTTAGGCCCAATATACAGCATCCGCTCTCCTGATAATGTGATCAAGTGACAGTGTTTCCCATACAATGTATCTATTAGGCCTCCTCCGCTGTTCTGAAGAAGCTTCTTTTTCCTTATCCCAGTCTGTGAGCCAGAAATGACCAAATGAACTGAACAGTCTTTGGAGGCAACACTAGTATTGTTTGGAAAATGAACAGAAATTTAGCAAGTCATATGGTTTCTACTGATTAGACTTACTGCAAGATCTGCCCATTTAAATATGCTTGATTTAACGTTATGAACTAGAAAATAGTAATTATCCTCATAGAGTTTAGTTTAATCAGTGCTTACAGCCATTTAAATCTGAATAACTTATTTCTGTAAATAAATAAATAAATTAGACAGACAATCCTTGTAATTTACCATATTCTTTTAGTAACTCCAGAAAACCATTGTTGTGTATGTTTTCACAGTAGTCTGTCTATTATTTCTTATGAACAATCCAGCCAGTTGAGTGTGGGAGAAAGTGACTCTCAAGCAAACTGCATGAGAGTTGGAAGCTCTGCCCATGCCATAGGCTAAAATTGTTGGTCTTCAATGCTTTGCTTTAATTGGCTTTCGTTTCTGATGTTTTTTTTTACACAGGCTTCTCATGATGTTGATTCCATAAAATAGTGTAAAATATGTGAAGTGAATGAATAGCCTACCGGAACAATATGATCTTTCCAACTGCCTTTTTAGTTTACATAGCCCTGGATAGCCTGCACTCTGCAACAGGCCAAATAAAAATGAAAGTGATAACATGTATTTACATGGCTTAAAATGCCAACAAGCCAGAGTCATGTGGTTGCCCAAACAGTGATAAACAAAAGCATGCACACTCATGCTTTTGATTACCCCTTTGTATTTTATTGAATGGACCTAATAAAACATTGATGATACGACTGAATCTCAGTACACATTCCAGTACAAATAAGAAATCATTTTATGACCTAATTGTAGAAATCCTAATTTAAGACCTTTTTTTAGGACTGTGCGGAAGATGGGAACCATGCAGAAGTTAGGGACATATAATAAAAAATACATAACTGCACAAGGCAGTCAGCATGCATTAACGTTTAGTTACAAGGCAAGGGCAGCTGATGCTTTTTAGAAGTTAGGTAACTGAGTCCAAAGCCGCAACTGATTCAAAACACGGGATGGGAATACATAGAGGGGGGCTCACTGAAAATGTATTATTTAGCCCAAATGTGTTAAAATGCAACACTACGGAAAACTATTTCTTTTGTGGACAGATTTTTTAAATGTTTACTTAAATAAAGGAACAAAAGAAGAGCACTCAAGGCCAGGGTTACCCAATATCACAATACTGTTGACATTAGGCGCTTGTTATATAACCCGCATGATGGCCATTTTGAGTCATTTTTAAAAGCCAAACCTTTTGGGCTGCCCACCACTTACTGAAGACAGTTTAACCCAATTGACATCCCTATGTTGAACGGCCTAAACTGATGTGATGTTTTATGAGTTTTAAACAAGATTATGAAGTTGCACGGCGATAGACCTGCATAGTAACATTGTTAAGCTCACCAGCACTGCCTATTTAATAGCCTTCCTGCAGGTGCACACATTCGAGAAAGCAAGACACAGAGAGAGTGAGTGTAGGCTACCTAAAATAACACAGCAATATCTTGAAGCTCAATAAATAAATTGTTGTACTGCTAGCAAGGCAGTAATCTCCTGTATTGTAAATAAACCTTTAGGCATTATCCTCCTACAGCCAAACTGTGCCAGCCAAACTAGAAATTAAAATTCCAAGAAATAATGAGCGCATGATGTGCATGCTGGAGAGGAAGTTGCTGCAGCAATTGTGATTGTGAGGGTGTTGGTAGGGTAACTGAGGTTGTTGCATTTGTGGATTTAGCCATTTTGGGGCCCTAAGCAAATGCAGGCATTGGGGCCCTCCAAAAAAAAACAAAAAAAAAAAAACAAAGAGAAAGAGAAAGAAAAAAACACATGCACACACAACAATAAGGGCCATCTCTAGTCTGCATGTCACGTGACAACATATACAGTATGCAGTACTGAGGGTAAAAACTACAGCACAAGACATTAATAATTAGCACTACATAAACTATGGCCACAGTAGTATTCAAAGAAAATGAAGTTTCAGATAATGCCAGCATATTCAAAACATAGCAACATTGTTTACTTTTTGGAACCAGATTTAAAAACAATCAATTTAAAATGTAACTTCACATAATGTAGATATCAGAATATCCATTTATCAATGTTTCCGCTAGAGAAGAGAAAACAGCTTTTTCAGAAAATACAAATGATCAATTCATCATTTTTGAGTGGGAGACACCTTGCTGCTGCAACATTTCCTCCCCAGCTAATACACTGCTTGTCTGTAGTCGTCTCCCATTTTTGATATTGGTCATGTAGGTAATGAAAAATAATATGTTAAACTGGCTTGGGTTGGGGATGGATAAAGACAGTAATCCACCCCCACAAAAAAAATATTCATATTGTCCTTTAAATGCAAACATTTGTAAACTGTACACTCATTTGCACTCTGACTAGTTGTTTATTGCAGTAGCAAGGTGAGGGCATGCGTTTAAAGCAGCAATGGAGGCAGGTGCACCCTGTTGTGTTTCATGTACTGGAACAAATACTAGATATTCCTGAATTTGTTATTCTGATGCTATTTTTACATGTAGTGTTTTAAGCCCTTTAACAATCACTTAATAACAGTTGCGAAATAAGATAATGTGGCCTTCAGGTGTCACAGTGGGGAGGCCTGATTTGGGGACCCCCCTTCAGTTGCGGGCCTCAGGCAATTGCCTGGGTTTGCCTAATGGTAAAACGCCACTGCACATCAGGCACATGCCTTGACACATTCTTGAGATAACGCACTCACAAGAAGTGCGTGCATACATACTTTCACGTTCACCTTGACCTCCAACATCAGATCAGCTCATCTTTAAGTCTATGCAAACATGTATGCTTGAAGTGCATGCCTTTAGCAATTCTTGAGATATAATGCTCACAAACATGGCTTCATCTTTCGCCTCCATTAGCAAATCAGTTCATCTTTGAGGCCGCATGCATACGTAATTGTTGGCCTCAAGCCATTCTTGAGATATCACGGTCAAGGTGTTCATAAGCTCTAGTAAGGGCTTCTGCTTTGAAACAGGTCTGTGAGGCTAATTCAGGCCACTTTTCACTCCAATTGAGCTAAATATTAAGCATGAAAATGCATTTGCCTTGAAGATACCTCACTCAAGAATGAGGCATGTACAGTACATGGTTACACTGACCTTCTGTGTGAACATTCTCACCAAATCTAAAGCATGTTCCCTGAGGCATTCTTGAGATATTAAACAAACAAGAATGGGACAAACATATGGTTACATTGACCTTGTACTGTCTCCTTTAACCTCAGATACTGTGTTCTAACTGCCAGCGACACAACTGACTGTAGCGTCAAGCAAAACTATAGCAGTAGGCCTAACAGAGGTAAAAAGGACTGCATTTGTATATTGATTGCCTAGTTGCTGTTTACATGCTGTGTAAAGTTGCTGAAAGGTGAAGCTAAAGCACAATTAGTCATTTGGCAACCTAGGTAGCGCCACCCACACTGAAACTGACCGTGGTCAGACCCATGTCTGATCTAGGTCCAATGGTGGGTCACAAAGTTGGACAACGTCTGTTTATCCTTTTTGAGTGACGAGCAAACAGAGTTAAAGGCGTATTATGTAGTACTGTGGCCAAAACTGGTACAGCAATCAATTTCAAAACACTAACAATCAAAAACGAAACGAAACAAAAAATCTAAACATAAACGCACTCTGGCTGTAGTATTAGCTGTATTCAACTTGATAAAAAAGTATGCAGCCGACTACAGTCAGAGATGCATTCTGGGTTGAAAATGTTGCATGATGGTTAGAAATTCTGTCAGACCTGCTCAAAAGGTGTGAGGATGTCATCAAAAAAATGCGACAATATCATATGAGCCAAAAACTCATGGGGGAAAGATGCTTACAGACAATTTTTTAGAGACCCTTGCAGTTGCTTCCACACAACTGCAAGGAGCTAGCTAACGCCTCCATGGTGATGCAACTTTGTCCTGGTTGGTTAAAAGTCTACTGATGTCTGTGCAGGGGCGTTGTCCAGTGCCCCCCACTAAACTCTCAATGCACCCAACTACACCCCTGCCCACCCTTCCAGCACCCCCCACACAACCCATGACACATGTCATCTGCTACTGAGATCATGAACAGTCACGTTGTTGCAGGAAGAAGATTTGGTCACCATACTGGTTGGAATAGGAATTGTCTCTCATAGAGAACTACAGAGAGACGGTTCGCTCCTCGAAACTTACTTAGTGCGGTTATAGTCCAAGGAGGGTGGCAAAGCAAATTTAGAAGTACCTTTCACCCTTTTACGGTTTAAGGTTGAAAAAACTACTTAGTATTGCTTTAAAGGTGTACTTCTATCGTGTTTTCATTAATTTTGCGGTGGTCTCTAGTATTAATGAATGCCCTGTGAGCCGGTTTTGGTGAAAAAAAATGCTTTAGTGCTTCTGTTTCAGGCTGTTCTAGTTTGGTGGAGGAGATGGAGCAGGGAGAATGACAGGTTCTCGGCTATGCTAATCACAGGCTACAATCATTCAAAGCCCATTCGGTCATAGAGAACCAAACAGAAGATCTAAATGTTCTACACAAACACACATACTTATCTATACTTCGCTAAGCCAATGTGTACTGCAACAAAACTTCTCCAGTAATCACAACTGTGGCATAGCTTTTTCTAATTTATAAACCTACATCACTTTGTTGCCCTTTTTCTTATTCACTCGTTTTTCCGCCTACTTTCTTTCGCTGACTAATGGAGGCAATCGGGTTAGAAGAACATTTTCACGTGCATTTCAGCATGCATATGCCTGTGCAAGGCCTAACATCATACAATCCTAGCTGGTATCAAACTCTTGACCATTGCTGGAACACTTAGCAAATCTAGATATGTGATCCTGCTGTTTTTATCAAAAGTTCTATATCGTAAAAGCTAACGATGTCATGCTCACGATATGCGGCTTTCCAAATGGACAAGGATGGAAGTGGCCTTAACTAGTTCATCTAGAGTCTAGAGGTTCATTACAAAGCAATATACTGTAAATGTATTAGAGTTGTGCTGTAAAGGTTAATGCATGGATACATGTATTTTACTATGCTGCATATGTAAAGCAACATGTATATCAATAAACAAACTGCATAAACATACATATGAAACACATACTGAGTGTTTTTATTATTATTATTATTATTATTATTATTATTATTATTAATAATAATAATAATAATAATAATAATAATAATAATAATAATAATAATAATAATAATAATATCATATTTATTATTACTACTATTAGTAGTAGTAGTAGTAGTAGCATCAGTAGTAGTAATAGTAGTAGATCACTGTGATATGGTAATTTTAAAAGTAGCTCACAAGCCAAAATATAGTGGGCTCCCCTGATCTAGACCGTGCCATAACCAATCTTAATTCCAGTGATGTGGTGTAGCCACCACAGAGGCCAAATGCAGTGGGCCCTCTTTACTGCTAGTATTTACCTCAGGGAGGGAGTGTGCCTCATACTACATACTACATAATACATACTATTAAGTGTGACACGATCATTAGGTCAGAGGGTAGTTCACATAGACTACACTAACAAATAAAAATAGTTTACTGATCTACATTAATAAAAGATATTCCATATGAAAAATACCTTAAAACCATTTTATATCAGGGCAATCAAATGCTGCAGTAACCCTGCCTCACATGGTGTTATGGGAACACTCAAAGTGTTATAGGAGCACTCAAAACGAAAAGCTTACAGCATCCTAGAATGTTGTTAAAAAAAGTGCAACATAGGGCGTGTAAAATGCCCTTCATCTAGTAAATAGGCTAAGGTCTTTTAGTCAGGCATGTTGCCTTAGGTTGCTATGTAAATATGTAACTAAAATAGGTTTTTGTTTCTTTGCAGTTAAATATAAAAAGTTAATGTTTGGTATTGTAAGCTCTCAGCTTCAATGCTTTCCCATGCTTTTAATTGTTCCCATGACCAATCTTCATTTGAGTGGCGTAGTGTAGCCACCACAGAGCCTAAATGCAAAGGGCCCCTGTTTATTGCTACTATTAGGCCTAACATTAGGAGGAATTATGCTCAATACGCATGGAACACACATTAAGAGTCACTTTGGTCATCACGATCATCAGTGCAGAAGGGAGTTTACATAGACTAAACAAACACATAAAAAATCATCTACTACCTAAATAACAAATATGGAAAACATTAAAACCATTTTATAACAGGGCAACCTGCATTAACACTCACTCACATGAGTTCTGACATTTTCAAGGTCAGGTAGGTCATCATGTATTTAAGTTTAGAGACTGTGGGTCAAAACATGTAGCCACTATCAATTACAATGTCCATTAACTGACATATTTCTATAATTTTTAGACCACAGTTTTGTTACAGTTTGCCAAAGAGCCATGTAATCATACCTACATGTGACACCATAATTGGAAAATATTGAGCAGTTGGAGCCTGTGAGTACTGAACAGTATATCCAATATATAGGGTGACCAGACGTCCCGGTTTCACCGGGACAGTCCCGATTTTTAGTCGCGTGTCCCGAGTCCCGACAAAAGCCAGTCGGGACGCAAAAATGTCCCGGTTTTCACCCAACACCACATCAAGCTGCCCAAATTACAGTGATAGCATATATAAAACTGTTAAATTAAAGCCTAATGAAGTTTCCAGTAATTCAGAGTCAGTGTGTGTGTGTGACAGTGATGGTAGCGCCGCTACTTGTAGTGAAGCTATAGTTTAACTACATTTCCCAGTAGCTTGGCCGTAGCGTCACTACTTTATTTATGGAGTAACGTCCCTGTAGTTAAGCTATTTTTTTGTAGCGACGTACGTAGCGTCCACAAAAGCTACACATTTCAGGGCATGCCTGAGGAAAACAGCAGTTACCTGCATCACAATATGGTTTTGAGCACAATAAAGTGAATGTCTGTTAAACATCATGGGCAAGCTGCTCCCACTCGTGTGGGAGCCAGGCTGCCACGGTAAGCTGGCCGGCGACGTGATCACTCACATCGGATAATATCCACATAGAGGTCCGCTAGATAACTTGCTTGAACTATTGGCGACCAACACTTCGATATGGAAATGACTACAACAACGCGAGGATTTTAACGCTTCCAAGAGGAGACTAATGCAGTTGATACTTGCATAAATGTCTTAGGAAAAGGAAAACAATAAATGAGATGACAAACATTTCTCAAAGTGCATCGTTATGTAAGCTGTCTTTGGAAACGGGCGAGTTCAGATGGCACCGTGCCACTCAGCAGGCTCGTAGTTCATATTGCACGTAGGTTATAACATGTTGAATTAATTGATCGGTAAGCTTATTTGTCCTATTTTTGTTGGATCTGGGTTGCAATTTACACTCGACACACAAAGTGACTGTTTTTTTAGTAGTTTGTTGCTCAAATGCAGTGTGTGTGAAGGTGACAAGTAGGCTACTGCAGACGATTGTTCACCTCCACCACTTAGGCTATTTCTATCAGCCAGCTGATTCTAACACAACCCAATCATTCATATTTGTCTGAATTCATGGCAGTATTTTCTGAAGCCAGGGATATCCGCCTCTTTGCTTTCACTTTCCAAGTGGCATTATTGCATATTTGTGTACAATAATACACAGAAAATAATATGGCAAGTCATTTAGTATTTGCTGGTGGTCAGTTTTACTTGTCTTTTAGCCTTCCTACATATTTTCTTTGGGATGGTAAAAAACTAAGGTGGATATGAAAATAATACAGCATAAGCAAATACTACCATCTCAAGAAATGTTGAAAGTGAGGTTTGAAAATAAATAAATAATAAATAAAAAAAACAGCTGGGCCTACACTTACACAGTGCACAGTCTATGGCACATACGCACATGCACAACACAGACAACAAAGTAGGCCTATCTTTTTTTGTTTCTGTCCTGTGCTGTAAGTCACTTTGGACATAAGCATCTAGGCTCCTAAAGAAACTATAACCATTTTATTCCATACAAATGTTCCTAGTCTTATAAGCTATCCCTGGGACATTATGTCGGTACAATGTAGCTTCTCATGTAGTAAACTACTTTTCCCCACATTTTTGTAGCTTAGCTCACTACATTTGTAATGGTGGTAGCTTTAGTGTAGTGAAGCTTAATTTATGGTTGAGTAGCTGATAGCTTAGCTCACTACATTTTACAAGTAGCTTGCCCAACACTGGTGTGTGAGTGACAATGGTAGGTGCGCTCTGCGAAATCTTCGCAGTCAATGTTACAATGTATCTTGCAGTATACAGCGGCCGTGTTTTAATGGTTTTCTTCGATAGCAGACTAGACTACTACATGACAATGCCTAAGAGAATGTGCACGCGCATGACGTCACACATAGTGTCCCGGTTTTAGACTCTGGAAATCTGGTCACCCTACCAATATAGTAAGGTTGTGTCACACAAACATTTTTGTGTGACACAACCATTCATGTTAGCTACAGAGGACAGGAATTATGAAGAGGGGGCCAGTGTTTTGAATAAGTAGGCCTATGCTGTAAAACATATTATAGAGATGGGTCCCATGATTGCTGTGGGCACCGGTGGGCCTACGGTATAGTAGCCTGATAAGCCAGCCCCTCGTACTTCATTTCATTTTGTACCAAGGGTCTGGCAGTGTTGTATTGAGAAACGATTTCTTCCTGGAGGTGTGGACTCTGCTTAAGTGTAAAACAAGTGGCTCTGCCTTTAACCAATCACTAACATCTGGTCGTCATATATGCAATTAGCCTGCCTACGCACTACACTTCAAATGTAGCACACAAAGTCAACGTCATCGGTCATGAACACTCCCTCTGTTCCATGATTAGCTAGGTAAAAATTCTGCCTAATACAGCAATGTCAATGAAAGCACTGCCAGACCCTCTGTACAAAATGAAATGAAGTACAAGGGGCTGGTTTAGCAGGCTAACGGCTAACTACACCATTATAGAGGAGGGGGGATTTGTGTGCATGATGCCCCCCAGGACATTTCATCACTACATAACTGCACCACCAGTGGCAGCAGCTTGCAGCTGGCAGGATAATATTGTCTGCTGAAATGGTTGACTGTCGCTGACACAGAGGAGTGAATTGGGTGAAACAAGCAAAAAAGTTGAGAAAAGAAAAGTTCAGTCTTAGCAAATGAGCCTTTTTTTTGCCAGGCTGTGGTCAGTCAGATTGTTTGTTATTGCCATGAATGGTTCGCATATTACAGTAAAATGGCCCGCTGGATTAACTAATTTGCCAGAAAGAACAGCCTAGAGAGCCTTGTAAGACATGCCCACTTTCAATTAAAACTTTATGTAACGAGAATGAGAGACACTACAGCGAACTAGATGGACAGCCCACAAACTACCTAAATAGTTCAGAAAGTTAAACACCATGGCAAGGTCATGAAATTAATTACTGGGGAAGGATTTGGTTGTGTGCTAAGAACACGTCCTTTGTGTTCCCATTTACATGACAAATTGCACTTAACATAGAATGTGGTCATTTGTTTCCTTCAGGAAGTACTGCTTGCCACAACTAGTATTGTTTAACCTACATGTAATCTCAAGGAGTGTTTTTATAAGTTTGTGAAACTAATGTAATAGCAAAATCAATCCAAAAACATACATCCATATACTACAGTATGTTTTGCAAAGAAGATGCATGTTTTTCACTTCTGAATAGAGCAGTTAAACATTTAAGCATGTAGACTGCATTAGATCTTACATCTCGGATTTTGGTATTGTAGCAGTTCAAACGCTACAATGTAAAATGTTCCTTTATTTCTTATTTAGAACAAAGAAAGAAGTATGTAAATATCTGATAGCTATAGCTTATTGTTGCATGCTCTGTCTTTAACATTATAGCTAGAAAAGCACTCAGAGAGCGCAGACCTCTGCCAGGGCAGCTCAGATCACCTCCAAAATCTAATCACTTTATAGTTAGTTGGTTATTTTTGACCTACCCTGAAAATTTCATCAAACTCAATTCATAACTTTTTGAGTTATGTTGCTAACTAACAAACAAACAAACAAACGCAGATTATTACATAATCTCCACTGGCAGAGGTAATAATAAAGTATAGCAATGTGGTTGACCCATTTGCCAACATAATTTGACAGTTTGCTGTTGTTGGATGTGTGTACGCCTGACTTGTTGGCATTTCTGCTGTTGAGTACTTTGCTCTTGACCCCTTGACTACAGTAGTGCTTGCCACTGTATAGGTAGAGGTCTACTGGATCTGATTAAAACAGCAATAAGGACAATATATTGTGAAGACACCACACACACACACCCCAAATCGTCACTGTATAATTCATACCCTGGGCACACACACACACACACATTGAAAGTAAAGCTGGCCTAGCCACTGGTATGTATTCAGTACCACAGAGAAGCTTCTAAGGCAGTCGGAAGAAGATGACTTTGTTCTAATGATACAGTGTTTCAGAAATAAGTCAAAATGCAGATGTACATATTATTGCACCCTAGAGTCATGCTAAGGTAATTACAATTCTGTGAGATCTTTGGCAGGGTATAAACTGTTCTACCAAATTTGGTGCGTCTGCAGTATCCCTAACAAACAATTCATTTTGAGAAATTAACTTAGAAGATTGGAGCTACACTACTGATTCTCTTTATTTTTACTTTGTATACCAGAAATGATACCAACCCTTGAATAAAACCTCCTTGATAATGGATGTTTGACAGCCCCCTTCAATAGCCTAACCCTCAACAGTTTGTTGAAGCCAGTGGGCAGTAAACATTGGGTCCACTGCATCCTTATTTAAGTATCCAGTGCACCCCCCAAGGAGGCACACCATGGACTCCACTGGAACAGGTGATATACATATTTCACCTCTTGCCTGTGCCAAAGCAGGTCTATTTTTGTTGTATGCCAGCGAGAACATATGTTTCAGGTATATCACTATACCTATATGTATTGGCTTCATTTTATGGCACAAAATGATGAGTAGCTTTTTTATTTGGATGTCAGTAGTGTAAGTGTGTGGCATAATCATCTTGGCAGCTTGTTGAACTACATGGTGAAGGCATAATTAATCAATTTAAGAAATCAGGAAAATGAAAAGGCCCCATTTTGGGATTCATCAGCAGTACTTAACAAAATGGGTGAGGTGAAATTACAGATAAAAGCATGGTTTAACTAAATCACCAGTGAATTGGCTTTTAATGAGGCATCAACTTTCCACTGGCATTCTGTAGTTGTAATTAAACTCAAGAAAGAATTGATTCCATGCTGAATAGTACATGACAGCCTTATTCTGGTCCTAATTGTCCATAATTCAGATTAAGCCATTCATAACAGTGACATCCACCGTCAGCTATTAAAACAGGCAATCTGGAATAATCACACATTTGTACTAGCACATTAATCTGGCAAGAGTAGACACAAAATGGTCACTATTTTTCCTCTGCATAACTAAGCTGCTGCATTGCTGAAATATTTGACAAAAATAGCAAGTATGCTTTGCTATAATGCACAAACACATAACTCTCTATGCCTGAACCAAAGGATGGGCTAAAATATTACGATATGTGAACCTGTATGGCAAAGAGCATTCATTCCTTCTATATTCTTTTAAAATACCAAATTAGAAAGCAGACTTACGTGTTGTTCCTCTGTTGTGTGTAGGTGTAGGCGTGACAACCAGCAGCTTGGTGTTGTGATCATGTGTCCACAGCTGTGTGGAGTCGTGCAGCACTGTCGGGTTGGAGGTCTTTGAACTGGAGGTGGAGGTACCCTGGTTAGCCTTGGTGCTAACTGCAATGGTGGTAGTGAGCAAGGGGGGGTGAGGCCCGTGGCGCATGGTGGTGCTCCTCTGTGTGGCTTGTCTGCCTGGCATAGTGGCTCTGCTCGTGGTGGAGCTGACTCTGGTTCTGCCTCGCACCACATTAGCTGTGGTGCTGGACGGAAAGGTCGCGCTGACCAAATGTGTGATAGCTGTGGTGGTAGTAGTATCAAAGCTCTTTGGAAAGGTGCTGGGCTTTGACAGGAAAATTGGATCCTGCCCAATACCCTTGGCATTAACCAGATCTGTGGGTACATAATCTCGCACTGAGCCCACCACAATCCATTTGAGAAGCATTAAGCTCAGTCCAAGGCCAATGAATCCGATGAAAAGGGGCACAACACACAACCAGGTCTGCTGTCTGGGCCACAGGGCACAAGGACCACAACGCAGATGTCCCGGCCCCCTGGCAGGAGCCTGCTGATGGCTCCCAGCTCTGCCCCTCTCCTCTGGTTCCTCCAGAATCATGGCACCAGAGGTGACACCCACTCCAGAACCCTCACTCATCTTGCAAGCGGTGCGGCAAGGGTTAATCTCCTTTGAAACATGGCATTACGGATGTCGAGATTGAATACTGAAATGCGAAAAAACGATGCAGTGCTATCCAACAGATGGAATCGGTATACCAGCGACAGACATTTACTCTCAGCCAGCATTAATAGATATGCACCACACACACACCCTCACAAACAGACATTTGGCAGTGTCGCAATGGTGGATTAATCCATTGTCCAATATCCAGCTGCAAAGGTGTGTCAAACCTGGAATTATAACATCTCAGTAGAGAGGACAGGCACAAAATAAAAAATGAAGGAATCCTCGATTATGGATAAAAAACAATCCTCTTGTGGATCCTGTTTTTGTTGCTTCCTTGACCCTGCTACACCCAAGCAGACTGCACATTCCCATTTATTTACTAGTACCAAATATTTATGCAGTGAATTAGCACCAGAATTTGACAAAACCATAATATTTCAGTTTCTTGTCTGTACAACAGGCTGTCTTTTATAATGTCTTATTTGGATGAAATTGATTTGCAGCCCTGTTTCTGCGTTGCTACTGCCCCTAACGCTGAGTCAGCTCGCCAGGTCCTGGAAAGCCTCTTTTTCAGCCTGGATAATATATCGCCTTATTTGATCACCATCCTGGACTTCGCCACTTACCGGTGGTATATCTTCATATCTAAAACCCACATTTCTGTAATCTGGGATCCAATTGTTGGAGAAAAAAATCTATACATACATGAAGCCTTCCAAAAAAAAAAAAAAAAAAGAAAGAAAGAAAGAAATGGAGCAGTCACCAAATAATAAATCTCCGGAGTAATCCAGTCACATCTGTCCACTAAGGGGTATAGTCCTGTGCTACAGTTAGGTCAGGCAAGCAATCCTTTTCCAATGTCTGTTAATGCAGCCTCTGGTGGGTAGCTTGTATGCATCCGCTCGCTACATTCCGCCACAGAGGGAGAAAAAGAGAGAGAAAAAAGGGAGGGGTAGGGCAGAGAACAGCCCATCGGAGGCAGGAGGGGGAGAGAGAGAAATAGAGCGAGAGTGGGGGATGGTTGATGGTTCTTTTCTTTCGCACAAAAAGCTGCAGCCCAGTTCATGATTTGGCTTCCCTCACAGCAGTGGCAATGTCTATGACTAAGCCTTCCTTGAATTTTGCAGCAGTATCACTTCCTGTTCCCTTTACAGGGTTTGATTGTAACAGCCTCCTTGTAGCTATGATGATGGGAAGGGGAGAGAGCTTCCCTCTGAAGCGTACACTGGAAGGAAGAGGGAGAGAAAATGGACGCTGCGAAGCAAGGATGGATCAGACTGTGTGCGTGTGTGTGTGTGTGTGTGTGTGTGTGTGGAGGGGGGAGGGGGGGTGGTTGGCTGCTCTGCACCTGCTCCTTCCACCAGCTCAGGAAATATTCTCCGCCTCCATTCTGGGAGGGGCTGAGAGTGTGTGTATGTGTGAGAGAGAGAGATGTGCTCAGAATAATAAAATCAAAGGGTATGAGAGAAACACAGATCCGTTAAAAATGTCAGTGCTCAGAGGCAGAAAAGCGAGATGGACAGATGGAAAAAATACTACATGAACAGAATGTACTAAGCTGAAAGATCAGACACGCACACAGACACAGACAAAAACTGTGAACATACTGGCAGCCTGTGCAAAGGAGAGAGACAGACTCTTGCTGTGATGCATTAGATCGCTGCAACAGATCATAGGCTCACAATGTCTGCCTCAGTGTCCCTCCCAATGCAGCCAGTTTCCCAATTTCACACATAACCAAGGGTAAGGCGGTAAAACCATGTTTAGGAATAACAGAATGGAAAAGAATAAGCTGAAATTACAAATTATTTTTTATTAGTGATTTTTTTCACTCTGTCACACCACTAAAGCCTGTCCCTCCTCAATTATTCATGATGTATGTATGAATTTGGGTTGTGATGACAACAAGGCAGTATCAGACAGTCTCTGCACATCCGCGAATATGCAGTAATTATGGGGCTATAAGGGGCATGTTCCTAGGAATTAATGCTACCGTTCCATGGTCATTTATCCACGTGGTTGTTTTTTTCTTAAGGCAGATTTTCATATTTGACTGGGCATCATTCTTAAATGTTTTTTTGAAAACGGAAAAGCTAACTATCTGGCTAGATCTAGATCTATCCAGCCTTTTTTCACCCTGTGCCCCCCCCCTTTCAGGCTGTTCATGTATATTCCAGTGAGTTAAGATAATCTCTTGATGGTTAAGCCTCAGACTATAAATATTTATTATACGGCTCTTTAGAATGCTGGCAAAGGTGCCACTGACTTTGAATGGGTCACTCCAATGTTCGGAGGTCAAATTTTTTGGGGGGATTTTTTTGAGTAGCCGTGTAATAACTGGGATAATGTTCAGTGAGGCAGTCATTCTCGTAGAATAAGCCCCTTCGGAGAGATTCGTGACACATGCATTCCTGCATCACTGTCGGGGCTATATATATAAATGGGTCATTCCATGCCAACTCAACCAGTGCTTCCATGGGTACCATCTCAGATTTTGCTCAAAACTGCACCAAACATACCTCTATGGGAGCAACGAAAACTCCCAAAGTTTCAGATCAAAATATCAAGCAGTTTAGATTTTATGGCCCTTTAAACTTTAAGGGCCATGGCCGTTTTTCACTCCCGCTGATCGCCAAAATCATTTTAATGGTTTGTGGAGGCCCATAACTTAATTTGTATAAAAGACATAAGCCTGAAAATTGGTGCACTTGTCAATCCACACAAGCTGATTAAAAGTTACAGGCATCTCAAAACTGGATTTTGGTTGGGCAGAATATACATTTTTCACTAGGCTCCTTTATTTAATAGGTATGTATAACAACTGTTAACCATGAACACAGTTATGAGCCAGTGAGTACAAGTCCTGCATGATGACGGTAATACAACATTATTCAACTTTTGTATGTTGGTTTTAGGGCATCATTCAACAAAACACTGATAAAGAAATATAATTGCTTAAAAAAAAAACAGAAAAAAATCTTACACAACCAGAGTCTTCTTTTGCCAATATCTGAACATGTTTATAAGCAGACGTCAGTTTTCATAGCAGCTATGAGATGTTATCAAATGACAAGTATACATACATAAAATTTTACATTTTTAGGGTGAGCACATGAGATATTGACAGTTGTGCCCCTCATCGGATATCCCACAAAATTTTTAAATATATCTGACAACTCTAAATTCCAGACACTTACTGAGAGACACTTTTGAGTTTCATGTATTCAAGTAAATTATTGTTAAAAAACTAAATGAAAATATTCTTATCAGAAAAGGAAACTGAAATATAATGTTACAAACTTCAAAACCGTTTCAGCTTATTCACCCCACTGCATACGTGAAAAGCATAAATCTTGTGAAATGAAATCCAAGATGAATGTAGTTATTAAGATACTGTACACCATATCAACATTCTGTAACAGTCCAAAAATTGCTTCCAGTTGAATTAGTCTGCTTTTTCCACCAGATAATCTTCAGTTTCATTAAACATTTTGGAGCAATGTCTATGATAAATACAAATGGTTCATATCAGTATTTCACAAACTTGTGCACAACTGAATGCTACAATGCTGAATACTACAATCAAACATACTAGTCATAGAATTAATACGCTTTACCTTTTCCAGGAGCTGAATTTTAGCCGACAGATTTTGATGCTGGCGGTGAAGATTTTCCTCCTTGTGCACACCCACTTCCTCTTTCAGCCTATGGTAAAACCATGTACATCTAATTTGGAGATATCTGAGCAACATTTTTAAAAGCATGGGTCAGTTCAGATTTCCTTGCGCTTCCTTGCTGTCAAGGGAAAGCACTTGTAATATTATTGCCCTTCACGGAATACTGACATAAATGTCGACTAATCCTGGCCATTGGTGTCTCCAGCAATTACGATTATGAATGACGATGTAGTACAAACCAAAAACAGACTTCTCAACAGATCCAACATCTGCCCAAATGTCTTAAACTCAAACAAATAAGTTCTGGGACGGTTTTTCACTCTGTTTTTTTATAAACTCAGTGAGAAGTGCATAGTATAGAATCTAAAAAGGCCATTATTGTAACAAACAATACACATCTGCCAACCAACTATTCAGCTAGCAATTCGTTCGCTAAGCAGCAATTCGTGGCTGTTGCCAGGGGAAATCTTCCACTTGCAAGTTGTTTCAGCGTTATTAGCACTATACGTGGCCAAAACGGCCAAGACTGTAAGTTGCATGGTCCATACCTCGGCTTCTAGCATACTTTACTGAGCTCATGCAGAACACAAATGTTCAAGCCCAAGAAACAGAGACTCCCAAAGACTTAGACACAATCCTTGGCCTACAGAGTTTGGCATTTAAGGACTTTCTGCCGACATCAATTACAAAAGAAGACAAGGAGATCTTGCTTATATTAAAGATGGTTACCCTATTGAAAATGAAATGAAATGAAACAAGATCTGACTGCACTTTTTTGGGTTAATTATATTGCAACATATTGGGCTCTATTTTCACGATCATATGCGCATTGTCTAAAGTCTGTCGCTCAAGTTGCTTTGGGGGCATTCCCGACACAATTTGGTATTTTGACGGCGGGAAAAGCGAACATTGCGCCAGGAGCATGGTTCAAAAGGGTTGGTCCCAAGTTACCTAATTAATCATAGGTGTGTTCGGGGTGTAACATGCAATAAACCAATCAGAGTTTATACTCTCATTCCCTTTAAAAGCCAGCCGCGCTTTGTCCATGGCCTGTTGCTATTACGATGGCGTGTTTGCCATCAAAGCGTTTTCCTTTGAAGACCGATCTGCTTGTGCATGAGCAGTTGATGTTCAGGAATGAAAGAAAACCACCAAAACCCTCATGCATTCATTATTTTGACTTTTTATTTAGGTCTTTTATTTAGGTCTGTTTTTTTTTTTTTGTTATGAAGAATGTGTATATTTTTAATAAAAAACAGATTGCTCAATAAATGTTCATTATTGCAAAATATGTATCAGTGTTTATGTCTTTGCACTTAGTAAATAATCAGATTATGCTACTCAGAACAGCTAAGTCGTATGCAATTGGGCATCTTTTTGGAGCTTGAAGACGTTTAAGCGCTGTTGTTGGCATGATGTATGTGTCAATAACCATGCCTTTAGTGGATAGCCATCATCCCCTAACAGCGACTCATCAAGAGGGGGATCCCTCTCGTTACATCCCAAAGCGTTGTGCGGTCATAAAATAGCTTTTCAGCAATGCGCAACTGACGACAGACCAGGGTTTTGTTGGTCACTGGTGGATTTAATATTTGTGTCCTTATAATAGCATTTGGCACACTTTGCGCCAGACCACACCTCTTTTTTTCACTGACACACCCGTGACAGCGCAGTGTCATCTGCTATCTAGACAACGTGATTTTTTGACTGAAAAAATGAACGATGCACTGGCACGCATGTCGCGAATGCACATGATATGGCCCATTAAGTTATACATGCCATCATGTAACATTTCTTCTGGCTACAGTAAAAGTCACAGTGGAAGGAAGGAAGGGAATAGTTTTAGCTACTGCTACCTGATTACAGCTACCAAAAATTATGTAAAACAAGAAACAAATCACATCCCACTTTCTACAAAATTCAAATTATCAATGTTTTTGTGGCAGTGGACACTCAGTATGTAAGAGTTATGATGGTATGAATTATGTGTTGATGGATTGTACAATTTTACATCTACTATACTGTAAAAAAACATAGTGGAGAAGGTATAGAAAAGGCCGCAGTGACTACCACCAAAGATCGCTTATAACCCAGCATAAAGGGATAACTATTACGAATGTCCTCTTACCAATTGCCCAAACATAGGTAAGTGATGTGCGGGCATCATCTGGCTGTCTATTCTTATTTTTCCTCCTGAAGAGGAGAGTGGGCAGCTGTGGCCTAATTGTAAAGGAGTTGGTCTTGGGATGAAAGGGTCGCAGGTTCAAATCCCATACCAGTAGGAAGAATGTGGGTGGGGGAAGTGAGTCACACTCACTCTCGTGGCTGAAGTGCCCTTGAGCAAGACACCTAACCCCCAAATTGCTCCAGGGACTGTCCCTGTACCCTGTGCGTCAGCTAAACGCATTGTAATGTAATGCAATGTAGTTACTGAACAGAACAGACCATGTAGTGGTGGGAGGCTGAAATGTGGTAGGCTGGGTTTGTGACACAGGGGATTATTATTCTTTGCCCTCAAACAAATATGTAGTTTTTTTTATTGACTGTCTCTATTAACACTGTTTATAATAATAATTTTAAACATGAAACTGATATGATTATGGTGTGTTTTCTCTAGTCTGATTTTTTGGTGCCCCCCTTGACACTTGGGGTCTTACGCACAGTGCGTCACACCGGCACAAAATACAATGGCCTAGTTTTATTTTAAACATTCAAGTTGTTTTGTTTTTGTCTATGTCTATCTCAGAAAAATACACTGGCTGAATTTAAAAGAAATCTGCTTACCTCAGGCAAAGTTTGTCTTCAAGAGGCTTCCTGTTGACAGCCATTCTCTCAGCTTTCAGACAGGTTGTCAGGGAGACGGCCTCTTTAACTTCTGCTTCTAAGTCTAGTGGTAACAAATAAATTGATTTGAACTCTGAAATTAACAAAACTAATGCTATCAGCATTAATACTGCCATTCACTTGAGACAAGGGGCCTAGCCAAAATCCTGAAAGAAAAACAGTTTGGGGAAGACCATTTATTACAACATGACTGCGCTCGAGTGCACAAAGCAAGGATTTTAAAGTGAAAATTTAATGAGTTTGGTGTGGAAACACTTGACTGGACCACATAAAGCCCTGATCTCAACCCCAATATGCACCTAAACTGGAACAGAGAATGCGAACCAGGCCTTCTTGTCCAACATCCAATGTCCAACATAAAGGGACAAATAGACAACAAGAGGCATCTTAAGAAAACGAAGTCTGTGTAAGCCTGAGCCTACAGAGACAGAGTGTGTGAGGATACAGTATGACTCAAAGGTCAAAGGATCAAAAGATTAAGGGTCTGAAGATTAAGGGAAAGTGTTGTAGTCTGGTCAACAAACAGTCACTGTAGCTGATGAGCAAGAAATGTTATTTTAAAAAACTGCTGAGCAGAACTGGAGATGGTGTAGTGGAGATGGAGATGGTGGAATGGTTCTCCCTCTGTGTGTTTTGTAGTGTTTCTCTTACCTCGACTAGTTGTGCCACAGAGCCATAGGTAGTAAAGGCAATTTATGATTAAATTAATAGGGAAGTGGTATTTTTAAGATTTTTTTTTATTGTGGAAAGGACTATTATTTACAGGTGTTAATAGAAGATGTATTGTTTCATTTCTTTTGTTATTTTTCTACTTGAATAGAAAACAATAGAAATGTGTGAGTAAATAGACATATGCTATAGAGTATTAAAAATGGAACAACATTTGTGCTCAGATTTATATATTTAAAAAAAAGATAATTTCAGACAACTTGTATGAGGTACTCTGACAGCTTTCAGTTCTTGTTTAGCGTGTGCAGATGCTGGCTGAACAGGACAAGGGCCTGAACACTGCCATTGATTGCAAACCAATGGGGGGCGTCCCCCATTTAAACACTCAGTGTAAACTATGCAATTGCCCATCGTTTCCTTACGTCTATGACATGATAATAATACATCACCATCATCAACACTTATGGAAATGACGAGATAATGAGATTCTGTTTTTTAAGAGGGTATGCGTATTCCAAACGCAGTTCACTTAGCTGTCTTACAAATGATGTGTCTACAATTTTCAACAAATTAGCCTGATCTGTAGCAATTTGCATGAAGATAATTACTTCAACTTCAACTTCAACAACCTCAACTGCTGAATGAGTTTATGTTTTACTCAGTGTTTAGATGAAATTGGGAAGGCTGGCTTGTTACCGCCATCACTGTATTTAATAGCACGTTTTAATGTGATGTGCGAACCAAAACAACATAAAAAATCTTCAGACCTAGTGGGTACTCGAGGTCTTTTGCAGGCATCTCTGGTAGTGGGAGAAGTCGCTGGTCATCTAATAAAAAAATCGCCTAATATCCATGGCTAAGCCTAATCCATTCTGTACAGATGCATGCAAGCTAATCCACCATAATGTTTGTTTACATACTTCCTGGACGCTGATTGGTGTTGCTGCCTCTGCAATTGCAGTGATTGGTGATGATAAAATAACACTACATTTATTTTGTATTATTCCAAGAGCAGAATACTAAGGGTTATTTAAACGCTATTTAGAGGTGTGTAAATTCCATTTCCAAAATTCCAGACGTATGTAAATGGCGTTTACGTGAGTTTACCCTACAGCCTTGAGCCTACTTGGAGTCATGCCATGTGTCAGGGTGCATCCAACCTTTACTGAATGCACACTGGATGGTGAGATCTAGTTGGCTACCAATTTTACCACTGTGTGCAACTGAAGTGCAACATGTGCTCTTTCCCTGAACCCTGTGTGTGTATGCCCATCCTAGTAAGACCAAGGAGTAATCCTGGTTTCAGGAATGGCAGGTGGAGTTATGAATCCGTATGTTTGAGCCTTGTATTCTCAGTCCACAGTGATGACAACTGGACAGGCCTGCAGAGGCCCAAAAACGTCTTACCCCAGTTCTTACAGTTGAGACATGTCAAACTATGGGATTTGGAGTAAGTATCTCATGTTTCAATTGACTACTCCATAGCTATCTATGGTTTTTGACCATGCTGCATTTAAAGGAGAACTTCGGTGTAAAATGAAAATTGGCATGTTAAAACATCATACCGAGTTGGTATGTGTACTGAGGAGCAAAATTGATGTAGCCTGTTGCTTTCAGAGTTTAACTATTTTTTATTGTTTGTCCCAGAAGGCTAACAATAAAAGTGGTAGGTGCCCTTAGACGAAGCATGACGACTACGCTATTTTTAAACCATTAAAACAGCTCGAAGAAACTCCACACTCCATCGGTAGTACAACAAAGGCTCTGGCATTCAAAACAAAGCATTGAGAATATTGCTTTTCCGTCCAATTTGGTTTGGTTGCTTTCACACTAGAGGAACCGTACCAAAATAGGGCAGATAAAGCGGTCCGAGACCACCCCTTTTTAGCGGTCTCGGACCGGTTGATTTGGTGCGCACCAAAGTACCGAGATTGCATTCACACCAACGAAAACGAACCGTACTAAGAACTTTTGGTTCGAATGGGACGTTTGGTGCGCACCAAATGCTGTCAGTGTGAAAGCACCCTGACATGTCTGACAAATGTGTTGGCGGTAGATCTGCAGTTTGCTGCTTGGCTCCTATCATTAGCACCACAATCCATAGAAAGTTTTAAAAGAAGACAGAAAACATTTATTTTTAACAATGCATTTAACTTTTAATTACTTTTAGTTATTGTTAGCTGTTTCTCCTCTCTAAATTCCAGTTTTAATGTGTTAAGCGTGTTCAAGTGTGTTTCTGGTCCATTTTAATGAAGGCAGTAGCTACGGGTCTGGAAATTCCTACCAGTAGATGTAATGATATTGGTCTGGAACCTATTCTCCCAAACCTTATTGGTCCATATTCTTCCGGACCAATACATGTAAAGTTATATGTCCGGAACTTGAAATCTGTACCATACTCAGACAGGGTTCCCACAGATTCATCAGATAAAAATTCCCTACCAACCCTAACCCCAAACCTAACTCTAACCATAACCCTAGATTCCTAGATTTGAATTTCCATACCAATAATAACAGTTCTAGGGGCACGGAAGCTATGAGATAAAAAGAACGTAAAGTGCAATACAAATTAAAAATACATTATCAATATTTATTATTATAACTTGAGTACACTTCTACATAGTAAATGCACAGTACATTTGCTCATTGCAGTCACTGGATAAGATATGAGAACAGAGTATTTTGAGTAATGAAAAAGTAATCAAAATAAGTTTGAAAAGCCATCTTCATTTATTCCACACAATAAATGAATATGTTCCTTACCCTTAGGACAACTGTGTCATGTTCATTTATAAAATACCAAGCCATGGCCCAGCAAATGTCAGATTATATCTTTTACATCCCAAGATTCATCTGAGAGTTTCCAATGCTCTTTTTCTGAGTGAGAATATAAAGTTCAGATATAACTGTTTAGGTTGCATTACATATGCCATTATGTATTTTACATACAAGCAGGCAGATCCCTATGTACCAGAGTGAGACATACCCACATGTGAGTCTGCTAATTTATGCACCTAAATTTTGCACTTCTGGAGCCACCTGCTGTTCTGTATTGGTATTTCATGCTGACTTTGTAGTGGGGCTTACATAATTCACATAGCTGTGGAGCCACCTGGTGTTTGCAAGAGTTATAGTTTTATTAACAGCATCACTACATTTTTGACTTAACTTGCAAACTTTTAGCGGGGTGGTTAAACTTAAATTTTCGGAGAATTGATCATTTTGTGATAAAAACATGAAATTTGGTAGGAAAACCTATAATCTGGATAAACAGACTTTGTAATGGAAAAATTGATAGAATACAGAAATCAACAACCAATACAGTTACACATTTGATCACAAATCAATCAAATTTGTTAGTAAAACTCACAAAGGGGGTCAGATTGAAAACTGTAGGCACTGCAAATTTTGCCCTTGGTGGCCACAATGTCCACCAAATTTATATTTCATAATGGCAAGATGGATTGATGACAGCAATGAACAATACAGTTACAAATTTGATTATGAATCAATCAGATGTTGTGGGAAAACTCACAAAGGGAATCTAATCATATTAAGAACTGTAGGCACTCCAAATTTGGCCCCTGGGACAAATGGTGGACATTTTTTTTTAAACGGCCACCAAATATGTATTTCGTCATTGGAAAATTAATAGATGACAGAAATCAACAACTAATACTGGTAAACATTAGATCATAAATCAATCCAATTATTTTTAAGCAAAAGGAAAAAAGGTTGTCTTGATATTATTTATTGTCATAAATAATGTGCTTTTGAATGTTTATTAAAAATTCAATATTAAAGAAAACACGTTAGATTTGACATTTGAAACTTATTACTCAAAATACTAATGAATTATTGGTAGTTTTTTTTTTATCTAAAAAACTGGGGGGATTTTTTAGTCTTGACTGCAAGTGACTCATTTAGCATTTAGTAAAACTGAAAATGGAGTATACTGTAGCCTACTCTTGTGAGGTAAAGGCAAAATCAGTTGAACAAGTTTGTCACTGTCAGATAGAAGTTTTGTCGAAGGAAAAATAAATGCACTCTCAACTAATATTTCTTATGTTTTATTAGACTAATGACATGTCCAAGATGGACGCATCTAGGCAAAAAGACATCATCAGCGCCTTGGAAAAGACAGCAACAGGTGTGACTGATAACAGGTGACATGACGTCATCAATTGCCAATTCGGCACATAGATAATACTCGCATTCGACTTTATAAAAACGTTTGCAGCCGTTTGCATTCAGACGTGCATTCTGGGCTGAAAGTGTTGCATAATGGTTAGACACCTGAAAGGTGTGAGGATGTCACCAAAATGCGACCATGTCACATGACCCGAAAACTCGCGAGAGCAAGACGCTTACAGACAAATATTACAGACAGGTGCGGGCTCAGTCACGTTTAAGATTTGTGTTCGACTTCACCTTCCGCATTTTAATGGCCACCCCCTGATGTGACCAGCAATTCTTGTTGACGTATGCAGTCAGACACAGACAGTTTGTAACTCGAATGCGGCTAATGCCACATTGAGGTGGAGGTGGAGCTGTAGACCTGTGACCACAACGACTCTTACTCCAGTTTATACCTTGGGTGAATCATGTGACCCTTTTGTCACATGATAAAGGGTGTGGTCTACAGCTCCACCTCCAGTTGTCCAGAGAAATAGCTCCTGGATCCCAATCATCAGGCCAGAACTGAAGATGCCTTATGGATGAAAGGTCTTCAAGCTCCAAAAACAAGCCCAGTTGATTACATCTTAGCTCCTTTGATTAACTTGTAATATATTTAATTTTCCACCTCACTGGATTTGATGACAGTTGTTATTTTCCTGACAAGCACATCTGTTCAGATGACAGCCCCAGGATATGATTTGTAGTGGGGGGATGGGGGAGATTTCCCACTTCTGGTTTTCATATCCCCAACCCTGCTAAATTGTTTTTATCTCAGGTGGGGACAAGGATTATCTCTCATCATAGTAATCTTCATAGTGATAAATGCAACTCAAGTGAATCTAACAATCTAAAAACATGGGTCCATACATATACTATCAGAGTAAGCTATGCAGTTAGGCTACTGCGCCACACAGGCTACACTTAATGTTTCTGAATGCCACCAAACACAGTATTAAACATTGTAACATTTTCCTGTGGGAACTTGGCTGAGCCAGAGTGGTAGACAAAACAGGACAGAACTAAATTTTAAACGTGTTCAGTGCAGCAAATCATCCCATTTTACAGGACCCGTACACAAAACAACTAGATTAACATCTGGGAATCATAGCACACAAAATTATGATGTCGTGATGGAGGTTGGCACTCATGTACAGGACGATTCACAGCCTCATGGTAAAGAAAAAAACTGATGTAGACCTCTGAGACACATGTCTAGCTGTCTGTCTAGTGTTCCTGACTGTTGACAGCATGTTTTGCTATTTATCAAATTATTTTTAGGTGTTATATTGAAAGTCAGCTGAAAAATATTTTGCCACGTTGGGATCAACTAATCCACAGACCTTAAAAGGTCTGCCTAGCCTACTTTTCTTCGTTGTTTTTTTTTTTTTTTTTTCCTAGGCCTAGTTAGGCAGTTAAAAAATGCAATGGTAATTGAGTGAATAATAAAAATTAAAAAACCTTCCCCTTTTCTGTTTTTTTTTTTTTTTTTTTTTGGACAAATCGCACCCTGGACAGCCCTAGTATCCACAGCATTTTATATGAGCACTTGGATGAAAAAATGAAATTGTGTAACTCGCAAAAGAAGAGAAACAGAAAGCAAATGATGTCATGAAAAACAGCATCCTGCTGCACTACATCCTAGATGAACTCACCTTTACTTAAATCATGGGCCTCCTGCGTCACCCTGATCATTTCAGCAGAATCTTTACGATGGAAAACTGTATGCCTCTGGCCGAGGACACAATTCTCACAGTTGAACACTCTGACTTCCATCATGAATGTCTTCTGTTCCTCTACCTCCCAGTTCTTCAGTGTCTCCTTTTAAAGACAAACAAAACAGTTGCTTCGATATGTTAACCATAATCGATGAACTGAAAATCCTAAACATCTTCACCTTGACAATGGCTTGTGTTTTGGGCTGTACAGAACTCCTGGAGAATGGCAAGTCCACCTTCAAGTATGTCTTATATGCACACGTCATGGGTTTGTCATAGGGTTCATCTGACTTATCTGAATAGTATTCATGAAATCTTAACATAAAAGGTGCAAGGATACTCTCAGTAGGATCAGCTGGTGTGCCATTCAGTCATTACTAAGAGTTTGAATGATACCAAGGCAGAATACGAGATTGAACATTTCTGTGCTGCTTTGGTCAGTGGATCCCAGCCATCAAGTAGTTACTGAAAAGCTACTACTGGTCAAACCCATATGGCTTTCATGAAAAATACTCTCAATACTTTCTATATCAAAAGAACAGTACACTGCACTTTAAATATGAGCTTTTCCAGTAGTCCCCAAAATTCCACTTACTGAAAGTAGTCCTCTTTAACTATTGGGTGACACCCATTATCACTACAGCCTGGAGTTTTGAGGCCACCCTAATCTTATCTGATGTGACAAACAGTACATCAATAAAACAAAAAGCTACAATTTGGTCAGTAGACTCAAGGGGTTCGCACACCAGCCTTGGCAACTTGCATCGCACTTTTAAATCAATCTACAGCCTTTATGATATTGATATTATGAACATTGGATTTCAATGAGCGGCACCAATAAAAATAGACTCAAACAGTAATCAACATGCGGTAAGCAGCAGTTCAACAGCAGTATGCGGGGTGGTATTGAAAACAATGAAATCTAAACTTACAGAATGTTAGAAGCTCAGTGCACAGCACTGTTTTGAAGTGTGTGTTGAGCTCTTAAGTTCTCTATGATAAAGGTCAACAAGAAAAGGTATCCAGAGACAGATCTGTAAAAGAGCTTTGGGGCAGAGCTTCAATTTGTCTGACAGAGGGCCACAAAGAGTATGACAGAAAAGTGGTTCACAGTGTTTACTGTTGATGTAACATCAAATGGTTTTGGAAACATTACTTTAAGGTATCAAAAACGCTTTTGTGTTACTTTAAGCCTGCTGAAGCCTTCAGTGCCTATGTCACTAAGTTAGAACGGAGCCCGGTTATACTTTCTTTTGATACTTTCTTTTGATACTTCCTTTTGTTTCTGTTCACCACTCATGAAATTAATGAGTCAATCAATTTTTTTCCAGTTTATTGCTTCAGGGCTCATATTTGCTAATACTTACGACAGGTAAGGTCAAACATCATACAAAGGATGTAGTTTGTGTGTAAATACTAACACCCAAACACAATACCAACTTTCTTCATGTGTTTCAAAATACCTGATAATCTCTGAGCCTCTGTTGTTGTTGTTGAAGCTCATTTCTTCTGTTTTCTAGGTCTTCGCGCTGCTGTTTTAGAAGGTAACACTGCAGAGTCATCTCAGAAAGAAGATAACCCTAAAAAAATAAAAAAATAAAACAAAACAATAGTATTCACCATTTGAATAACACCCTCTACAAAACTGCAATGCTTCTAAACTATCCTATTTTTATCTCCATTGCTAATTTCTCTAAAAACAAAGAGAGTACAATTTCAAATATAGCCACGACTGGCAATGACGGGCCCTCACACCGCAACTTATTACATTTCGCCACCCAACAATAGGGTGACCTCCTCCAAATAGCTAAAAAGTGGGACAGTGGTTCTGTCTGTGTATATTTTTGTGGATGTGTGTCTATGTGTACCAGTGTGGATGTGTGAAAGAGGTTACACAGGTCAGTTAACCTACATCTAACCTGAATCATTCTGCTGAACAATATCTGACAGACATCCTGCTATTGTCAGTTGGTCAGTTGGTGGCATCATGCGATGGTGCCATTGTAATCAGAACGTACAATATTTACTTATATCAACCAAGGAATTGTGAATTTTGTGAAAATTATGTGCTTAAAAGTTGAGATTTAGATTGTTATGTGTATAGCAGACTGCAAATGTGTGTGTGAAGTGTTTTGTGAATCAGTTTGTTTCTTTCTGTTTGGGCCTCTCTGTGTAGGGTAATGGGTGTGTGTGTGTTAAAGAGCTATTGAGAGAGCGCGAAACAGACAGAGGGAGACACAGACACAGAGAGACAGAGAGAGACAAAGAGCGCCAGTTGATGGTACTATGCCAGTTTGGGCATGACAGACTGTGTGCGTGTGTGAGTGTGAGTGTGTGTTAATGTTTGTGTGTGTGTGTGTGTATGTGTGCACATGATTGTGTGTGTGTGAGAGTTCACATACAGCTAACCTGAATGAAGCTAGTAAGCTAGTATGACTAAGGATCAAAATTTAACAACAGTGGTAAAAACAGTTTGGGCATGTGGATATCATCCTATTACCATAAACAGCCCAGGACAAGTGTGTGAAATTATTCATGTGTGAAAACACAAAAATTAAATCTACTCTTTCTTTGGCCAGGTGGATTTCATCATAATCATAGTATCTAAAAACCTGAGAAATTTCAGACAAGGCTTTTAATGTCTAAAGGCATTTCAACGTACTACAGTGCATCAAAAACCCCTTCACAATTTAACACCATCAACACCGTGGCATCCTATACCTTAAATCTGTGCTTCTGGTTTGCAGCCCCTAATAACATAGTCACTATTTATTTCTGATCTTACCTTCTGATTTAATTCTTTAGCAAGGCAGTTCAGCTGTTCTCTATGGGCTTTAATCCGTTCATGACTATTTGCAATGGCACACTTTGCTGTTGGAACAGTGAAAATATCCCAGATGAAAAATATGCACTTTCTTATGCTTCAAATATACTTACGTTTCCAGTAATATATTAAATATGTGCTAACATTTTAATAGTGCATTGAAAATATACAAATACATTCGCATCTGAAAATGTGTTAAAAGTATGCTAACATTATCTTTCGTGATTAAATTCTTGTTTGTAAATTACGAGTGCTTATAGAACTGTATTCAGAGTGTCACACTCTGAGAGCATTCAGAGCGTGCTACTGACACTCCAACCGAAAACAGGCAGCAGCAGGGTGTGACATCACACAAAGTGGTTATTGGTTCATACAGCTGTATGACAGATGCTAACACATGCTAAACGTTTGATTTTATTAGTCTCATAACAGTATGTCACTGCTTTTTGCAGTCCAATGTACATTGTTTTTGTCACTGACATCGACATCAAAAGTGCAATGAGCAACATCTGAATTAAACATAAAGGCCCACATTCACCTTTGGCGCTATCTGAGTTGACCCACTTATGAAAACAAACCGTGTGTTAGTTCAAAGGGAAATGGAATGCTCAGGCTTTTCAAACTACAGACCGTAGCATTTGCAGAGTGGCCCCGATTGCAACAATGCAATGAAAGTATATTTTTAAAATACACATTGCAGTATTAGAAATAACAAAACAGCTGGTATAATAGCTGGTAAAATAGCTGGTAGCTCAATCGGTCGAAGTATCATTCTCAACATGTTGGATGCTCTTGGATGTTGGGGATTAGAAACAAGAAAAGTTGATCCAGGCACTCCAAAACGTATCAAAGAGGAGGAATTCAATTAAAAAGCCTTTATTAGATGTGGCTAAAGCATGTTAAAAAAGATAGCCAATATGTTTCGACCCCTCACACAGGTCTTCATCAGGGCTAGGTCTACACCTGTGAGGATAGGCGTCACCTATATAGTGACATCACCTCATGTGACCCTGCACCACAAAAGTCCACCCTCCCTCAAACATACAGTGCTCATTCATGTTACATATATTTACACAATGTAAACAATATTAATAGGGGTCCATTAGAACTGTCACACAACTACATTTAGGTATTTAGGTTTACAAAAAACAAGTAAAATCAATGTCCTCATTGAGACCAGGATAACACATAGCACCCAAGTGATGTATCCAAAAAGTATCCCTCTGACACCTTAAAGGGCATCTTGCAGGTCAACCACCACTGTCGATTAGTAGGTACTTAAAGCACTCAAGATATGTATACCATTTAAAAAAATTCTCCAAAATCTGTTTAAGACCATTTATTGTCCTTTTTGTTTTTTAACGAATTTGGTGATGACGTCACATTGGGGACTTGAGAAGGTAGCCTCAGCAGAGACTGGTTCTAATCTATACGATCTTTGCTAGAACTGCCACTAGCTGGGATGAGGAAGAGGTTGCAAGAACCATAAATAGTATTTACGCAGCCACACAGTTTTGAACGTGAGTGTCTAAATGAGCAATTGCCAAGAACTGATGGTCATCAAAGCCAATTCAGTTCGTGGTCGGAGAATGAGTGGAGAGTTGGTGAAGCCTCCTGGTGAGTTGCTTTCATTTAGCAACACAGCAATGAATGCTGGACCTAGTGTACGATCAGCAGTGCATACAATAAAATGTTTTACTGAGTGTGTAACAAGTTGTCTTTATATCTAGTGACAGTGGTTATGTTGTTAGTCCAGATAAGTGCCGGTATACTCTATTTGGAAGATCCACTTAAGTTATCTCACTTTGCAGTGACAGCGCTACTAGCTCCATCTTCATCTAGTAGAGTTTAGCTAAATGTTGCAAACTTTGCCGCCGCCGAATAGGCTGTTCATATTCAGAGATGGGTGTAACGCGTTACTAAGTAACGCGTTACTGTACTCACATTACATTTGTCGGTAACGTAGTAGTGTAACGCCTTACTGTTACAAGTTTATTAATCACACTACAGTTACTAACAGTGCGTATGCTGATTACTGGACTTCTTCAGTGGACAGTCTGACCACAGATATCTGAGACGGATCCCCTGACTCTCCCCCAAAATCCTCAGGTGCACGCTTGCACATTAGTCGCCAGACATGTCCATACGCAACTGTCGGGGAATTCGGGGAAATGACAAAGCCATCTACCATAATGTTCAGGGGTGGAGATATGATTATTTTTTTATCATTATTTTTAACATGTTGAGTGAGCGACGTTGCCTAAGTTAAAGTGCAATTGTCAAGGGATGAGGAGAAGAGAAAAGCCGTGAGGAATTTGCTGTCTGCAGAGTGTATTGTTTTGCTCCGTAATGTGGAGCCGGTTGCGCAGAATTAGAAACCTGCCGCCATACAGCACTGTCGCTGAGAAGATGTTTGCTTTTGATGAGAAGAAGGAAAAATCAGCTTCCTTCAACTCTGACACAAACGTAACAGAGTATTTTAAGTTGGAGTCAGACATGGAAGCCCTTAACCGTTTCCATCATATAAGAAGTATGAAACTTAACACAGCTAACGCATCTTGCGCCAGTCAAGAGGCTATTCAGACTAGACGGTCTCGCGCTGAAGCCTGAAATCGGTTGTCGGATAAAAGATTTGAAAAACGTCTCCTTATGCAGTATGATCATCGGGGGAGCACCCCCAATGACTTAACAAAGTGCCTTTGCCCTAGACTAGCATGCCAATGAAACGTGTACCCTGACATCATCTAAAATGGTTATTTTATTTTATTTAGTAACACGTTTTATTTGAATGGTCTCTAGTTTGTTAAGGCATTTATGCTGTAGCCCGTATGCCAGTCTCTGCATGTTATTTCATTCATTCTATTTTAGTAAGTGTTGTCAAGTTAACCTGTTTTAGACTTTTGGCTTGCAGCGCAATACTGATATGACCCTCTGCAGAGCTCTTCAGATTTTCACCAACTTTGTGGTGTAGCCAGGCTGTTTTCGTGAAATGGCATGACAGAATGACTTGTCTTACATTTTGCTCAATGCAATAGGGATTTATGTATTTTGCTCATGGCCGTTGCTGAGTAATGCAAAGTAATGTAACGCGTTACTTTCCATAAGGAGTAAAGAAGTAAAGTAATGCATTACATTTTTTAACAGTAGCGAGTAATGTGTAGTTGATTACTTTTTTTGAGTAACGACCCCAACACTGTTCATATTAGGCTTGTCCCGATCCAATATCGGCATCGGATCGGCTGCCGATATTGGCAAAAAAATGCGTATCGGTATCGGCGCGGCGGCACGGAAAAAAAACGTTCCGGTCCGGGTTTTCCAGCGCTCAGATAATCCATTCCAGTTTTTTTGCTGTGGTTTCGCTAAAATCCGGTCTGCATTTTCCAGCACACCAGCATTAGCGTCTCCCAGTTTGTAGATAGAGATGGAGCAAAACGTGTGGAGAAGATTGGGGAGTAGAGGGCATTTTTGTTTTTAAATAGTTAACGATATTATTTGCACTGGTTCTTAAAGCCTTGGTTTACACCTGCTCAAGAGCAGAGTACTGATGCTGAGTTAATAGACTATTTTACACAGAGGTTATTTGTGTGTTTTGCTTTTTTTGAGTTAATAGACTATTTTACACTCAGGTTATTTGTGTGTTTTTCTTTTTTTTCCCCATACAGTTTACAGTCTGATTTGCACTTTTACTGACCACTGATGCCATCCCTGTTTGTTATTTTTAATGTTGTCTATTTTCTGTTTATCCCTGAATAAACAGGTCAGTTTCTTGTTACCAACCATTGTGTATTCAAACTCACTTAAGTCAGCTGGCTAGTTGTTATCAAGAGTACTAAAACCCTTTTCAATATGAGTCTAATAACTAAGTAAGAAGGCTAAATAACTTTAATACATGCTCGGTTGGATAGGCCGGTATCGGTATCGGCCACCAGTATCGGTATCGGCTCGGAAGTGCAAATACAATATCGGTATCGGATCGGAAGTGAAAAAAGCTGGATCGGGACATCCCTAGTTCATATCTTCACAATGTTTCTTCAGTATGATTAATTTCGTAAGGCAAGACAAGTTTATCTATATAGCACATGTTTCATACACTCCTCATCACTATCATCAACACCGCTTACCGACAACGAGAGAATAAGCGTCCGTGTTGCTGTGTTTCACGTTTTGTGTGGGCGGTGCTTAGCCTGGCTATCGCGACTTGTCAATGCTCTGCGAGCACTGGTCTGGTCAAGCTGTGTTGTAAACCCATTTCTCAGAAGGCGGGCTTAACCCGCCTCTTTCAAATGCCTCTGTTTGCTGGACGAAGATTCAATCAATCACACCCCTCTGCCCTCTGATGTATACCCCAGCAGAAGAAACTGCTTGATCCAAACAAAAAGTAGTAGTAGCCTGTAGTAATATAGAAATGGCGTTAAATGATTTTTGTCGGACTTGTGAGGTGAACATGAGAGTGGCTGGTGTTGGTCATTTAATATTGATATTCGAAAAACGAATCAGTGCGATCAAAGGCGAAATGACCACAACAACAGCGTCCTCGCAAAGCCCAATGGACTTGGCTACCAGCGGGGCTAACTGATAAATTAAACTTTTACTGAAGCCGGTCGGTAGCATTGCAAAAATGCCCTTTCCCGCAACAAATGCTTCAAGGGCTGCCCTTTGCTCTATTTTCATATAGAACGTCCCTTTGAATTCGTCCTAAACAGCAGCTACAGATGCATTGAAATCTTACGGCTGCTATGGTTGTAGTGGGGTGCACTGAGAGTTTAATTGAAGTCGAGTCTTTCTTATTGTTTAGATTAACATTGGAACAAAACGAGTTGCCCCAAAGTGCTCCACAACACAAACATGAAAACTAAGACAGCAAAACAATAAAACAAAGACCATAAGTAGGTATATAACACGGACAATGAAATAGAAATGGGATTAATAATTAAATAAATAATGGGCCGGGCTTGACAGCGTCAGATAAACCATCAGAACAAGGTAAAAATAAAGAGAAGAGATATATCTTCAAATTGGAGTACAATAACGTACACTTTAGATGACAAGTCCAGTCGGGGAGCACCGGACAATGCACCTGCACAGACATCAGTGAACTTTTAACCAACCATGGCAAAGTAGCGTCACCGAGGAGGCGTTAGCTAGCCACTTGCAGTTGTGTGGAGGCAACTGCAAAGG
The DNA here is from genome assembly GCA_027475355.1 of Coilia nasus. NCBI lineage: Eukaryota > Metazoa > Chordata > Actinopteri > Clupeiformes > Engraulidae > Coilia > Coilia nasus. The sequence continues at coordinate 18,894,763 of CM050204.1, read as the reverse complement.
TCTGTACGATTTGTCTGTAAGCGTCATGCTCCCGCGAGTTTTCGGGTCATGTGTCATGGTCGCATTGGTGTGACAACTCGTGACAACCTCACACATTTCGGGCATGTCGGACACAATTTCTAACCACAATGCAACATTTTCAGCGTCAGGCTGCAAACGGATGCAAACGTCTAGGTCAAGTCAAATGCGCCCATGGTCGCATTGTTGTGACAACTCGTGACAACCTCACACATATCGGGCATGTCGGACACAATTTCTAACCACAATGCAACATTTTCAGCGTCAGGCTGCAAACGGATGCAAACGGATGCAAGCGTCTAGGTCAAGTCAAATGCAGCTACTGTTTAGATAGGCAGCTTGGCCAGACTGACTTGCTCGCGAAATGTAAATGCAGCGTCACAGGCAGTATGGGCACACCCAGGCTAGGCGGTGCTGCCCCATGGAAACTGCTGTGGAAAGCTTGTGATGTAGGAAAGTGAGTGCGTTTTGATCGCTGGTCGAGTCATGGACCCTGTGCCCTGTTAGATTTGTGTTTTTATAGCCAGAATAAACTCAATAGTTGACCATTTTATATGAATCATACCAACCCACCTGCCTATAAAAATGTGCGTTTAGCTATCTATACTATGCTATACTATCAACAAGAATGGTGTTAATTTGTTACTTATGAACCCTGCAACATGCCCTTTAAGTCTCTTCAACCTGTCCCTGCCTCTCGCTAGAGGTTTGACGGGTTCAACCCCCTGTATGCGTAACAATGAAGTTATTTAATGTTTCGGACGTTAAAACTCGGAGAGTAGTCCAGTGTGGCCATTTAGCCTATTTATTTTCATATATCTATTCACTTAATTTTAAATATGGTGAAGTGATGAAGGGACAGTGGTGGCCTGGCGGTTAAGGTAGGCTATAGGACTTGTTCGATTTCACCAACTGCCAAAGTGCCACTGAGGTACCCTGAGCATGCCCCACACCCACTGACTATTATTAGGTATACCTATGTTATCTATATAAGTTATGTTAATACGTTTTCTTTTCCATACCAAGTATTTTGCTTAAAAAGTGATGCTTTTTAGTATGTCGAGTGTTGGAGAAAAGTGTCTGCTAAATACTACTGTAGTTGTGATGGCTTTACAACTGATATTTTCACGTTACCTTCTTGAAGCTGTCGACAGTTCTCAGATACATGCTGCTCTGTCAAGACAATCTGTTTAAACAAAGTGTCTAGGCTCATATTAAAAACAAAAAAAAGACTAAACAAATTTAACAACAAATAAAGTTCCTCAATTTCGAACAGTGCGCACGCACCCACACCAGCAAGGCAGTCTCCGAGCAACGACAGTCGTGTGTTAATCAATGACGTATCCCCCTGGTAAACGCAACGCATCTTGGGAACTCGAGGCAGGCACAGTAAAGAAAGTGGAGAAAGACGCAGGATTTCATTGCATTGAGTTAAGACTGTTGTCCATAAGAAGATGCCGTCTAGATGCCGCTGCGTTAGAAGCTGCAAAAACCGTTATCACGATGGCAATGGGTTAAAAAACAGAATAGGTTTCTATCGTATTCCTGCGTGGAAGACGAACAGCTCAAGCGTATCAGAAGTCACAAAAAGGCTACGTATGGCATGCATCAAGGAGACCAAACATTACCTTTGACAACACTCCACCATGGTGTGTTCAAAGCATTTTCACAAAGGTATGGTATAATTATTATGAATAATAATGATGGTTTTTACTTGTACATTTCATACAAAGGAAATAGGGGGGATTATCGACAAAAAGGGACAAATCATTACGTGGATAGAAGCACCAAAATTGGTATCTTTAGGGTGCATCTCATCATTTCAGAAGGGGTACCCAAAACTTCCAGTCTAATAAGGTCATTTTTTAAGGGAAAGTTCAAGATGGCTGCCAAAACCGACTCAAGATTAACAAAATGTTATATAGCTTGGATATTATGGCTTAGTCCTTTTTTTTTTTTGCATGGTATGTACACAGACTGCTATCAAATAATATGTGCAATAAATACCATGAAAATAATGTCCCATACTTTTATACAGCTTTAAAGCAAAGAAAATGGTAAAAAAAAAAAAAAGATTACAATGACATCACTCTTTAAATGGATCCTCATTTGAAAGATAATTATTTGTGAAATACATATACTTTTAAAAACTTTTACAAGAACCTATCTATAACTTTCAAAGAGTAGATTATTGGTAAGATGTTAATGTGAGCAGAAATTAATTCTAAAATAAATAAAAATAAGACATCCTAGAAAGGGTGCCCAAACAAATTCAAACAGGAAGTGAGTTTTTGAAGAAATTCAAAATGGCCGCCCATACAATTGGCAGCTGATTCCAAACAATAAACTCATAAAACCATGGAATTTGGTATACATCCTCCTTGGGTGACCCTAAAAATCTTGAACAGGAAGTAATGTTTTTTGGCATAAATTTAAAATGGCTGACCATACCATTTGCATCTGATTCAGAGCACAAAAAACTAACTCATTAAAGCATCAAATTTGGTACATGTGCTCATGAGATGATCCTAAGACATCCAGGAAAATGAGTGTCAGAAATCTCAAACAGGAAGTGATTTTTTTTTTATTCAATTGGCAATTGCTGAGGAGGATCGCAGCAGAGAGGGCTGTAGAGCTCTAGTAGGTCACTGCGATAAGGTGGAGCAGGGTTATGCAGGGCCTTGTAAGTTAGGAGCAGAACTTTATGTTTAACTCTGTATGCAACTGTGAGCCAGTGCAGCTGCATAAGTAGTGGTTATGCATGGCTTGAGGAGTTTGAGCATGTTATGATCCTAGCTGCAGTGTTTTGATTTTTTTTGAAGCTGGTGGAGTAGCTTACTGGGGATACCAGAGAAGATGGTGTTGCATTCAACAATGTGAGATGTGACAAGCATTGGTCAGGACTTCAGCACTCAGTTGTGAAAGAGCTGGGAGTAGTCTTGCTATGTTCCATAGATTAAAACAAATCTGTGCATTGAGGGTCAGCATATTGTCTACTCACAGGCTCTTAACCTGAGGTGGAGCAGGGTATGGTGCAGCCATCGATGGTGAGGGTGAAAATATTAACTTTTGCAAGAGCTGATTTTTCAAATATATAATTTGGGTACACAAGTGGAGGTATATTCTTGTGTCTTCCTCCTCATGGTCACACTCCGGCACCGAAAGTTGGTGCAATGACTAAGCTTTTCTAAGCTGACTAAGTTATCTGGTTTATTGAAGGACTGAAAGACTAAGGAGGAATTCTTATAAATGTTAGCTGAGAGCATTAAGTCAATACAATTTCAACAAGGAACACAAGGATATTACACCAAGGGTTGACATGTTGTTTCATCTAGTCATCCCACTTCAGTGTCAGAGTGTGACCATGAGGAGGTGTAACTGAGGTCTTCCTGCACAGTCCAGGCTCAGTCTCGAACCCACAACCTCACAACAACTCCAGTATGGGAGACATATGCGCTACCAAGTGAGATCAGTCAGTAGCGTATCCTTTTGAGGTGTCAGGAAGGAGGTTTACTCACATTCTATGGCGAACTGTGCAAGCTGGCATCATAGTTACATAGACAGACACAACAGCATGCCTATATATATTAGATGCTCTGCAAAACAGTGCACAGAGATATTCGCTACCCATACATTGATATGTGGGTTGCCTTTTGTATGGGGTATAACTTTCAAGAAATATATATCAACAGTATCCCAAGACCCTTGGGAAAGAAACATGTTACGCTCAGGTTTCCACACACACACACAGATTGCGATACAACCTCTCAATTTTAAGGCCGAGGCAAAAAGACTGCAGGGCTGTATGGAAATTGTTTCCAGGGGTAAAACATGCCTTGCCCATGACTGCATGTCCTTTTTTCAACAGCTTAGCCAGAGATGAAACATTCTCGAAGGTGCAGATACAAGAATGCAGGGTTGCCGTGCACAGGATTTTGCCAATGTGCTGAAGAATGTGAATATAATGTGAATACACTTTATGGTTTAATAATGTCTGCATGAGGTACGCAAGGTCTTTGACACATGGCGTATAGGTAGCCTTTTCATATTCCCTTCATTTTGTAAGGTGTTTTGGTAAGCTTTCAATAACCTGTCAGTTGTAGGCCTTTGAGTGGCCATCTTGAATTTCTTTAAAATATTCACTTTCTGTTTCAGCAACTGAGGACTTTTAGGAGTCATTTTTTCAGGATGTCTTAAGGTCACCCCAAGAGCATACCAAATGCCATGCTTTAATGAGGTTGGTGTGTTCTCAATCAGCTGCCAATTGCATGGGCGGCCATTCTTCAAAAACTCACTTCTTATTCAAGATTTCCAGTCAGTTTCCAGGGTGTCTAAAGATGACCCCTACAGCTTATATACCAAATGTTATGCTTTTACTTCTCGTGCAAGATTTTTTGGACTAATTGTCCAAGATGTCTTAGGGTCACCCCAAGAGCATGTATAACAAATTTTATGGTTTTATGAGTTTGTTTTTAGTGTGTTCTAAATCAGCTGCCAATTGTATGGGTGGCCATTTTGAATTTCTTCAAAAACCCACTTCCTGTTTAATTTTTTTTTTGGGCACCCCTTCTAGGATGTCTTAGAATCACCCAAGTGACATACATATCACATTTCATGCTTCTATCCACCACGTAACAATTTTTCAAACTAGATGTACCGCATAGCGGTACATGGTATGACCGCCGCAGTATATTGAAATGTGGGAACTGTTGGTGTGATGAGTGTGTGGTAGAGCAGTGTTGTGAGGTGAGAATTCCTGTGGAAATGATTTCCTGGAAGTGGGCATGGATGTGGGTTTTGAATGTGTAGTGTGTAGGACTGATTTGTGAAGGCAAGGAATCGGCAAAATGAGATTTTGTACAATTACAGCGCCCCCTATGGACCAAATTTTATGGCATGTTCTGTGGTGTTAGAGGTCTTTGTGGTGATCGTGCATGATGTATTTTGTGCAGTTCCCACCTTCTCGGTCCAAGATATTGGCAACTCAAAATCCCAATTTTTGCATTTACCCTTATCACTAGGTGGCGCTATGCTTCAAGTGAGAGTTTATGGGCTGGGTCAATATGCCTCTGTAACACCTACATACTAACACAAAATCGTTGTCTTGGGCAAAATTGTTGACGAGTTATTTAACAAAAACTGTTTTTCAACACCTAGCTTCGGCGATAAACATCGTCCCGTATGACGAAATGTCACAAAATTTAGTACACATAAAAAGAAAGATGTTTAGATATGGCATGTCAACTTTGACCAAATTTGAGCAATTAAAAGCCAAGATACGGCCATTTGAAGAATTTTAAGCTACGTGTTAAATGTTCATTGACGTGTAACTTCGGAACGGTTTATCTCAAGATAAATCCTTTGATAACTTTTGGTCAGCATTGTCTGTAGATGACATATACCAAATTTGGTGAGATTCACATGAACGGCCTATGACGAGTTCGTTCAGATTCGTTTTCGCAATATTAAAATTTCACGGAAATTGTTCTCGTTGGAAGTGGGCGTCGACCAGTGTTTTCAATGCGTGAGGGTCAACAGATTTCATGATAAAAAAAAAATTGTTGTAAACGTAAGCATTCTCTAGATAATAGGCAAAATGACATTTTCTGCAATTACAGCGCCCCCTATTGACCAAATTTTATGGCACGTTCTGTGGTGTTAGAGGTCTTTGTGGTGATCGTGCATGACGTATTTTGCGTAGTTCCCACCTTCTCGGTCCAAGATATTGGCAACTCAAAATCCCAATTTTTGCATTTACCCATATCACTAGGTGGCGCTATGCTTCAAGTGAGAGTTTATGGGCTGGGTCGATACATCTCTGTAACACCGACATACTAACACAAAATCGTTGTCTTGGGCAAAATTGTTGACGAGTTTTTTAACAAAAACTGTTTTTTGACACCTAGCTTCGCCAATAAACATCGCCCCCTATGACAAAATGTCACAAAATTTAGTACACATGAAAAGAAAGCTGCTTAGAGATGGCATGTCAACTTTGACCAAATTTGAGCAATTAAAAGCCAAGATACGGCCATTTGAAGAATTTTAAGCTACATGTTAAATGTTCATTGACGTGTAACTTCGAAACGGTTTATCTCAAGATAAATCCTTTGATAACTTTTTGTCAGCATTGTCTGTAGATGACATATACCAAATTTGGTGAGATTCACATGAACGGCCTATGACGAGTTCGTTCAGATTCGTGTTCGCAATATTAAAATTTCACGGAAATTGTTCTCGTTGGAAGTGGGCGTCGACCAGTGTTTTCAAGGCGTGAGGGTCAACAGATTTCATGATAAAACAATTGTTGTAAATGTAAGCATTCTCTAGATAATAGGCAAAATGACATTTTGTACAATTACAGCGCCCCCTATTGACCAAATTGTATGGCACATGCTGTGGTTATAGAGGTCTTCGTGCTGATCGTGCATGACGTATTGTGCGCAGTTCCCATCTTCTCGGTCCAAGATATTGGCAACTCAATATCCCAATTTTTGCATTTACCCATATCACTAGGTGGCGCTATGCTTCAAGTGAGCATTTATTGCCTGGGTCGATACGTCTCTGTAACACCGACATATCACAAAAATGTTATGTTGTTGGGTGAAACGTTCACTGAGCTATTCAGCAAAAACTTTTGCCGGTCTCCCCCTCTTTGACGTACGCTGGCACAGCGGAGGGGTGGCCCCGGGGGACCAAAAGCTTCTATTCGCTCGAAATGTTCTAGGGCTACATGCCTACAAAGATTCATGTCCCCCCGAGTTTCAGTGTCCCGGGAATCGTTGACGGACATTCACTGAAAAAAAAGAAAAAAAAAAAAAAAAAAAAAGGGGAAAAAAGTCGCAGCAACTCTATAATGACCGCTTTCGCTAGCTTCGCTAGCGGCGGTCATAATAAATTTCCCCTACTATATAGCTGAAAGTGGTTGTAGAGTAGAGTAGAGTAACTTTATTGATCCCGAAGGAAATTAAGGTATCCAGTAGCATACACATAATACACATTGCAAAAAACAGATCAAGCCTATTGCACACAGTAGCATACACATAATACACATTGCAAAAAACAGATCAAGCCTATTGCACACGTCTGCAAAATACAACATCCACTGAACTGAGGGAAGAAAAAACATTGTAATGATAATAAGTAGGGTAATAAGAATTCCACAAGGTAAACAAGTGTCGTGATAAGGTGCTTTGTGGTAGATAGATTACAGTGTCCCAGTAAAATTGTCCAGTGTTATAGAAGGGTCCTTTAGTGCAGTAGTTATAGAAGGGTCCTTTAGTGCAGTAGTTATCAGGGTAGTGCAGTATATTGCTGTCCATAGTCGTATAGTAGTCACCACCAGGGACAGCATGTGCGTGTGTGTGTGTGTGTGTGTGTGTGTGTGTGTGTGTGTGTGTGTGCTCAAGCACTCCAGCCTATGATGCTCAGCTCCTTCTGTGTGCTGTTATACAGTTGTATGGTCCTGGGGACAAATGACGTCCGCAGCCTGTCTGTCCTGCAGGAGAGGGACCGGAGTCTGTCGCTGATCAAACTCCTCTGATTGATGATGATGGTGTGTAGGGGGTGGCGGTCGTTGTCCAGTATGGAGTGCAGCCTGCTCAGGGTCCTCCTCTCAGCTATTGTAGTTAGAGACTCCAGCTCCATGCCCACCACAGACCCTGCTTTCCTCACCAGTCTGTCCAGACGCCCATTGTCTCTTTTCCTAGTGCTGCCACCCCAGCATACCACAGCATAGAACAGCACACTGGCCATAACAGACTGGTAGAACATCAGCAGGAGTCTGTTGCAGACATTGAAAGACCTCAGCCTCCTGAGGAAGTACAGCCTCCTTTTCTGTAGAGTGCATCTGAATTAGTAGACCAGTCCAGTTTATTGTTGAGGTGTACCCCAAGTACTTGTAAGTGCAGACCCTTTGTAGACCCTTTTATGGCGGAAGTGAAAAAATCTGCGCGCCCATTTTGGCAATGCACGTGACATTATTCCCCATTCATTCAGGCAGACGCAATAATTTCCAGCACAGTCCAGTTTTGTCAGGTTGTTGTGTGAATGGTTGTGAAAATCGATGTTCTACCGGCTAAAGTTTTATAGAATTCCAAGAGGATTGCGACCATTTCAGAGCAACCGGCAGCGTCTGTGGCTGCAGGCAATAAAACGTGTTGACTGAAATGAGGATCAAAAATGCTCACATCTACAGCGCCCACTTTATATCAGGTAAGGTTACCCGTTTACTCTTTGATTTCCTTGGAAAGCCCAGTTTACATTAGTGATTGTACGATGTAAAATAATAATGAAATGTAGCTGAAGTTTGATAAGCTGGTGTTAGACTTGGTTAGCAGCTAGCAGGTTAGGCTAGTAAACGTATGTTCATTTGCAGGTGAGGCGTCATTGGACTCTCATTCGTTTCATTAGTTTCTTGTTTCTTGCATAAGCACTATACATCTGCTGCTTTTATTACTGATACTATCTTAGCATCTTAGTGGCACTTTGACTTGACTGTTCTGTACTGTACACTAGTGTTCAACTTAATTTACTTATTTATGGTTACTGTAGTGGTTAAGTATGAATGTTGTTTGTTCTGCCTGTGCACTTAGGATAAGTATAGGTTAGAATGTTATTTGTTGTGCCTGTGCAAATAAATGTTTGCACCTGTCTTGCACTTTAATGTTTGTTAATTTAATTTCTGATGTTTTTTTTTTTTTGTTGGGTACCATAGGAAAAGGAGGAGAACTGACAGAGCTAACACTTCAGCAAACCTTCTGAAACTCAAGAACAAGACTGCAGCATGGATCATTGTCCTGGTATGAATATATTTCATCTTACAATGAACTGATTGATTATTAGGGTTCCACCTTCAAGAAATTCTTGAAAACCCATCTCTTCCAAGAGCGTTTTTTCTTTGCTTAAAACTTATAACTACCTGGAATTAGAGATGCACCGATTGCATTTTTCCGGGATGATTTCATTTTTTCAAAATACTTTACAGCACACACAAAGACACTTCTTCTTTTACTTTCTTTTTTAATATTTCTTTTAGTAGAACACTCTAGTCATGGCTTTACTGTTTTTATTGCTGAAAAAAGTTAGAGGTTGTTGCCTTGTGGATGGATCTGGATCTCAGTGCTCTCAGTGCCAACATGTACTCCTCTGCATGGGCTTGGAATGTAGACCCGTCTGACCATCGTGTACAAAAAACATATTTTTATTATTTTTTAAGAGGGGAGTTTTCTATGAGACCACTTTAGGCATGATCCTCTAGCTAATCAACAAGCTAAATATCACAAACTAGCGATCGTGGTAATTAATGTTGAAGGAAAACATTGGTAAAATATTTCCTTTCACTGACATTGGAATTATTTATGCCAGCAGTTTTACATAAGATCATATTTTTAGTAAATATAGAACACCAAACTAGATGCTTCTGATAGTGTTGAATGCAAGGTAACAGTCAGTAATGACATATTTGTCAGTTCCTAAATAATTTATAGCTGTTTCGCAGCGCACCCCCGTTCACCTTGTGTGTGTGCCTCCAAGGAGGAGCCTCCGAGGGCGTGCTGAGCATGCTGCAGGATCAGGCCTGGAATTTCATCATTTTAGGGGCAAGGCCACTTTACCATTTGTGTTGTCAATTTTGTGGAAGGGCATCAAGGCCACTGTGAGCTTCTGGCATATTTTTTTCAAGGGCATTAGGCCAAATTGAGAGGGCATGAGGGCCATGGCCCTCATGGCCCTCGTGAAATTCCTGCCCTGTGCAGGATCATATTATTTTTTTCTACACCAAAGCAGGCCTGAAGTAATTTAAAGTAATGCAAACAAAAGAGACTGTTGGTATTCGTTGGTATGGCATATTCGGTATTTGTTGGTATTTTTTTCACGTGCCATGTTTAGACTACGGTGGGGCAATGTATGGGAAACACTGCTGTGTGCATTCTAGGCTACAAGCTGTGTGCGTGCGTGCACTGGTGGTGTTGCACTTGATGTTTATTATGTAGGGCACTTGATGTTTATTATGTAGTGCACAAGTTTTCACCAGCATAAAATCTGCATAATTTATGTTGACCAGCGGTCGCCGGTCGCCATTACATGAAAATTGATTGATTCCAAACACCAGCCAGTCAATCGGTGCATCCCTACCTGGAATGTCCTTCCAGCTTAAACTTGTCTGCACTGGTTGTAGCACATACTAATGTATTCACTTTTCTATAATAAAGCTGAAGAGGATCTCCCAATTCCAAAGACAGCGTATAATGATCTGACCCGGAGACACCTTCGGTCAAATTCAACCAATATTTTGCCGAGTTGGATCCCTGCCATGGCCTTGGTCCTCAAGCCACTCATTAAATGGCCAAGCAATGGAGCAATACTTAACAATATGGCAAAAATATTCAAGCATAATTTTAAAAGATACCGATGCATTTGAGATTGCACTGAAATTTTCATAGCTAGACCCAGCAATCTGACTGCCAGGGCCCAGACATGGTCAAATTATAAACACAACACCGTTAAATATTTGATCGGCATCACTCCAGCTGGTGCAATTTCATTTCTTTCTCCTGGATGGGGTGGATGGGTTTCAGACAAACAAATCACTAGTGAGTCAGGTTTCTGCAAACTTTTAGAGATTTCTAGAGCATTTCTCATCAGATACGAGCTTGCAACTTATGGTGCAACCCTTCGCATCCCCCATTTCACGAAAGGAAAAAAACAAGAAGTGGATTCCTCTCTGCAACTTTCTGGTGTGAGGATCCACGTTGAATGAGTTATTGATCGGTGGAAAAACTTTTGCAAACAGTTATCCCTGTGTTAGAGGTTAACATACTATATGCTGTTGTTACTGTATGTAGTGTTGTTCCCAAATGAGTTACACATTACCATCTACCATGTATAAGTGATGAAGTGATTTACATTTGTAAAACATGTTTATACTGTACATAATAACTCATAATACCCCACCCCCCACCCCCCCACCCCCAGATTCTTAACGATTCAGAGTGCAGTATCACATTTATTTGTAATAATGTTAACACCCTTTTCCATACATGTTGTTTTCCATTACACAATGAGATGTTTTATCGATAATAATCAGTATTGGCGATATAATGATATAATGACTAAATGGGTAAAGGCAATTAACAGTAACAGTAACATAGTAACATAACAGTAGTGGGTTTAGGACATGACAATAAACTGCAATGAAACTGTAATGAAACTTTTACAATCAGGACATGACGATCCATCAACATCTAAGACCACATTCTGTTCTCACAATACATTATAATGCCTAGTCTTGCATGAATGCATTTAAGGCTCGAGTCAGGCATTTCCTACATAACCATGTTGCTGGCTTTTTATTTTTATTTGTGCACAGCTGTAGTGAAAGAGGTTGTTGCATTTGACACAGATGATCATTTTGCTTTTCACAGTGTTTGTGGGATGTTGGTTCAGAAGAAGAACCAACAGTGCAGTTCCTGCACAAGGTTGCAACATTGTTGCAAAATTGGAACACCCAACACTATCTGCACACATATTCACACACATTTCACCACTGCCTTGTCTAGTAAACATCTGATGAGTATTGTGTTTTATATGCCTTTTAAGCCTTATAAGGGTTAAAAGGCTTCCAACTTTGCACTTTACTCTTAACATCTACACTCAGGGGTGCCGCTAAGGGGGGGATGATTCAGGGGGCCCAGAGCTTCACAGGAGCCCACAGAGGACAACGATATGGTTAGGGTGGGGCCCAAATTATTTTCTTTCAGGGGGCCCACAATTTGTAGTGGCGCCCCTGTCTACACTTACCGTCATCTGCATCATTGCCTGAATCCAAGACATCAATATCAGATATTTCTCCATTTACAAGGTGTTCAAGGAAGTCTAACTTTGTACTCTAAAGGAGGATTGTTTAAAAATTAGGTTCTAGACATAAAAAAATCAATTGTGTCATTGCTTAGCTATGAAATGTTTATATGCATTTTGTTTGTTGCATGGTGACACAGACTGAGTGCTGGCTAATGTCTCTTGACTCCTATGTCCATTGGGATGGACATCAAACTTTGAAAAAATTCTATAACTTCATAAAATATACTCAAAATAACTTGAAATATTACCACTTGAAATCGTTACAATTATGCAGAAAGAACATGTAGTAGGCTAGGATGAACATAAATTAACATTTCTAATGAGAAATGAACACTTACTCTTCCCTCTCTCAAGCTTCATAGCCATGCTTGTCTTGTCTGACGTGTGTAGCTCTCTCAGATCAAGTCAAAAAAGTAATTTCTCCATTGTGATTGGATAATGAGGAACCAATCAGCAGAAAGCATTATTCAGACAATGAAAGCAGAGATTTTTGATTGGTTTAGACTCAAATATGTAATGTCCATTCCAATGGACGGCAAGTCTAAACAGGTTAATAGATGATTTTTGTATAACAATGCAGCTTCAGTTTCACTTTTGCATGCCTTTGTGTCAGTCTGTAGGACAGATGATGCAGAGATGAGCTGTAATTTGGCCATTCCGGATATGCAGCACTTAGGTACCACCTCGTGGCCTCATTCACAAGTAGTGTCTGTATTGGATGGGCCCTCGCGAATGTTTCCATTTTTTCCACAGTTGTTTACTTTTCTCCTTCATAAACTGTTTCACAGATTTGGCTCATTCATGAAATTCTGTTCATTTGTGGTCATAAATGTACTTTCAAGGTAGGTTTTTGAAAATACAACCTCTCAAAGTCGACATCAGAGGATCACAAATAAGAAAACAATGCAAATATTTTGGACTTTTAGGCATCAAATGGAATATCTCAAAACCAGTGTGGTAGATTTCTGAGATTTTTAGTGCATAGGTTTACACAATGTTTTAGTATATTATAAAAGTGAAATAGTTGATGTACTAAGTGAAATGGTTGATGTACTAAATGTAGGTGAGGTTGAACAGGTAAGTCTTAAGTTGCCTTTTAAAGGCGTCGTCAGATTCTGCCTCTGATGTTTTGGGGTAGGGCAATCCGTCTTTTTGGCGCGTAGTATATGAAGGCTGCTTGACCCCTCTGCTGTCTGTAAATGTAATCTTGTGTGCAGATAACAAGCATGTCTTGTTTGTTAGAAGGACGTGGTGTTACAAAGTATTGGTTTAACCAAAACATCAGGCAGGCTGTGGATGTTGTTAGGCAGAAGTTAATTGGTATGCTAGCTAGGAAAAGGAGGTTGTCAGTAAGTTACAAGTGTAGTAATGCGTAATGAGTTTGACATGTTGTACATTTACAAAGCAATTTATATAACATTTGTGTTTGCAGGCAAACCAGCCTATGAAATGCTGGAGTCTGATCCTGACTGGGTACCTTGTCTGTACCTCGGCGGCACTGAGGTTGAAGCTGCAAACACAGACAGGTTCAAGTGGCCCAGCGGAAGGAGGGTCAGGAGATCACAACAGCAGCAACCCCCATCGCCAGTCAGCAACAACACTGGTCCTCAAACTGAATTGGATAATGCAGCACCCTCTTACCCAGGTAAATAGTAAAAGACGACATCTTACCCCCTGTGTAAAGCTGCTCTGGATACCTTAGGCTTACAAGCTGATACGTATGAAACAATTACTCCCTTTATTATTCATGTCAGACACCACTGACTACTCTGATTACTCGTACAGATCTAGTCCTTTAAGGTTTTTGTTTTTTTTGTCGGCTCTTGCCTTTGCCTTCGAGTTGAGCATTTTGTGGTACGGTCCAACTCAGTTTGCTTTAGCCTGGTGTTCCGACTTAGCAATGTGCTTATAACAGTGGGCTCAGTGGACTTCCCACAGCCTCATATTCTCACATTTGTAAGAGTTTTCCTAAAATTAGGTAATATGTTCCCACATTTTAAAGGTACAATGATGGCACTACAAGCCAGTGCTGCTTCCCAAAGACAAGGAATTACAGAAGCGGTGACAACTTCACCATTACAAATAACAGATAAGTCTGTAGCAGACACTTCCAAAATAAAGACCTCATTGAGTCTGTAGCAGACACTTCCAAAATAAAGACCTCATTGAGCCTCCAACTCCAGCCAGACTAAGAATCTTCTGAGAAATCGAACCATCCCATTGCTTTTTCAGTGGAACAACTTTATTCTTCCAGCAGCCCCACGGCCTGGAGTTTGGGAAGAGGACTGATGGCCCGCCTATGAAACCGCCATATTCTGACCATGACTGCTGCTCCCTTGACCACAATGAAGAGCTCAAAGCAGAAATAGCAAGACTCCGTAAACAAATCGAGGCGATAACTATCAGCAGCAAGTTCTGTCTGGAGCGATTTGCTACGACTGATGACATAAGATTTTTCACAAGGTAAATCAAAACATCCACTGTGGTGTCAGATTAACAGTAGTATTGCAGCTGTCAACAATAAATTATAAATTCTAGTGCAATGCAAGCGCATTAAAGAGAAGGTGACAGCACTGCAAAAACTAAAATCTTACCAAGATTTCATCTCTTAAATTAAGACAAAAGATGCTTATTCTTTGTTTGCCGAGGCATTTGTTTTTACCAGACATTTGTTTTTGTGTAAGAGCATTTCAGTTGTTTTAAGGAGTTTGTCTTTAATTATCCTAATAAGGTGTTATAACTTGTTATTGAGATTTTTGTTTTAGTGTTTATGAGTAAATCCGTCACCTGGTTGCTGCCAGCATGTAGAGGTGGTTCATCCCAACATGACAGTGGGGTGAACTATATGGGTATTGCATGTTAAATTCAAGTATTTTTTATGTTCCAAATACAATTGATAAAAGGAAAAATTCCATGTAAAATTAACTTTTGGGTATGTTAATGATATGGTATGTTGGTATGTTTGCCGAGGAGCAAAACTGCACTAGCCTGTTGCATTGCGTTTTTATCAAAAAGGTTCACCATACTAGTGAATGGTAGCTTGAATCATCGCTATTTTAAACCGTAAAAAAAGCTTACAGTAGCTACACACTTTTTTTTGGTAGCATACCAAGTAGCCTGGCTATCGCGACTTGTCAATGTTCTGAGAGCATTGGTCTGGCCAAGCTGTGTTGTAAACCCATTTCTCAGAAGGCGGGCTTAACCCGCCTCTTTCAAATGCCTCTGTTTGCTACTGGACGAAGCTTCAACCAATCACACCCCTCTGTCCTCTGATGTATACGTAGCGAAAGAAACTGCTTGATCCAAACAAAAAGTAGTAGTAATCTGTAGTCATATAGCAATGGCGTTAAAGGATTTTTGTCGAATTTGTGAGGTGAACATGAGAGTGGCTGGTGTTGGTCATTCAATATTGATATTCGAAAAACGAATCAGTGCGATCAAAGGCGACATGACCACAACAACAGCGTCCGCGCAAAGCCCAATGGACCTGGCTACCAGTGGGGCTAACTAATAAATTAAACTTTTACCGAAGCCGGTTGGTAGCATTGCAAAACGCCCTTTCCCGCAACAAATGCTTCAAGGGCTGCCCTTTGCTCTATTTTCAGATAGAACTTCACTTTGAATTCGTCCTAAACAGCAGCTACAGATGCATTGAAATCTTATGGTTGTTCCACGTTCGCCATGTAGACAGTGACTGAGATAGATTTCCGGTCGCCAAACTGCCGCGTCATTGCCTTTTGAAATGCTCGATTTTCATTGGTCCCCTATCTGAGGACTGAGCAGAAATGGTTTAGATAGGCAGCGTGGCCAGACTGACTTGCTCGCGAAATGTAAATGCAGCGTCACAGGCAGTATGGGCACACCCAGGCTACATACCAAGGGCCCTAACATTCAAAACAATGCATTGACAAGTGTACTATTTAATAGAAATGACAACAAGAATGCTAATTATATTTGCAATTTAATGCTACATATAGACACTTAACATAGAGAACTATATGTCCTACAGGTTTGCAAGTTATGCCCACCTCAGGGCCTTCTGGAAGCAGATCCAGCCAGCCACACGCAACACTGTACAGGTGACAAGAGCACATTGTCTTATTTTTCGAAGAAATATTTGCATCAAAATAAGTTTAAACAGCCACGTTATATTTGTGTAACAAGGGAATAATGACGTTAATCTGGTTCTTTTCAGTTTCTTCAACCTATCAACGAGTTCTTTCTACTACTGAACTATTTGTCATTGGGACTGATGCTAAAGGATCTGGCCCACCGATTCAGAATCTACCAGTCAACTGTAAGCCGCATCATAAACACATGGGCAGACTTTCTTTACACTGTACTCAGAGCGCTGGGTATTTGGCTGGATGAAGACACCGTCAGAGCTCACTTGCTAGATGTTTTTCAGGATTACTCGGACACACAGATAATTTTGGACTATACTGAACTACATTGCCAAACACCAAACTCTTTTCTCCCTCAGAGCAAGGTGTCCTGTAGTTCTAAATCCCACTGCATTTACAGAGGATTGATTGGGATGGCCCCTTACGGAGCAGTAACCTTTGTGTCACCTCTCTATGAAGGTTCCATCAAAGATAAAGAGATTCTAAAGCAGTCTGGCATTGTGGCCGCCGCCGCCTCCTGCCACCAATCTAACTGCTGACACTTTTGCCTCCTTCTTCACAGAAAAGCTAGCGGCTAACAGCAATCAATTCTGTGACCCATCCGGTCACAACCTGTTACTTCGCCCGGTCAATGATGCAACACTCTCCTCATTCACCCCTCTCTCTGAAATCGATGTATCCAAACTCATCACTGGCAACAGTCCTACTACCTGCTCGCTAGACCCTGTCCCCTCGAATCTGCTCCAAGCTATCGCCCCAACAGTAGTCCCATTGATCACATCCGTGATGAATGCTGTTAACTTTCTCACCCAGAACAACCTACTTGACCCGAAGCTGTCTGGCTTTAGAAGTGGCCACTTCACTGAAACAGCTCTGCTACCCGTCACAGAAGCCCTAAGAGTAGCCAGAACTGAAGGACAATCATCAGTACTTATCCTACTCGACTTATCAACTGCCTTCGGTACAGTCAACCACAGCATACTGCTAACTATACTCTCAAACATGGGCATCACAGGCATAGCACACTCCTGGTTTAAATCCTACCTCACTGGACACTCCTTTAAAGTGTCATGGCAAGGACAACTGTCATCAACTCACACCCTCTCCACAGGGGTGCCCCAAGGGTCGGTGCTGGGCCCCCTTCTCTTCGCCATCTACACCACCTCACTGGGCCGTGTCATCCGCTCACACGGCTTCTCCTATCATTGCTATGCTGATGATACACAGCTGTACCTGTCGTTCCAACTAGATAACACCACGGTCTTCGCACGCATCTCTGCCTGTCTCTCCGAACTGTCCCCATGGATGAAGGAACACCACCTCCAGCTTAATCTATCTAAGACTGAACTCCTGGTGATCCCAGCCCAAGATTCAATCTACCATGATATAAACCTGAATATGGGCACTGTCACTGTTGCTCCAAACAAGACTGCTAAAAACCTGGGCGTCATGATTGATCATCGGCTATCATTTTCTGACCACATTGCCTCCGTAGTACGGTCGTGCCATTATGCGCTGTACAACATTAGAAAAATCAGATCGTACCTGACCAAATATGCTGCTCAGCTCCTGGTACAGGCTATGGTCATCTCTCACCTCGACTATTGCAACGCCCTCCTAGTTGGCCTTCCTGGTTTTCAATCAACCCAAAAGGGCACGTCACTCCGCTCTTCATCAACCTGCACTGGCTCCCGGTGGCTGCCAGAATTCAACACAAAGCTTTGACTCTAGCCTACAAAGTCACTTCCGGATCTGCCCCTGCCATCTCAACATCATACTAAAGGCTTACATCCCTTCCAAAGCGCTGCGATCCTCTAATACGAACCGTCTGGCCGTACCCTTTCCTAAGACAAACTTTTCTCTGTCATTGTCATTCAATGGTGGAACAACCTACCAGTCGCTACAAGAGCAGCAATATCCCTCTTGACCTTCAAAAAGCTCGTGAAAACCCTTCTCTTCCGAGACTGCTTCCCTTCCTAACAAACTAATCTCTACTAACCATCTCTTTATATAGGTGCCTTCGATGTTCTCTACACATCTGTTAGTTTATTATGTCCTCCTTTTGTAAGTTGAGTAAAGTGCCTCGAATGCAGTTGGGGGATGGGTACCGTATTACTATACAGGGGGACAGAGGAAGATGTTATAGAGTATGTATTTGTGCTTTCCACACAGACACAGCCTGTCAGGTGTCATTTGTCACCAGGAACATATGTTGAACATGTATGTTGAGGGTGAAAAAAAAAATTAAAACAACAAACTAACATGACAAACGAGGAATGGGAAAACCAAAATAAGAAAGGAAAACAAAAAGATAATGTTAAGGGCCAAACAGGTTGTCCACCAACTCCTCACTGACTTGCTGGCCTGCAGGGTGGAGGTCCTGGACGACAGGCAAGATGTCCTCTGCCTCGGCACCATCTCTGTCCGGGAGCCCCTCATTGTCGGGCAGCTGGATGTTGTCCCACAGTCACAGCACAACATTTTCGGGGGTGCAGTTGCAGGCCTCCAGCACCCTTGCTGAGGCACCGGAAGCGCTGCTTCCACACCCCTATGGCCCTCTCCACAACCGCCCTGGTGTGCCTGTGGCCCTGTTGTAGCTGGCCTGCAGCTCCGTCTGTGCATGTAGGTATGGTGTGAGCAAGAAGGGGCGCAGAGGGAAGCCACTGTCTCCAAGCAGCCAGCAACCCCCAAAGCCACCACCCTCTGCTGCCCTACATAGGCCTGAGTTCTCCCAGATGAAGGCGTCATGCGTGCTCCCAGGCCATGTTGCCACGACGTCCAGGAACTCACCCTCTGCACTGCACACCACCATGGCGTTGATGGCCGCATAGCCCTTGCGGCAGATGTATCTTGGCCCATGTGTGGAGGATGTTGCAATGGGAACAGCATTTATACTGCGCAGGAACTGACAGTCAATTTACAGCCATGTGCCATTGGTTAGTATAACGGTGCACCTGAGATGTGTGAGTAAGTGGTTAATTGTTCTTGATAGTCCTCCCATTACTTCACAAGCAATCAGTGATATGTACACATCTAAATGTGATTTATGTGCTGGTTCATGCATTTTGTGTAGTTGAGCAATACATGGTAGCATTGATGAGTGAACATGTTTACAGGGAATGTATAGACGTGGGTGCATCTGAATGGGAGGTAGCTGTTATTAAAACAGTACTTTGAAGGCATTACTATGATTCTGCCACTTGAAAGTGTCTACCATCTTTGCCTGTCTGATGGGTTGTGGACCAATGTTTTGTACCTGTTTGAATGTATGGCTGTTCCATGTAGGATGTTTCAGCGTTCATTGTTCTGGTCCAGGTTCATACTGTTGCCTGTGGAAGACAAATACAATGATGTACATGTAGGTATATTCAGAGTTGGTTATTGTAATTTATTGCAATAACATTCCCCATACCTCCTGCATCTGGTATAGTGAGACTGAAACTGGGCCTGCTGGCCTGGTGCAATATGATGTCTAGCATGGTCATCAGCTCCTGGTGGTGGTGTTCACCCTGCTCCCTGATGGCTGCCATGGCCTCCTGGTGGTGCCTCTCTGCTTGCTCCATCATGGCTCCAGCCATGTTTGTGAGCCGGTGCAAATTCTCCCTGATGGCCCTCTGCACATTGATCTTATCCCTCTCAGACCTGAGAAGCTCCACGCTGCATTGGCAGTGGCTGGTCCGTCTACGTCTCCAACGCTGACGGACCTGGCCACGTGAGTTGGAGCTCCCAGACTGAGAGGACTGTGCAGAGGCAGGGGAGGATGGAGCCCGGAGGGTTGGGTGGCCACAGCTGCAGATGTTTAAGGGAGCAGGGCCAGGTGTCCTGGTGGCAAAGGGGGAGGATGGGCGGTCAGGTGTCCGGGTGCTGGAGGTGGATGGTGCAGGGCCAGGTGTGCAGGTGCCGGAAGTGGATGGTGCAGGGCCAGGTGTGCAGGGGGCAGAAGTGGATGGTGGAGGACCAGGTGTCCGGGTGCTGGAGGTGGATGGTGGAGGTGGATGGTGGAGGGCCAGTTTGGTGTAATTGGTTGATTATACACTTGACTATAATCCTGCAAAATCCCTGACTTTGTGTGTACCCCTTTGTGTGAATTGATGCTGGTTTGAAGGCACCTGCCTACATTTTTGCGCAGTACGGTATCTTTTTAGCCATCCACATGTTTAATGTTAAAACACCCATGAGGCTGAAAGGACTTAATGGGCATAAGTTGTTTTTTGACAAGTTTTAGGCAGGTGCACACAAAGTGTACACACACAGGGGTACACACAAAGTCAGGGATTTTGCAGGATTATAGTCAGGTGTATGATCAACCAATTACACCAAATTGGTTGTATCTGTCAGGAAGCCTACATCCACAGAAGATCTGTGGTTAGTTCTTCAAGATGTTTGGCGCAAGCTACCAGCCAAGTTCCTTCAAAAAATCTATATATACCTAGAAGAATTGATACTGTTTTGAAGGCAAAGGGTGGTCACACCTAATATTGATTTGATTTAGGTTTCTCTTTTGTTCAGTCACTGCATTTTGTGAATTGATGAACTTAAATGATTAACACTTCCATTTTTGAAGGCATTCCTCGTTGACAGCATTTTTTTCACACCTGCCTAAAACTTTTGCACATTACTGTATATCTGAAAAATATATGTAATTAACCTGAACACAATACAGAACATTAACCTGAATAAAAAAGTTCTGTATACAAAGATTGAATATGAAAATGAGAAATAACAATAATGTGAAATATGCAAATAACATTATTACAATACAAATACAAATAAGATAAAAAGATAAATAAACTAGATGTACCGCATAGTGGTACATGGTATGACCGTGGCAGTGTACTAAAATGTGGGAACTGTTGGTATGATGAGTGTGTGGTAGAGCAGTGTTGTGAGGTGAGAATATGTGGGGAAATTATTTCCTGGAAGTGGGCATGGATGTGGGTTTTGAATGAATGACATTGTATGTGTTTGTGTAGTGTGTAGGAGTGATTTGTGAAGGGTATACGCAAAATGAAATTTTGTACAATTACACCGTCCCCATGGGCCCACTTGTATGGCATGTGCTGTTGCTTTTTGAGGTTTTTGTGCATGACACATTTTGTGCAGTTCCCACCTTCTCAGCACAAGATATTTGCAATACAAAATCCCAATTTTTGCCTTTACCCATATCACTAGGTGGCACTATGCTTCAAGTGAGTGTTTATGAGTTGGGTCGATACGCCTCTGTAACACCGGCATACTAACAGAAAAGTGGACACCTAGCTTTGACGAGAAACATCGCCTGCTATGATGAAATGTCACAAAATTTGGTGCACATGAAAAGAAAGCTGTTTAGAGTTGGCATTTCAACTTTGACCAAATTTGAGGAATTAGAAGCCAAGATATAGACTTTTGAAGAATTTTAAGCTACATTTAGACATGTAACTTTGAAACGGTTCATCTCAAGATAAATCATTTGATAACTTTTTGTCAGCATTGTCTGTAGATGACATATACCAAATTTGTGGAGCTGAAAAGCTCCTCTCACATGAGGCAACCGAAACAGGAAGAGCCAAAAGTAGACAGTGCAATACTTAAATTGCTGTACAGATCCAGCAGCCTCTTACTGTGTATGTAATTTAACATGTCAAATAGACAGGTGGACACATGATCAGGAAATGTGTGGACAGCAGAATTGCTCTCCAGTGCTAAGTCTTCTGCATCAATGTCTTGGAGGGTTTGCTCCAATTTCTTGCATCTGTCATTAGGCTTTACATTCTTTATTACTTGCATTATGTTATCCCTTGAGAACAGAAGGTCATAAAGGGCATAAACACCTTCCAGTCCTGAGAACCTGTCAGTCATGCCTTGTGATCACAGTGTCAACTAAAGGCAGAAAGACGTCCCTTCTAAAGGTCTCATCTGGGGTGTGCAGAGTTTTCTCTGTACTTTCATACAAGAATTGGCTTTTCCTTTTCCACCTTTTTTTAGGAAGTTTCTTGTCACTGTCCAGGTCTTCTGCAATTTTTGTTGCATCAGTTTGGCAGGAAGTAAGCCCATTTTCCCTGAAATCCTGAAGGGTACTGTCTTACTTCCTCAGTTTCTTTTTGAGTGGTTTTCATGGAAACATCTGGACTTTGAAGTAGCTTGCTGACACAGTTGATCTGGTACAAAACATTGTACAATTCATAGTGGGCCATTGGGCTCACTACGTAAGCTTTTAGCTGAGGACATGGTCCCAGAGTCCCCCTTCTCTACAGCAAATGTCTGAATTGCTGACAAGGCTTCCAGTATCTCTGGTAACTGGTACCGCACCACCTTCACACTGTCAATCCAGGCCTCCCATCGTGTTGCTGAGAGAGGTTTGAGGTTAAGCTGCTTGACATGCTGCTTTAAAATTGCCCAGCATTGCACAGAAGTTGTATAGTCTTTGCAACACACCAAAAAAGGACATGGAAAGCACTGAGGACTTTGCAGCATCTGCCACAACCAGGTTCAGTGTATGACTGCTGCATGGGATGCATACCGCCTTGCTGTTCAACTGCAAAATTCTTGCCTGAACACCCTGTTTTTGGCCCATCATTTTGCTACCATTGTCATATGACTGACCACGGCAATGTGGAATTTTTAGGCTATGCTTCTCCAGGTGGTCAAGCAGGATTTCACAGAGACCTTTTCCAGATGTGTCTTCAACATCTATGAAACCAACAAAATGCTCAGCAATGGATACACATTGTTGACAGTTCACAGTTCTGAAAACAATTGATAGTTGATGTGACTGATGTCAGGAGTGCAGTCCGTGATAATGGAGTAATATTTTGCTTTCTGTACTCTCCTCACAATTTCTTGAAGTACTTTCTCTCCGACCAGTTTTATTATTTTATTTCGAATGACTCCACTCAAGTAATGCTCTTTTGTCTGCTGTTTTTTTATTCTTACGTGCTTGTTCATAACTGGATCAAACTGCACCATAAGTGCCACTTGTGCCAGAAAATTTCCATTGTGGGGGTCATAAAGAGCACTGGAAGTTCCCCTCAGAGCCTGGTTGCGTTCTGCGAGATGGCAAATTATGGCAATTACTGTCCTTATAACACCTTTCCAGTGTTCGATGTCCATTTTCATCAAATTCTGCTCTTTGATCTATTGTTGTACTGGTTTGCAATCTGCTCTGAAGGCCATGCAATTTTTGCATATTGTCACAGTGCACCTTTGTACACTCATGGTCTTTTAGGTGCTGGCCAAGGTTCTTCCACACACAAAATCCACAGGTAGTTAGGGCATTGTCATGCCTCCTGAAAACAGTACAAGGGAACCAGAATACTGAATCTGTGCTGGTGGAATAAACCAGCCATGATTGATGATTTTTTCATTATTCTTTTGTAACTGTCCTTTGTAAGAGTTTTGAGAGAACTCAATGTCCATGATTTGCACCAGGTCCTTTCCTTAGAAGTTCACAGCGCATACTGCTGGTCAGTACAATGGGCAACTGTGCCGGGTCATCAGTTATTGTGGTGGTTGAAGTACCTTCATCAGTGCTGGAAAGTGGTGTGGACTCTGCCATGTCCTCATCCTCTTTGTCCTCCTCATGAAGTTGAGATGGAGGGTGGTGGAAGTTGTGATACGTCACCATTCCACACCTCACGCCCAGTGTCGGTGTGTTCACATGTCACTCTGTGTCGGCAAAAAGTGTGGGGTCCGAGGTGGGTGGAATTGGCGTGTCCTTTGGACTCGTGATGCTGTGTCTTTAAT
This sequence comes from Coilia nasus, assembly GCA_027475355.1. Taxonomy (NCBI): domain Eukaryota; kingdom Metazoa; phylum Chordata; class Actinopteri; order Clupeiformes; family Engraulidae; genus Coilia; species Coilia nasus. Next base: position 18,871,037 of record CM050204.1, on the reverse strand, counting down.
GTGAAAGGTACAGGCGTTCCACTAATTTTGATCTCCTTGATCTCCTCAGTGGGCCATCTTTACAAATCACAAATTAAATTTCAGTTGAACTTGCGACTTAACTTGTTGCTGGTGTTCTTGTCACTGGTGTGGTTCAGCTCAGCTGTTTCCCATGTTTTAAACATCCCACAGGTGGGTGGCAATCGTGATACATCACTATACCACGCCCCACAACCTGGGTCGGCGTGTTCACATCAAACCCGCCTCAACAAAAAGTGTACAGTCCGAGACGGATTGATTGACATGTCATTTGGACTTGCGAGCCCATGTCAGTCAATGTGATGGGTACAGACGGACCACTAATTTTGGTTGCAATTCCCACAGAGTCGGTAGTGTGCAAAGACTGTATGTATATACTGTATGTCTATAGAGTTACTAGCTAACTACTGATAAGCTAGCTAACCTATACGTCACTAGCACACTTCCATTTTTAAGGACGATGTTACAACACTTTAGAGTATATTATCTAGGTGATATAGGCATAGGAATTAACCCATGTATACCCTGCAGATAATGTCTTTTACATTTCTGAAACAACTCTGTACAAGGTTGCCAATACATGTAGGCTAGCTAGCTGGATGACTGTGCTGGGCAGCCAGGGACATTGCCATGACATGCTAGCTGCCAACGTGAACACTAACATTAGACAAGTTGCTTAACTGTCCCAGTGGCCAGCTACAGTGCTGCTTGTTTGCTGTTAGTGACAGTTGGCTACCATCACAGTAAATTAGGATCCACAACCACACCTCCAAGGCAAAATCTTAGCAAGCAAAATTTGCCTTGTGTTTTGCAGCAGTCAGAGGACAGTTAGTTGGTACCAGAGCAGTGTAAATCAGTTGCACTTTGTGTTTGTAATTCTTAAGTCAAAACTTTTTAGTTTTTATTCTGACAGATAAAATACACACTTTATTTTATGTGTGACTAAACTAATTCAGCAGTTTACAAATAATCATTTTCCACATGACTACAGACTATGCATGTATATATCTTATAAACACGAATATTTTGACAGCGTTCTTACCCCATAGGGTGTTATCAAGTAGTACTGCGTGATGGTGACGTGTTACTCATGTTTTAGACGTACAAATGTTAAAGTGGCAGGTTGTATGTTTCTGCACATATTCTTGGTAACATTCAAGTGCGGATGATGCTGTTGTGCTTTATATTGTAAAACATGTTAATACTTACAGCAAGGACAAGAAGATATGTGATAAATTGTGGTGATGGTCAAACAGAACAATTTGAGACTGAAAGGTGCATGGATGCAAAGTGACATCTGGTGGTTTGCAAAAATTATAGCAGCCACAAACTGCATGAACCATTGTTTAAACTTTTAGTAAGCTTAAGAATACTGTATACTGATTTACCCATCTCAGAAGTAAATGTGTTGCAAGAAATTTGCTTTTTTTGTGTGTGTTATTTCACTATATTACACTATATTTTTTACACTTCACACTTACACGCATTTACTTGTATCCACTTGGGGCAGTGGTGGCCTGGTGGTTCAGGTAATGGACCCCTGACTGAAGGGTAGCAGGTTTAAATCCACCAACTGGCAGAAATGCAACTGAGGTATCCTGAGTATGGTACCATCCTCACACACTGCTCATCAGTTGTTGTCATGGCTCCCCAGGTGCCGTTATCATAGCTGCCTCCTGCTCATATATATAATAATAAAAATACTACCAATAATAAAAATAATAAGTAGGCTTTATATAGTGCCTTTCAAGACCCAATGCAAGGTGGCTTAACATTAAATGTAAGCACGTGTGTGTATGTGTGTTGATTGACGGCGTCCCATGTCTGCCGCTAGGGATGACCAGCTGGTCCTTGTCAGAGAACCACAAAAACCTCCTGGGGGGAGTGTAGGGAAGGAGGTCAGCAAGGTAGTTGGGACCAAGTCCATGGAGTTATTTGTTTTGCTAAAAACTGATTTGGATAGAAAAACATGTCAGTCTTCTATACCATCCTTACGTGGTTAAGCAGCTTCAGGTGGATAAATAAGGATAGATATGATATAAATGAGTGGCGTCTTAACAACATATTATATATAATGACTTGCTTTTGATTAACTTTAATGACCACAGCACAGAGTTTTTAGCGATTTTGCTGCAGTGGATGAATCCTAGACTTACATCTGTTGGTATCACTTCCATGAGACATTCTGGAGAATTTCTGGTGATTCCGTGATGCCACCACTGGGTTTAAAGCAGTACTAAGCTGTTTTTGTTTTAGGTTGCCCTACAGGTTGGAATAGGAATTGTCTCTCATAGTGAACTACAGAGAGATGGTCCGCTCCTCCAAACTTCCTTAGTGTGGTTATAGCCCATGGAAGGCAGCAAAGCGAATTAAATAACATCTGTACAGGTGTGACTGAGGTACTTTTTAAACATGCCCTCTGTGTTTTTTTCCCACGACCATGTTTGCCACGCTTTTTATGCTTGTCATATTTCTTTAACTAATAAGATGTAAAATATAAAGCACATTTAAAATTTAAACAAGGTTTTGTTTGTATTGAATATGAAGCAAAGCAGAAAGTTTAGGCCTTCAAACTACTTTGTAATATCTCTCTGTGTGATGAATGCGAAGAGGGAGAGCAGAAGAATTAACAGCCTGGTGTCCATGACGACCCTTTGAAGCAATAAAATGATTCTGAAGACATTTGAACTACATCAACTCTGTATTTCTATCAGAGTCACTGTCCCCACACTGCCCACACTGGATGTGTAGCAATGTGGTTATTTGTTTCGCAGAAGGCTCTGTCCCCAAACCAGTGCCAACTGATCTTTGGAGGACTGCAGTGGACCATAGGGGGGTGCGGGGGTGAAGATCAATAAGATACTAATAGTACAATGTAAAATCTGTTGTATAGAAACTACATCATGCTGTAATATGTTTAACCTCAGAAAATCTTTGGTGAAATGTATTTTTATTCACTTAAAAGTAAATCACAGTTCTTTTTGAAAAATACTTACATTAAGCCTTTATAGGTGGAGATTTTGAGATTTGCAAGTCACTAAGTTTTAAATTGTTATGTTTTGTCAAAAAGTAGCGCGTAAAGTGTATTGTGCTTTAAGTATCTGCATTTGTAAATTAATCAGATTTAATTGCTTAAGGAGCACAAAAGGGTCATGCACAAGGTCAACATGGCTGAGATGGCTACCCAGTCTTTCTTCGAAACTGTGGACTGTACCTTTAATAGTAGATGTTAAAATCTGCAAAGCAAAGTTGTAGTTTAATCTGTTCTCTGTGAATGTAAAACTAATTTTCCTGAACAAAGTCTAAAGTTTGTCCTAAATAAATAGTATTGATTGGTATGTAAACATGACCACTGCACAGCCTTTTTTTTCCAACATTGGGCACTGAGGTAGGTCCAGCAAATACCTGTTTTTTACAATTATAGAAGACATATGTACAGGCTGGACCACTTTTTAAATGACTGTATCCTCTAAATCATTTAGACTACCACTACCACTGTTAAAAAACGTTCTAATTAAACTGTATTTTGTTCTCTTTTCAGTGTTATGGTTTACTAAAAGCATACCCTGGTAAGCCAAGAGTTCAAAAATCAATACCATTCATGTCCTCAAAGGACAGTGACTCAGATAGAAATACAAACACAGACTTGATGTAGTTCAAACGTCTTTAGACTCATTTCATTGCTTCAGAGGGTCGTCATGGACACCAGGCTGTTAATTCTTCTGCTCTCCCTCTTGGCATTCATCACACAGGCTGAGGTATTACAAAGTAGTTTGAAAGCCTAAACTTTCTGCTTTGATTCATATTCTACACAAAAAAAAGCTTGTTTAAGTTTGTGCTTTATATTTGTGCTTTATATTTTACATCTTATCAGTTAAAGAAACAAGGCAAACATGACAAACATGACAAACATGACAAGCATGACAAGCATGACAAGCATGACAAGCATGGTCGTGGAAAAAAACACAGAGGGCGAATTGAAGGTAAGTTTAGTTCTGTTTTGTCCTCTAATATTACTGTGATGTTTGATTTGCTGTTAAATAAAGAACCAAATATTACGGGAAACCCAAGTTTGTACCCAACAAAGTAGTCTGTAAAAGCTAAAATATGAAGTAAGCTATATTTTAACACATGCTTCGGACTACATGCTGAGCTTTGTAGCCTGCATGTTTTAAACAGACAAGACAATATTTGAGTATATAATACAGAATTTGCTGTTTTTGCATTTAGACCATGTAAGTTTGACATTAACCAATGTAGTATATTTTTAGTTTGTTTAGATGGAATTCCATACTTGTAACAAAAGAGTGCTTTTAATACATTCATCAGTCATCTATTAGATAGCTCAGCCTATCTAGCTTTATATTTTTAGGTCACTGAAACCGTTCATGAAAATTCTGGAGAATTTACTGAAAAATGTATTAAAAGTAAAATTAATTGGGTCATACTAATTCAGGGTACATTTTGTGTCTTTTAGATAAAACCTTGCTTATTTTCCACAAAAGAAATCAGTTTTCAAAAGTAATTCAACTTTTAGTAGCAGTGTTTGATGCACAATTTAGACCTAATGTATCGATAAAATATTGAGTAAATGACTCATACATTCAACTTTAATAAGTATGAAGTGATTCAGGTTGACAATCTGATTTGTGAGGCTTACCGTATTTACCGTATTACAATAAAATATACTTTTGTATTTGTCCCCAGTTCATGTCAACTGCATCTCATTAAAAATAAATTAAAATGATTTCCATTAAGATTGGTAAAACTCTGTTTTAGACATGCCATGTGGTAGCATGAGTTAAGCCATAGATGGTGGAAAATGTCTAGTCTGGTATGGTCAGTTCTGTTTCATGATAACAGAGCTGACGATCAGACTGCATTCAAGCACGTTGCACTGGGTTATTACATATTCTAAGTTACTTATTCTAAAGGCTACATGTGTACTTTATTTAAGGTTAAAAAAATTGCTGTCAGCAGCAAAACAGGCACTGCATCGGGCACAGTGAGATGTTGACAGAATAGCAAACACATTACAAAAACGAAAGAGACAGGTCACATGACAAAAAAAATGTAGGGCAGACAAGCCGAATTGACTATTTGAGTGACAGAGAGAAAAGATACAAAGGTACAAATGGAGAAATGTGCAACATGAAGAGCAAGAGGGCAGCAACATTTGGAAATGAGTCCACCAGACATTCCTGAAACACAAAAAGTATCCAGATTGGATGAAGTGCTTGGGTATGGGAGTTTATTGGTCATGGAGTCTATAACTGTACAGTCAAAGTCAAAGGTAGACTGAGAAACATATAGTTTTGCTTTTTTTTTTTTTTTTAAAGATTGCCAGAGTAACATGTAACTGTGCTATGATTTCAATTTTAATTTTAATTTGGTTCTATTGTTTCAGACAAAGTAGATTAAGAACAAAAATAAAATAGGAGAACTCTAGATTATACTGAGAATTAAAAAAAAAACTGAAGATCTTAAAAAGAAACAACTGAAATCAGAAAATACCAAAAACGCCACCATAAACGTATGTGCTAGACTGGGCCACCATGTTCAAAAACACAGAAAGACATTCTACATTCTAAGAAGACTTGACGTTTCTACAGTGTTCCTTTTAATGTACTGATAGAAGTATGTATGTACTGAAGAAGAGAGAGGATGTCGGATGATATGAAGTCTCCTAGATAAGCTGAGCATTAAAAATGGACTGCATTTATATAGCACATTCCTATACTTGTTAGAGTACCCAAAGCACTTTCCATTGAATGCCTAACATTTACCCATTCACAAACACATTCACACACCGGTTGCGAAGGCTGCCGTGCAAGGCGCCACTCAGCACACCAGGAGCAGTATGGGGTTCAGTGTCTTGCTCAAGGATACTTCAACCTAGCCAGGAGAAGGTGCAATCGCACCAGCAACCCTCTACCAACTGAGCCACTGTCGCCCCACACTTGGCTGTTTATTGCTTGTGCAACACTGATTGTCACTCTAGTGTAGGCACTTGAGCTGAGCATTATAATTCCCAGACTTGATCCGAGAGTTTGAACAATCTGAAGACCAAAGTGAAGATGATGACGAACATGACGGTGGATGGTTGTTTGAGCTTCAGGAAATAAGAGGTAAAACAAGTCATGTTTCAATTTCTCGAAAAAAACCCAATTCATTTCATTATGCTCTCTGTTGTGTACAACATGGGTGAACATTCCATTAGCATGTTACTGACATCCAAAAACAATCTTACACACGATGTCCATGCTGCTTTCAGCACTCTTGCACTTTTTTTTCACCTACACCGCCTACCAAGAAGGCTACCTCGAACTTTCCTTCTTGTTGGAAACGTATATGTTTACCTGTATGTCTTATGTCTATTTATTGTTGATGTCTGTATACACTTCATGTCAATGAGTGTAGCTGTGTGTTTGTGCACGTGTGTGTGTGTGTGTGCGTGCGTGCGTGCGTGTGTGTGTTCTAGTTTTAATTGCACATTTGTTGTCTGGTGAAACTGATTTCAGTCCTCTGTGTAATACCAGTTACATAGTGAATTGATAAAAAAGTACACTTTGACTTTGACTTTGACTACTGTTTCTATCCATAGTTTTTTACTGTAGCTTTTTCCCCACTGAGATTAATACAGGATCAATTCCAACCAGATCTCTTTCTTTAGCACCGTGTGCTGAGTCTAAACTTTTAACATAGTCATTTTTTCCACCCACTCTGTCTTGTGAGGTAAAATGGGCTTAATGTGTCATGAATGTCTTTTAAACTTATGACTTAAAAGCTGAATATTCTTTTGAAAATGGGGTTCTTGCTTTCCAACTAATGAACTGTTCTCCAACTAACTCTTCATTATGGTGTTAAATAATTCAAATCTTTAGCATTGGCAAGAAACGTATACCTCTGGTCGAACTATTTTACACAATCAGGAAGAATGCTATGGTCTGGAAAACTGCTGGGCTAATTTATTATTAGGTTACTGACCCAGATGGTTTTTCTATTCACTTCTTTAGGTTCTTGCGATCCAAACCCTTGCTTAAATAATGGTGTTTGTGAGGAGAAAAGAAGGGGGAAAATCAAGTGTGACTGCCCCAAATCATATAAAGGTAGAAGGTGTGAGAGAGGTAAGAACTCTTCAGAATCATTTGTGAAAATCATAATGTATAACTATATCACATTTAAAATTGTATATTTAATTAAAGGAGAACTTCGGTGTAAAATGGCATGTGTAAAATTGGCATGTTAAAACATCATACAGAGTTGGTATGTGTACTGAGGAGCAAAATTGATTTAGCCTGTTGCATTCAGAGTTTAACTAACAACATTTATTAATAAAACAGTTTTGACAAGCAGTACCTTGCTGTAGTTTCTCATCGCCGCCATGATGAAAGTCCAAACAAGTTGATTGTACCACTTCTCCTCCTATTCTTCCTGCTGGTTCATGTTCGTCAATCGAACTTTCATCATGGCGGCGGCGAGAAACTATTCTACTACTGTTTTATTAATAAATGTTGTGTACACTTACAAAGTTCTCAGTGCCTCGTTTTTAATGTCAGGGCCTTTGTTGTACTACCGATGGAGTGTGGAGTTTCTTCAAGCTGTTTTAATGGTTTAAAAATAGCGTAGTCGTCATGCTTCGTCTGAGGGCACCTACCACTTCCATTGTTAGCCTTCTGGGACAAACGATAAAAAATAGTTAAACTCTGAATGCAACAGGCTAAATCAATTTTGCTCCTCAGTACACATACCAACTTGATATGATGTTTTAACATGCCAATTTTGATTTTACACCGAAGTTCTCCTTTAACACATTATTTTACTTACTAAATGCTTATTTGGAGAGCATATGGTTTTTGTCAGTCAAAAGGTCTTGCAAGCATAAAACATGTGGATATGGAACCTGTGTCGTGACCTCAACTCCACCCTTCTATGAATGCAAGTGCAAGGAACCATTCAAGCCCCCCAAATGTGAAGCAGGTAAAAGAATGAATGAAAGTAGGCTGATACAGCCTGGTACTGGGTACCACTAACCGGGGGTGTTGCCAGTTTTGGGTCTAGCCCAAAACATATAGGTCACTACTACTACTTAAACAGTTAATCAAGCAAAAAGAGCCTTCTGATTGGGTGGGCCCGAATGACAAGTGGGTGGGCACAGGCCCACCCCAGCCCACCCGTGACTACGCCTATGGCATCAACACCCTCAGTGGCAGCAGGAAGAGGCAGCAGCAGCCTGTTTAAACCTGCAGTAAACCTGTCAGTCACATTTTCAGTACAAAAACAGCTGCTAATATTATATAAACTTTTTTTTCAAGTATGACATTTTGAAAACAAATATAATACAAGACAAGACAATTAAAACACATTTAATTGAAAAGCCAGTGGTAGTACAGTAAGTAACATTTAGCGTATATTTATCATAATAAATGATAGTTGGGCCTGACCTAATGTGGGTTGATAGGCTATTGCATATACTCTGTAGACTCTTTGTTTCTATCAAACCAAACTAAGTATACCTGCCTATCCACATATATTGCATTGTGATTCCTTTTGTGAAATAAAAAAAGAAGAGGTGGGATTTTTTTCTCAATACCCTGATTCCCACACATCCTGAAACTGGAAATTTAGAGAGTCGAGATTTCCAGTCATAGAAATAACCAGGAAATGGAAATAATTGACCAAATAAACATTTTTGTTTTTTTGTTTGCTTGTTTTTGTATTTTTGCATTTTACTTTTTCAGTTTGAAACAACTAATTGTTTGTAAGACATAGTATAATAGTGTAATGTGGCGAGTCTATAGAACTAGACTGTACTCTCTCCTGCAGTATGTCTCCACCTACTGACACCTGTAGGCAATTACCCTTGACTTTTGCTCTAGATTTTCAGTAGCTTATGAGGCAGGAGAACAAGGCTGCAACAGTTTGTCAGTTTATTTATTTATTTATCTATCTATTATCTATTTATCTATTTATTTATCTATTTTACTGAGTGCATGACAGTTGCCCTTCCTTATACAAATAATGTTCTTGCTACCCATTCGGTAAAGTAGGATAGACTACACTATGTAACTACCCTGCCTTCTTGCCTTCTCTCCATGTATGCTAAGGTCCAGGTTAAATAATACAGCACAGTAGCTTAATGAATCATGTAATTATAAACGAAATATACACTTGAAATTTTGATGAGTATCTGGACAGATGTGTGTATTGCTGTTTTGGCAGATGTCTATTGTTTTACTGTTGCTTCATCAAAACAGATTTTGACTGTTTAATCCACTTTTTTCCCCTAACAAAGCTACTACATGTCAGCACAATCCCTGTCAAAATGGTGGCAAGTGCGTGCAGGAGGGCCGTGACTTTGATTGTGTCTGTCCTGACAACTACGATGGACGGTTCTGCCAAGTTGGTAAGAAGCAAGACTTTTACTTTCACATATCAGTATAATAAAAGGTAAAATAGTACCTTGAATCTTAAAAATACGTAAACATTCCAGTGTATTTACAATGTAAACCAGCTGACTGAATAATAGTATACCAGCTGAGGGTAATGTTCTAGATATGAACTCAGTTATTTATCAAAAGTGTACAATGCTATTGGTTTCTTTTGTCATTTGTATACCAACTCTTACACCATTTCAGGTGTATCTTTTTGAGGTGTATATTTAGCATCAAACTGTTTATTATGCAATAGGTCCAGATGACTGTTACAAAGGGAATGGAGAGTCATATCGTGGTAAAGTTTCTGAGACGGATGATGGAGATGAGTGCCTTTACTGGAACTCTTATTTCCTCCTTGAAAGAGGGGTTAACCCCTTCAGTACCTTCGAAGATGCAGATGGACTGGGTCCTCACAATTTCTGCAGGTTAAAGATCTCCTATATTTTATTTTATTTTCAGTTCTCTTATTCTCTCACTGATCCAAAAAAAAACAAACTGGCTAGCTTCAGGGTAGTATTAATCATGGCAATTAGCCCACCTACGCACTACAATTCAAATGTAGCACACAAGGTCAACCTCATGGCTAACAAACACACACTCTGTCTGCTGATTGGATCGGCGTTGCTCGGACCGCCGACATGACCCTCAAGAGATTCTGGTCCAGACTCTCTGTACAAAATGAAATGAAGTATGAGGGGCGGGTTTACCAGGCTAGGGATGACCTGCAACACAGAGAGCTTTGCGGGTGAGGTGGGTGTTGTAGATGGCCTGGAGACAAGGGAGAGAGAAACCAACCATCCTCTCAGCTGTTATCAGTATGCCCTGGAGAGTCTTGCGAGAGGACACCTTGCATGCTCTATTCCACACAGTGATGCAGCTGGAGAGGAGACCTATACCCAGTACATGTTTACATATTTCCTCAACATGCAAGGTATCATGCCAGGGGCAAATACAGCAGGCTTGAATATAGAATCTCAAGCTACTCCAAAGAGAGAGATACTGAGGATGAAATAGATTCATTAAAGCAAAAACACGTACAATAAGCCTACAGTATAAGCTAGAATATATCATTTTATCTCTAACTTAAAAGCTTGTTAAGTACAGTGTTCCTCAGCATTTCTGTGCATTAACTGCACCTTTTTCCCAAGTTTTATATTTCTTCCATCCTAAAAATACACAAGCAAGTAACAGAAAGCACAGAACCATATTGCAACTTATTTTTTACTCATCCTGTATGACATTTGTATGAAAGCATGCCTTAAAAGATTATTGTACTTACAGTTAAAACTCCATTGGCATTTGTTTCCCCAGCATTGTTGAAATTTCTCAGTTGCTATTATTGATCATTCCTTCGTGATCATTCCTGGTGGATTCATTCACATTATCTAACTCCAACTCAGGAACCCAGATGGTGATGTAAAACCTTGGTGCTTCATCCGAAAAGGGAGGAAACTGAGGTGGGAACACTGTGATGTGAGGAAATGCTCAGGTATCATTTATCACTTTTCAGAAAATGTTTTAAAAATGTATGACGTAAAAAGGTTGATGTTTTACATTTATTTTTATTTTTTTTACAGATGACGTAACTACTCCTCCCACCACCAAAAAGCCAAAACCAGCCACAACAAAACCCATTCCTACAGATAAGCCAGATCCCGTTGTTCCTACAGATAAACCTGAGCCCGTTGTTCCTACAGATAAACCTGAGCCCGTTGTTCCCACACATCACGTAACTATCCCTCCCACTGAACCGCCGTCATCCACCGAAGACTTAAAACCAGCCACAACGAAACCCATTCCTACAGATAAGCCAGAGCCCTTTGTTCCTACAGTTCAACCCACTACTGCAGGAGTGTGGCCTACTATAAATGTAGCTGACTTTACTACAGCCCCACATAGGACTACCCCTGCTCCAGTTAGTCGTACGTGTGGAAAGCCTCAACCACGGCGCATGCTGCATCGCATCTATGGTGGTATGAAGGCTATCCCTGGTGCTAATCCATGGCAGGCTTCTCTGCAGGTGCGACCCAAAGGCTCAAGTCAGGAGTTCAGGCATACGTGTGGAGCAGTTCTCATTGAGAGTTGCTGGGTCCTGACAGCTGCTCACTGCATGTAAGTAAACTTTACATATGTCAACAAAACCTTGAACCTCACAGGTTTATTTAAATCAAACTGAACATAAAAGTTGTTTTTAACCAGTGCAGTGTGTTTTTGTATGTATGCATGTGTGGTGTCATGACTGTGTAAAACTCATTGATAAATACCTGATTGAAAAAAATTGCTCGTTAACTGGTCACAAGTAAACGTTTTACGATATTATAACCAAGCAAGCAACATTCCAGGCCAAACAGTCCTGTTCTTTTACAGTGGTATGAGAAAGTTTGGGCACCCTTGACAATTGGCATTATTTATATTCACCAATCATTGGGTGTTTTAATTCACAACTTACTTTTGATATATCAAATAACTGATGAACACAATCATATTTCAGCAGTGGTTTATTGGGTTAACAGAAAATGTGCAATATGCCCCAAAACAAAAAAAGGCCCGTGCATAAATTTGGGCACCTTAATAGAAAAATCATATTAGTATTTAGTAGAGCCTCCTTTTGCAAAAATAACAGCCTGTACCAATGAGTGTTTGGATCCTGGATGATGGTATTTTGGCCCATTCCTCCTGGCAAAACCTCTGCAATTCAGTGATGTTTGAAGGATTCCGAGCATGGACAGCCTGCTTCAAGTCATCCCACTGATTCTCGATGATATTAAAATCTGGGGACTGGGATGGCCATTCCAAAACATTGTACTTGTTCCTCTGCATGAATGCTCGGGTAGATTTTGAGCAATGTTTGGGGTCATTGTCTTGTTGAAACACCCATCCCCGACGCAACTTCAACTTTGTGACAGACTCTTGAACATTATTCTCAAGAATCTGCTGATACTGAGTGGAATCCATGCGACCCTCAATTTTAACAAGATTCCCAGTACCAGCACTGGCCACACAGCCCCACAGCATGATGGAACCTCTACCAAATTTTACTGTGGGAAGCAGGTGTTTTTCTTCGAATTCTGTGTTCTTTTGCCGTCATGCATATCGCCTCTTGTTGTGACCAAACAATTCAATTTTTGTTTCATCAGTCCAGAGTATCTTATTCCAAAATGATATTGGCTTGTCCAAATGTTTTTTCGCATACCTCAAGCGACTCAGTTTGTGGCGACTGTGAAGAAAAGGCTTCTTCCGCATCACTCTTCCGTACAGCCTTTCCTTGTGCAAATTGCGCTGTATTGTTGACCGATGCACAGCGACACCGTCTGCAGCCAGATATCCTTGCAAGTCTTTGGAGGTGGTCTGTGGGTTGTTTTTAACCATTCTAACCATCCTTCGTCCTTTGTTATTTGGAATTTTTCTTGGCCTACCACTTCTGGGCTTAACAAGAACTGTGCCCGTGGCCTTCCATTTCCTCACAATGTTCCTGACAGTGGAAACTGACAGCTGAAATCTTTTGAACAGCTTTTTGTAACCTTCCCCTAAACCATAATGCTGGATAATCTTGGTTTTGAGGTCATCAGAAAGTTGTTTTGAGGCTCCCATGTTGCAACTCTTCAGAGGAGAGTCAAACAGAATGAGAACTGGCATTTGGCCATCTTAAATGCCTTTTGTCATTATTAGATGCACCTGTCAATTAAGTTCAAGGCTTAACGAGCTCACCAAACCAACTTTGTGTGTCCAATTATCTTGTGATATTTAGTTACAGGCCATCAAAGCAACAAAATGACAAGGGCTCCCACATCTTTGTACAGGCTATTTTTTACATTTGATTTAATTTCATACAATTGCATACTATGAATAATTAAAATCTGTGTTTGGAAATCAAGCTAACACTTGGCTCTTATGGGCAAATGAAGGACATGCCACCAACATAATTTTGTGTGAAGTCAGAGTCCATTATTATACAACCTCGGAGGCTATGATAGCAACACTTACTTTTACATACCCATGGGATTTAAATCATGTAGACCCTCTAGATAGTGTATTTTACAATTCTAAAACAATCTGTGCAAGGCTGCTATTAGATGTAGGATAGTTAGCTGGACGACTATGCTGGCCAGCCAGGGACATTGCCATGATAGGCTGGCAGGTGACGTAAACACTGACACTGGACAAGATGCATAGCCCGATGGCCAGCTACTGCACTTGTTTGCTATTAGTAACAGTCGGGTACATCATCGATACTAAAGAAGCATTTATACTACAGCACCAAGACATGGCCAGGTGAAACTGGCCATATGTATAGCTGCTAGGCGTAACATAATGCTACATGTGCACACTGTTTCTATTGTAATTTTACTACCTTTCCATTTATACAAACTGATGCATTGGAACAGGAATTATGTATTCAATGTGACCATATATATAGAGAGTAACCATATATAAATAAAAAATATCGTGTCCCACATGCTACTTCGTTTAATTCAAATTATTTTCAGAGAAAATATGCTTTCTAGTATTTCAAAGGAAGCCCTGCCCCTTTTTTTAACAGCAGCAAGAACCATGACATGCAGGTGGTTCTAGGGGGGTATGACCTTGGGAAAAAGGAAGAGTTTGAGCAGACCATAGGTGTGGAGACGGTGATAGTCCATGAGAAGTACAGAGAAACACCTGAAGCAGTTTACAATGATATTGGTGAGTTACTTGATACTAGACTGGACAGAATTCAGTAAAGTGTTTGCAGTTTGTGTATATACTGCTGGGGTATATTGGTATATAACCTCCCTAAGTGTTTCAAGTGACTATTAAAAATGCATTTTTTTTTTTTTTTAACATCTCATCTCTGTTGGATGCCAATTTCCCTCCACATGCCTGTCTGTCTGTCTCTCTCTCTCTCTCTTTCTCTCTCTCTCTCTCTCTGTATATATTATTTATTTATTTTTAGGTAATTCATTATTCCAACTAAGTGATTTGGAATAGGTTTTAAAATGACAGCATAACCATTCAGACAAAGGTGATGTGTCCATGTGAAAATGGGCGGATTAATTGTGAAACGGAGGATTAATCCAGTAATGTCACTCGATAATTTAGAATGTATTTAAAATAATTCTGAATTAGGGGATTAAGACTCAGTTTTGCTACAGTGTGGCCTACTATTTGTAATGTTAAGTAGAGCACTACCCAGCCCTCAGTCACTGGCCAAATTGGTTGTCAGGCTCACCTTTCATTTGGTAAGGTACTTGCTACTGCTTATGATGTGTTAGCTAGCTTGGTTTGAGCAACACGACATGTGATACTTATTCCAAAACGTTAATTTATTTGTTATTTTTGGTTTACTATTTTTTTTTAAAGGTGTACTTCCATCGTGTTTTCATTAATTTTGCGGTTAACATCATTTAAAGCCCATTCGGTTTCTCTTATATGCGTTTGCACACGTCTCCGTCACGCTGCAGGCCCTTTTCGCATTGGGTCGTTTTCCTGCCTATTGTCTTCTTTTGACTGATATAGAAAAAGGGGGTAGAAAAACATTTTGATATGCAGCATGCATATGCAACTCGGGGTGACCTATCATATTTCAAAAGAGCAAGTACTAAACGGTTTTTCATGGAAGTACACCTTTAAGTTAATGGAAATTAAACTCCACATTACCATTAATTGTGAAGTTTGATAGGGACGGTTGCTATAGGTATGTACCTTCTTTTGGGTATTGATATGGAACAGTGCTTAAGTTTTAAACTTTTTTGCCAGAACTACTTTCAAGGTGTGCATGATATACGATTTTACTGCATGCCTAGCAACCAATCAGAAAGCAGCATTCCGTTCCAGAGGGTCATAATGTAAAGTAAATACAGGCTGAAAAAGAAACATTTCTGTCTCTGCTTTCCCCACAGCTCTGTTAAAACTGAAGTCCACAAATGGGAAATGCGCTGTTGAGTCCCAGTACGTGAAGACACTGTGTTTACCCAACGTCAGTTTCCCAGATGGAAGCGAGTGCACCATTGCAGGATGGGGTGCAACGGAAGACTGTATGATACAATCTTTTCCAATTGTTAATGTTAAATTTATGTTTTGAACATTTTGACCAGTGGTCACTGATGTTTGAAACACCATGAAGCAGATTTTGGTTGTAAGTTGACGATTAAAACATGGCATTTTTTAGCATTGCTTCATCTTTTTCAATGAAAAAGCCACTCCTACATATGACCATTTACTTATCAGTTTTGTTATACGTATTTGTCTCACAATTACAATGCAGTATTTCTGTGAACTCTACTCTGCAGCAAAACATGGCTCCAGCCAACTGATGGATGCTGAGGTCCTCCTGATATCACAAGAAAAATGTTCAGACCCATCAGTCTATGGCAGTACAATAGATGGCAGCATGTTCTGTGCTGGTTACCTGCAGGGTGGAACAGACTCCTGTCAGGTAAGAAGGATGGTTTAAATAATGGCGGGGTTTCCCAGTTAAGAACCTTCTTAACGAGTTAAGAAGACTCTTAAGAAGAGGTTGGCTAAGAGGAAGCGTTAAGATAAGAGTGTTTCCCAGACGCCTTCTTAATGCCCTTCTTACCAACGTCTTAAGAACCTTCTTATCTGCCTTCTTAACTGGAGCGCAATGAGCAATCGATCGCAGAATGGCTGATTGGAGCGCATAGTTACCATATTAAAATCAAAGATTCTAGAGCACTACTCTAGATTCGTTGGTAAAATGCTCCCAACTGAAGTTGTGGTATAACACGTGGCGTCCGACTGAACTCATCAATAAAATAACGTCTACGCGTGCACAAAAACAAATTGACACAAAAATAATTACCGAAACACACAAAAACCAGGGAAATAAAAATGGAAACACAAAATGAAATCAGTATGACATTTCATTTCATGTGTATATTTGTATTTGTCTGATATAAATGTGCAATATAAGGAGTAAATAAGTGAAAAACTGAGAAATTGGCATCCCCTTGTCATGAACGACAGGGAAAAGGGGAAAAACTTGATCAGGACAAATGGACGTACTGCATTAATATCTCCTTGCTTAGTGTCACATTGCTTTACCTGCCTAAGGGGGTGCTGTTTTCACTGTTTTGTCGCCAGACCCTTCTTAGAGATCCTTCTTAACGGCAGGTCTTGTTAGGCTAAGAAGCATTTTGGGAAACGCGGTTGCTTCTTATGGGAGCCTTAAGAAGGGTGTAAAGAAGTTCTTAACGCTAAGAACTTCTTAAAGCTAAGAACTTCTTAACTGCATCTGGGAAACCAATAACCAATAACTATTCAATAATTTTAACAGTTAATGTGAAAGTCAGTCCCATTGGTCATTGTGATCACACGGCACATCACAGCACAGAGTGCATACAACGAAACTCAACCTCTGCATTTAACCCATCACACACGTGAGCAGGGGGCAGCCATGACAACGGCGTCCGGGGAGCCGTTTGTGGGGACGGTACCATGCTCAGGGTACCTGAGTGGCACTGCTGCTGAACCTGGATTCGAACCTGTGGTTACAGGGATACCTTAATCGCTAGGCCACCACTGCCCCAAATGTCATGAACTGAGTAGAATAAACCTTGCCCTAGACACCGTAACCTGCAAAGGCAGCACAGTGGCTAGTAGCCTGGGTAAGCTCCAGGTTATCAAAAATCAAAGTTCACCTCTGCTTGTTAAAAAAGCCCATGTTATTTTCCATAGACATTTTAAGGTCTTTTCACACTAATGACAACTATAGCTGCAACAATTAGCCAATTCAAAATATATTGCCCGCGATGCTTCTTCGGCATCTTTGATTAGTTGTTTACTTTGGTCACTCTTGGTGTGAGCGCACAGTAAAAATAATTACAAATCTTAATTACTAATTAAAATTGATTAGGGTCTACATTTTTATTATTGGTACAGTATATATAGAGATAAGTGCATTGGCTACTTTTTAATGTGGGGGCAGTAATTGTAACCAAAGCCACAGTGGCGGTTAAGCATTATTAATTTGGGTGCCATGCAGCTAATGTCATTACCACAGACATTCTTATAGTAAAGACCTTAAACTACATCACCTGCTTTCTACTGGTTACTGCTGACTGACTAGTTATAGGGGTGTCCAGATCCAATCACATGATCGAAAATCGGGCCCGATCACGTGGTTTCAGACTCGATTGGAATCGGACGTTACCTCCCAGTCAGGACTCAGATATTACACTTTTTTCATATTTACAGTTACACTAAAGTACAAAAGTGAAGAATTTGTTATTTATAAGTTGATTGTTCAAGCTACCTCACAGAAGTGTTTGGTTTGTTAACAGAGTTGTTGAATGTTAAAAAAGGTGAATTAAATAAAAAATAAAGAACATTCTGGATCTTTTTCTTAGCTCTTCTTTATTCTTTTTATGTATTATAGAAGTATCGGATCTGGACTCGGTATCGCCATCCCTAGCTAGTTATGTTAGCGCATGTAACGTTTTAATTTGAGAATTCCCTGAATTTCTGACAAGGTGGCCATTTTATGTCATGTTAGTATTCCGTGAAGGGTGGTAGTATTGTAAGTGTTATCCAAGTGGCAAAATTCTAGGCTAAACAATAAAGCCAAAACTCAACATTCTACAGTGGCAATACCTCACACGTCCATTGGGGACTGGCTGCAGAAGTGAGCAACGTCCCATAGACACCTGTGTTAAAACTCCACTGCAAAAATAAACATACTTACAGCCTGGTAAAAAATAGTTTTTTTTTTTGCTGTGTTTTGGTAGTTTTTTGGGTACATGATTACTTAATTTTTTATTAAATTGGCAAAGGTGGCAGTGCGCAGAAGCTTCAATTTAGGCTTCATTCGGTCTGTGAGAGAGTCTATGCATGACGATATTCTGACGTCACGTCCGCTAAAAACACAACAAAAAAATGGGATGCGTTCCATTTGCAAAACGCGGATTGACACTTGGTAAAGGACATATAACACTGTATTTCACGAATAACGTGACGGTAATAGTACATAGTATTGACTAAAACAACACTGATTATGTGCAAGGCTGATGACAACACCAAACATAATGACAAACGTATAAATGGGAAATATTGTAGCGTTCACTTAATGTGCTTGAACTGCATAACCATCTTGAATTGTGAACATGGGGTCCTCTGTGGTTCTCTGACTTTTTAGGGTGAATCTTCCTGTTTTTGAATGCGCACAATTACTCAGAAACTGACCTTACTGCACATGGAATGCACTATTATTAACCAGAAATAGATGCCTGAAGGCATGGCCAATATGGCAGCCGACTGTGGGGACTTGTCTACAAGGACTTTGGCCAAATGGAGTAAATAGGCTCGTTCGAGATTCCAGTCCGCCCGTCTGCAACTGGCTGCATACGTCAACGAGAATTGCTGGTCACAGCAGGGGTGGGCATTAAATGAGGAAAATAAAGTCGAACACAAATCCTAACGAGACTGAGCTTGCGCCTCCCCGATCATCGTAGCAGATGACACACAAGTCATGTGTGAAGAGGGAGGGCGGGGGTTGTAGTCCTCTACAGTCTATGGTTGTAGTGGGGTGCACTGAGAGTTTAATTGAAGTCGAGTCTTTCTTATTGTTTAGATTAACATTGGAACAAAACGAGTTGCCCCAAAGTGCTCCACAACACCAACATGAAAACTAAGACAGCAAAACCATGAAACAAAGACCATAAGTAGGTATATAACACGGACAATGAAATAGAAATGGGATTAATAATTAAATAAATACTGGGCCGGGCTTGACAGCGTCAGATAAACCATCAGAACAAGGTAAAAATAAAGAGAAGAGATATATCTTCAAATTGGAGTACAATAACGTACACTTTAGATGACAAGTCCAGTCGGGGAGCACCGGACAATGCACCTGCACAGACGTCAGTGAACTTTTAACCAACCATGGCAAAGTAGCGTCACCGAGGAGGCGTTAGCTAGCCACTTGCAGTTGTGTGGAGGCAACTGCAAAGGTCTGTACGATTTGTCTGTAAGCGTCATGCTCCCGCGAGTTTTCGGGTCATGTGTTATGGTCGCATTGTTGTGACAACTCGTGACAACCTCACACATTTCGGGCATGTCGGACACAATTTCTAACCACAATGCAACATTTTCAGCGTCAGGCTGCAAACGGATGCAAACGCATGCAAACGTCTAGCTCAAGTCAAATGCGGCAAATATCCCGAGGGAGATAACTTTAAACGTTCCGGGAGATGTCATCCTTTTGGGACCGCCCGCTAATAGAAACATGCGCATACCGGGAAAAGGGATGAAAAAAATTCGACAGAAGTTGCGACAATGGAAACGATTGAGTTGTACAGTCTTAAATGAAGTGATTTGTATGTTTTTTTTTCCTTACAGGGCATTTTATATTATGCTTAATAATGTTATTCAAAACCGGATTACTCTTGTTTAAAACTGGATGATTTATTTTTGTTTCACTTCTGAGTAATGATTTAAAACAAATGGAAAAACTAGCCAAACATTGTTTATTTAAATATATTTTTCCCCTCTGTGTTCAGGGTGACTCTGGTGGACCTTTGTCATGTGAGAAGAATGGTGTACACTTCCTTTATGGTTTGGTGAGCTGGGGAGACAGCTGTGGGAAAGAAAACAAGCCAGGTGTTTACACTAATGTGATCCACTTCCTTGATTGGATTAACTCAAAGACTGGTGGTATTAGTTGAATTATTTGCATTTGCATAATTTCTAAAGATACACAGTAACATTGTATTTGCAGAAAACACAGAAATACATGTTGATCTTCATCACTGAAGTAATAAACTACTTTACTAAACTAACTAAACTACTGATTATGTGTTTTTTTTTTTCAATAAACAAATATAGACAAAAATATAGACATCATACTTTGGTGGTTGGAGATTTTCGGGAAACAGTTGAACTCAGGCTGTTGGGTCATTCGAACCTATGTTGTACAACGGTGGTTTAATGCTAACCTCCATCGTTTGGGAAATGCACCCCAGTAACGCAATAACCAGTTCCAGTGTAGTATCTTACCAAGTGTCTATTTGCCCCGTTAAAGACCTTATTGTGCCCTCTTCTTTTAGTTTTTACCATATGCCCTATTAAAGAAAAACTTTGGTGTAAAATGAAAATTGGCATGTTAAAACATCATATCAAGTTGGTATGTTTGGGGAGAAATACCAAAACTATGCTAACTTGTTGCATTTCGAACTTCACTATTTTTACCATTTTGATCAAGAAGACTAACAATGCTAGTGTTAAGGGCATAGAGAACGCTTGAACATAATGCTTTTTTTTAACTATTAAAAAAGCTTGAAGAAACCTTATACTGTAGTTCATTGCTAGTATAACGAAGGCCCTGGCATTCAAAACGAGGCATTGTGAACTTTGTAAGTGTACACATGGTTTATTAAAAAGAGTGCTTTTACAGATAGTACCTTACCGTAGTTTCTGGCTGCATCATGATTAAAGTCCATTTGTACAAGTTGGCATCTGGCTCAGATATTTTTGTCAGACACAGTGCCTCAGGTAACACCACTTCCTTTATATGTGGGACTGATGCTGCTTACCCACATATGTGCAATGAAAATTAAGTTGTAGATAGAATGGCACACTAGGGCTTGAGTGTATCCTATGGACATGTTCTTCAGCTTTAAACTCATCTGGGCAACAATGGCTAGAGGCATTATCATAGAGAATGGTATGGTATGCCCTCCACAGTTGCTCTCTCAGATGTTAACCACTGAGACCACTGACCACTTGCCAAAGTATTGCATAAAAATTCCATCTGCAACCTCAAGGTGTTATCGGTCCCAGAGAAAAGTGTTAAATCGCTCACTAGTGATAGCCTCAGATCAAGGCAGAGCACCAGTAAATGACTGCAGCAAGGAAGAACACAAAACCTCTGCTCTTAATATCTTATGGGCTGCCTTCCATGTGAGCAGACAAATACTTATCTTGTGTCATGCCATTGCTCTCCTTCCTCTATTCCAGGTAAGTGCTCACTCCATGATCAAGCATTTACTTGATGTCATCATTAAAAGTCCTGCGGAGAGGAAGAGTAGCCTAGCCTATGTCTTTTGACTGATTAACATGTGATGGAAACATGATTGCTGATGCGCATTTGGTTAAGCTGAATGTTAGAACTCTGGCACGCCTTAATCCTGGTCAGACTATACAGCAGTTCCACAAACCCACTAATGAAGATGTAGACAATACTGGTTACTAAAGGGAAATAAATGAAGTTACCCTCATTATGAACTATTCTGGACATACTTACCAGATGCAGGACAGTCCAACTTTAAACCTGTTTCATGCAAATGCAAGGGCTGTGTTAAGCAATGCAAGTGCAGCCTCAAACAGCACAGCTCTCTGTTATTGTGAAGAGGAATTCCAACCAG
Source organism: Coilia nasus (assembly GCA_027475355.1). Lineage (NCBI taxonomy): Eukaryota > Metazoa > Chordata > Actinopteri > Clupeiformes > Engraulidae > Coilia > Coilia nasus. The sequence goes on along the minus strand of CM050204.1, from coordinate 18,849,220 downwards.
TTGTCCTTGATAGGCCGTATAACATATAATACTAATATCTCATGTGAGACAGTAGGAAATCTCAACCGTGGTTGTTAGCTTCTCAATTCAGTAACATTAAAATGTGTGATTTAATGACAATAATCCTCCATACAAGAATGTTCTATGCAACTTGGAAATGTTAAACCGGCTGTAGCTGCCATCTTGGAAAATAAAAAAAGTCTTGACATTTGAATTACTTATTTGTATTTATTCATGTGCTGACTGCTAGCAGTAATGTATGGGTGGGAAATTAATTAAGTAGAAGAACTACAGTATATCAAAATATAATGTCCATGTATGAGAAAAGTCAAACTGAAAATTATGTAAATGGTAGCTATTTTGAAAAATGGCTGCCATGGGCGTGATGTTGAAAATGTTGTTCACGGGTGCCCAATATCTAATTTTCTTTGTACTGCCTTTGACTTCATGTGTACATAATTTCATGCTTTTTATTACAAAATGTACAAAATGGTGTAAACTTTGCAATGAAGCCGCTCCAGTAAACACATGTAAGGCCTTTTTCTTTTACTTTTATTTAAGAAATGAATGCCACGGACATGTCCTTTTATTTGACATTTGATTTCACATATGTTCATAGTAGGCTATTAAGCTCGCATATTCAAAACAACATTGCATTTAATGTAACTTTTGGCTACATAAACAATTCCTATGTAAAGTTCAAGCCTGGTTTGCTTCCTATACAAGAATGACACAGCAGACATAATGGCAGAAGATATTAAGACCACGGGCAAAGGCTTAGGTTAATTTCCAGTTAATTACACTAAAGGTTAATGGCATGGTCAGATTACACAGACTGGTGGTCCACAGTCAGGTCCTTTTTCTGTACTGGGGACAACCTATTTTAAACTCCTAAAATACTTCACTACAGGGCAGCTTGAGTAAAAGAAAAAAAAAAAGGTGTCTTATTTTGCTTTCCCTCATCAAATGTTGTCGAGGACATGTCAAGCTCATTTCAATTAGCTTTATTTGGGACTACAGGGACTCTCCTCCAGTGTTTTAACGCGCAAGACAATATCAAGAAGTTAATGTGGAGCTACTCAAAATTAAGGCCAGGACAGGCAATGTTTCAGCATTCCGCAATCTGGAATTTCTCTCTGACAGCAACCTTAGACTCGCTGACCAAGTGAGACAACAGTGTTTAGCACCTAAACTCTCTGCGACAACAGTTCTCTTAATATTTCCCCACGATTGCACAGGGAATACCTGGATGCAAGAACTGTTCCTCAATGACGCATCTGATATGTTGGAGAATTTATCAGCTCTTCAGCTGAAACATTTAATTGGACTGTCATGTGACAAGACATCAAAGTATTCTTCAGAGGTCAGGCATTGTTGGACTTTTGGACAGTGCAACAAATATCCTTTGCTTTCGAACAGACAGTGTGCTCTCTCCTTCCACTAGTAACCACATATGTGTGTGAGAGTTTTACCTTCGCTCGCCTTCATCAAGGCTACATACAAAAGCAAGTTGGTTTTTTTTTTATTTGGCATTAACTATTTTGGAGTTGTCCTGTCCTTTTTTCAGCCTAAGCTCTGTTGTCCCATCTCCATGCTGACTAAAGATCAGTAATTTGTTAGAAAGGCCCATCACTGTCGTCTTTTATCATATTATCAATGACCATTCAATCCCACTCCACTACTTAATCTGGAGAACTGAGCCCTTTTGCAGCTCTGTAATAACACACAATGGAGTGGTAATTGGTTCACATTATACCTGATCAAGTAACATTTGCCTCATTTCCTTATCACAATGAGCCCTGCTGGTGACTTTAAATTAGACACCAAACACAGCTTTCCCTCTTTAATGCAGGGTATCATCCAAGTAACATTTCAGTTCATCCAACTCTTCTGTTCAACCCACCAACTCCTTTCGTCAGATTCCTGCATGTTAATGTTGTCTATTGAAGGACATAAAGAGGACATTTTAGCCAAGCAGGATGAGCTAATTAAGATATATGAACAAACCATAGTGCCTCTTTGCCATGAAATGCTTACTACAACCCCAAATCCAAAGAACTGTCATTCTCTCTCTCTCTCTCTCTCTGTCTCTCTCTCTCTCTTTCTCTGTCTCTCTTTCTCTCTCTCTCTCTGTGTGCACAAACAACTGCACTGGTAAATTCTGCAACCATTTCAAACTAATGTTTTTCAACATAAAACTGCAAAGACTGGATTTTTATGTCTACATTACATAATGTAATTAAAAAGATTCAGAAAATCTTCAAAAAAAATCTCTGTTTCTAAGAGACAAGGCTTGAACTCTCAGATGGCACTGTATCAAAAACAGACAATTATGTAGCTTTATCCAAAAGTTGAAACTCTACTATGTAGAGAGGAAACTGTATACAAACCAGCGTCTATAGGCCTGTGCTCATTTCAGTTGGATTTTAAGCAAAGGTGAAAGCTGTTCTGTGGTCAAAACAGGTAAAAATGTGACTCTGATTAGAAAGTATTCATCATGATACAAATTAGTGCAAATATGTCATTGTATTAATTAATATTACTAGAGATTTATTTTAACATGGCAACTATGTATGTTTTTAGGTCTGAAGAAGGGCAGTATATGTTCAGATATCACTCAGCACTCAGTCTTTAAATAAAAGGCTAGACTGCATTCCTGCAGAAAACGGTAAAAAATCTTGCATGTGGCAAAGTTCGTGATCATTGGAGGAAATATGTGCATAAATTCACAACATAGTGTTTTTTTAACTTGGACTTAGCCAAGGATTCCAGTGATACCCAGTTTCTGAAAATTAGATGTATGGTTCAAGAGTTACATGCATAAATGTACTTAACGTTAACCCTCTAGAAGCCAAGACCATGAATACTTAAGAGAAAAGTACTATTGATGGAAGTTTACATCCATTTCATGCTATATTTCAGAAAAAGAAGTCGATTTTCATTTTTGGGTCATGTAACCTATATTTATTAAATGTTGCTCCAGAGCAGCTATGGTCGTTAAAAGACAAAAACACAAATTACAATTAAGTTAATAGGTCATTTAAATGACATGAGTAATTTTTTGACTATTATTGGGTTATCATTATTCTATGTGTGTGTTTATGTGTGTATATGCACACACTATGTGCTTGTGCGTGTATGTCTGGTGTGTGTATGTTTCTATGCAGATTTATGGCTGGCAAAATAGCTCTCAGGAGAAGGTGTGCAGGGCTGTTTTTCTGTATGGGAGGTTGTCTGAGTGTGTTGTACAGTTGGTTGTGACCCATGTGAGTGTGTCAGTATGAGTGTATGTGCATCTATGCGTGTGTGCGTGTGCCGTGTCTTCCATTGACTTGCATTGACCTCCATTTTCATACAAGGATACAAGGATATTTATTTGTCACATGCATAGACATACTGGGTAGAGTGGGACATGCAGTGACACTGCTGATTGTTAATCTAAACTGTGCATGGGAAGGGGAGAGAGTAAAGTGCGTGGAATGCAGTTGGGGGGATAGCTACCAGATGAAGAGCAGAGGTAATATAAGTGATGCGGTGTGGGATAAAGTGCATATAGTGCAGTTGGGTTGGGAGGGAGGACTAGCTGTGGTAGCTGATGATAGGCTGTGTTTGTGTGTGTGTGTGGGGGGCAGCCGACAGCGCTGAGGTGGGGTTGGGCAGAATGTGTGTGGACAGCGGCTGAGGGCGACATGACGCGGGGGGCAAAGCTATGTGCTGTGTGTGTGGGGGGAGCTTGAGCCGTTAGGGTGTGAGGGCTGTGTCCTGTGTGCTATGTGTGGGGGGTGGGGGGGCTATGTGTGAGGGGAGGCTTGTGAGGAGGCACACAGGGGGACAGGAGGGAGGGCTGTGTCCTGCATGCAGTGTGGGAGGGGGATGTGAGGTGCTGTGTGTATGTGGGGGGTGGAGGCCTGAGACAGGGGACACGAGGGCTGTGTCCTGCATGCTGTGTGGGTGGGAGGGGCATGAGCTGGGAGGCGCGAGAGCTATGGGCTGCGTGCTGTGTGGGGGGGCTTGAGACAGGGGACGCGAGGGCTGTGGGCTGCATGCTGAGGGGGGGGGTAGAGCCAGTGATGATGGGCTGTGGATGATGTGTGTGTGGAGTGAGGTAGCTCTGGGTGTGCTGCCAACAGCACCAAGACTCGAGTGGTGGTGGTGGTGGGGGGTGTTAGAGTTTGTGTGCTGAGTGGTGGACATAGTTAGCATGTTAGCTGAGTAACATGTTTCTCCGTCATTTGCAAAATGAATTCTGGCAGAAATGAGGCCACGGAGGATCCACCATCAGTAACTTCCGATGAATAGCAAATGAAGTGCAAATGGGACAGTGGAAGGCGCCTCCGAATCCACCCGACAAACCTGCACATTATTCACGGTTCAGCGGAGGCTACTGGTGGTGGATCCTCCGCGGCCTCAATGTGACAGACGGACACCTACAGTACCACGAGCGTAATACAAAATCACAAAGTTATGACCAAAAATTGTAAATAAAGCTACATTGTCAGAAATCGAAGCAGGACCGTTAAAATCATGCCAAGTGAAATAGCATTTTACCACATCTCTTGGATCACTGGAGGTGGAGCTGTAGACCACACCTGTCATTCCATGACCAAAGGGTCACGAGTCACCTGTCAAGCTGTGAATTAGAGTGAGAGTCGAGAGAGAGTGGTGATGTGAATGTGGTGTTACATAACTGGCCTTATGATGCGTAAGTAACAGACTTAAGTCATTTGTAGAAAGTGCACAGGCAAAAAAGTGCTTGGGTCTCAGTTTTTTATTTACTTCAGCACCTAGAGAACTTGGCCTGAGGTACACACCAGACACATTTCAACATGTCCCTTTCGGGGCTCCTTAAGACCTTAAGAAGAAGCATTGGGCCTGCCTTCAACCAGTTACAGCTGATTGGAAACCAAAACATTTGGTTGGTCATTATCGCGTCAAATCTGCAAAGAGGCACCACTACTCCAACCTCTTGAATCACATTATGTTTTGTGAACTTCGTCTCATAGGGGACCACTATAACTCCCAATTACTACAACTACTTCCCTAATAACTACAAAACGATAAGGTATAGAAACAATTTCTTTTCCCCCACATTACCTGAGAAGACCTGCATTACAACACAACTGCAACACAATAGTTTTTTTTTTCAGAATAATTTTCAAAACAATTGCAACAAAAAAAAAAAAAAAAAATTATATAAAAAGTTATACCTTGGTCTCACCCAGGTGTATAAACCCGGTCCATAAATGGTCATTTGGCATGTAGTGCCACCTAGGGAAGAAATTTAGAAAATTTGAATTGCCAGTATCTTGGGTGGAGAGAGTCATTATTGCATCACATTTGCCATGTCACTACTCCAACTTCTGTAATATTTGTTCCACTGGGGGCGCTATAATTACAAAAAAAATTACCTTCTGGTATATGACTACGGAACAGACATTATTCCATAGGGACACTATAACTCCCTTTGTGCTGAACTTCACAGCACACTGCGGCGGTCATGCCATGTACCACAATGCAGTGCATTTACTTCTGACATGTTGTTTGGGAGAATACTTAGCACTTTACATTTTCTTATTATCTCCATAGTATTATTTCTAGTTCATATCTCATAGTAGTCATCCAGTTGTTGGGTATTTTTTGCTAAATCACATGGTCCTGTTGGTCTGTAAAAATTTCCAGGACACCTCATCAGTAATACCCTGTAGGATCTACAGGTGTTTCAGGCCTTTAATCATTATACACCCTTCCCTGGGGCAGCCCCGCTTAAGGTGATCAATCTGTAGCATGTTGTCCATTATCCAGTTAGTCAATATTATTCTCTGAAAAAGTGCTAATTTGGTGAAAGTGAATTTGGGTAATAGTATGCACAAAGCTAATTCTAAAGCTAATGCTACCCAGTGGTGTTATACCTCTTGCTATCTAATACTATTGTACTTTTTTTACAACTTTCCCCTTTTCTGTGTTCCATACACTGCACAACTCCAGGGAGCAGAGCTCCTTGACTAGTTGCCTCTCTGCCAAAAAGTGACTAATTCTGGCCAATGTCTGACATATATTTCAATGAGAAGGGAAGGGCTTATAAGGGACTGCACATGTCTAACTTTAATGTGGATCAGAGTTGCAAAAATGAGCCCACCTCATAACACAGACTTGGGAACGACTTAATAATGATCAAACAATCAATCTAGTTACTTTATACTTATGAATTTTCCTTTTACCCCATTTTTGGCATATGAAAAGTTGACTGTTCTTGTAATTGCACGATTAATAATAAACTTAGCCCCTAGTTAATGTCAAAAGACGGTCGTTTTTCCGAAACCAAGTCTGTCACAAATGAAAAAGGAAAATATTTATCTATGTAACATACTCATTGGGGAGGAAAACAATCCAGGAAACAAGATAATAGCAAAGTAAAAAGACGCTCCACTTATGCTTGTTATATGCATGAGATGGAACAAAAACATAATCTTAGAAAATGACAAAGATGGATTCAGTGTGGGGGCCCACTCCGGACCCTAACGCCCTCTGTAGAGTCATCAGCTCTACTCCTGCATATCTGTATTGTCATTGCTGTAATAGCATTGGAGCCAGCTACCATTGATACCCAGACTTTGTATGGTAGGGCACTGGCACTTTTTTAACCAGAAGTCCCTTTTTATATACTTCAGTGTTATGTTAGAGGCTGCATTCTTTGATGGACACTGTCAATGAAGGTGTATAACCCTAGCCTGGTAAACCAGCCCCTCGTACTTCATTTCACTTGTTTTAAACTTCAGCATAGTCCACACCTCCAGGAAGAAATGCTTTTTCAATACAGCACTGCCAGACCCTCTGTACAAAATAAAATGAAGTACAAGGGGCTGGTTTACCAGGTTAGCATAGCCCACTGAGAATGTGAAATTATGAAATGAGACAGTCTGGCCTACTGGTTCACTCACATGCAGCTGCTGTCAATTAGCAGTTTATCTTGACAGATGGTTCCAAAGTGACAGTGACACCAAAATATGCTTTACAATCACAAAATAAATGGGTATGGAAAGTGTGCCTATATGTACTTCACAACAGTTAGTAACCACAATTAATTAAAAATAATCTAATCAATTAAATAACTGTTACATATCTCTTCTTATGTTACTTGAAATTTTAACTTGCAGTTGAAATCTGTAGCTTAAAAGAGATGCAGCTTATGATGACATCTCTTAAAACAGCTATCACAGCATTCAATGCCTCTGAAAAAAATTGAACACAAGAGCATGAAAGACGCATCGGTTGGAGCTTTTGCACTGAAAATGTGTTGACATGTAAAAGATAGCTTATTGTCTGAAATGGGACAGCCTAGTCACTGCCATTGTGATGGCCCACAAATGTTAGTATGTACAGTAGTCCTGACATGAATTCTGTATTTTTCCATATTTTTCTCCCTCTTGTTCTACTGTATTTTGACAAGTACCTATATCTGTTTTCATCTTTCTGTCTTCTCTTTCAGGCATTAACTGTATTCAGTTTTCTTTTTCTTCTTCCCATTATTATTATTATTATTATTATTATTATTATTATTATTATTATTATTATTATTATTATTATTATTCACCCAATGACTTGCCCACTGTATCTGTATGATGGGATGCACAGTCCGTTTTTGTTTTCAAAATAAAACCACAGGAGGGCAGTATTTAACTGCTAGAGTTACAAGACCCTCTGCAGATCAGTGCAAAAACTTAAAATGCTACTTTGAACCAAATAGGAATTAATGAATTACAATGATGTGAGGACCAAACAACAGACACTTACAATATTCTCACTTTCTAGTATTTAGATCTAGAATAGTGTCATAAATAATTTCCTAAAATTCTACATTCCTAGGTACAAAAAAAAGTCCATACGGTATAAAATGGCAGTAGCAGTGCCATTGGTAAGTGTATTGGTATTTGGCAGAAATTATTTGGGGATAAGCTTGTCTGTTCATACATATTGCTCAAATGTATTGTGTTTGAATATTGACTATGACCATAATAAGCACATCACATATGTTGTAATGTGAAATAACATTTTCAAACATGATCAGCGTCATGGGCTGCAAACATACAACCAAAATGATCGTGTTCCATGCCATGTTTGAAGTATTAATGCAAAAGATGTCCATTCCATTTATTTATTTTGGGGCAAAATGATACAGAACAAGACACAGTGTCGTGCTTTGCACTCAGATGAGGCCTATACTCCTCTACCCTTAACAAGCATAGTAGTGCATCAGTGAAAAAGCAATAATTTTACAATTAATAAAATTCCAGTTTGCCTTCAGTGCACTTTCCATTGACATTTTCATATTTCAGCTGCGCTTTGATAAAGTTTTTTTTTTTTTAATGCAATAGCAATCTTGCAGGCTACAGACTAGACTGGGTGTCAATGAGCCTGACACAGAAGTATAGTACTTAATTTTTTATCATCAGGTGCCCTAGGCAACAAAAGCCTGAATGTTAACATTGGCTCCATTTTCATTATCGCCACATGATTATGGATTTTACTGCTTTTAGCTGATAATACAATGAGAAGCTCACCTTAAAAGAATTTGCTGGAAGGTTCTATTTCTCTCCTCAAATGAAATTTTCATTTGACAAACAAGTACAATTAAGCTGCACTACTTGTTCAGTGTCAGTCTTTTCTGATTGAACTTAGACCAATTTATTGCCACCAAATGAGTTTGAATAATTTACATTCCAAATGTCTTGGGGACATTGGGTTTTAGAGTGCTTACTAGCAGCATGCTTTTTGAAGTTGATAATGGTTTGATGTCATTTTCTCTATACCTATATGTACCCGAACGTACTTCAAAGAGGTAGAAATCCTGTGTGTCTTTAAATATAGTGAAAGTTTACCAACATTTTAAAGATTCTGTCTGTCAGGCAAAACAGAAATTCAACCCGCACTTTTAAACAGTATATCATAAAAGGTATTACGTTAGTCTATTTTATCTTTTTATAGTTTCATTAGCAACCATGCTCAGCTACTCTAATATCATTTTTCACAGGCTGGACACTGTTCCTGGAGAGTTGAGAGCATATTGCATATCGCAGAGGTAAAGTTCTTTCACAGGTGCAGCTTCTATACTTTGCAATCTTGCATATTGGCAGAATACGCCATTTTAATGCAAATTATTCATTCTGTGTCTCATTAAGCACATCTGAGGTGTCTCCAATTTATGAATTACTACTATCAAAAACATTACCTGCCACATATCATTTTGTGAGGGAATTTAGTTGAATGAACAGACACATAATATTCCTTAAGAGGCAATAAAGAAAAGAAAGGAAAGAAAAGTAATTGTTATACATTTTTGAAAATAGTTTACTGGTTTTCACCACTCAAATGAGAATATTCTGATTCACAAAATACAAATACATTTAACTACTTGCACGTAAATGTATCAGTTCATTTAATAACTTTATTTGCAAATACACCACAGTAGTGCAGACAATCAAACAATTTATAATGCATCTAAATGCTATCACCATCTTAACTGAGGTGTTTTTACGATATCAGTGGTTTGTTGTTCACTGTTACTGTTGACTGTATACAGTGGATGACTCCCCCACTGAGGTTAGTTCCTGTGAGGATATCCTATTTCCCTCTACAAATGCACCCTTTGTGAGGTTCTGTGGGCAGGATGGCACGATTGTCTTTAATAATATCATGCTGTTGATTTCCAATACGTTTACCCCTTGGTGGTTTACATGTCCAGATGATAATATATTTCCATAACTACGAGCTACGATCACCATGTTCTGCATTCTTGTACACACTGACATGTTGTACTGCTGTGTATGATCAGCTGCTTTTCAAAGTTTCCACATGAACTACTTGAAATAAAAATTCTGTCCCACGTGATATAACTATGCTTACATACAGTAAATAATAATTAAATATTTTATGAGTGGGGTGTGAGCTCAGTGCAGCATGAAAATAAGCAACTGTGCAGATTTGCAGACACAAAATATCTGGGCTTTTATAGGATACATGATACACCTTGTCATGCTCTTGACATGGCAATAAAAGTAAATACAAAAAGGCGATAGAAAAATGTAAGCAACAGGAAAACGTCTTCACTACTTCTTTTTACTTGCTTTACAATGTCATGTACCTGACATGTAGGTGACCAGAGCTTTGGGCCTGACAGGAACTCTGGAGACACCCTACTATTAGCGGTCAAGTCCATGACTTGCAGAGTGTTAAGGCTTTGTTAATGTGCTGACCTGTTGCCAGTAAGCCAAGGTTGCACTGTCGTGTAAGTTCTGACTGTCCATGTGGAATCATACTGAAGGTATAACGAGGTCTAGAAGAGTTATGGGTTATGGGAAACTAAGCTGAAAGTTGGGGATTGGCCTGACAGAAGAACTGTGGCCTAAACGATGAGACAAAAGGACACATGCTAGACGGTGGCATCATAGTGGTGGAGAGGGCGGCATCATTTTTGCCATTACTGTCATTAAAACAGTTGATTTTTTGGTCTGTAACCTCTGACAGTGATGTTTTATGTGTCAGGTTGTGTATGTGTTTTATAAGCAATGCACAATAGATGTGTGCTGAAACATCACTCTAGGATTATTGCATCTACTGTTGCAATATCTATAGTGACTTGATAGATAATGATAGATTATAAAGTTATTTAAGTATAATGCCAAGTTACTACAACAAAATATAATGTGTTATTTAAATACATATACTGTATGTACTAATAATGAGCCTTTAGGCTTGTTGCAGTGTAATTCTAAGTACTGCAACAATAAGTGAGTTCATGCTGTAGTTGTGTGCAATAATTAAGGCTTATATGCTTGTTTAAGAATAATACAACATATCCATAATCCAACAACATTTAATGGGTCACAGTCCTCTGTTTTCATAATCATGAGCGTATTGTCTAAAGTCTGCCGTGTAAGTTGTCTTTGGGCGGTCCTGGGACAATATGGTATTTTGATGATGGGAGAAGTGAACATTGCACCCAATACATGGTTCAAAAGGGTTGTTCCAGATTGACTTAATTCATCATGAGGCGGTTTGGGGCGTAACATGCAATAAACCAATAATAGTGTCTACTCCTGTTCCCTTTAAAAGCCAGGCATGCTTGGTTCATGGTGTGTTGGTATTTTAATGGCAGAATTGCCTGGATGCCAAGAGTGCTTCTCACCAGAGTGATCTGCTAGTGCATCAGGTTGAAGCACACGAGCAACTTATCATCAGAGATGGAAGAAAAAACTTTATATTACTTGTGATATAAATGCATATTTGTTCATATCTTCAGGGACACCATAATGAATTCATATTCCCAAGCATACACGCCTATAAAAAAACTTTTCGGCAATGCTCCACTGAGGTTTGTCCTGGTCAGTGGCGGGATCATTTTCTGTGTCGTTACAATAGCATGAAGTTGCTATGCAATGCTACAGAGCATTGATTGGACTGTGGTACAATGATTATCAGGCCAAAGTCGTATGCCAACACATCTTGGTATTTTACTTTCTGTCAAGGTAGAGGAAAGATCTTCATCGATCCTGGTGTACTTACAAATAAAAAATATATAGCCTACATTGTTAAATATGGCAGGCGGGTGCGGTTTTGAATACTGGTCAAAAACCATGGGTGCAAATGAATAGCGGAGTTTTGTGATGAGGTTGCGGATGAAAATATAGCCCATCTACGCATCATTTAGATGACATTCTTTTCCTGTCATAGAATGTTAAGAGTGATGTAGACATATAAATCACATCAAGGTCAATTTTATTAATGAATATTGTCAAAATAGTTTTAGTAACAATATATTTTCTTGTTTTCGTGCTAATTACCCTTTTTATGTAATCCCAGAACAAAGAGTTTAACTGGTGTATATCTGTAATCAAGAATCAAGTTGCGATTAGGTTTGCAAATTTAAGAGAATTTTCTGGATTGACAGTCACTAACATCAATGCACAATCAACAGATTATTTATTCTAGAATCACATTGCCGTTCACCACCACCACATGAGCTATGTTAACATTCATCAGGTTTTGGCTTTAGTATTACTGAAGAAATGTGATTTCCATTCGACTTAGCAATATTGGTGTAGCCACTCCTCACACGGGGCACCAAAAGTAAACGTAGGTGCAACCTCTCGTCATGCAGCGCACCAATTAAATAATGTAGGTGCGACTACGGGTCGGTGCACCAATTAATTATGTATAGGTCAATTGACCTTAATTGATCAGTCTGATTGAAGTCAGTCTTATATCAGTCTCATAAAGTATTAACCATCAACTATAATGCTTAATAATAAAAACTTAATTCATTGGAAAATATCTCTTGATGAAGGTAAGTGAGGATCTTTCTTGGCAGTGGCTCTCAGATTACTGCAGCAAAAACAGATGAACACAGTTTATTCAAAAAGGTATAGTTTATTAACTAATCAGCTATAGGTGTGAACTAATCCTACAGGTAGTGTGTGTGATGTGTGTGTGTGTGTTTGTGTGTATGGGCAGGAGAGAGGAAGAAAAGAGGAGGGTGGGTCCCCACAGTTGGTGGATGGTCAAATCGTCAATGAAATGTGTGAGGGATAGGCCAGATCACACGTGAGAGTGGGGAAAGTGCACGTGGCATATGATTAAATTACTTTGAAACAATACCCTAGCTCTGCTAGGCTGACGTTTCCTTCTGACCAGATAACTCAGTGGATGAGATAAGGGGGTTAGAGAGAGTGAGAGAGAGAGAGAGAGAGAGAGAGAGAGAGAGCATGCATGATCTGTCTATCAAAGTAGCAAATAAAAGAACATAACATATGGTCAACACAAAGTCTATGTGAAAACAGTGTGCATGTTTGCATCAGACATAGGTTTAACACTTTGTTGTTGTGCTAAGTAATATTCTACACCCAATGCCTTACATGAATGTTGCTTTCTGTGTCTTTTGAGTTGCATCTGGCTCTTTCTTGTTGGAGAATCCTTGGCGATTCAGAAGAGGTCCGGTTGAAGTTGCCGTCACTGTTCAATGGTCGATCTGCAGTGATCTGATGAATGAAGAAGAGCCTTTTAGACTTGTTATAGGTAAGTTCTCTTTCAGCCTTGGCTAGGAATTAAGTTCTCGATGAAGAAGTTTCCTATAATGGCCGGGTTGCAGGGAGTTAAGAACGAGTTAAGAAGGGTTTCCCAGATGCCTTCTTAACGCCCTTCTTACCAAAATCTTAAAGATGTACTTCCATCGTGTTTTCATTAATTTTGCGGTGTTCTCTAGTATTAATAATTTCCCTGTGCGCTGGTTTTGATGAAAAAAATGTTCTAGTGCTTCTGTTTCAGGCTGTTTTAGTTTGGTACGACACGATTTCACCAGAGGCGTGACACGCTCCCTGCAGCTTCCTTTGCCCCACAGTCAACTTGATAGCAGAGTAAGGTAAAGGGGAAAAGTCAACTTGACAGCGCTAAAACTGCACACAGAATGTCTTCGGAGATACAGCCTTATGTGTTTGATCCTGAATCCGAAGAGGAAGGAGAGATGGCACAAGCACAGTCGCTTCCTGACCAGGGGCGTCACTGGTCCTATTACTGTACTGGGGCACAACTGGGGCACAGATAATCAATGCGCAAAGCAAAAACATTTTTAGCACTTATTTATCATAAAAAATAAGTATATCATAAAATAAATAGTGCTTCAAACTAAACAATCATATCAGATTATGTTGATATGCTCATCAAACATCGTAGATGTAAGATTACAATCTCCAGAAACCGAGTGTGGGAGCTCACAGTGCTAGGCTTACCGTTACATAAATCAACAATGGTAATAGGCATATGCCAGTTAGCTAAAAGACAGCAGCTAACGTCTCCAGTAGGCTACTTCAATTTACAGCCAGAACTAGCTTGCATGAGAGCTGCCTCATACATTAAACGTAAAAAGTAAAGTTGTAACATTTAAATCCACATGGAAATGGCGACACAGAGGTGAAAACAAAGAACAGTGATGGGCAATTTACCCGGTACTAACCTGTAAGGCAGGTGGAAAGAAATAGCGCTCAGACACCGTTGTTAGACGTTAAGTCACAGCCAAAGTCGCGTGAGTAAATTGCCATATAAAGTAGCCATGTGTGCATTGTGTATGGAGTAAATAAAGTAGCAATGAGTTGCCATATTGAGTAGCTGTGTGCGCATTCTGTAGATTATGCTATGTAGACCTAAAAGTCTAAAGTGATTTTTTTTTACTGGTGAAATTTATACTGGGGCACTACAGACCAGTACTGGGGCACGTGCCCCAGTAAAATATGTCTGGCGACGCCCCTGTTCCTGACCGTTTGTCAATTATCGTTACAGAATGGTAATATTTGCATGACAAAACAGTGCAAGTGCCCGGCTAAATGCAGTTCAGTCATTCAACTAGCCTGCTAATCTTATGCGAGTCAGTCACAGGCTAACATCATTTAAAGCCCATTCGGTCAGTTTCTCTTATATGCATTTGCACACGTCTACGTCACGCTGCAGGCCCATTTCGCATTGGGTCGTTTTTCCCGCCTATTGTCTTCTTTTGACTGATATAGAAAATGGGGGTAGAAAAACATTTTGATATGCAGCATGCATATGCAACTCGGGGTGACCTATCATATTTCAAAAGAGCAAGTACTAAACGGTTTCTCGTGGAAGTACACCTTTAAGAACTATCTTATCTGCCTTCTTAACAGGAGCGCAATGAGCAATCGATCCCAGAATGGCCGTTTGGAGCGCAGTTACCATAAAAGTCAAAGATTTTAGAGCGCTACTCTAGAATCTTTGGTAAAATGCTCCCAACTGAAGTTGTGGTATAACACGTGGTAAAGGCTAGAAGTAAGACATTCGTCGTCACACGCGCACAAAAGCAAATTGACACAAATAATAATTACAGCAACATACAAAAAACAAAGAAATAAAAATGGGAACACAAAATGAAATCAGTATGACATTTCATTTCATGTGTATTCGTATTTGTCTGATATAAATCTGATATAAATCTGCAATATGAGGAGTAACTATGTGAAAAACTGAGAAATTGGCATCCCCTTGTCATGAACGACAAGGAAAAGGGGAAAAACACGATCAGGAGAAATGGACGTACTGCATTAATATCTCCTTGCTTAGTGTCACATTGCTTTACCTGCCTGGGGGGGTGCTGTTTTCACTGTTTTGTTGCTAAGAAGGGTGTTAAGAACGCTCCAGACCCTTCTTAGAGATCCTTCTTAACGGCAGGCCTTATTAGGATAAGAAGCATTTTGGGAAACGTGGTTGCTTCTTACGGGAGCCTTAAGAAGGGTCTAAAGAAGTTCTTAACGCTAAGAACTTCTTAACTGCATCTGGGAAACCCGGCCATTGTCAGTTATGGCCTGGTCAAATGGAATGCTGCTTTCTGATTGGTTGGTGAGGTATGCATTAATTCTGTTAAACCATTCAATTATGGAAGGTAGTTTTAAAATTCTGGCACTAAATTTGACCACCATTCCATATCAATGCCCCATAGAATGGTTATTATAACAAGAATTTAACTGTTGCTTTTCTGCTCTACGTTTTAACGACAGGTTGCATTAAACTTCGTCAGGAAGTTATTCGTCTCCACTTGTGTTGATTATCCTTTACATATACTATGGGAAGCACAGTAGCAAGCTCATCAGTAACAATAATGGCTGTACTCATTGAAATATAAGCACCAAGAAGCAATGATCAGAAAGATGATGTAAAAAACTATAGCACAATCACCTCTGATAGTTTCAAATATCGAAGCAGTACACAGTACAGATTTAAAAAAGTAATTAAAATGTTAACGCATTGAACAAGGGAAACTGATAAATACAAAAGTGGGTAACCTTGAGAAATATCCTCTCTATGTTATTTAGCATATACATATAATAATAAAACTATGAGTACAGCCATGATAAAATAAACACTTATGCGTGTGATATTATGTAGTTTTTTACTCATTTTCAGATTCATGCAGATAACTGTTGTACATACTTGGGTTTGTAAACAGAGACCAGTGTCGTATCGCTTTACAGAGACCAATGCCTAAACTTGTTGGAGCAGGCACAAGATATGGAAATGGGAAGAAACAGTGATCAAAACCCAAGTCAGTGGGCCGTTCCAACTACAACTAGCAGACCAGTCAGAGAGAGAGAGAGAGAGAGAGAGAGAGAGAGAGAGAGAGAGAGAGAGAGAGAGAGAGAGAGAGAGAGAGAGAGAGAGAGAGAGAGAGAGAGAGAGAGAGAGAGAGAGAGAGAGAGAGAGAGAGAGAGAGAGAGAGAGAGAGAGAGAGAGAGAACAGTAATAGGAAAGCTTTCCTCTAATTGCTTCTTAGAAGCTCTTCACTCAAGGGTAGTGAACATCACAGTTCACACTGCTGAGGGGAACTGCGGGGAAGGTCCACTTTGTAGTCTTCTTACATTTTTCTGTGGGAGAATAAGCCAATCACCGTTGGTTGTTGTAACATATCGGAGAAATTATTAGTAAAATAACAGGGCTCATTACCCACTTTGCTGGAAACCAACCTAAAGACTGGTCATGATCTGCTGAGATGCTGCTCACCATCTTTGATGGATAAAGTTTTTAATTATTTCACAAAACATTACACACTGAAAATGAATAATTCATGTGTGTTATGTGCAGTAATTCTGACATTTAATTTCAGATTTTTTTCAGTTTGAATTAAATTAGTATATTCCTCCATATACTCTGTCTCTTCATCCAATAATCCATTGCTATATACATCTTTGCCTTGTTTAGGTTGGTGCTACAGCAAAACTGCCTCTGGATATCAGTGAAAGGGTCACAAGGAGAATTACAACACAAGAAAGTATGTTTTTATTTTATAACTGGAGAGTGATCATTTTTCTTCTCTATTATGGAGAACAGATGAAAAATGGCTCACACTTACATTTAAACTCACATTCAGCACTCACACATAAGTGGCAATTCAAAGCAAATATACTGTGAATTTTCAGTGAATGTTCAGTAAATAGAAAATATCACACCATTTAAAGAATGAAGTCATCTTTCAAGCAGATTGCAGGGTCACCAATGTACTGTATGTGGTTTTGTAAACCTTTCACATTCAAATTCATCCGAGAGTAGTAGTACAATCTTTTAAATCCAGAAGGAAGCATTTCACTCTGTAGACTATTTTGTGCAGAGTTAGTTTTGTGGGAGGTGAAGAGGAAACAAGATAGATAGCCACCACAATGACCCTGATAGAGAGGATCAGAATGGGCATTATGCAAAGCCTCTCTTAATGAAAGCAGTGTACAACAGGTTTTAGTTTACATATGATATTAAGGAAATTTATGAAGGTGGTTTGCCATTCAATCAAAAGCTTATACACTAATGTGCAAACAGTATTTCCTCTACCTAGTCAAATAACAGCCTTGAAGGAGTTCACTATACATCGAGTCCTCAAAGGTATGGTTTGTTTTCCTGTCCCACTAAAGTGAATTCATACAGATAATTTCACATATTAAAATGTAAATCCTTGATGCCGTTTAGGGTGACACTGTTTCTTTATTTATTTGTTTATTTTTGTGCAACCTCAAAAGAAACAACCCCAGTACTTTGAATTAGTTCTACTCTGCACTATTTCTGTTTTGCATGTGATAATGTTAAATATTTCTTAGTTCTCAAAACATCAGTTAAAATCCTTTGGGGTTAGTTTACAGTTGGAAAAGAATATTACTGTTGAGGAATAACTGCAATAAAACATCTGACCTCATACCTTCAAGGCCAAATAATTCTAGCTATCAAAGAAAAGAGACCCAGTTTCAGCATCTTACATTTAAAGTATCAAAGTGTAGACCAATTACCAGAGAACTAACACGAGTCAAGGACAAGGACTACAAAGAAGGATGCACGAGGGGATAATTTCATATACAAACAAAATGCCTACCTTGTCATAACTTTACTACATTGCAAAAGAGTCATTTTATCCTTTTTTGTTTACCAATAAAGTACACACTTGTGTTTGCACACACATTGGCCTTATACATAAAAGGCTGACTTAATGACTAAGCTCTTCCCTCTTTTCACAGCTAAGTTTTATTTCAGAAAGTAATAGGGACCATGGGGGACCGTCCACACTGACTGTATGAGCTGGTGAGACACCTTGTCACTCAGCAGAAATGTATTATGAAAAGGTATTATTACTGTTATTCAAATAGTAAAAATAACAATTACATGTTCATATTTTAGAAATTAAACATTTGTTGTTAGTGAGTAAAAACAGTGTTTATAAAAGTTTCTGTATTTTGTGTTTCTCAAAACAAGTATTCACTTTAAATAAGTTTTACTATGTTTGCCTGTGAATAAAAGCTAAACGTGTCTTTGCTATTTAACAATGATTAGTTATTTTACATTGTATGATACTGCTGATATTGCCGTGTCTGTGTTGTTAAAAGCGGTATTATTGATTTTTTTTTTTAACTGCAACAAGTTACTGCTAATTGCATTTTACAGTTTCAGATAAAAACTAATGTTTTGTGCTCATAGTCAAGCAAGACTACTGGTCAATGTTAGACCCTTTCAGTCTCTTTGTTTCTTAGTTATCAAATTTAGATTCTGTGCTTAACTGATTGAGGTACCCGTCACAGTTTCTTGTCATGATCTCTGTTATATAAAAAAAACAATAATTATGTATTACTTAATATACATAAAGGCGCAGACTGAATTAGTGATGTATCTTTGCATGACGGCTAGAGAATTCAATTACATATTTCTACAATGGGATATGTATATCATGTAATGAAAATAGAAAATATTTGTCAAATAATTTATTGTATTTGTGTTATAAAAAGTGACCTATTACTCCATATAAATTGTTGTCCTTTTGTACACTATGCATAAAAATCCTAGCCGTATGAATCTAAGAATGCACTTAATTTGATACATTAAATTCAAGGAACAGTATAATATTTATGGAACTCCAAAAATTACTCCTATGAAGAATACATGAATCTTTTTTAACTAAACCCAGCATCTGCATTTGTAGGAAAATAGAAATTCTCTTTTAAAGTCAGCCAGGGAGAGTGAGAGTGAGAGGTGGGGGAGGGGAGGAGAGAGAGAGAGAAAAAAAAAAAGCGAGACAGAGTGAGGGAGAAAGAGAGAGAGAGAGAGAGAGAGAGAGAGAGAGAGAGAGTTGGCCTGTCTGTTTGAAAAAGAACATGAAGAGAATGAAGGCAGGCAAGGGGGGAGGACAGGCAAACACTGAAGAGTCCTAAGTTTGCATTGCCCATACCAACAAGCCCCTATCTCATTAACACACCCCTGAAATAAAAGAGGGCATTTTTGGCTCACAGCAAAAAAAATTATCATAGTGATGATGTTCCTTTGCCGTCAACAGAGCCGCGATAACGTTGTTTGATGATGACTTTCTCATGAATGTTAAGCAGCCACTGCAGCGGAGGAAAGGGGCTTATCAGTGCCTAATGCCCATCTCTAATTCCTGCCCTTCTTGAACCAGCCATTTTCTAACAGCGTTAACTGTCAAATTTACATCCTGTCTTAATGCCACTAAAGAGTACAGGGGATGAGGAGTAAATGACAGCAATGTAATGAGAAAGGCATTCCTCTCTGGCATAAAAACACACTCTCTACCTCCATCTCCCTCACAGGCAGGCAGGAGATTCGCTCAGTCAGGGTCCTTTCCACCAATATTTGGAAAGCAAATTACCACAAAGTTGTCTCCTAACAAAAATATAGAGACAATCCATTCATACTATGAGATATAGTGCAATAGCTATTTTTTTATTGTGAAATTATATTTTATTTACCATGGCTCCCATTACCATCATACACCTCAGCATAATCTGCTAGAAATCCAAAATGCTTTGAGATAATAAAACACTGTGGCATGGTTAACTGTAATAAAATCAAAGCTGTTCCTGTAGACATTTTGTCAGTCTGAATTTGGTGTTTGGTATGTTTAATGTACATCATGTTTCATCATTGTAAACTTGTTTTTAACTGTAGTGCCGATACATGATATTAAATATCATTGTCGGCCTTTGGACTTACATGAAAAAAAAAACTGCCAGGGTTTTACTTAGCCACTGGTAAGTGGAATGAATTATGGGTATTTAAAAAAAGCATCATCATCACTATCATATTAACTGCAGGCCAACTGCTACTCCGATGCCGGGGGTGTCTCTGTTAAGTTCATCTGTATGGGAGGGGTGACCGCAGGCTACTGACCATTTAGCTTCCTTTCTAGACTAATCTGGCTTTTATGCTCAGATGATTGACCCCAAGAACTTGGTGTATATACTGTACCCGGCAAGGGGAGACAGACATGTCAACTAATGTTGTTGTAATGTTGTTGTTTTACAAAAAAAGTTCATAGGGATTTTATGCAGCTGGTTAACAGCCATTTACTCACACCCTTTCACCTTACAGTAGAAGTACTGGTAGTTTAAACCTGGCCTGGCAGTCACTGTGTCACACTCACCCATGTAGCGGTGCAGCAGCAGCAGCTGTGGCCTAATGGTTAGTAAATTGGTCTTGAGATCAGAGGGTCACAGGTTCACCCACATTCTTCCCACCAATAGGAGGAATGTGTGTGGGGGAGTAAATACCTAGTGCTCTCCTGCACCCTCACCCTTGGCTGAAGTGCCCTTGAGCAAGGCATCTAACCCCACATTGCTCCAGGGACTGTACCCTGTACCTAAAATAACTGCAAATTGGTCTGGATGAGAACGTCAGCTAAGTGTAATATAATCTGTTAATCTGTTAATGTAGCAAAGCATCACACTGTTTTCATGCTTTTCTGGGGCAAGATACCAGACATAGGGCTCAACTTTTTTTACATCCTTGGAAGGATGCCTGTCCTCCGACACCTGACGCTGGTGTAAGTCTGCAACTGCAGTGTGTACCATGAATACCTAACCTTATCGGGCCTGGTCTTTTCATCATGAACCAGGCACCCTCATGACGTCCCCATACACACTGTCCTGCCCCTGTGTGGAGCTCTCTCTATCTGGGTAGGTCTTCTCATGTCACTACATGGAATCGTTGCGTAAATAGCCATTGGCCAGTACCCTTCACAATCAAATGGACTTTAAATCCAACCAAAATCATATCCTGATTGAAACCTCATTTCATTTTGTACAGAGGGCCTGGCCTTGCTGCATTGAGAAATTATTTCTTGCTGGAGGTATGGACTCTGCTGAAGTTTAGAAGTGGCTCTGTCTTTACCCAATCGCTAATGTCTGGTCGTCATGTATGCAATTAGCCTACCTACGCACTACAGTTGAAATGTAGCACACAAAGTCAACGTCATTGCTCATGAACACTCCCTCTGTTCGCTGATTGGCTAGGTAAAATTCTGCCCAATACAGCAATGTCAATGGAGGCACTGCCAAACCCTCCGTACAAAAATGCCATCTCGAGGGAAGTTCAGGGATTGCATAGGGGGGTGGGCCAGCTAGGATGGTGAGCCTTTGTGCACTGATTGGAGAAGCTATTAATTATTAATAAGGCTGGGCCTCTATTAGAATAGCCAGCTGTCTTAGAGCAATGCATTCTGAACTTGAAGCAGTACATCATGGTAGAGCAGTACATCATGGAGATTATTCCATAATCTCATCCAAACGTAACTGCATCACATGATACTAAAACCTCGCGGGAGCAAGGAAATTTAAGCCATCGGGTTCCTGATCTGACAGCTGTCATTTATACTCCACCCATGTAGCTGGCGGCTAATCTTGGCCCATCTTGTTAGATATCATGTTAGCCAGCCAGCCAAGAAGGCCCACTGTTTTGATGAGTAAGGACAAAAAACACAGTGGGTTGATACTAGCTATATTTTGAAACCTTCAGATTAGGATGCGACTTAAAGATTTTGTCTCCTACCAGTGACTTTTTTCTAATCCAAAAATGCCTAGTGTCATCAAGCGACTTTTTCAACAAACCTTCTTTCAGTAAAATTATCGTTAATATTCCTACATAAACAAGCCTATCAGTCCATGCTAATTCTGCATGGCCTGTGTTCACTGAGTCAGTGCAAGTGTGTGTGTGCGACTGTGTTTGCTGTAGAAGTGGAAGTAAGATAGTCTTTCTTCCTCAGGGTACATTATCATTCAAATGATAAATTGAATTAACAGTTGAAATTATAGGCTGCATTAAAATACTACTAACAGAAATAGACTAAATATTTTTAAAGGAGCCAAAGCTATTTGTCAAATTGACAATCATGCATCTGTTAAAAGAATTCATTACTTTAACAAGTTTAAATAACAAAATGGCCAATTGACGAATCTGATATAACTGTGCTTACCCTATCTGAAACACCAGCAGCTGCCACTGATATGTAGAGTATTAATGGTGTGCTCATGTTGTCTTCTTCACAAGCACTATCCACTGCTGTGTACTTTGTGTCATAAAACTTAAGACCAAATCAAAATACCAAGTGGGGTTTTGTTAGTTTTTTTTCTGTACCAAAGACCTGCATCTAATTATGTGCAAGGAAAATGTTAGGGAAAATAAGATTACAGTGAACAATTTGCTCACATAATTACACCAAAATTGGGTACACACCATTGTCAAATACATGGATTGCTTGACCTAGGTGAACCCGTCTTCTATGGCCTCTGTCAATTTGTTTTTATCATTTCCAAGTGGTGTTTATGCAGGCTGTGCTATTTGCATGTGTAATTCCACTGTGCAAATTGACAACAAATAGATAATTCTGGTGAACAGGCTGGTTGCAAACCTCAGTTATCTCTCTCCGAGCCTATTCATTTTGAGGAACCGCTGAGGCATGAAACTCATACATCATACATTACCTGCCAGAGCTCTGACTCTCTGTCCCCTAAAATGTCATTACAACCATTATACCATTATTTTTGAAGCTAATTCGTTTAATAAACCACAATATATAAAAAATACCACACTACAAATATTCACATTTACTGAAGCCTATAAAGACCTCATTACAGACATTTTCAACAGTGTCTTTCATCATTTAAACAATTCAAATTCGCACGCAAAACAAGACTTGAGGATTTTCAAAACCTGGTGGTAAATAGGACATAACATTTTTCAGATGTAGTTTATTTGGTGTTTCATTAATATTCACCATTAATCATCTGAATTTGTGGGGTACGCTCTCAACTTTCATGATGCATTAATGTAATGGTTTATTTTAACTGGTTTCACACAATAATAAGCCGCTGGGCTTACAGAAGTACACAAAAGAACTTGGTCAACAGTCGTTATAAGGCACTACTCCTCTTTCACATTCTCTGCATTTCTTTTTTCATCAAACTATCTGTACAGTTAAAGCAAATCATTTTAGAATTTTCCATTTTCCAAGTTAAGCCCTGCTATACATTGATGGTATGTGCATCAAGGGTACAGCTAACCACATTTATATCCATACACCATATCCCAGGAAAATCACAGACAACAAGACATGTCAAATTCATCTTTTAGACCAGTTCACTCACTTCAGGAGCAAGGAGCCAGTGGTATTGACCTGATCACTCCTGTGTGATGACATGGAAGCATAGCTGAAGACTTTACTTCAGTGCAATGTCCCTTTGAAAAAAAAAACACCTACTAAATACTATAACCATAACTGAATAAAGGAAAATCACCAGGGCAGTGATGGCCTGGCAGTTAAGGGAATGGATCTATTACTGGATGGTCGTATAGGTTCAAATCCACCTGGTAAGGTAACAGACCTGTGCCAGAGAGTTGCAGGTTTGAATCCACCATTTGCTAAAAGAGGAAGTCACTGAGGTACGGTACTGATTATGGTACCGCCCCTGCGCACTGTTCCCCATGAATAACACTGCTCACCTGTGTGATGGGTTTAAAGGAGAACTTTGGTGTAAAATGAAAATTGGCATGTTAAAACATCATACCGAGTTGGTATGTGTACTGAGGAGCAAAATTGATTTAGCCTGTTGCAATCAGAGTTTCACTATTTTTTATGGTTTGTCCCAGAAGGCTAACAATGGAAGTGGTAGGTGCCCTTAGATGAAGCATGACGACTACGCTATTTTTGAACCATTACAACAGCTCGAAGAAACTCCACACTCCATCGGTAGTACAACAAAGGCCCTGACATTAAAAACGAGGCACATCGGTATGATGTTCTAACATGCCAATTTTCATTTTACACCGAAGTTCTCCTTTAATGCAGAGGTTGAATTTTGTTCTGTGGTGTGCTGTGTCATCACAATGACAAATGGGAATCACTTTCATCTATCTGAGAGCATTACATCCTAATGGTCTAAATGAACACTTGGTTTTCGCTCCTATGATTTGTAACACAAAACCTAAACCTTTCTGCTCCTAATAATTCTTTGTTGTGTTTGGATTGTATCTGAAACAAACTGTCTCTCTATTGTACCTGAAAGTCATGACACTCTTGGAAATCTTATAGTATTCCTATAGCTCTTTTCCATAATGGTATCAATATGCTTATCATCGTATACATTGATGACTGTGAATTAAAGGGTAAAAACACAGTTTGTCAGCATACACACTCAATAGCATAATGATCATTTATATAATGTAATATAGTGATGTGAACATGCTTGTTGTTGCATTTCTCAAGCCTTAAGGGGTAACTCTGACTCTAAATGCAATCTACTGTGTTCTCGTGAATGGACATGAATGGACGTAAAAGTCATTTAAAAGTAAAATTACTTTGATAGCTAGACAGTGATTAATTATTTGTGTTTTGGGTTACCTGTTAGTTTGTAGTCAAGTGGTGTGTGACATAATGGAAAGGCTCCACCCATTAAGCACCTTAGAGTGCTCATTTATATCTTTGCTCTACTTCCTGGTGCTATGCCCTGATGAAGACCAATATGGCCACAACGCGTATAGGCCCATGTAACTAGTTATCGCCATGTTTGAATAAATGCTTTTTTATTCTATGTCAGAGTGTCTTTGCAAACTTTTCTTGTTAGATTACTTTGATAGCTGTTTTTGTTTTAGTTTGATTGGCTAGTCGGCTTCTAGGTTTACAGCCAAATGGCTTTCAACGAGTGTGTCCAGGACAGTGGTGGGCAGTGTAATATTTTTCAATGGGGAGGCCCTACGATGTGAGAGTGGCATGTTTCAGTGGTTACTGGTGATATGTTTCACAGTAATAGTGCATTTTGTTTGTGCTATGATAATCACTTTATAATCCGAGCACTCAACAACAGAAAAGAAAGGTTGTTAACAATATCACAGGACAGGAGGCTTTCACAGTCAAAACCAAAACACATACTGTAGTAGAATCAATAAAACACAACTTGTGGTTTCTATGCAAACTTGTATGAACTTTGAGTTCCTATCGACAGGTATGTGTCAGGGTCTGCGCTGTTTTCTGATATATGCAACAGGCTCTCCCTAATCTTTGTATACAGAAATGTTGTCTATGTCATGTCATATTTTATGCTGCAACATTTGTCACCAAAACTATGTATTTCCAGGACTTTAGGGAAAAAGGACTTTAGTAGGCTTTCCAATACTACTACAAGAGACACCAATGGAAACATATTATTTTATAGCGTAAACAGTGACTAGAAAGGCACCCAAAAGTTTAGACATGTGGCGATGAATGGTGCACAATCCATTCCAATCCAGCCCATATATATATTTAATTTCCATAGCATATATTACACCTATATTAAAAAGCTATCCTTTTATAATCTGTAATTTGAACAAAGCTGCCATAACCAATTACAGAGTTATATGAACTGGTTTGAACAAGCTATCATCACAGTGTAATGAAATGTGTGAAATGAAATGTGTGAAAGGTGTGAAATGTGTGTATGACTGGTCTTTAGTGTGCGTAGATTCTGTTCTTAGCTAAAAACAAATTCCAGATAAGAAAACATTGGTGAATGTCAGAATCTTCACAAAAATTGCATAAGTTAAACATTTGTTCGTAAGAACGGTTGGTGAATGAGGCCCATTGTCACTTCACTCCTGCATAATGCATAGCCTCAAGAAGAAGGCGAATGTAAACACGTTGTATTATTTTATATCACAAACATGACCCACGTCTTAAATCTACATGCTCCAGCCCACCTAGGGGTAGATAAATGATGGTGTTAAAAGACTAAAGCACTGTAGATGAAAATAAGGCATATGGAAATTAACGCTAAGCAGCAGTGGCACTAGCAGCCAGTGAGCATAAGGCACGGACTGTACTGGTCCTGGTTATGGCAAGGGGGTACTTGTAGCTTACACACTCATCAGAATCAGAATCACAATCAGTTTTATTGGCCAAGTACACTTATGTATACAAGGAATTTGACCCCAGCAGATAATAGCTCCCTACTGTATACACCCAACATACACTGACAGTCAATGAAAACGCATCGATGGCGACGAGACGAGACAGGAAAAACACATGATTTTGTAACAGCTGATCACCAATTCACTGAAGCGGAAATTGTAAACATCCGAGTGGTCATCCCACTCTCTTATGACCAAACGGTAACACTTTCTATGAACTTGCTGTTCATAAGATGCTATAAACACATTCATAAAGCATTATAATGCATTCATAAGGCTTTATAATTATTGACATAAGTTGACATAATTATGTATAAATACTCATAACTACACCCATAAGGCACTATAATCCTTTGTTATAGGCATTTACAACTGAAGGTGACACAGTGTATTACCAAGCGATGAAACCATGAGACCAGCAGTGTTGAGGTCTGTATTATAAGGCAGCAGAATCCATGAATATACCAAATGCTGCTTATGTGTACTTGTGTCAGAATTCAATGTCTGCAATGGTTCTATTTTCTGCAATGGTTATTTTTATTTCTATGAAGTTTTATGAGTAATTACGAGTTAATCTCACTTTACCTAGCCTATGCAATGGGCATTTGTATCTCTTAATTAGTGCTTATGAGCAGTAAAATAACCATTGCAGAAAATATAACTAAGACATGGAGTTCTGACACAGGTACACATAAGCAGCAATTGGAATATTCATGGATTCCGCTATAATACTGACCTCAACACTGCTGGTCTCATAAGGACAAAGAAGCTTTGTAATACACTGTGTCACTTTCAGTTGTAAATGCCTATAACAAAGGATTGTAATGCCTTATGAGTGTAGTTATGAGTATGTATACATAATTATGTAAACTAATGTTAATGATTATAAAGCCTTATGAATGCATTATAACGCTTTATGAATGTGTTTATAGCGTCTTATGAACAGCGAGTTCATAGAAAGTGTTACCGACCAAACAAGTGCATTTGTACTCATTTATATGGTTGGAATCGATTCTCTGTAAAAAAGTAAAGAAAGTAAGAAAGTTGTCTGATGCGTTTTCATTGACTGTCAGTGTATCAAAGGTAGTAGCATACAATACAATACACAATGCAACACAATAAATACAGTAGATAGATCAAAGTATGTGTACACATATTGCACAATAGAGACAACAATATACATATAGCTTATGTAACATAGCATATAACATAGATGGCTTATAAATGGCAGCCATCACACACATGAGCAGCTTAGAATCAGGCTCTCTGGGATCGTGCGGTGTATTGGGATACAGAGTGGCCAAGTTTCCCGGGGTTTTGCGGTGTATGGAACATGGGATAGCCGAGCATTAGACACCATTAGATTCAAGAGGTGTATACATTTAATGTTAAGTCAGTGGGTAGAATCGTCTTTAGAACTAGCATTGGCAGGGTCGTTTGTGTAATGGCATATGCATTAGTGACTGCAAAGTGATAGTATCTGTGGTAAAATGGTGGTAAAGTGCAAATATTCGATAACAAGTCCTAATTAGTAAGTAAGCAGGTCATTTTGGAAGTAAATTGTGGTTGTAGTTAATTTTGTAAGTAAAACTTTGGAAGTCGTGCGAACAGTTGGTAATGAGCAGTAAGTAGTACATTTTGGAAGTAAACTGTGGTTGTAAGTGAATTGTGGAAGTACATTTTGGAAATTTGGGTAGCAGGTAGCTAAACTGTGGACACACGCTAAAGGATTGATCACCTTTAGTGGGGCCGCCTCAGGGGAGGGTGTACAGTGAGTAAAGGCCCGAAACACCCGTTGATCCTGAGGTACACTGCTGAGGATGTGTCCCACATAGTGTATGGATAATTGTAATGGCTGTAGTTAGGAAAGCCTGAAGTGTGGTACAATGGGTGCTCTCCCCACATGTGCAAGAGTCTTGTATTTTTATTTATTTATTTATTTATTTATTTATTTATTTATTTATTTATTTATTTATTTATTTAAATTGTTAAGGAAATGTTGGAGGAAACTGCAAAGGCTTGCCAGTGGTCCTGGATGAGATGCATGTTGTTGGCATGGTGAAAGCCATGGGGGAAAGCGATAGGTAGGTGCTGCTGAGTGGATCATGTAAACGGCCCCAGCAGCCCCAGTCACTGTAACGGTAGCCGGCTGGTTCAGGTTTACCCTTGTTGAGCATCTGTCTGTACGGCTCCAGTTGGCCATCCCCTCAGCTGTTCGGTCCTGTACAGCTCTCACGAGGTTGCGTGAATAGCTGTAGTCAGCGGCCAGTTGTGTGTGTTACACCTGGGAGTAGGGACTAACAGCCTGAACTATTTACTTGGTTATAGATAGTGTAGGGGTAGGTGTAATAGCTATAGTTTCTCTCTAAGGTGCTCTTCCTACATGCACAAGTACTTTGTGTTCTTTGTAAACATATAGGCACCTAATATAGGCATTATATACATATAGGTAAATGATGTACCACTGGCATAAATAACCAGTATGACATAATGCAATATACAGGACAAGTGCAGAGGGGAACAGGAACAGACAAACAGGTGATGATACTCATTGGCAGGTTACATACCGAGAGAAGATTTGACAGGCATGGTTAATGACTATCTTCAAAACAAATGTATCCGAAGTTTCTCCAGTGTTTGTGAAAATAACTTGAAATGAACTGTTTTTTTATAAATAGTGGTGGTCAAAAATGTGATAGCTGGCTCTACAGTGGTAGCTTGGATATAGCAACTTCTTCTGACAATAAGGAAGGGGGCTGTTCCAACTTCATTGGCATCCCAAACGTGTTTATCCTATTTTTGACTGCTGCTGCCAGATCTGCTCAATCTGGAACTGTCAGATTCAGCATTACCAAGTGACAATGGTATTGCCAAGGCTTAAGCAGAGGGGCATGTTTCATGTATCTGGACAACCAAACTGAAGCAGAAGCACTGAAAGCACTGTCCCTGTACAGTAAAAACTTTGCAGACGAATTAGCCTGGTTGATCTTTTTCTTCTTTTCACTATTGCTACTTTTGTCATCACAAATATAACCACTTATGCTGATTTATGTTGTAAGACACTAAAACAGTATTTAATACCATCCAACCTGTCATACTTAATAATGTTAGAGCAATTCATCAACCTGTTACTTCTGTTGCTCATTACATTGATGGGAGCTCATTACATTAAAAAAAAAAACAGGTCAATTGTAGCATAGGCTAGTTGTATTTTATCACCTGCTGTGTCTGCTAGGCTAACTTACATTATATAAGCTACTCGATAAAGATACATAAGGAAATGATAAACATTGTTCTACTATATTGATATTCTATGTGAACACTAGAAACAAAGACATGAATGTGCCTGAATAAGGGAGCTTTTTAACTGCGTGTTTTTTGAACGGATTCTTGAGAAAAGTGAATAAAGCACACCACCATCCTTCCAAAGTGAGACCAACTTGTCCTCCTCAGATCTACACTGATCTTTCAGGCAATCTACTGCCTGATACCATGGTTGTGACTGGTCTGCTTGATTGTTTGGTGTATTTTCAATATATTTAAAAGGAAGAGGAGGCAGCTGTCTAGATATAGGCTACTTCTTTGAGTAGACCTCTTTCTGCATTTGACGTGCCGTGACTGGTGGATGCACACATTAGAAGCAGAGAGCAATGATCAGGCATGTGACCACCTGAGAAGAAGCACCTGGTGAACAGCTGGGGGTTGGATGCCTTGCTCAAGGGGCACTCCAGTTGTAGACGAGGGTGAATAGAAATGCATTTGTACCTCCCCACTGACATTTGTGCTGCTAGCACAGGGTGTAATTCTTTGTTAAATGCAATCTTTCTTTTTATTTCCTGTTTCTGGTCTTGCCATTCCCTTTTCTCATTGTCATCGTCCATAAGTGTAGAGCTTACTGCTTTTTTGAATTTCTTGCTTTTGTCTTTTGCTGAACTAGCTCAAGAATACCATTTGCAAAAAAAGGGCGACTTCTGGAAATACTTGCAGATCAGACATTGTATGTAAAAATAAAATCAGTCAAGAGTAGTAGACAATCCAACTGTAGATTATCATCAATCGCCATTTAATCATAGAGCTTCAGGGTTCTATAATAATACAGTTTGTTTGACCAGCAGCTCATGTGAACATTTAAGACTGATTTGGCAAAGAGACCTAGACTGTAATATAGACAAAGACACTTGGGACTCCTGGCTGACAGTGGTAAATATATCAAAAAAGTAAGATGTAAATGTATTCAATTCAAAATCTTACACAGGTTCTACTGGACCCCAAGTAGATTCTTTAGAATAGGACTAATAAATAGTAGTACCTGCTGGAAATGTAAAAAGGAAACTGGGAAATTTCTACATCTTATATGGGATTGTGCCATGGTCAAGCCATTCTGGGGCAAAATATTGAAATTCCTGGAAACATGGATAACAGTGAACCTCCCATTATGTCCACGTCTATGTATCCTGGGAGACAAATCAGTAATACCACGGCTTACTAAAGAAGTGCACTCAGTGTTGATGGTTGGGTTAGCCTCGGCTGCCAGAATTATATTAAGACATTGGAAGGCACCTGAACAACCGGCATTCCAAGAATGGAAAGTCCTAATGACTGAAACTGCATCATATGAGTTTATGCTGACTAGAATAAGAGGCAAAAGGCCAGTGGAATTAAGTCATTGGGATTTCTTTCAAGTGTACCTAACCTCACATTAATGGCTTTTATGAAAGACTGTATTACAAGAGTATTCACCTTTTCTACCTTCACACTGTATCACAGTATCTGTAGGTAAACAAACCTGAGTTTAACATACTGCATGTACTTTGTAACTTGCTAGGTATAATTATATACTGTATTGTATACACATTTTTGTTGTGATTTTCTATCTTATTACCCCATCCAGGAGCACTTACTACTCTTTATGTCTGACCGTGTGCTTCAAGGTTTTCCTTTGTTTGTATGATGTATCATATGAGCTTTGTACTGTCTTGCTTAAAGAAAAAAAAAAAACTTAAATTACAAAAAAAGAATTTCTTGTTTTTGTAGAGTGATGTAATAATGTCTGATAAGCATGCATATGCATTTCCTTATTGCTAACCTTTTTTTATTCCTTTTGATGTCAGGCAGTGGCGCCATGATGCAATGTGAACATGGCGCAATTTACAGTTAGAAACAAAAATGCACTGATGGTACATAAACATAAAATGGAAATGCTTTTTGCAGATCAGCCAAGTCACTGCTTGTGCTGTGCTTTCTCACAATCACACATGTGTATATGGCCCCGACAGTCATGATGATTAACGACTACACTGCATATAGGATCTGCCATAACACATTAATGTTATTCTGCATTTGTCAAGCAGACCAAATTACTGTTATTCATTCTTGTGAGGCCCATGCAAATGTACCTTACAACATGTGCCAAGTTAAGAACCATGGCACATCAATGCTTAAATACCTCTCTCAGTGTTACCTGTTTAATATCTTTTGTCAGGAATTTAAGAGGAACTTGGAACTGACAGCTGTTATCTGACGAAAATATACTGCAGAGTGAGGGTTGTTTGTTAAAGGCCAGTTACTTTCCGGACTATTTAATAATTTCAGTAAGTTTGAAAGGTATTTTGCAATAAATCATTCTAGTTTTGCATCATGAGGGGTAAAATAGTCAGTGTCTCGCCTTGTTTGCCCTTACCTAATGCCATAATACAGCCTGTGTGCTCACTACACAGATCTCTTTCATTTAAATGCTCTAGTTTAACAAGATCGAGTTATGTTGCTTAACCCTTCTTTAATATTCTCTGGCATTTCTTAAATTAAAAAAATATATTTTATATTCAAAGCAATGCTGTTCATTATTTGGCTTTATTATCACTCAGCTTTAATACATGTGTTACAATGTCACATATTTTAGCCCACAAATTTTTACTTCTTTTTAATCACCCCAATTCCAAGACATAGAATGTCATCTGAACCACAATTATGAGTGTGTGACTCTTGCATTTTATGCTAAATTAGCTTCAGACTGCCTCATTTTGCAATCCTCTTAGATGTATCATTTGAAAACGGCAGGTATTCCCGTTAAGGGCATGTGCACATCAAAGTTACAATAGCAACACCTTAAAATGATTGGCTTAAAACCAAGATTACATTCTTTCATAAAGCATAGCCAAAAGTCCCATTCTCACACCGCCACACTTCAAAACAGTGGGAGTGGTTTTTATTAACTTGGTGAAATAGGGCTCTAGGACTTACTGTCTCATTTCAGTGATGTGTGAAGAGGGCTGGTTTTGAAAGCACAGAGCTTTTTCAGGAAAATGTGGTAACTGTGGCATTATCTTGATTTGTCACAGTAAGATGCCTCGAAGATGACTTATCACTGCAACGTACTGCAAGTGACCACTCTGTCATTAGGATTCTCCTTCTATCTTTTATCCCCTTCAGCAGCAGCATTTGTAGCGATATCTTCCTGTGTTGGATTGTTGAAACAAAATAAAAAAGTGTGGGTGGGAATAGGAAAAAAAATAAAACTGGACCATGGCGGAATTACCTCTGAAAATACAATTTCTATAGATTTTCTCCAACACCTTTGAAGAACCTGGAAGAAACTTTGAACATTAAGTGTTTGGGAAGCAGTATGGCCATTTAATAATTTAACCAGCATTTAATTTCAGTGGCTTGGCGCAGCAGTGGTTAGTGTTGCTGGCCAACGTCCTCTCAGCCCCAGGTTCAAATCACAAACATTTTGAGTTCCTGCTGCTTTGGATGAAAGCAGCTGCTGAATACTACACATCTTATTATTAATTACTGTCCAAGCAGTAATGAAAGCCCAAGGAGGTGTACGGTAGAAAGTTGTACTAAGTTAAATATGAGGTCAAGAAACTCCTAATTTTAAATACCCTCATATCAACAAATTCAATACATAGTATGTTTTAACTGTTTAGTAAAGTTCATCATTGGAAATCTATAAACTACACTGTAGTGTGATAAATCACACTGTCTTTGTTAGTGTAAAGTCTTTTATTGTCACAAAGGGACAGTGCACTTCATGACAAATATTACAAAATAATTTACTGCAGACTGCCGTATGATTTTTTTTTTTTTTCAAAATGCTAAAGTCTGCCTACAAAAAGTTCCTCAAGGGAAATTAAAACATACTTTAACAGTGAACGCATACAGGTTTGGATGCAAATTGCATATGGGTTGCATTAGCATATAGTTAATGTATACTGTAAGCTATGGTATGGTGCATTACAGGAACAGCACTTTAAAATGTAGCTATAAACAACTGCACGTTAGCAACTCACTAACCTTAAAGGTGTCATTGCATCATTTTTCATTAATTTTGTGGTGATCGCTAGTATTAATGAGTGCCATGTGAGCTGGTTTTGGTGAAAAAAATGCTTTAGTGCTTCTGTTTCAGGCTGTTCTAGTTTGGTCAATGAGATGGAGCGGGGACACTGACATGTTCTCAGCTATGCTAGTCACAGGCTACCATCATTTAATGCCCATTTGGTTATAGCACACCAAAAAAAAAAGAATGTTTAACTTTGATTATTATTAATAATAATAATAATAATAATAATAATAATAATAATAATAATAATAATAATAACAATTGTTGTTGTTATTATTATTATTATTATTATTATTATTATTATTATTACTATTATTATTATTACTATTGCAAGTAGTGTGTAGTGTTTGTTTTTCCACTGAGACACTGTTTGTCAGCTACCTGATGTTATGGAAAAATACATCATTTTAGATATTTGAAAACAAAACTCACAAATATTGTGGTTTTGTAATATCAGTTGTATGTACATGCTCAACAAAATGAACTAAGCCTGCTTCCAACTACAAATACAATGTGCTTTTTCTTCTTCTAGTAGTGCTTGAACTCAATACAGCCCTCAGAAGTGCATAAGGTAAAAAGCACGTAAGTCAGGAAAGAGTTGCACTTCAGTGAAGTTTCTAGAAAAAATGCCCAGATATTGGGCTTGCCCCACCAGAAAAGCATAACTGCCTGCATAATGTGTGAATGTCAGACTTAAGTCAATAGCTGAATTCCTGTAGTGTAAGAAGAGGTACCTGTTTTTTACTGCTTCTTTGACTTACACAACGGGGAATACAATGGGAGAGAGAGATCAAAGCAGAGCACAGAAGGTCGAACAAAACAGTTAAACAGCCACAGCAAAATGTTTTAATTAAAGCGACAGCTGTTGTTGGACAAAATAGGGTGCCTCTGGGAAAAAATGCCACAGAAATTATGCCACCCATTGTGTAGGTGTACCTTGCCAGCTTGTATCTGTTTCACAACCATTTTGTTACCGTTCTGTTATTAAGATACCTGAATCCAGGCAACATTGGCAGAATCAACATTTATTTCTATATCAGAGATAATATAACATCATGATTATGTAGTAAGAATATAAATTCTTAACTTACTCTCTCTACCAACACATACTGTACTTTGTCTCCTACAGTAGCTGTAATGTGTGGAGTAGTTTCTACATTTACATTAGAGCAGTAATTCCTCAACTTTTCATGGCATGGTCCAATTTGATAGTGAGGGAAAATGTGTCTCCCCTTTATACACACAAAACACAGTACAAAGGGTGCACTAATAATAAATTACTTGTTTTTGAAATAAATTAATAGTAACAAATGCCCATCAGCTGTTGCACAGTTTTTTCCCTTAAGAATGTCAACATGAACGCATCAATTAGTTAAACTTTTTATTAAAAATGGTTATTCACCCACTTCATTAGGGAAGCTGACTCTTGCTGCAAACTGTGCTTTGATGTTACAAAGTACCTCTTTTTTTCTCGTAATAATTTTCCCAGTTCATTTTTTGTAGCTGCATTACCGAGTGTACAGGAATGTTTAAAAGAAAGTATCTTACGTTTCACGGTGAGGACACAGTTTTTTTCCCCTGTTGGCCCAAACATTTGATTATTTTCAGCATATTATGTGTCATGGCAATGTACAAACAAATGAATATAAATGAAGGCAATTTGAACAAATGTGTTATTTATGGCCACTGACTACATCTGTTACAGTAAGTGAGGGCATAATGAAGGATAATGAAACTGTTCACTGTCTCTCTGTCATTGTTTCCAGTGTCTTCTATGAAGAACACTTATTATGTTCTTATCTGCCCAGAGACAAGAACTCCAATCTAAATTCACAAATCCAGTGCAACACAACTGGTAACTTCACATTTCCTTCCGATATTTGCCATTTGAGACATTCAGTTGTAGTCTGGCTAGCTTTTTTGTCCAGTTGGAACAGCATTGTTCAGGAAGTGCATTTGAAAGTACAAGTTCAACATTTTAAGTGCCTCATTGTAGTATCTGTGTATTAAAATCCTCTTCGTTACTTCTAGAAATGTCAGCATCAAATTTTTTTCTTTTACTTAGCAGCGTTGTAGCAAATGTGGCTGAAAAACTGGGCTTACAAGATTCAACCAAGTTAATGGCAACTTTCCAATTAACATGAAATGCATTTATATCTCCTTCCATGAAAATTAATAAATCCAGGGCAATAAATATAAAAGTCTGTCATGGAAATATAATAGCCTATAAATAGCTCTTGAGGGGAAGTTTATTTAAAAATATTTCCAAGAGAACATAAAGAGATTCAGTAACAAAATTAATGATTTAACTAATTTCATAGAATTACTTTGGTGCAGTAATTATCTAATAAAAGGGCACTCACACATTATAGGCAATTTCTTACAACTACAGTTTATTTTACAATGTTATGTAGGGCTTAAGGCTTTAATACTGTAGATGAAGAACATTGTTAAAAGTAGTTCATATACTGGTCTTAGTTAATTTTAAGGTATTCAGCATAAGCTTGTTGAAAGAAGTCGAACGAGTTATGGCCAAAAGTATTGCCATCCCTGCACATCTGACAATGCAGCACTCCTCCAATATTGTTGGAATTACAAATGTTACAGAATAAAATCCAAACATTTTAAAATTCCACAAAACTAAAAAAAATGCACTTGGCAAGACTGTTGCCCCCTAAACTTAGTTTAGTTGGCATCACATGCTTTCAAGGGGAAAAACTGGCATCTATCTTTTCCTGTTACCATGAATGAGTTTCTTTCACCTGTTCACTGGAATGTTGGAGCAGTTTTTAATGCAAACTGCCCCTAGTGTTTTAGTGTTAAAGGATGTCTTTCCCATCTATCTGAGATCTTTTCACAGGTGTTCTATGGGATTTAGATTTGGACTCGTTGTTGGATATTTCAAACTGCTTTGTCTTTTGTATATTTGTTTTTAAAAGTGGGTTTTGGGAGATTGTTGTATGGGTCCACTTGTCATACCAGAGAGTGGAAGAAAGTACATGTATTCATGTATGACAGAATGAGAGGGCAAATATTGTAAAAGAAATATTTAATCTGACTCCATTAAACAATTACATGACCTCCAGTATCACCAATAGTGTACGATCTAATGTCCAATCAGTGACATGTCACTGCAGGAGATATACAGTACAGTAAATGAAGGATAAATCAAAGGGTAGTCCATTTTAGCAAGTTATCTGTTCCAAATACCAGCGAAGCTGAATGTATGGACCAGATGTAGACATTAACTGTTTACTAAGCTGCTACGTGAAAACCTTGAACCTTGTGTGTGTGTGTGTGTGTGTGTGTGTGTGTGTGTGTGTGTGTGTGTGTGTGTGTGTGTGTGTGTGTGTGTGTGTGTGTGTGTGTGAGAGAGAGAGAGAGAGAGACAGAGAGAGAGAGACAGAGAGAGAGAGAGAGAGAGAGAGAGACAGAGAGACAGAAAGAGATAGAGATAAAGAGAGAGAGGGAGAGAGAGAGAGAGACAGAGAGAAAGACAGAGGGGGAGAGAGAGTGAATGAGAGACAGAAAGAGATAGAGAGAAAGAGAGAGAGACAGAGAGAGAGAGAGAGATGAGGTGAGCAGAGGGAAATAGAGCAAAGATGATAAAACTGAACACCGCCCCCCTTCCAACCCCAAACAAAGACAGTATTGGTTTTTAACTCTTAAAGGCCATCTCTGTGCACATTTATGTCACAATCTAATGGCAATTTAGATAAGTCCAAGTAGGCTAGTCATAGGTCACGTTGAATCCGGAGGTGTAAATGAGAATAACTGTACTGCTACAAATCCAGTCAGAAGCACATCTAGTCACAGATACTTGATAAATTACTTTGATTGTGGCGTGTTTCAGAAAGGTCAGTGTGTTTCAGAATATTTCCACCTTGCATTACATTGCATTGCATTTAGCCAATGCTCTTGCTCAAAGACATGCCATCTTCAGCCATGTATGTGTGTGCAGGAGAGCACTGGCCAATGCTCCTGCTCCAGTGCTCTCCTGCACACATCCATGGCTGAGGATGACATGCCCTTGAGCAAGAGCATTGGACACTGGTTACGCACATTTTTTTCCTACTGGTACAAAAATTGAACCTGCAATCCTCCAATTCCGAAACTACCTCCTTAGGCAAGGCAAGGCCAGTTTATTTGTATAGCACATTTCATACACAACGGCAGTCCAATGTGCTTAACAAAAATAAAAGCAAAGGACAATATGTAGAAGCATAAAAGATAAAATAAGTGTAAAAGGATAAATGTAAAGTAAGTATTTGGTAAATAAAAGACATAAAAGCATTAACCATTAGGCCGCAGCTATCCCTACACTCGCACCTTACATTGTGCAGCTGGAAGCCCCTAGCCTGGTAAACCCGCCCCTCATACTTCATTTCATTTTGTACAGAGGGTCTGGACCGGAATCTCTTGAGGGTCATTTAGTCGGTCCCAGCAAGACCGATCCAATCAGCAAACAGAGGGTGTGTTTGTTAGCCGTGACGTTGACCTTGTGTGCTACATTTGAATTGTAGTGTGTAGGTAGGCTAATTGCATACGTGACGACCAGGCGTTAGCGATTGGGTAAAGGCAGAGGCAGCAGAGTCCACACCTCCAGCAAATCGTTTCTGACGGTCTCTGTTCCAGACCCTCTGTACAAAATGAAATGAAGTACGAGGGACGGGTTTACCAGGCTAGGAAGCCCCATGACCTCTTGTGTCGATGCAGCTTTCTGACACTGGGCACTACCCTTGTAAAACAGATTAGTATAAAGTTAAAAACATAACCGTAGATTTTTTTACTATAATAATAAATATACCTGCCTGCAGGGACATCGTGTTCCAAAGAGGTGCAGACCTTGAGGAACCTTTTTGCTTATTGAAGGCTTATTGAGGCTTAGTTCTCCCTCCTGAGTTCTCCAATTCAGCCTACCTTCAGGATCCTTCTAATCCAGGGATAACTGTAAAAGTTACCAAGAAGGGGCATTATATCGATCATTGTTGACCCAAAAATACATCTTAAGTTATTTGTGTTGTGTCTTTTGGCATTATATACCAAACTTTCCACAACTGTCCAGTCACCAAAAATACGTCTGACAAACATCTGTTTCAAAGCTGGTCATTGACACATGCCACCCCAGTGTGGCACAGTTACACTGACATCATAAAAGTGTGTTATCTGCCGCCATGCTATAACACTGCGAAGGCTATGAAAGGTAGCCTGATGCATCAGCCACTTTCACATTTTTTTCACTTTCATGCAAAGCGTCTGAAACATACAGTAGTTCGCTGCATGGTGGGTGGATATTTTGTAACTGGGCCAGCTGGTAAATTAAAGGAGTACTTCCACGAGAAACCATTTTGTACTTGTTCTTTTGAAATACGACAGGTCACCCCGAGTTGCATATGCATGCTGCACGTGAAAGTGTTCTTATAACCCGATTGCCTCCATTAGTCAGTGAAAGAAAGTAGGCGGAAAAAGAGTGAATAAGAAAAAGGCCAGCAAAGTGACGTAGGTTTGTAAATTAGAAAAAGCTACGCCACAGTTGTGATTACTGGAGAAGTTTTGTTGCAGCGCACATTCACTTAGCG
Source organism: Coilia nasus (assembly GCA_027475355.1). NCBI lineage: Eukaryota > Metazoa > Chordata > Actinopteri > Clupeiformes > Engraulidae > Coilia > Coilia nasus. The sequence continues at coordinate 18,810,043 of CM050204.1, read as the reverse complement.
AAGTATAGGTAAGTATGTGTGTTTGTGTAGAACGTTTAGATCTTCTATTTGGTTTGTTATGACCGAATGGGCTTCGAATGATTGTAGCCTGTGACTAGCATAGCCAAGAACCTATCATTCTCCCTGCTCCATCTCCTCCACCAAACTAGAACAGCCTGAAATAGAAGCAATAAAGCATTTTTTTCACCAAAAATGGCTCACAGGGCATTCATTAATACTAGAGACCACTGCAAAATTAATGAAAACACGATGGAAGTACACCTTTAAGCTTTTACCAAAACAGGTAGGAAGTAGGCCAATGACGTCTTTCCCCTAGATAAAATTTCTCAAGCATTCTTCTTGCTCTGGCTTTAAATCCTCAATTTCATGAATAGTTGCCATCATAGAATGTATAGCTTCATCTGTATCCATCTCAGCAGCTTCGTTCAGTGCTGCTCGAACTACAACTGAAACTCAAGCTTGAACGCTTGAGTTCAACGTCATCGTTTTAGCCCTCCCTCTGTTCTCTGATTGTCCCGTATACATTCAGAGATGGAGCAAACCAAAACATGTTCATGCTCCCTGATGCAGCTGCTGGAGGTAAATGAAACTGAGCGGAAGCATTAGGCAGTGCTAGCCTGGCTATATGAAAGGAGGAGAGTGCTGTGGCTACCTCCACCAGCATTTTAACGGCACACCACTGACAACACTAAGCAGGCAGTCGATGTGCTCGTAATATCTAGGCTATAGAAACACGCAAACTTAATTACAGATGTCCTGCTGCCAGCCCTGCAGATATCATCCAGCCCAGCACCCTACGAGACTGAGTAGTACGCAGCCACCCCTCCAGTGGAGTGCATCTCTGAGTTTGCGGCGTGGTGTGACCCCTGCTGCTTCATATGTAGCCACAGTTGACACAATGCAGAAGAAGAGGCTCTGCAAAGACAGAGGCTTCCCCAGCACCTGAGTTCCGAAGCAAACACACAGCTGTTCCGTTTTGCGAAGGAAGCTCATTTTATCCTAAGGGGCTCTTAAGCAAAGTCCTTCTGGACAAGTCCCCACACTCTGCGGCCATCTTGGCAACACCTTCAGGCATCTATATCTCTGATGACTGAGGGACATAAAAAATATATGGTTGAAATCACAATGAAAATTGTATCAAAATACAATCAAAATCAAAATTCGGGAATAAAGTTCCCGAAATCTAAACTGTTGTCCCGAATCCTGAATCCAGCCCTAAATGTCCCGAAAAATGTACTCAAACAGAATACTGAGTAGTTATTTTCTGATAAACATTGAAAACTGTTTGTAGAGAGGTTGAGTCAACTGCACGACTACTGCTGAGGATTAAGTAGCTGCGCGCAGCCCCTGCCACAATATATCTATTTTGTTTATTCTTTGACGTTCTGTACAATTAGGTGTGAATATGCATTGACAATAAGCGTTCAACATGGCTGGTGTACCAGAAGCTTAACACACAGCTAAAAAGCAGAAACGTCAGTGCAGGTACCGGGTGGGTGGAGAGGTACCCGTGGGTTGCCAAAGCCATTAACAATTGCGAATCGACAACAATAACAATTTTCAGGCCCATGTCTTGTATAGAAATTAAGTTATGGGCCTCCAAAAACCATGAAAAATGAATGTGGTGATCAGCGGGAGTGAAAAAGGGCCATGGCCTTTAAAGTTTAAAGGGCCATAAAATCTAATATTTTGATCTAATATCTTGATATTTTGATCTGAAACTTGGGGATTTTTCATTGCTCATTGGTACAATTTTGAGCAAAATCTGAGATGGTGCCCATAGAACTTTTCTCAATATTGGTTGAGTTAGCATGGAATGACCCATATATAATTATGACCACCGCTAGCGAAGCTAGCGAAAGCGGTCATATTGGAGTTGCTGCAAAATGTTTCCCTTATTTTTTTATTTTATTTTATTTTTTTCACCGATATTTCCTCAACAATTCCCGGGACACTAAAACTCGGGGAGACATGAATGTTTGTAGGCATATAGCCCAAGAAGTTTGTGAGCGAATAACGCCTTTTGGTCCCCCAGACACTGGTCAACGCCCACTTCCAACGAGAACAATTTCCGTGAAATTTTAATATTGCGAAAACGAATCTGAACGAACTCGTCATAGGCCGTTCATGTGAATCTCACCAAATTTGGTATATGTCATCTACAGACAATGCTGACAAAAAGTTATCAAAGGATTTTTCTTGAGATAAACCGTTTCGAAGTTACACGTCAATGAACATTTAACACGTAGCTTAAAATTCTTCAAATGGCCTTATCTTGGCTTTTAATTGCTCAAATTTGGTCAAAGTGTACATGCCATCTCTAAACAGCTTTCTTTTCATGTGTACTAAATTTTGTGACATTTCGTCATAGGGGGCGATGTTTATTGGCAAAGCTAGGTGTTGAAAAACAGTTTTTGTTAAATAACTCATCAACAATTTTGCCCAAGACAACGATTTTGTGTTAGTATGTCGGTGTTACAGAGATGTATCGACCCAGCCCATAAACTCTCGCTTGAAGCATAGCGCCACCTAGTGATATGGGTAAATGCAAAAATTGTGATTTTGAGTTGCCAATATCTTGGACCGAGAAGGTGGGAACTGCGCAAAATACGTCATGCATGATCAGCACAAAGACCTCTAAAACCACAGCACGTGCCATACAATTTGGTCCATAGGGGGCGCTGTAATTGTACAAAATGTCATTTTGCCTATTATCTAGAGAATGCTAATGTTTACAACCAATTTTTTTTTATCGTGAAATCTATTGACCCTCACGCATTGAAAACACTGGTCAACGCCCACTTCCAACAAGAACAATTTCCGTGAAATTTTAACATTGTGAAAACGAATCTGAACGAACTCGTCATAGGCCGTTCATGTGAATCTCACCAAAGTTGGTATATGCCATCTACAGACAATGCTGACAAAAAGTTATCAAAGGATTTATGTTGAGATAAACCGCTTCGAAGTTACATGTCAATGAACATTTAAGACGTAGCTTAAATTCTTCAAAAGTTCATATCTTGGCTTTTAATTGCTTAAATTTGGTCAAAGTTGACATGCCATCTCTAAACAGCTTTCTGTTCATGTGTACAAAATTTTGTGACATTTTGTCATAGGGGGCGATGTTTATCGCCGAAGCTAGGTGTTGAAAAACTGTTTTTGTTAAATAACTCGGCAACAATTTTGCCCAAGACAACGATTTTGTGTTAGTATGTAGGTGTTACAGAGGCATATTGACCCAGCCCATAAACTCTCACTTGAAGCATAGCGCCACCTAGTAATAAGAGTAAATACAAAAATTGGGATTTTGAGTTGCCAATATCTTGGACCGAGAAGGTGGGAACTGCACAAAATACATCATGCACGATCACCACAGAGACCTCTAACACCACAGAACATGCCATAAAATGTGGTCCATAGGGGGCGCTGTACTTGTAGAAAATGTCATTTTGCCTATTATCTAAAGAATGCTTACGTTTACAACAATTTTTTTTTATCATGAAATCTATTGACCTTCACGCATTGAAAACACTGGTCGACGCCCACTTCCAACGAGAACAATTTCCGTGAAATTTTAACATTGCGAAAACGAATCTGAACGAACTCGTCATAGGCTGTTCATGTGAATCTAACCAAATGTGGTATATGTCATCTACAGACAATGCTGACAAAAAGTTATCAAAGGATTTATCTTGAGATAAACCGTTTCGAAGTTACACATCAATGAACATTTAACACGTAGCTTAAAATTCTTCAAAAGTCCATATCTTGGCTTTTAATTGCTCAAATTTGGTCAAAGTGTACATGCCATCTCTAAACAGCTTTCTGTTCATGTGTACTAAATTTTGTGACATTTCGTCATAGGGGGCGATGTTTATTGGCAAAGCTAGGTGTCAAAGAACTGTTTTTGTTAAATAACTCGTCAACAATTTTGCCCAAGACAATGATTTTCGGTTAGTACGCTGGTGTTACAGAGGCGTATCGACCCAGCCCATAAACACTCACTTGAAGCATAGCGCCACCTTGTGATAAGGGTAAATGCAAAAATTGGGATTTTAAACTGCCAATATCTTGGACCAAGAAAGTGGGAACTGCACAAAATACGTCATGCACAATCACCACAAAGACCTTCTATAGGGGGTCCATAGGGGGAGCTGTAATTGTACAAAATCTCATTTTGCCTATTCCTTGCCTTGACAAATCACTCCTACACACTACACAGACACATACAATGTCATTCATTCAAAACCCACATCCATGCCCACTTCCTGGAAATCATTTCCACAGAAATTCTCACCTTACAACACTGCTCTACCACACACTCATCATACCAACAGTTCCCACATTTCAATATACTGCGGCAGTCATACCATGTACCGCTATGCGGTACATCTAGTTAGAGCTTTAAGTACAGTAAGGACCAATAGAATTTAAAGAAAGGCAAAAAAATTTGAACACACAAGGCAATATTACTGTGTGAAAACAGTAACAGAACTGTCAAAAAGGCCAAAGGTAAACTGTCACGATGTCACTCGGGGCGTTGGGGTTTGTTTTTTGTCATACGCAACTACAGCACCGTAGCTGCCCCGTTAACGGCCCTCACCAGCACCAAGCAGCCTTTTTCTTGGACAGCCGCAGCTAACGCAGCTTTCAGTCACCTGAAGACTAGGTTTACGTCCGCTCCCATCCTCCAAGTTCCTGAACCTGAGAGACAGTTTGTGGTGGAGGTAGATGCCTCCGACATCGGGGTCGGAGCGGTACTGTCACAAAAGCACCCGGAGGATAATAAATTACACCCGTGCGCTTTCTTCTTCCGCCTCCTGTCTCCAGCGGAACGTAACTACGACATCGGGGACCAGGAACTCCTCGCCATTACGTTAGCCCTGGAGGAATGGCAGCACTGGTTGGAGGGGGCGTCCGAGCCATTTATTGTCTGGACTGATCATAAAAATCTAGAATACATCAGATCCGCCAAGAGACTTAATCCCCGGCAAGCCCGTTGGTCATTGTTTTTCTCACGGTTTAATTTCTCTCTGTCTTTTCACCCAGGTACTCGTAATGTCAAGCCGGACGCCCTCTCCCGCCGCTTCCTGAAGGATGGTGACAATCTCCAGGGACCGGTCCCCATTCTGCCCGAGTCCCGGGTCATGGCGGCGCTCTCGTGGGACATCGAGAGACAGGTGCAGCGGGCCCTCCAAGATCAACCTGGTCCCAGCGCCTGTCCGGAGGGTAGGCTATATGTGCCCGAAGCCCTCCGCTCCCAGGTCCTGCAGTGGGGGCAGGACTCTCTCCTGGCTTGCCATCCCGGTGCTACCCGCACCAGCCAACATGTCGCCCGAAGGTTCTGGTGGCCCAATCTGGAGAGGGAGGTCCGGGATTACGTTCAAGCCTGCCCGGTTTGCAACCGAAACAAGACCTCCAACAGACCACCCGTGGGCCTTCTCCAGCCTCTGCCCGTGCCTTCTCGTCCCTGGTCCCACATCAGCCGGGATTTTGTTACTGGACTGCCTGCCTCGGAGGGGAATACTGTGATACTTACTATGGTTGACCGTTTCAGCAAGATGGCCCACTTCTTTCCCCTCCCCAAGCTCCCGTCAGCCAAAGAGACCGCGCAGGCAGTCCAGCAGCAAATTTTCCGTCTTCACGGCATCCCCACCGATGTCATCTCCGACCGTGGTCACAAGTTCACCTCTACGTTCTGGAAAGAGTTCTGTCGTCTTCTGGGGGCCACGGTCAGCCTCACCTCTTGTTTTCATCCCCAGGCTAATGGACAGTCAGAGCGGGCCAACCAGGAGCTGGAGAAGGCTCTGCGCTGTGTTGCATCCCGGGACCCCCTCTCCTGGGCTAGTCGGCTGGTGTGGGTGGAATATGCACATAATACTCTTACCTGCTCAGCTACCGGTATGTCTCCTTTTCAATGCGTGTATGGGTACCAACCTCCCCTGTTTCCGAGTCAGGAGGGAGAGGCTTCCTGCCCCTCGGCACTTGCCAACGCCCGCCGCTGCAGAAGGACCTGGGCTCGGGCGCGGGCGGCACTTCGGAGAGCCGTCGCCACGTACTCGGCAGGGGCCAACCGTCGTCGGACGGCGGCTCCTGTGTACCGCGTGGGGCAAAGGCTCTGGCTGTCAGCCAAGGAGTCCCGGAAGTTGGCAGCGCGCTACCTGGGTCCTTTCATGGTGGAGCGTGTCATCAGCGTGAGCCCTCACACCCCTGCGGAGCCTCCACCACCCGCTCCGCGGCTGCTTGATGGGGACCCCATCTACACGGTGCGTCGTCTTCTCCGGTCCCGACGGAGGGGCCGGGGCATGCATTACCTGGTTGATTGGGAGGGGTACGGTCCGGAGGAAAGGTCTTGGATCCCGGCGAGCAAAATCCTGGACCGTACCCTCATCTCGGACTTCCACCGTGAGCACCCTGACCAGCCAGCCCTCCGTCGGGGCCGTCCCAGGGGTCCTCCTGCCGGGGGCGCTGGAGCGGTTCGGGATGACGACGCTCAGCTTTCGGACCGCTCCGAGGAGTTCTGATCCCCTCCTCTCCCCCCTCTCCCTCGCCTTTGTGTTTTTGTCCTGTTTGTTTTGTTTTTCTTTTTCTTTTTTCCTTGGGACTTTTGGGGCCATCCCTTGGGGGGGGTGGTTCTGTCACGGTGTCACTCGGGGCGTTGGGGTTTGTTTTTTGTCATGTTTATTTTTCTCTGTCACCCACCTGTTCGCCTATTAGGTTCACTCTACCGCGCTGCCCTACTGATTATCTACACCTGCACTTCCTCTTTGGTTATCTCTCACCTGCCTTCCTCGTCTCATGATCGCCCTAGTCATTCGCTCCACCTGCACTTCCTTGTTTGTTACCGTCATGAGTTATTCAATTATTCCCCGCACCTGCACTTCTCGTTTCACGCTCGTTTACTCTCGTTTAGTTCCCGGGGTGTTCACCATTTAAACTCACTTCCCTCACTCTGTCTTTGTCAGTCCGTCTGCGAACCCACGGTGATTTTTCCCTCGGCAAGCTTTATCGACTCCTGACTCGTTGTCTGTGTAGCGTTTCTCCCGGTGTGTGTCTGTTCCCTGTTCGTGCCTGTTTTTTCCCTACCTGTGTATTCTCCAGTCTCCGGTTGCCGGCACCTGCCTGTTCCTGACTCCGCTTGGCTCTCCCGCTCATGGCTTCAACTTCGGACCGTCCCTGGCTCTCCCTGGCTCTCCAGTCCTCCGGTACTGATCTCCGCCTGTCCCTGGCTCTTCTCTTCGCTTCAGCCCCCGGTGAACGACTCCTGCCTGCCTCGACCATCGCTCTACGCTCCAGCCCTCCGGTGCCGACCTCCGCCTGTCCCTGGTTCTGATCTTCGCTCCAGCCCCCGGTGAACGACTCCTGCCCGTCCCCGACACTGCTCTACGCTTCTGCCCTGGTCTCGACTCTCGCCTGCCCTCGACCCAGCTCTGCTCTCCTGTCCCTGGTACCGACCACCGCCTGTCGACGACTCCGCTACTCGCCTGCCCCCCCCCGGGAGGGGGCCCTCTCAGCCCGCCTGCCTGAGTGTCTCGGCGCTCCTCTCGTGGATACTTACCTGTTCTCCGGACTTTTGACTTTGTCCCTTTTCCCCCAACCCTTTAATAAACTTATTATTGTTACGCAATTGGGTGTTCTGTCTGTCTGTCCTGGATCCGTGACATAAACAAATTAGCTATGATGACACTGTTCGCATTGACACAAAGCAGTACTTTGCATGCCTCTTACAAACTGTGTACACTTAACACACAGACAGCAGCTCCTGTGCCCCTGTGTGGCTCTTTTGAGACATCATTTCCACCAGAAACAAAGTGTGAAGCAGATGAGCAGACTGAGAGTGCATCCCTCACTGACAAAAAAGCATCTTGCCTCGTCAATAGGTACGTGTCACCAGGAGGCATTTAACTACATCTGTGCGTCAAGGTGGCATGTATGTATGTGTGTGTTCAGAGGTGTAAATGTGTATTCACAGTGTAATTCTGTGTCAAAGAGAGCGAGAATTAAGCTAGCAGAACTCCAAATAACCAAACCAAACCAAACCATCATAAAATTCAAGACGTTCCAGTCTGACAGCAGTAAAACAGTAGCCTGGTAAACAAGCCCCTCGTACTTCATTTCATTTTGTACAGAGGGTCTGGCAATGCCTTCACTGACATTGCTGTATTAGGTAGAATTTTGCCCTAGCCAATCAGCAAACAGAGGGAGTGTTCATGAGCAATGACGTTTGACTTTGTGTGCTACATTTGAATTGTAGTGTGTAGGCAGGCTAATTGCATACATGACAACCAGACAATTGGGTAAAGGCAGAGCCACTTGTTTTAGAACTTTAGCAGTCCACACCTCCAGAAAGAAATCATTTCTCAATACAGCACTGCCAGACCCTCTGTACAACATGAAATGAAGTACGACGGGCTGGTTTACCAGGCTACTAAAACAGGGGTATCCCATTCAAGTATCAGCATGCATAAATTATGTCATCATACTCCACTGACTGCTTTGGTAGGCCAGAGTAGACTGCCCCTGTGTCCATGGCATCTGGGAATACTGGGAACTTACTGATGATGACCATAATACAACCTTGGCGCCAGGTACGTTTTGAAGATGTAATCAAGAGGGAGGGACCTCCATCAATCTAGGCAACTGGCTGTCACTTGCAGGTAACAGATCCCACTGGCACACAGCAATCAACAACAGCTGCCAAGTCTCTTAGGAGGCCTACAAGTCTTTCTAGACGCTTGAAGTAGTTTGTCACTTGCAACATGAAAGGTCAGTAGTAGTGTCATTAAAATCATTAAATGCCTGTCCACATGGACGACAGGTACACTACAAACTGGCGACAAGTTCATGATAAATCCTCAACTGGGCAAACCCCTTGTTTTCACTTGTTCTTCCCACATGACATGAGATGGCATTCACATGATTTTTCCTAGTTGGCAAAACCTTTCATGCATTTCTTGCTGGTGCCATGAACACACAGTGTCTAGTATACGTGACACATACAGTAGTGTGGACGACATATAGCAACCAACCTGAAATCGATACAACAGGTGTGCAATAGAGGCACAATACATTTGTGCTGTTAACGCATGTTTATGGTATTTGATCATATTTATTAGAGAAGAATGATAATGTCACAGGAGCATTTTAGGAGTAGTATATGAAACTTTAATGTCTCTAGTTTGTGCGGAAAATGTTATTGTGCTGTCTTGTTTGGTTATGATTCCATTGGCATTTAAATAGGTGTGCGCAAATGGGATCACAGGCGCTCTAGTCGGTTTTAAAAGGTTACGTAAACAACACACAAGACAGACAGATGGCTATTGTTTGATCATTTACTATTCACCCAGAGTGAATGGCAGTGCATTACATACATGTTTTCCTCAAAACCAATGTTTTGATTTTTTGCGATTTAATAATGTGTTACTACAGGCTGTATTGGAAACCACGCTGTTACACTTGTTTTAAGTATTTCCAATATTTCCTTGTAATAGAGTTTTCTAATAAAGTAGTATACTGTTCATTTTTCAAAAAAAAAAAAAACTTGGCCTGTAGTGTGTGTGTTTTTACCAGCTTTGTGGTTGTACTGTCATTATGATAAACCTTGCAACTGTTTTATGACTTGGCAAGTTTTTGCCTGATTTCTTTTTTGCCTGACCTGTCATTAAACCCACTCAGAGTTCTGCCCACTAATATCCTTACTGCAAATATATCAGACAACCTGCAAGTGCCTTCTGAATGACGTTCAGTGAGGTTACTATAGTGAAGTGATATGTATGTGATATGTGATATAGCCTCTTTATCTAATATTTCAGAACATATTATTTCCAAACTGTATGCACATCACAATTGTACGTAGTGTTTATAAACAGTGGCCTTTTAACCTTAAAGCTGTGTTTTTTTATATATAACCATAAATAACTTAAACTTGCCTACTATATATTGAGGCTTTCGCCATTAAATAGAAAGTAAGATGAAACATCAGTGTTATTACATGACGTGTTGAACAAATTTCTTAAGCTAAGTTAAAGATGATTCATGATGTCTATATATTTTATGTTTTTCTTTTTGCAGGTGCATGTGAAAATGTACATTTTCCCCCTCCACCAGCCACACTGCGGCAGAACTGAGATGTTAATGAGCCTTCGGTGCCCTTTTCATTAGATCTCTTTCACCCATCCCCCCATCTCACAGCAGAAACTCCAGCCCTACACTGAGTTAAGACCCTCCAGCCAAACAAGCCCTACTGAAAAGAACCCCTCAGTCTTTGTTTTCTTCTCAGGCTGTACAATGTTAGCAATTTATCAGAGAATGAACTTTTATCATATTTTGGATGACACACAAGAAAATTTGCCCATTAATTTTTTCAAAATGGTAGTGTGCCTTTATCAAATCCTGGAGAATCTCATTTGGGTTATTATATTTTTCTAATTACTTTGTAGACAAAACATACTTTTCAGTGAAGATTTTTGTGCTGTTTAATTAATTAGCATGTTTTCTCTTTTAATTAAAGCCATTTTAAAGCCCACAGCAAAACACATATATAATTTGTTTGTAATTAGCTCCTAATTGGTGGTAGTGGAAGCTTAGCACTGTTGGTTTCTTTTTTCATGATTGCCATTTTATTGCCAGTCAGTCATTAATTAAACTGTTTTTCTAATTAGCTTATGAAACTGTTGATGGCTCATAATTGTAAGTGTGAGTTCAAAGCGTGCTAATAAGCCTTGCCTGGTTGGAATAGGGAAGATAATGGAATAAGCACAAAGCCAGTTAACTCCTCTGACACCGGCTTAGTCCCCAGAGATGAGTTGTTTGAATCTGGTATCAGATTACTGCGACTGAAACACAGAGAAAAGAGTACATCATACCAAATGCTGTCAACTGGGAGACTTTTGAAATGTTTTGCTTTTTTTAATGTTTGAGAAGTGATACACCTTCTTTGTTTATCCTCTTTGGAGAAATGCAATTAGAGAAATGTATATTGTACCTGATGTACAATACTCTACACGATTCCATTACCCCATACGATTCTAAATATGTTCACCAGACAAAGGTCATGCCTGCAGGCTATCGGCTCGAAAAATCACACGGGAGCATCAATATCTTGCTCAAAAAGTGATATTTATGCAGAATTAGTTTTATAGGTTTTCTGTAGAATAGTACGTCACTGCAGTAAATATTTGAAATTGAAGGTTTATTTGTTGATGCGTATATGTGCCATTCATGCCATTACCTACACACAATGGTGTTGGTAGTCACACTGTACTGGACTGTAGTCACATTGGCATAATAGGATGTGTGTTGTGTTTGAGTTCAGGATGAGAGTACAATCATCACTAGCATTACTAGCTTCTGAGGTCTTCCAAAGGTGCTGGTTGGAGAAACTTAAATCAGTTACTCACGTTTCAAACCACACTTCAAACACACTTAAACCTATACACCTGGTCCAACGGGAGCAACGTGGACAAAATATGATCACAAACAGCTCTGTAATCTCATATTCCTGATCACAAACAGGTCTGTAACATAATGCCAGATTCCCTCAATGGCTGTAGTGTGACCATTGTCTTAGCGTTGTATTGGTGTGGTGCCAACAGTTTTTGTGTAGTGTACCTTACATCAAATAAGAGTCTGACATTTAAGCTGTTCTCATTACTAATGGCCATGAGATGATTTGAAGAATGCTTTTAAGAAGTACGATAGAAGAACTATTCTGGTCATTTAAGCTCTCACAACAAACAGTCTCGCTGCTGAATAAGTTATTTACAGACCTGGAGTCAGTCTGATTAACCCACCTTTCATGTATCTTTCTCATGGCAACCTGACAGGATTTTTCTCAGCCAGCACACAGACACACAGACACACACAGACACGAGCACACACACACAGACACACGCACATACACACAAACGTTTGTGGATGTGTGCAAATCTATAACATATGCAATGGTTTTCTCTATTTCTCTAATTATTTTCCTCATAGGAATGTATTAATAGTACATTACACTGTCAACAAAACAGCACTGAAATACCAGCTTATGCACAGAATCACAAGGAATTACCATGAAAGACAACACGGGTTAATCGATTGCATTATTCTATGTGAGATAAGTGAATGACTGCAAAAAATAAACCAGTGTGCCCAGGGATGGTAATGCACATTAATGCAACTATTATCCTGTGTGGATATACATGCAAATATTAATTTGCAGACATAATATATGCATTATCCTCCCATTGAATGTTTATGTTCATGAAACAACTTCTAAATAATTACAGACCACACTGCCCACAACTATGGGACTTTGGCTTCAGCAGTCATTTTAAGTCCACTGCTTTTATATAACTAATCATGCAACTGTAAACCACTTACAACAGCTATAAGGTACTTAAACTAAGGTTAAATTGTTATTTTATAATGTTGTTAAACATTTTGTTTAATTATTTCAATTTGTAATTGCATTGCTTCGTAATAAGGTATCAGTTTATTTTAACACCAGAAAAAATATATTGAATAATAATATCACTTTTGATTTACTGTGAACACTGTCCTTTGCAAAATATCCCTCTGTATTTTACAATGTTTAATTATCAAGCATGTAACTGCAAATGAACCAATGGCAAGCTGAAATGAAAGTAAACTGAAAGTATTTTGACGCTAAACAAATATAGAGAAGATAAGTATGGGCATGACAAAGGAAAGGCGGCATTGTTTCATATTGAATTACTTGCTTTCTGCATTTTCCCCATTTCATTTCTCCTCTGAATGTTCAGCCTTGCCTATTTGTGACACGGAGGGATTTGGAATGCGGTGGGGCCAGGAGACGGCAATCCTTAAAAGTGGATCAGGGAACGGAATGAAAAATAATGTCACATAACTGAAAAATATGAACGGCTCATTTGTGCCGACTTTCCTGCTAATTTTGTTCTCTGTACAGAAAGGGGCGCTGTCACCTGCTCGGCGCCACAGCGTTTGACAGTGCCAGTGATCCATGAAATAAGCTGCCGCTGGCTTTGTTCAGATAAGAATGAACAAATCTGCACAATGTACTCCTCTCGGAATCTCATTTTCATACTTGCATGCTGGCTGAAGGAAATAAGCTGTTTGCAGGCTTGATTAATCAGACATATGAGGGGCTTTTGTCTCTTTGATCTGCTATGTCTCCAAGGTAACTTGGTTGACATTAATGTTGAGCTTCAGTAAAGACAATCAAGAATTGTAGGCTAAACTGATAAAGACTTTAGAGACCTGTAAAGCCTTAAATATAGCTACTGCTGAATGTATGTACAATGTGAGGGCTGTCTAGTGTCTGTTTCTGTGTCGTGTGGTGGTGGTGGCAGTTATCATGGACGGGGTTTTTAAAGCAAGCTGCGGTAACTATGTCACTGCTTTGAAATCCTCCCAACAGGAGAGCAAATTGACAGTGGTAATCCCTCCATCAACAAGGCAATAATTGTGAAACCTGTCAACATAAACTAATAAACTACTAAACGAGATCCTTTAAATATGGTGATATACTTAACAAATATCTGGACAAAAAGTCTATTCTGCCAAAACTGCATTGTATGCAATCCTGCATTTTCACTTTTTTTGTTTTGCACCTTCGACACTGGTATGCCTCTCTTTAGAGAAAAAAATCCTGACAGAATTATTATCTGACAAATCTACACTAAACATGACCATGATCTGCCATTATAAGTATCCATTTTCACTGTTGTCTGACTAGAAAACATGATTTGTGGTATTAAAACCCTCTAAAAATGGCAAGGAATTAAAAAACTGTCATAGTGCGTTAGCTTCAGGTTATGCAGATGCTTTCACAAATCTTCCAAGTGACTGTATAGATGAATGCCTCGAGGGCTCAGCCAGAGCCCGGCACTTGCAGCCAGCTAAGGGTCTTATCTTAAATCCAAGCAAAGTACCATTAATCTTTTTGAAAGACCTTTATGGCTTTTAATGTATCCCAAATTAGAACATTTTACACCCTAGGTTCCTGAAATATGGTGATAAAAAGCCTTTAGAGTTTAATTTTCCTTGCCTGCTCGCTTTGACCTGCTTAATCCTAGCCTGTATTAGGAGATATTTTAGTTTCAGTCTTTCTAGTCTTTCTAATAAAGTTTATCCTGCTTAATTATAATTGAAAGATTTTTTTTCTTCTCATGTTTTTTTTTTTGCCAAGGTTTGAAATGGTGGTACAATTTACAAGTCTTTCCCTCACCTCCTTTTTAATTTTTTTTCTTCTATCTTCCATTCCTTTCATGACCTTCATATTTCATTAGAAATTACCATATAGTATATTTGTTTCAATGTTTGTTCCTTTTTCCATGAATCCTTCAAGAAAGAGATTCATTTGAAACAATTCACATTCACAATACTGATTCATGTAGAGGGGGTTGTATTTCTCATCCCACCATGTGTTTTTCTGTTTCTGTTTTTCCCATAACATATTTATTTATTTATTTTAAAAATATGTCGACAGGTCACTCTAGATGTACATTTGATAATGTACCTTGGCTCACTCCAACATACACATTTTAATATGAGGTCACTGCAACTTCAACATATACATGCCTTAATTAATACATGGGGTCATCTTTGTAATTGCAATATATTATTTTCACTGTTGTTCAAGGTTAAGAAATGTTGAGTTGGACCAATTCAAGAGGTAAGAAACTGTTTCACTTTTATTGTGACATGACAGTTACATATGGTGAGGTCTGAATTTAGAATCAGGCCAAAAATGTATATTTACGACAAATATCTACCTGTTAAATATTGTTTTTTTTTTTTTTTTTTTTTATTAAACCCTCTAGTGTGACACAAATAAAAGAGTAAAAAGTAATGTCTGATTATCTACATATTTGCAAATATGTGAGAACATCATGTTTATTGGCATGCATTACAAGTAGTGTAAAGACTGACTTGGCCCAGTATATTCTAATAAAACCATACCATAATACTATAGTCTTGTGCCTGCTTCATTTTGTCCTTTAAATGCATAAATATGTGACAGTTGATGAATTGCAGTTTTATGTTTACCAAGTTTCTTCTGCCTTCATACTACTAATTAAATTCACTGAACATAACTGCATGATGCCCTTATTTCTGCTGTAAGTAGGTTAATCAGGAAGCTTCTTCTTCTTCCGAGGAGGTATGAAGAGTCGGAATTGAAAGGAGAGATTAGAGGCCTAATGCAATGTACAGGATAATGTGCAATGGGATTTACCAGTGCGAAATGAAAATTTGGACTCTGCAAACCTGCCTGAACTGCCTAAATGAGCAGTTTAGCATTTATGTGTGAATGAGATATAGGAAAAGCATTGCGTATTGGCTTCCTCCTTTGCTCGCTGTTGTCGATATCCCCCACACCGAAACATGTGTCCCTCTAATATGACAGTGAATGATTCCAGTGACAATTATGTTCCTGTAACATGCCCGTGAATGGTGAATGAATGCAGTTTAAAAGCGATTACTGATGCAAAGCACAAAATGTGTTTTGTGAGCGACTGAGCTGGCAGAGTGTTCTGTATCACAAAGATCTGTAAATGTATATAAATGCTTTTTGCATCATTTATTAATTGTTTTTGTGTTTACATCCTATATTTTGTTTCGTTTTTTTTTTTTTAGGAAATGTTTAGACATAAACATAGTCTAAACATAGATATTCAGTTTATAGTATGTGTTAGTTTTACAGGCATATATCAACAGTTCTTAATACTGCATGATATTAGTCTGAAAATGGTGTTGTTTTATTTCACAGATGGAGTTCTCAGTCATGGTGAGCACAGCTAAACTATTGCCCTCCCTTCCATGCCTCTTGAAACAGGCCAGGACTGTGCACAAACACTGGAGTTGGCGAGGGCCCAAGCTAAACAGCCAGGGGAATAGGAGTGCATCTATGACTGTGCCGTCTCCTAGGGCTTGTGCCATATACCAGTTCCCTTACACGTACTCCAACCACTGAACAAACTTTTGTAAGTGGGGTAAATACAGAATAATTTGTGGAAGTATATTCTCTTGAACAAGTTCAAAGGCACTGTTCTGCACAGCCACCTTAATTTTTGTGTATTTCTCCAAACAACCTGCCAATAGCAAGGAATCCCCCCCTCCACCCCACCCCCCAGCACAGGCTGCATGATGACTAAACAACACAGCATGGTGCTGGCATGCATTGTTATGCTAATGTTACTAATATGTGACCAAACGGGGGTGTGATTGCTCAGAATTTATTAGATGAGCTAAATTGCACACAATTTATTGGATTAGCTGAAGAATTCCAGTTCCAATTGCTATGCAAGTTATTCAAATGAAGGAAGTTAAACAGAGGAAGATGTACATACAAATTTATTAGACAACATAACCCAACACATTACACAAACAAACTGTGGCACAAGAAGAACCTACTGACAGAGACACTCCACATAAATTAGCACACATACACGCTAAATTATGTTAAGTAATTATGTCAAGTGCACTATGCAACAACATTACCGCACACTATAGGAACTATTGTACAATTCCCTAGATCAAAAAAGCAACAACAACACACTCCTCAGCAGACAATCAGGAGTAGAGCTAAAGATCTTTGCCCGAGCCCGATGGGACCTGACTTGACCCGACGGGTTTGGGCTTAGTTTCTATCACATGGGCTCGGGCCGGGTTCGGGCATGCGGGCCAATTGCGCTGTAACTGAAAAGTCTGGTGATTAGTTTCGATGAGCTTGAGACAGATGCGAAAATGGATGCTGCGAAGGTGAAAAGGAGGCTAGCCTCTAGCAATTATGTTATTTATTTGTTCCAAACTTACATGTTTGTTTCAACTTTTCACGGTTGTCATAATCAATGATGTTAAAATGTAGAAATGTCTCATTCTTGACGAAAGGCAAAAGATGTGTATGCATGCGCATATTTGAATATGTTTAGCTACAAACGGGTTCGGCTTTAGAAAAATTGTCAAGCTCCGGGTCGGGCTCGGGCTCGGGCCTTGTCGGGCCTAACTTTTAAGCCCGATTACAGCTCTAATCAGGAGAACACCCATTGAACAAAATACAAAATATGAACAGATGGTTGAACAGATTAAGGCAGCCTTAATTTAAACAAAACTATAAATATGATGTAATACTTTTGTAGCCCACACAATAAAGGGTTAAACTCTGGCTACATCTTAGCTAATTAGAATACACTCCAAGGTAGCTCAGGCAACCAAAACTAACTTCATTTCATTTTGTATAGAGGGTTTGGACCGGAATGTCTTGAGGGTCATTTAGTCGGCCCCAGCAAGACCAATCCAATCAGCGAACAGAAGGTGTGTTCGTTAGCCGTGACATTGACCTTGTGTACTACATTTGAACTGTAGCACACAAGTAACTGACCAGGCGTTACCGATTGGGTAAAGGCAGAGGCAATTGTTTTAAACTTCAGTCCACACCTCCAAGAAATCGTTTCTGACGGTGTCTGGTCCAGACCCTCTGTAAAAAATGAAATGAAGTACGAGGGGCTGGTTTACCAGGCTGCAAAGATTGCTAATGACACAAACAACACACACACACACACACACACACACACACACATTTCCAAAAGATCAAAAGAAGGCAGAAAGAAAAAAGAAGATAGAAAAAAGACCCAGCTAGAAATCATATGAGTTGTGCAAGGAATATAAAGAAGACAACAATGTTCAAGATCAAAATTATTTAAAAAGCCGAAGAAGAACTTTACAGAAGTTTTGAACTGGCCAAGTTTTGTAAAGAGAGATCTGAGTTGATGGCTCAACTTTGCCTTTTTCCTGCCCACTTCTCTGGTGGTACATGTAATAATAATAATAATAATAACTTAGTTTTATATAGCGCCTTTCATGGAACCCAAGGTCGCTTTACAAAAGATAGATGGGGCTAAGGAAAAGGGGAGAGGGGAGGAGTAAGGGTTAAAGACCATAGGCCTTAGTAAAAAGGTGGGACTTGAGATGCTTTTTGAACGTAGCCAGAGTGGGGGCTTGGCGGATGTGGAGAGGTAGACTGTTCCAAAGAGTGGAGGCAGCAACACAGAAGGCTCTATCCCCAAAAGCCCGTAGCCTGGACCGGAGGATGACAAGTTGGTCCTTGCCAGAGGACCTCAGGGACCTAGATTGAGAATAGGGGTGGAGAAGATCAGAGAGGTACTGGGGTGCAAGATTATGGAGTGATTTGTATGTGAGTAGTAGGATTTTATAGGTAATGCGAGACTTCACTGGGAGCCAGTGAAGCTGCTTGAGTGTGGGGGTAATGTGTTGCCACCGCTTTGTGAGTGTGAGAGCCCTGGCAGCAGAGTTTTGAACACGCTGCAGTCGGTCCAGGGCTTTAGAGAGCAGTCCATAGAGGACACCATTGCAATAGTCCAGGCGTGAGGTGATAAATGCATGTATCAGTGTCTCTGCCACTGTCAGTGACAATGAGGGAGTCGGCAGATGTTTTTGAGATGGAAGTAGGCGGATTTGATGGTGTTGCTGATGTGGGCCTGGAGAGAAAGTGTGCAGTCCATGGTGACACCCAGGTTGCGCACTACTTTGGAGGGCCTGATGGTACAGCCATCCACATTCAGCAGGATATCACCAACTTCCTTGGACAGTGATGGGCGGGCCACCACCATGAGCTCTGTTTTATTGTTGTTGAGTTTGAGAAAGTTAGCAGCCATCCATGTCTTTATGTCTTCCAAGCAGTGGACAAGTGATACAGGATGACAACTGTATGACAACTGACTTTGACTGACTTTGATTGATTTTGGCCTGGCCCCCCCACCACTGATGTACTGAATAACTGTACATATTTGAAATAATTGAAAATAGGATATATTGGATTTCTTTACATTTTCTTATATGGACATTAACTTATTGAACGTATTGAAACAATAAGTTTATCTACAGCTAAAAGAAAAAGAAGAAATATTGGAGATGGAAAACCCCCGCCTAGGGACAATCTCCATTACAGGACAAATGGGGACTGCAACTTGTCATTCATGTCCTGCTAAAAACAAGTGCACACTGAGCCCACCTTAAACAGCCCAATGCCACACAACCTACAGCATATATATAAACTTTTAGCCGTTTTCACACTGCTGAAATTAGTGGGAATTTCAGCCAAAATTAGTGGGACGCCCGTACCTTTCACATTGACAACTCGACATTGTGTGTCCAAACAACACGCCAGTTCGACCCACCTCGGACCCTACACTTTTTGCCGCCATCTCAGAGGCTTAGTAGAATGTAAGTGCACAGCTTTAATCAACATAGGAGGGGGAGATTGCAGCTGCTTACTAGATACTGGGTCACAAGTAACCACCGTTCCAGTCATTCTATGACCAGTACCTCTCAGGTCAGCCTGTGAAATCCCTTCACAACCTTTTAGAGGTGCAGCTGGACAGGCCGTTGCTTATTTAGGCTACATAGAGCTACTAGTCACCTTCCCCAAAGACTTCTTTGGAATAGATCTTCAGATACCTGCCCTTGCTCTTGTTGTTCCAGATGTGCACCCTATGGCCAATCACTAGTTTTAATAGGCACCAACACCCTTGATGTGCTTTATGAAAAATACTTGGAAGTGAAACCCCAAACTACCAGCCTGGTCCCTATGGATACAAGACTGTATTAAAAGCATTACAGCTGAGATACAAACAGAACACCAACAGTACAGTAGGATTAGTCACCATTCTTGGAATAATGTCAGCAGTCATCGCTGCAGGTCAAACTGTTGTCCTTGAAGGGTCAGCCAGTGCTCGGATCCTTCCCACAGAGCAATGGGCCATTATGGATCATCCCATCCAGCATCCCACTCAGTCATCCTTGCTAGGTGGCCTGTCTGTGACGAGCTGCCTGTTTGCTGCTCCTACTCTTTCACTGTACAAAGTCACTGTTGTCATCTCAAAAGTATCGGAGCATGACGTCATAATCCCATCATCGTGTGTCATTGCTGAGTTGGGAGCTTTCCATAACATCTCGTCTCAACATAGTCTGGCTAGTGCAAAAATGTGAATGGACCTCAGAGATCAGAACTTAAACTCAACTTTGATGACTGCCCTATCCCTGCTGACTGGAAAAAAAACGAATCACACAGAAGTTAACCCTATGGGCACGACGCCCGCAAAGTGCGTCCAAATTCACACCCATTCTTCTCTGTTGAATTACTCT
Source organism: Coilia nasus (assembly GCA_027475355.1). Taxonomy (NCBI): domain Eukaryota; kingdom Metazoa; phylum Chordata; class Actinopteri; order Clupeiformes; family Engraulidae; genus Coilia; species Coilia nasus. The sequence goes on along the minus strand of CM050204.1, from coordinate 18,789,889 downwards.
GGAACGGTACATTGTAGCGAGGTGGCACTTACACCAAACAAGGATCAGCAAGATATATTTTTTTTTAATTCTCATATTAGATAATCTCTCATATCAGAGCTCTGCACAGGCATTACTCTCATTGAAATTACTCACGAACCCGTGCTCGCATAGACATGGCACACATATCAGAAGAAAATCCAGAATCTCAGCTTTCCAACAACACCAAGCACATACTTGCATACTGCACTGAATTTATAATAATAATGATAATAATAATAAACTTTATTTGTATAGCACAATTCATACATACAAGATGCAGCTCAAAGTGCTTTACAGTTTAGCAGGGTTGTCACAGGACAACATTTCTTGCAGTCCAGTGTCACCAAAGCAGATGAATATAGTTGTAAACTGACTCTTGCGTGAACACGGGTGGACAGTCCTTGTAGGCCCTAGTCAGTAGTCTTTGTAGTCCAGCGGCGCTAGAACTATGCAATGCCCTCTTATGTGAACATAGGTCAGCAGTTCTTGCAAACCAGAGGCACTAGACGAGGAAAGTTCATTTAGGCGCAGTCGGTTGTTAGTGTCCCCAGGGAGCAACAGGGGTGAGGAAAAACTCCCTGTTTGTTTGATTTGTGTAAATTCAGGAAAAAAACCTCAGGAATCAGTGAGTAAAACTCCATGTTTTTCTAAGCAGAACCACGTCTCCCAGGGGAGCCCATCTGCCGGGGCTGGTAGCGGGAAGTCTGTGACTGTTTGAAGGGCCTTTGATCTGAGCGGGGGAGTCTGGCTGAAGGGACTTTGGTCCGAGTAGTTAGGTATAGGCATGGTTGAATAGGTAGGTCTTTAGTTGTCGTTTGAAGACATGGATGGATTCTGCTTCTCTGATATGCCATGGTAGGGCATTCCATGTCTTTGGGGCGTAGTATGAGAAGGCTGATTCCCCGATCCTTTTGGATGGTGCTTCTAGAATCCTCAGGAGACTGGCATCAGCGGATCTAAGGGCCCGTGCAGGGGTATAAGAAGATAATGCGTCAGTAATATAGCATGAGGCAAGGCCATTTACAGCTTTGAATACCAGTAGTAGTACTTTGAAGTAAATTCTATAAGATACAGGTAGCCAGTGTAGTTCAGCCAGTACAGGAGTAATGTGCTCCATCTTTCTTGTTTTTGTTAGTAATCTTGCAGCTGAATTTTGAATAAGCTGCAGTTTTTCAATTGATTTTTTTGGGAGGCCTGTGAACAAGGCATTGCAGTAGTCTAATCTACTTGTAATAAATGCGTGAACGAGTTTTTCAGCATCTGGCTGGGTCAAGAAGGGACGAACTTTTGCAATATTTCTTAGATGGAAGTATGCTGTTTTAGTAACTTTGTTGATGTGTGGTTTGAGGCTTAGGTCAGAGTCAAGGATGACACCTAGGCTAGTTACCTGTTCTCTGACATATTTTTTTAGATTACCTAGACTGGGGAGGAGAGCTTCACGGTTGTCTTTAGGGCCAATAAGTAGTAGTTCAGTTTTGTTTTTGTTTAATTTTAGAAAGTTATTGCTCATCCAATGCGTGACAGCTGACAAACAGAAGGTTAAAGACTGTAGAGCTGTGGTTTTGTTTGGCTCAACTGAGATATAAAGTTGTGTACCATCGGCATAACTATGAAAGTCAATATTATGTTTTTTAATAATGTTGCCCAGCGGTAGCATGTATAATGAGAAAAAGAGGGGGCCAAGACAGCTGCCTTGAGCAACACCGAAAGGGTACGTCGTGATTTTTAGATACATGATCTCCTATACTAATATAGAATTGTCTTCCGGTGATGTATGACTCAAGCCATTTTAGTACATGGCCTGAGAGGCCCAGCCAAGTTTTGAGACGATGTAGTAGTATGTTGTGGTCGATTGTGTCAAAGGCGGCACTTAGGTCCAAGAGGACTAGGGCAGAGACTTTGTTGTTTGTGTGGCTGTACTGAGTCTGAGGTCATTTACTATTTTGGTTAAAGCAGTCTCTGTACTATGATTTGCTCTAAAGCCTGATTGTAATTTCTCTAGGATGTCGTTTTCATTAAGGAATTAGGCTGTATGAAGACAGCCTTTTCAAGTATTTTGCTTATAAATGGGAGGTTGGAGATTGGTCTATAGTTATTTAGCGTGTTATAGACCAGATTTGGTTTCTTTAGCAATGACTTCACTACAGCAGTTTGTGAGAATGGAGGTGTTAATAATCTGTAATAGGGGTGTGGAGATGTAGTTAAAATTATTTTTCATAAGGAAAGTGGGAATAGGGTCAAGGCTGCATGTTGACTGCTTGCTATGTTTAACAAGTCTATAGAGTTCGTCTTCCGTAATGGCGCTAAAATTCTGTAGGGTCGGTGGTTCCTTGCTAGGGGCATCATGTAGATAGTTAGGTTAGGGTCTCGAATGATTTCTGCTCTAATGGCTAGTATTTTGTTCGTGAAGAATTTTGCGAACTCTTTGCATTTGGGAGTGGTGGCTAGACTAAGCATATCACAAACTGGTGCAGGATTTAGTACTTTTTCAATTGTAGAGAATAATACTCTTGTGTTGTTGTGATGGTCTGCAATAATTTTTTAATTTATCACATTAAAACAAAGGATCAAATGTTTGCCAAGTAATGATTTGACAAATTTCACCCATTTTACACTCACGGTTATCAGTCAGTGCATAATGTGAATAGTGGAACTTACTGTTTCTACTGCTATCATGCATTTCTCTGTCAAAACATGTCATACAGTTTTGAAATTACTGCAAATGTCTGCACAATATCCATTATAATCCTGGTATAACATCCTTTATTAAATGGAAAAGGCCCTTATTTCTGTCAAGCACAGACTACATATTTATCAACATTGATAAGCCACTGAATATCTCACCATCATGGTTCTTATATTGCCAGATTCAGACAATCTCCTCTACTCAAATATGAAAAGATATCCCTACTGACACCATCCTATAGACAGGTACGTGCAAGAATACAAGATTTTTTTTTATACGCACAATTATTTTTTATTGGTTTACTATTTTTTATAAAACCAGTGCAAACAGTAGCTCACCAAATGAAACCAGATCTGGATAGCCTAGACTATCCTGACAAGATATAGAGTGTATGTATGGCCCTTAAAATGCTCAAGATATGAGCTTAAAGGTAGTAAAAATACCCTGAAAATAGCCTGGGCCCACAGAGTTAAAAAGTATGTGTGAGGTCTTGCCCATCATGATCTGGATTTTGGAAGAACTGAACATGTAAAACATCAAATCCAGCTGGTAGTTTTATGCTAATTATTTTTGTTTACACGACTGGCACTTGTTTCATTCATAAAACTGAAGACCCAAAGTAGAGCAAGCCACTCATCAGAGCCCAGACTGCACTCGCACAGACCACATTTGCGCAGGAAGCCTTCTTCATCCATAGCCTTGCTTCCTAGTTTATTCCCTCACTGCATAAACTACTAATATAAGGTCACGTCCAAGTTATCACAGACTCTGTAGAGTAAGTTGTTTTACAGGTCAACTTTAGACTACACAATTTTAAAAAGGGTATCCAGGTTGGTTTGAAAATTGCAGGTAATCACCTTGCCTCGTAGATCAATTGGTAGTCAATTTGCAAGCACAAGTTGCCAGGAATTATTATAAGATGCGATTAATGGCAACCGCGGCCTTGTCTCAAGTTTGAAAAGGGCCTGAAGTTTCAGAAGTACAACAGAGGGGTCAAGGAGCTGGGACTCTCAATTGGTCACTGTGTTCTCGTGGTCAAGAAACAGTGCAGAGAAAAAGCTTGGTGACCGGTAGGGATGTATAGTTCACGAACCAATCGGTTCTTTTGAACGGTTCCTGGGGAGGAACGTCGTGAACTAGTTCGCCGCTCTTGTTCCCAGTCGTTCCTTTCGTTCCCGGTCGTTCCTTCGAGAATCAGCACAGCAGTCGTTGCAGTCTGTGCAGTCTGTCAGTGGCAGCAGTGAAGCCCGCCAACTAGCCAGCCAATCATTCGCTGCACTGTTGTGTTGTCTTTATTGAGTCTGAGACGTTCTCATGCATACAATCCAACGAGAGCCTATACAGCATAGCAACCGTTTCCATGAGTAAACAAAAGAATCAACGTTAATCTAGCGCTACAGAATATAACATTATACCACGGCTTCCTTCAATTTCACATTGTGATGCGTCCTTTAGAACGGTTATTAACTTTCTATATACACACCTATGAAGTAGTCCCTGCTTTCCGACCGTATCATGTTTATGTATCAATGCACCAAGTTCGTGGTGAACTGTAAATAAACAGTAAAGATGTGACAGCTTTAGCAAATGATGAGCAGATGGAAGAACAAAAAGTTGCAACATGTTACATGCCTCTGACATCGCCTTTCTGTACGTGTACACCAGAAGCGACCAAAGCGACCAGGTCGCCGAGGTCGCTGAAGAAGCTTCGCAGTTGAGTTCGCTTTGTTCGCTTTGTTCGCTCATGACGTTTCATTTGGAATGTTAGTCATTTAAAGGGCCGCAGCAAAAAACAAACCTCCCCGACCAACAGTTGTGAAAGCGGCAATACATGTATATGCGTAGGGCAAAACATCGATGTACTTGAACTTTGACATGTTTGGTTAATAAAGGAATAAAAGAGTATAAAATGTCTACATGCACTGACAGCTGAAAAATATTCATATTCATACAGTAATTCATGAATGATTTAAGCCGCTGACTGAGTAGGCCTACATCAATTTACTTTTTAGTTAGAATTGTTTGCATCCCTGTAGAAAAACAGGGTTGGGTCGTAGTGGACCGAAGAGCCTGCCACTGCTGTGATGAGCTTCTCCGTTGCCATTTTTAATACAAAGTAGGAACTAGGTACTAAAGTTACACCGTTTGTTTCCTCGAACCCACCTGATTGTCGGACGTTGGTAAATCAATGTATTCCGATTGGTATTTGCCGAACCGCGTCATAGCTCATTACCATAAAGTTAACTGACTTTTAACTTCTCTTTTTCGCTCTGGTCGCCCAGTTCGCTTCGCTGCTGGCGAATTCGCTTTGTTCGCCCAATTCGCCGACCCTCCATAGAGAAACAATGACATCCGCCGCTCTAGTCGCCCTGGTCGCTTCTGGTGTACACGTACAGTTTTAGTGCTGTCACACTGCATTTGAACTCTCTACTAACGTGATTTTGCTAAGCAAGGCTTAACAGAACTTTGGAATACTTAGCTTGACAACTAAAGGCATGGAACTAACGACTGGCTCTTGGCCATAGTAACCTCCAGTTTGGAATTAGCAACGGCAGTTTGTCCAGTAAGTTATGAAAAGACACATCTTGTGGTGGATGGAAGTAGTTCTACAAATAAGTTTGTTTTAGTGATTAAAATGTGGAAATGATGACCTGAATCACATCAGACATGTGTCTCCGCTTCGCGTTGTGTCCGCATTACCAACTCGAACGTGCATTAACTTTCTGATATCCGAACACCGTGTCGTCCATTATCCCTTACGTAGTTGTTAATACAGTTTGTAATAAAGTTATATTTACTTTGTGTCATAAATGTTAAATAAAGCATTGTTCACTTTAAGATTGGTTTGGTCATTCATCCATTGATCGTACAGTGGACTTTAACTGACTCGGGGGAGGAACGAGGCAAACTAGTTCGCTGCTTCTCATGGTCGGTCGTTCCTTCGAAAATCAGCACAGCAGTCTGTGAGCTCATTCAGTGGCAGTGAAGCCCACCAACCAATTGTATGTTGTTATCCGTATTGAGTCTGAAACGTTGTCATACATTTTATCCAATGAGAGCCTATAAAGCATAGCAACCGTGTCTATGAGTAAACAAAAGAATGTAATCTAGCAACACGTTAGACAACTTAACAGTTGTTAATACTATTTGTAATGGAGTTGTTATATTTACTCTGTCTTGAATGTTGAATAAATCATTATTCATTTTAATTCTTTTAATGGGTTTGGTCATTCACCCATTGATCATTGGACTCTACAGAATCTGCCTCCTCTCTCGTTCGTTCCGTCGTTCTTGTGTTACCACATAGCCTAATCAAACATCATTGAATTCCGGCATAACTGGGAAGATATTAATCTGATATATATAATGCTGTCTCAATGCACTTCACTTTAAGATTGACTGACCATTGACTGTATATTGTCTTATATACAGTCAATGGGTCAAACAGGCTTTGGTTTCATGGCTTGGAGTCGTGCAGGACACGTGATATGACGTCATCCAAAGGAACGAACTGGTGAACGAATCCGAACGAGTTCTTTAGGGTAACTGAACAACGAGAACTAGTTCTCAGCGAGGAACGGCAATGGAACATCTCTAGTGACAGGTGGGGAACAGATGTGTACACTGCTGTACCCTCTCAGCCCAGCCTCCACAACTATAGATTTTAAGACAGTGATGGTAACAGAGGAGTGTTACACAAACTCTCTCACTGTCAACTTCCTGCCTTTCAATGTCTCTTTGGATAATGCCAGCTCAAGCCTGTGACCAGAAAGGCTCAGTCAGAGTGCCACTCTGTTGATGTTGATTACCACTAACAGTACCAATTTAGTACTGTTGAATGCTATACAAAACATGTGTGGTGTTATCAATCAAGGCTATTAGTCTTATTTTTGTCTATCAACTATTGTTTTTAAAGTTCAGTAATAACAATTAAACATTAAATTGAAAGGTTGTTCTCACTGTATTACTTATGCTACTTAGCAGCGACAGCTTCTCAATGGTGGCTGCCATGTTGCACCGCAATCTTGAAACCTCTACAGGTGACAACACCAGGAAATTACAAAGCCACCATTTATGTTTCTCATTGTTTGCCATAACCAGAACTGTTTGTCTTATGTGCACTTGCCAACCATAACTTTATAATGTGACTGAGTGAGGTATTTCCCCCTCAAAACTGCACATTTTATTTTCTAAATGAGGCAAGGCATACTAGTTTCATATAAAGCGGCACAGAAAACACTTTATTGCATAATCTGTGCTGTTTGCTCCCTTAACAAATTGTTAGTGATTTCCTGTCTGGGTTTACCTAGTCGTTCCAAGGACATCTTCCCACTGTCAGTTGTAAATGATAAACTCCTATTGCTGCATTCTGCTGTATATTGTTCAGATTAGATTTAATCTGCCTTTCGAATTGTTGTTATTGGCTAACACATCTGATGAGTCTCAGGTCACTACAACAAACCACGCTCACACATACATGCCTCCTTCCCGGTTGCGTTGTCGACCTGCCAGTTTACAGTTGCCAAAGCCTACTTTCTTACTGCATATGTTAACAATTTAGCTCTTGGCCTGTTGGCTCTCTGAAACCTGGATAAAACCAGAAAACCCTTCTGCCCCAGCTGCTCTATTGTCTAACGTATATGCTGGCAAGTTCACCAATTGCAGCTCACTGGCCTTTGCTTGGCCAGTTTCAGAGAAGGGAGGGGTAGGGGTGGCTTAAGGAGGCCAGAGCCACAACGAAACATTTCAGTCACAGCATGAATGGGGTAAAATGGAAGTTCTACAGCAAAATATATATAACGATTTTGAAACATGTTAATCTGTATTAGCTAGACTTATTACAATGGAGAAATCAGCAGCACCACAGACCCATAGTTTTTTTTTACCTTCAAATCACCTCTCAACCTAAACAATTTAAGTTGTTTTTTATTTTAATATTGCTTTTTTCCTTTCTTTTTTCCTCATTCCTTGCATTCCAATCACAAGACCTCTCCTTTATCATTAGGCCACAGCTACTCCCTTTCCAATCCAAAGCTTTTTAAAGGGCAAATTCAAAACAGGTCAGTGACTTCCTGACAAAATTACTGGTTCGCTAAAGGCCTGAAACACCTTTAGATCATGAGATGTACTACAGATGAGGTGTCCCCGAAATGTTCACAGACTTAGAAAACGAACTTAGAAAACGAACACAACAATAGGACGATTGACTCAGGACTCAGGAAATAATAGAATAATATTGATAAAACCCAGTACTAAGTGTTCTACCTAACAGTAGTACTGTATGTTGGAATAAGGTTTGTAGTGAGGAAGGCTTACTGTAAATCTATTCTCCCAAAGGTACTTTTCCTAGGTGCATAACTACCTTGTGTTTTCTTAACCTAAACCAGTCCAATTTTAAAAGTGGTCCTTATCCTGCTAGACGTATGTAGATATTTGATATGGTCAAGCACATTCTGCTATCTCTACCAAAGTCCTTCTATACCAGTCCTTTCACTTGGGGGCCATCGTGGTGATTCCTTTTCAGCAGTTATTTCAGGTTAGCAAGATCAACACCCTAAACAAATGTGAAGAGACCGGTATTTGTACTTTTTAAAGACTACAAAACATGTGGAAAACCTGACTGAAACCAAGTGCAACACAGAAATAGAATGACACAGCAAGATCATTGGAACACTTCGGCAGATAATTGGCTTTTAAATTGGTAGTGGAAGAGGCAGACCATGCCACCCTTTTCAGGTTACAAAGCTTCCAGTGCAGTTCATGGACGAAGTGTGGTGTCTCCTCCTCCTTACAACGTTTCTGTCTCATGGGCATCTCAGGCATGTCACATTCTTGGTTTCAATCTTATCTCCCTTGGCATTCCAAGGGAAGGCCATGGCAAGGGCAAATGTACCTATCCCATTGCCTCTCCACAGTGGAGGCCCAGGGCTTCGGCCCCTTTACTTCACCATGCAGACCACCTCTCTGGGCATGATTAACCGCTTATCCAGCTCCTTGTACAAGTGCAATGAAGAAGAAACTCTCTCTCACATATGTGCATATGGATTAAGGAACACCACCTCCTGCTTAGCCTCCCTACAACAGATTTGGTGTACCAGCTTGCTCACTGAAACCTTTTCAGATGGTCCAGAGTTTGTACCAAGAGTTAATTGAGTCAGTCAAGGCATGATTTTTGTGTAATAGTGCCTGTCCATGAGGTGCCATCTCTTGTTTAACCAACCTTGCAATATTTACATTTAACTGAAACTCTAATCCAAACAGTCAACTAGATACAGAGACAGTCCAATCCCGTAACCATTCCTAACCATCAGGCCAGAGCTGCCTACCAAGTACACAGCCATGATTAGCCTCCCTTGCCTGGTAAACCATCCCCTCGTACTTCATTCCATTTCGTACAGAGGGTCTGGCTGTGCTTTCACTGACATGATTGTCTCAGGCAGAATCTTGCCTAACCAATCAGCGAACAGAGAGAGTGTTCATGAGCAATGACGTCGACTTTGGGTGGTACATTTGAATTGTATTGCATAGGCAGGCTTCATGGCAGGCAACATTCCTTTATACAGCACAGCCAGACCCTCTGTACGAAATAAGGTGTAGTACAAGGAGCTGGTTTACCAGGCCAGGGATTCCCCTGGCTTCTATGAGCCATCACCACTACTGTCTAAATGCAATCTAATGTGAGTGATGTCCATGTCAAGTTACTCCCATGTGGCCGAATAACAGTTTTACAAATGCACAGCAAACTAGCAATAATATTTTATGGTAAAGTCATCATCTTATTTGACTGACCCTAGATGAGTTAGAAATGTTGTGGTTTCGTAGTGGTGTATAGTTGTAGAGGCAAGAACAGCACTTTTGGCCTATAGTATTTCCGCAGTACAGTATACAACAATACAACACTGTATACAACAATACCCACTTACTGTCAACGCAGGGATCTTCCTTTGAATGTTCGACTGTGTTAGTCCTTGGCAGGGACCAGAACAGTCAGTGACCCTCGCCTTTACTACTCCCCCCAGCAAACAACATCAGCCTTTTTCAGAGTGCCCAATGTTTTCTGCCCCCATCAGCAGATCCAGGAGTGTATGTGTACGTGATATTCTTATCCTTAAAGGTCTCAAAATATCTTTTTTATTATTATTTTGTGGTGGTCTCTTAGTCTATCTATTAATGAATGCCTGGTGAGCCAGTTTTAGTAAAAAAAAAAAAAATGCGTTAGTGCTTGTGAAGGAGTGACCATCACTAGGGTTGTGGGTGTGCTCCGACTGCCATACCACGGAGCCTGGATCTTTGCCATTGCGATTAGACCACAGGTTTGGTACCCTGGACACCCGGGTTCGAAGCCGGGCTGGGTGACTTCTCCTCCCCTTCGCTACAAATGGTGTCAGAAGTGGGATGGCTTGCCGTTAGGTGATTGGAGGTGCACCCACTGTGTGAGCCATATGACGGACCCCCAGGTTAGGTTGACCCCGGTGTGAGGGACCCCAGTGAAGTGATTGGTGAAGCATCAGTATGTGGGACACTCTGGATGGGAGAAGTATTGTGGGAGATGCGTGAGGGACACCCGAGTGTGTGAAGCGCATGGGTGTGCCTCCCGAAGGGGAAGGCAGTGTGATGGAGTGACCATCACTAGGGTTGTGGGTGTGCTCTGACTGCCATACCAAGGAGCCTGGTCAGAGCACACATTTGGTACCCCGAAGCCGGGTGGGGTGACTTCTCCTCCCCTTCGCAGTGTTACAGGCTGTTCTAGTTTGGTGGAGGAGATGGAGCAGGGAGAATGACAGGTTCTCGGCTATGCTAGTCACAGGCTACAATAATTTAAAGCCCATTCATTCATAATACACCAGATAGATTTAAACGTTCTAAACAAACACACATATTTGCCTATATTTCGCTAAGTGAATGTGTGCTGCAAAGACAGTCCTCCGGTAATCACAACTCTAGGCATGTTTTTTTCTAAATAACAAACTTATGTCACTTTGCCTTTTTCTTATTCGCTTTCTGCCTATTTTCTTTCATTGACTAATGGAGACAATCGGGGTAGAAGAACATTTTCACGTGCAGCATGCATATGCAACTCAGAGTCACCTGTCGTATTTCAAGAAGAGCAAGTACTAAATGGTTTAGCGCGGAATGAGACCTTTAAGTCATTTATGAACCCTACACCTGCAAAGACATACCTCTAATTCCCTTTGGGCTTGATGTATCTGTCTAGAGAGGGAGATTGGTGGGTTGGTGGGATAGAAATGTAAAATGGAAACACCAATTAATCCACACAATTGATGTATGGTACAGATACTGCAGAGCATGAGATTAGAACAAATAAAATGTGCTACCTTTTAAAAGGATCTCTGAACACCCTCCACTAAACCTGAACATCCTTCTTAAGGCAGCATATGTGAGATGGTATTTCTGTCTATTTCTGTATGGTATTTTCTATTTTTATATCTTGAAATTATCTTCACATTCCAATAGCTATTAACATAATTGAAACAACAAAACTACACATTATTTGTAGCAGTGATGGGAATGTAGAAATCCAGTCCTATAATTTCCCTAAGAATTGCTAAAACCATTAGACTGCCTACCTGCCTTAATAGATACCTTCCTGGTTTGTGATTCCTATTGCATGTATTCAGCTTGACTGACTACACCTTTAATACCTTTCATAATCTTATATGACTTAAAAAAGGACCCATTTAATTATTTATTGTAATAATTTATACTATTGAATAGGTACGAATGGAGAAATGCTTGGAGGCAAGTGTTTAAGGAGTTGAGGCTTCAATTAGTAGGAAAGCAACAAATAGCCAAAGATGTTAAAGACATCTGATTATTGATTACTAAGACAAGTAGCTAATAAAACAAGGCGCAAGAAACTGGCAATACATTCATGATTGCCACCTGGGGGAAGCAGTAATGAAACATTGCTTCCCACTTCCAGTGTAATAAAATAATTTAATTTAAATAGTGTTTACACATTACTGGATAGTAACTTGACCATGTAGATGACTAATAACATGCTGAAACACATTTACATGACAGACTAATGGGTGAGAAAGGCTTAGGAGGTAGAGCAGTCAGTCAGCAATCAGAATGTTGCCAGTTTCACCCTGGCTCCTTCTGACCATGTCAAAGTGTGCTTGACAGAGGCACTGAGCCCCACATCTATTCTCAGAGTGGTGGGTAGTCTTTGCTAGCCTGGTAAACCAGCCCCTCATGCTTCATTTAATTTTGTACAGAGGGTCTGGCAGTGCTTTTATTGACATTGCTGTATTAGTTAGAATTTTTACCTAGCCAATCAGTGAATGTTTGTTCGTGAGCGATGACGTTGACTTTGTGTGCTACATTTGAATTGTTGTGCGTAGGCAGGCTAATTGCATATGTGACAACCAGATGTTAGCGATTGGGTAAAGGCAGAGCCACTTGTTTTAAACTTCAGCAGTCCACACCTCTAGGAAGAAATCGTTTCTCAATACAGCACTGCCAGTCCCTCTGTAGAAAATGAAATGAAGTATGAGGGGCTGGTTTACCAGGCTAAATCTTTACTATCGCTGTGTTCATAAGTAAGTGTGCAAGAGGCGTTAACCTGTGAAACACTGTGACAGCCCTCCTGAGTGGCAGAATGCTACATAAATGTAACCCTTCAAATGAAAATGGAGTGTATACAAATGGTGCTCACAAAGTGTATGAGCGAATTTAAGGCTACAATTAAGTCAGCTTTTACTTCGCTTACTTAGCTCAGCTTTTAGAAATAAGGTTTTGGTTTTCGGAGACCACAGTGTTATCCATAATATAAATATATACAGTGTAATCAGTAAGTGGTGCTTATAAAAAGCAGACTGAATTTAGAGCTGTTCACATATTTACATAACACTGTATTGTAGGAATATACTCTACATATATACTTCACATATGGTACTGTGAAAAACATTTTAAAAAACTAAGCTGTGGCAGTGGATTGCTTTTTCATAAAGACAATTACGATGTTACAGAGAGGCTCTGTGATGTAATATGATTAAAAGCATGGATGGCAGAGCCTTATGTAGAATCTCTGAAGCTCCCATGAGAAGAACTTGTAACAAAAATGTAGTCTTCACTTTCCTGAACCTTATAAGACTTTTTTTTTTTACATTTTAACAAGGGACTGAATAACATAATTGGTGTGGGAGTTCACCCTCTCTCTGTTAGTTCTTAATAAGATTGCTGACAACAATTTGTCATTAGCTCAATGATCAAACTCCATCCTGGGAATTCCCATTAAGGGGAGTTTAGGAAAGAGTCAAAGAACAAATAATAAACTGCCTCTTGGGAAATCACAGCAACAAGCAGTTACATGCTAAAAACTCTTGAGAGATATGCTCACAGACAATGGGATGAGATTACAGAAAATATAGATGTGAAAATACCACAGAGAGCAATAACAAAACACTAATACACAATAGCCTTTAACCCATCAAAATAATGGAGCAGTTAGAAAGACTACTGAAAGCACCTGTGAAGATGATTGACGTGGTTACACTCTATTTCAGTCTACAGCACACTGAAGATATCTTTCTACTGCCATTAACCTCAAGCATGACTGAAGCATGATGTGCAAAAACACAACATAAAAACAGCTACTAAACCACAGCATACACATAATGTTGAACAATGAAGACTTACATAAGAATGATAACATTATTGTTAAGATGCCTGATTCCATTATGCTTTGCGCAGACTAGAGGTCTTACCAAGGCGATGGTTCAAATAACTGATTCATTAACGTAAATTACATTAAAATAAATACTTGGTTCCTACCCTAATACATCTTATTTATAAATCCTTTCAATGACCCATGGTAGTGCAAAATGATACAAGTTCCAGCATGAATGATTCAATGTTTGGTCAGACATGAGCTTAAGATTCTCAATCCATCAAGAACAGCGGAGTGCTTATTTGTACAAGCTGTTGGTCACATCATGCAGATATAATGAATGACTCAGAGTTGCATCATCCAGTAAGCACAAACTGGGCTACTATCTTATTAAAACTGTTTTCTGCTTAGTCATAAATCTTTAATGACTCATAAGTCATACATTTTTATACACCCACTTTGTGTACATTTTTATATGAGGTTTTTGTAAATAAAATCAAAATAATGTATGCTAACCAACACCATGTCCAGTGAATCGCAATGCAGTTTGGTCAACAACTGCAGAAACAGCAAATGTGGTTATGCGTTCTTTATGTATCAGAAATATAAAAATGTGTCTTGCACACTTGTTAAAATTTGGCTAGTAACACCATGTGAGTTGTAAGTTGTAAGTAAGGACATCCAAGTAAGGACATAGGCATCAAGTTCCATCAGATTTAAATATCCATGTGGAACAAGCAGGGATTGTCATGCGCAGAAATCAATGGTGTGTAACATTCCACATATGGCAGCACTACTGAACACGCCCCCAAATAAATAAATAAGTGAACGATTAAAGAAATAAATAGACCTCTTCATTTCCAGTGTGGGGAGGGGGACTACTCTGTCCCACACAACAGTTTCATAGACAGTGACAGACAAGAGTGTGTTTGGATTTGCCATTTTTAATAAATCAATTGATAAAAGCTATTCAACTGCAATGGGTTCTAAAGATGAAAGTAAAAATTATGCAGATATGTTCATAATGTATTCTACTTCACAATATCAACATCTGTCTGCCATGTGTCATGCAAAAATAAAAAAGAAAACAGAAAATCAGCTGGCAGTAATTTACTCCTCTATTACCCTCATGTAAATGGAGTTGCTCGTAGCGAAAGAAAGAAAGAGTGGTGAAGATTCCTACGGTGCCGAATGATACTGTAGTAGTCACTCCAACTAAGTTTCTCTAACTAGGGCTATTCCATTCTTTTATCTTGACATCATTATTGTTAAAGAACGAATTGCTGACAGGATTTTGTAAGGCCATGCCACTCTGAGCAATTTAACAAGAGATACATTGAAAGCCAGATAATGTTACTGCCAAGGGGCAGGGGGGAGGGGGTATAGAGCAGGTGGAAAACTGCTGTTTGCCAGGTTTTTTGGAAAAGCTATTTCCTCGTGTGAATGAATTGTTTCCAGAAGTGAATAAAATCATCCCATGTGTATCTCAAAAGGCTAGAAACACTTTCAAAAGTGAAGTTTTTCTAGAAGACTATTCTGCATGTAAGTGTTCTATGATGACTATATTTTGATATGAGGGAGTTCAGGGGGGTCTGCATATTTTCATAAACATGCTCATTTCTTACACAGTAAATTTCATAGTATAAAATCAACTCTTAAAGTGTGTATTTCAACACTATAAACAATATTATATGGTCCCATTCTGAAATAGTGTCAAAAATACTGTGACAACAGTGTAGATACATACAGCAAGTGTAAATTTTACACTGGTATGTGTTCAAAACAACACTTACGTTTGTCATTTTGTTCACTGATGCTATTGGTTAGTCAACACTGTTAGTGTCAAGTCTACTCTCTGCTTAACCATTTTTAGTGTAAATATTAAATTGCTCTCATCAGTACTACCTGCTTGTTTTCTCTATTCAATGTTGTTTTTACTTTTAATGTATTAACTATTTTAATGTAATACTAATAATACACATTACAATTCATTGTGAAACACTGTATTTATTAACAACGTGCAGTAGAAGATGCACAAGGTACAAACAATGCATGGATCTATACATTTTAAGTACAAAGGACACAGTCAAAACTATAGGGTTGGGCCAAATAATCAATAAAAACGAATCACTCCTCTGTGCTGTCTCCATCAATCTGGAGAATACCTGGTTCACAGCATGCTGTCATGAGGCTACAGTCGAGTCCATAATGTACACTCGTTCACTGTTGGTCTATGTAGGGATGTACACAATGTAGCTCACACCCTATGTAGTGTACTATACAGTGAACATTTATTAGTTTAACTTTTGCCTGCTGAATGTGATTGCTGTTACTCCCTTAGCTTTACATTCAGACTCTGCAGCACTAAAAATATACTGAAACACACTGAAAATGCAGTATTCCCACAGACCTTAAAGGAGAACTTCGGTGTAAAATGAAAATTGGCATGTTAAAACATCATACCGAGTTGGTATGTTTGCTGAGGAGCAAAATTGAGTTAGCCTGTTGCATTCAGAACTTAACTATTTTTTACCGTTTGTCCCAGAAGGCTAACAATGGAAGTGGTAGGTGCCCTCAGACGAAGCATGAAGATTACGCTATTATTAAACCATTAAAACAGCTCGAAGAAACTCCACACTGCATCGGTAGTACAACAAAGGCCCTGGCATTCAAAACAAGGCACTGAGAACTTTGTAAATGTACACAACGTTTATTTAAAAAACTGTTCTTACATGCAGTAGTTTGCAGTTGTTCCTCGTTGCCGCCACGATGAAAGTCCAAACAAGTCGATTGCACTACCTCTCCTCCTATTCTTCCTGCTGGTTCGTGTTCGTCAATCGACTCGTGCGGACTTTTTATCATGACGGCGATGAGAAACTACAGCAAGGTACTGCCTGTCAAAAGTGTTTTATTAATAAATGTTGTGTACATTTACAAAGTTCTCAGTGCCTCGTTTTGAATGTTGTGGCCTTTGTTGTGCTAGTGTGGAGTTTATTCGAGCTGTTTTAATGGTTTAATAATAGCATAATGTTCATGCTTCGTCTGAGGGCACCTACCACTTTCATAGTTAGCCTTCTGGGACAAACGGTAAAAACTAGTTAAGTTCTGAATGCAACAGGCTAACTCAATAGGCTAACTCCTCAGCAAACATACCAACACGGTATGATGTTTTAACATGCCAATTTTCATTTTACACCAAAGTTCTCCTTTAACAACTTGTGGGCTGTTTTTAAATAGCAAATAAGAAAGTGTGGATGCTCTGTTTACAGGAAACTTAACCTCCCAAAAACAAACAATCCACGTTTCTTTATGGCTTGGACTAGCAATCAGTAATAGCACTGATTACGTTTCAAAGTATGTGGAGAAAAGGTAGAATAAAGATGTTATCTTCAGTAAATGAAGGGCTGAATTTCTTTGTCATGATCTCTTACCTTTGATGTGTGTGTGTGTGTGTGTGTGTTCACCTGTAGTGCTGGTCAATGCTGGTTCATAACCGTTTTGGTGCAAATTATTTTTATTTTTTTTGTGAAACAACTGTGTAAACTTACTGCATGCAGAACAGTGTTCATCATACTCAGTATTTCCACTAGAATCACCATATCACTGCTGTGAATTCCACAGATTACTTCAGGTGTTAACGTAGCTCACCCAATGACAACGGTACAGTATGTGTGACATGTCAGTATGTACGCATGCATGGCTGTGTGTGTTTGTGTGTGTGTGAGCCAAAGTTTGTGTGTAGTTTAGGTGTGTGCGTTTCTGTGTGAGCCTGTGTGTGTGTTTATGTGAGTGTGTCTTTGTGCGCATGTGTGTCAATCAAATCTGCCCTCTAAAGGCAAAGTGGAGTAACTAGGCAAACACTATAGCTGTGAAATATGCCTTCAAAGTTTTTACACCAGCCCATTAAACGTGTTGGAGGTGGGTTAGTGGTGATGCATTGGTGTAATGCCTTCTCATATTTTAATAGATAAAGAAAACGATGAGCACTGACGTAAACTTTGACCACCAAAATGCAGATACTTTACATTCAGATGACCTAAAAACAACTAAAACACTACTGCTAAGCTAAAGTGCAGGATCAACATACAAAATGTCTTCACCCAACTGTTTCAATGTGAATACTTTATATTAACTGTTTTTAACCAACTGACATTATTGAAAAACTGCTTCTACTGTTGCTGGTTGAAGTTAATTCCAAGGGAGACACAGCTGACTTCAGCTATTGTAACTGCCTATGCCACCTAACCTTTGTCACTGCATCTGCATTAGCTGCCTGAAGAGATGTCCAAATCAAGAAACATTAATAAATAAGATTATCTTCTAAAAAACACATTATCTAATCAGAAATTATGTTCTCAGAGTGGACACTATTTCTGAAGTAGGCTAAAATGTATGTCTATTTCCTATTAGCTAGCGACTCAGTATAGTTATAAATTGGCTAATTAAAGCAGTGATTTGCTGTTTCCCTTACCCTTCCCTGGGTTTTAACACCTATCGTTTGCCACGGGGTTGTGCCATGGTATTTCTCTATGGTTAACGAGTTGGTTTGTGCAAGCGAGTGTTATGATAGGGACAGCCTATTACAATCCCCTTGAAGATAAAGCTAATTAGCATTATTACCTAGGCTGACTGCAGCATCTGCAGTGTGAAAACTGAGAAAACAAAGCCAGAGGTTTGCCTTGGTATTAAAGTATTTTGTTGTTACTGCTCAGAAACAGGCCAAAATTTGAGCCACAAGACCTGGCCACTAACAGAACAGATGCCTAGGCCTATTTCAAGTATTAACCCTTTCATGCATGATTTTTTTAAAATATAATTATTATTTATAATTTATGTTATATGTTTGTCAAATATCTTTGTAATCATAATGATGATAAAATAACGTTTTTTGAACAAACAGAACAGATAAACTGCAAGTTTCACAAACCAGAATTGTCATCATTGTATTCCTCTGTTGCATGACGTCCACATATGTGTACAGTAGATTTTTGTTGTATAAACTTATTTTTATTCTATATTTTAATTTTATCCACACAGATTGGTCCATTAAAGTGTCCTTGGCATGGTAATATTTTTTTTTACCTCAGTTCACCCTCTGGAATTAAAGGTTTTGACCGATATATCTAAGGCGTTCTGCACAAAGCAATCTTTGGTGGCCATCTTGGATTGATGATGTCATAAAACACTTAACACACAAATATTTGGTGTACAAGATATAAAATACCCAGAGCATATTTGTGGACATCGTGCATGAAAGGGTTAAAAATATATCCATCAAATGAGGGCTACTAACTTTGTAAGGCAGGAATTATTATTATTTTATGCCTTTTATTTATAGGACAGTAAAGAATGGGACAGGAAGTGAGTGGGAGACAGAGAGATGGGGTAGGGTAGAGTTGGGAAATGATACAGGCCGGATTCTAACCTGGGCCACCAAGGCCGCTTGCCCATTCATGGTACGGGTGCTGTAACGCACTGCGCCACCCATAATGCAGAAATGATCGATAAATTCACTATGAACACCAAATCTAACATGCAATGATACAAATCCTTGACTTTACTTTGTTGTGTCCCTGCACTGCTGTGGTGGTAGTTTACAACAACCACTGTACATGTTTCCAGTTTCAATGTAACTATACTAAGAGGTTTGGCATTGTGACTGAATTTTAGCCAACAGTCAAATGTAAGCATACACATTTTATTTTGTTGCTCAACATTTGTAGCTGTGGCAGTTTTTGAAATGTAAAATGCTCATGTGGTACCATCATATTTCCTGTTTATTTGCGAGACATTTAAATTATTGCATCACCATTTCAGCACATTTAAATATGTCAACAATCCCTTTAAGCTCCCAGCGTCAACGTCAACATGTCATGTATTCCACAATTTGACGTGATTCCAATTAACTTCATAGAGGAAGTGCGTCAAATTAGTCAAAACACCAAATTCCAAATTACTTACATCAAATTTGATCATTTGTCAAAACACACAAAAATCCAAATTACTCATGGGCAAGGCCAATGCGGTGTACACTGAAGCGTTGTTCGTCTGAGGGAGCGCCACATACCTACCACACATGCGACCGTAACCCTCCGTGGCATAAGGCCGCTATGGAGTTACTGGGCCACACCCAGGGCCCAAGCCTCCGTCCCTTAGATGTGACTGGGAGGGCTTATGTGTGGGCCAGATTTCACTCATGGGAACCACCAAAAAAAATTTCTAAAGATAGTCTTGAGAATAGAGACAAAATTATGTCAAAATAACAACAACAACAACAATAATAATAATAATAATAATCCAAAAGAAAAGCCACAGTCTGCATATCTGGTGCTCAGGGCTTAGTGAGGAGGTAGGGTGCACTACAATGAAAGAAATTGAACCCAATTAGATCACAAATGTGCAGATAAACACTTATTTAGTAGAAAGTAATAATAGTTTTAAAATTGTAACATTCTATTTTGCAGAATCACGCTCACATTTAATGACCATATTTACCACCACCTGTTCAGTCTGCTTGTATGTGTCAGTGTCAAGAGGAGGGTGCAAAAACTTTCAAACAAGAAAGCGGGCCAAGAGAGAAGCCATTTATTCTAGCATGGATCTGAAACATGGGGCCGTTCCAGGGTTTCTTTTCCATTTCTCTGACACTGTGGCATAGGGCACACTCCTCCATCGAGTGCCTCGATAATTACTGCCACTAGGTGGTGCATGTTAACCATTGTAATGGAAGATGTCATGGCAGAGAAAGCAGAAAGAGAATGTAATTTACTCTCGCTTTTCAATATCTGGCTTGCTTAATTCATGTCATTTTAAACCTCTTTGCTTATGATGGTAGTGGTGATGAACCATAATAGCCGTTCTGTTGTGCAAAATCTATGAAGTGAGGAATTTATGCTCGTGTTATGCGTATGTGTTAATACATGTAGAAAGGGACATTGCCACACACAGAAGCACAAAAACATTGGAAATGATTTCCCCCTTAGAATATACAAACAGGGCACTACATAACAAAACTGAAAAAGCTCAAGCGTTCTCCTGAGAAATGTATGTATTTCTATGATACTCCTTTTTCCCTGTGCATAGACATTTTATGCCACCATCTTTATTCAATGGAATTTTCCTTTTTATTACAATGGACTGTGAAACTGACCTACATATCTTATTGTTGATCAAAAATTTAAATTGTGTACCAGTGTTTAATAAATGTCATGCTTTTAATTGTACAGTTTTAGTGTACATTCTAGAGTATGCATGGTAATGCTTTATATAAATACACACAGTGGAAGTCAACTCTAGATAGCCATTTTCTGGCAATCTCATGCAGCTTTCTTTAATATCTAAGAATAAATGTTGGTACTGATAAAAAAAAGACTTGGAAAATATCTGGTGCAAAGTCTCATTCAAAACACGACGCCATTTTCCTAAAATGATAAGTTAGTGTTAACATTTCTGCAGTTTAACATTTGAGTGTTTCGCGTCTATAATATCTTATTTTCATGGTGTAGCGGGGTGTTTTTGTTAAGCAATATAAATGTTTCAAATGCTAGGAACTCCTTTTTTGGTGATTTTTAAGAATCAAAACCTTACGGTCATATCTACATAAATCTCTTTTTTTTCAAGCCGTTTGACTGAAAGATGGACAATTTTCTCATTCCTTGCCTTGTAATACTCCCAAATGACATTTCTCTCCTGGCTACATCAGACTGATGTTCCTACATGCCATCCATTATGATGAGATGGCATATCACCCCGAAAATCACCCAATCAGCATGCTAGTGTGAAAAGCAAACACTGAACAGGGGAGTGTGTCCCGCACTAAGCTGGGAGCAGTGCTGAAGAGGCTCCTCTAGACACCAATGTAATAGACAGGCTTATGATGTGTAAATAACAGGCCACTTAATGCCCCCCTCCCTCCTCTCCTGGCTTGTGCCGCCTCATTGCACTTCCCGATTGCATTCAAATCATCTGGGAGTAGGATGGAGGAGATAGAGTGGGGTGTCCTGGCTCACTCCACCCTGCAGTCCTCCATGCCCCTGCTTGGAGGCTAATCTCATTGACCTGAGAGGCAGCAAGATCGGCATAGGGTTTTATAGTCAGTGTTGAACTAAGTCACTCACAACCCCACATGACTTACCTTTTAAGAGCGTGTGTATAATTCATCTTTTGTAGTGGAGATATGACACTCATTTTGTTGCCTATAGCATTAAATCCACCAGGACAGGCACGGAAAATAAAACTGAATTATTTCTCATCAGCTTCTGCATTAATGTGTGTGTATTCAAAATAACTGATTTGTAATTGTGTTTACCCTCACAGCGGACTGTGATTATATTAACATACAGAAGCATACCATCAGCTCTGAGTTGAGAAAGGTATGTGATGTGTGCGGCTTTAGGTACAACATTGTATGAATGTTTTTGCAAAATGCAGTGACATTTGTTCATTTCTATTTTAAAACAAAAATGTACAAGCTGGCAATGCAAAGCCGATTTTAAAATATATTTTACATTTTTGTTAGCCAGCCTTACATGCCATGGTGATTTTAGAACAGAATGTGCCTCATTAAGTCTGTTTTGTGCAATTATTAAATCTCTGGTTACCATATATAGATGTTTCCATCAGATGATTAAAAAGTGTTGTCAAAAATGCGGTTATTCTGATCTTTAAAGATATACAGTATTATTTAAGTGCATTTCAGAGTCCCATTTAGGGCCATTTGTTTTTTTTTGTGTTTACAGGATAAGATCAGCAAATACATCAGTGAATAAAATGAACTATTTATTTCAGCATGCTCATAACTCAGTGTGTGCCAGGACAGTCTGGAATTAAAGATGACAATATCAATTGTTCTCCCTCATTTTAGGAAATCTTGATATTAAACACTGATAAAATTATTTAATTTCCATATTGACCATTAGCGTTAAACATAAATATAATGTCATATATTTTCTTGGGTAGTGAGGTAAGTTTTCCAGGAAATAGTTAATCTACCTTGAAGGTTTATAAATGGATTCAGTCATTGTTTTGCAATTCATATAATGCAGTATAATGTGAACGAGCCAATACCATGCTCTCTTACAAAACATTCTGTTCTGTGAAGCATTTATTGCTGGTTACAGAGCAGTAGCGATCTTTCAACAGGGAGTGGACACATGATACTGTGAAAAAATGAACCTCTGATGGCCTCTCTGACTCCTTCCAGTCTTTGATTTTAACCTTGTTTCCGCTTTGCTTACAGATACATCCATGAGTTCTAAGAGGCACTGACCTTGGAGCTTCATTAGAACTCTGTCCCAATTTAATTTGCTGGTCTCAAGGGCTTGTGTGGAATCTGTATGTTGTTACATTACCTCACCAAAGCCTTAACCACAAAACGACCCTCTCTTGAAAATCAAAAGAGGACTTTAATGTTGAAAGGTGTATTTCAGTAAGAAAGTGAAAACTTGACAGCGAAAGAAACAACAGAGGATATACAGTACTCTTTGAACCAGAGTTCCTCAGTTCCTTCTCTAAATCTGGATGCTGAATGAGGCAACATGAGCAATTCTTTATATATATTGCAGTCCTTAATAATATATGATGTTCTTTAACTATTTACGGCATATATATTTGCTTTATTATGATGCTCCTTCGCTAAAAACGTCCACTTTGATTGTTTTGATTTTCAACTCTCACAACCTAATAACAGAAGAACTTTGAACAGAAACGACTTGTAGTTGAACAGAAACACCAGATGTGAGGGGGTGTCCATGTGGCCTCTCTCTCTCTCTCAGGCACATGCGGGGCCGGAGTGAATTCTGTGCATATGTTTATTTGATACTTTAAGAGCGGTTTCCGGAAACCATGTATTAGCACACCAGGAGCTGCCTTGTAATAATTAGAGGGTGAAAAGGCATCTGGCCACACAGGAGGGCATTACATCAGCACATTTACTCACTGACCCCATAGGTCAAGGGTGAAGGGAATTTTGAGGAAAAGTCAATTTCTTGACGACCCTAAAGCAGGAGGAGGTTTGTTTAGTGTTATTTACCAATGGCAATGAAACAAGTTGGAAAAGATCAGTGATTCAGTTTCAGGAGGCATGAAGTTGTGTTTTGTACAAAACCGTGCTTACAGATATGCACTGAGAATAGAATGTAAAAATACAGGTTTTAGCAGATTAGCAACACATCTCAGTGGACAATGTAAATCAGGTATGTGCCAACAGGTTTCTTCAGGAAATTGCTAAGAGTAACTTGCCGTAACATCTGGAAGCATCATGAGCCAGACTGTAACTGCTCTCTGCACAAAGCCGATAAACTGCTGGTTTCACTCAGGATTTGTTCTTCAAGTGAATTATACAGTTTCAAACTACATGTCAAAGGACCACAGCTGGATACTTTGCTCGTAGCTGCAACCCTTGTAGGGCACTAGCCGTAGCCATGGGCGACTTCGCTCGCCACCTGAGCCTACAATAACATTTGGGAGTAAGACTTGAGTGTGCAGTTAATGACTGTCAAGGCTGATGCCTTAAGTCTTATTAAGACAGCTTCATGCAAATAAGACTTAACCATCAGGAAAATGACAGCCATTTGTGAAAACAAGACATTCAGATTAATCATTATATAATTAGGTGTTACATGTGTGATAAATAGTATTGATGCAGGTTGCTCACAGCTTACAATTGAATTGTGGATGAAAACTCTCTCTAAGTGTCCATATTAATGTAAATGACTGCAGATAAAGTTTAGTTTTACAGAAGAAAGTGTTATTAATGTCAGCAGGTATGAATTGAGCATGACCATTAATACTGTTGGACCATTAATACTGTTTGTACTTGAATTAAAGCCCTCTGTCCTATCAAAAAAATAATGCATGTTATATGTATTTTTGTGTGTTTGATAGGCCTAATGAGAAAAACGCAATTAAAGAGAAACCTCAGAATGTTCAAACATCATGTTACTGTATATGATACGCCCTTATTAGGTAGGTAGACTTTTACCCTGGCCTAGAATGTGTTTCCTCCAAATTCCAACAGCGGGTATGATATTAAAGCCGTTGTAATCACTATGCATTACAAATGCCTGACCACCCCATTGGCTGATCTGGGGAGTCTGTGTCAATATATCCTTCACACTGGCTCCTTGAAATGACCTTTTTCTACCCAGTTATTTCCTTTCTCTGTCTGGTAATTGACCCAGTGATGGCATACACTCTGCTTCTTAATTCCAAATTAGAGAAAACAATGCTTTTATTTTAATGAATGGAGAAACATAATTTCTGACCATCTTCATTCTCTTGTTGAAGAAATTAAATTGTGTTTAAATACACCAAGATATTACATTAAAACCTTTGACTTCAATTGCAGCTATTTGTCACATAATCCGTTACTGTGAAGAGGGCTAATGTGGTAGCGCTAAAGTGAAAGCTGAGCCCCGTATCCTCGGCTGCTCAATAGGTCTCGGGTCCGATCATGTTAATAGCGGGGGATTAGGCCAGCTACCACACAGAACATGACCTTGAAAAGAATTCCAAGCTTCCCCCCTTGTATTCCTAAACACCACCATTTCTCATAACTGCATCACAGAAACTTTTTTTTTTACAGCCCGTACTGTGTGATGCGACTAAGAAGTGTTATTTTTGCTATTACAGGCTCCAATAAACAAACGATTATTACACTATATGCTCATATGTGCATTTCTTATTTATAGAAGAAGATGAAATGATGAGAAATATGCCAAAATAAAGGAGAGCAAACATACCATTCAAAATGTAGGAACTCAATATAGGTTAAATATTGAAAAATATTCTTCAACAATGCTGCAGACATGGAAATCTATTCCATAGTGTCTATTCCTTAATGTCTATTCCTTATCTACCCAGTTATCCAAGTCTAGAATAGCTTTGTTAGACTCCACGTCAGCTCAGCCATCAACGTCCTTGAAACCATAAAACGGTCTTTATGTGTAAATATGCAGTAATGTGCATGAAGAAGCACCCAAATGATTTCTGATAGTGGCAAAAATGTCTGTATGGTTCACTGAATATACAATAATTACAGACAAAATGAGCACGCACACACGCACACGCACACACACACACACACGGCAATGTTTTATAGTCTTAATTCATGCAATTACATTGAATTATAAAACACTGCCAAGGAATAAGTTGCTTCTTAATTGTGATTTAGTTTATTAGGTTATTTTAACAAATCATTAGATAATGTTTGCAGTTTCTATTGGAGCACATGTTCCACAGTTTTCCATTGACTTCACACTATTTTCATAGACAAAGACCAAAATGCACTTTTTGCCTCATTTGTCTGTTAAGTTATTTCATGGGATCGATCAACACCAGTTAATTCATATTGATATGTAATTATATTGCTCACTTATAGTTAGAAGAAGCTACATTAGCATTGTTATTTCATGGGGTTGCTGATTTGCAGGTAGTCAGATATAGCAGTAAATTGCTGCTGCCTCAGTAGGTGCATAAAAAGGACAGGAAGCTATCAAAGACTGTTTGAAATTCTCTTTTCCTTAATTCTAAGATGCCTTCAAACGGTCCCTGTAATGGTTGTCTTTAAAGGCTGCATTTCCAACACTGCCTATGACATTCCAACACCATCACGCAGCAGCTAAGACAAAGATGCCAGACAAAACACACCTGGTTAGTGTTGTTGGCATATAAATGTATTTGAATGTTTTAGAAGCTTCAAAAGCTACATAGAAATGTAGTTTCTCTTTCATTCATTGTCAGTGTAATATAACATTTGAAGTCATGGTCCCCAACAAATCAGTTTCAGAACAATAATATGCTGTCCACTGAACCGAACAAAACTAAATTGAAACAGTCAGTGCGGTTACATGATGGCAAATAATTCGATTATAGCTTTAATTCGACTACCCTCTGCAGGGGAGCAACTGCAATTGTCCGAGTATACATGGCAGTGAGTAGTTCAAATCATTGGCCGAAAGCACCTAGTACCCCGGTACGATAGGCAGTTTTTTAACCCTATGGGCCCGACACCCGCAAAGTGCGGGCAAATTTACACCTATTCTTCTCTGTTAAATTACTTTGGAATGGTACATCGTAGCGATATGGCACTCATACCAAACGAAACTGCAGAAACAGGCCTTTACAACGTTTTGTGATCAAGTATCGGCGAGATATTAATATTTAAAAATTCACCAAAATCTCTCATATTAGCGCTTTGCACAGACATTACTCTCGTTGAAATTACTCGCGAACCTGTGATTGGAGATAAGGCACGCACATCAGAAGAAAGTACATAATCTCAGCTTTCCAACGACACCAAGCACATATTATTACATTAATTTATCACGTTAAAACAAAAACTTGACGTAGGACGCTTTTTCTTGGAGAGTAAAGATTTCCTCCGCCCGGGGAAGGAGGAAAAAAACACCAGCGGCAGCATTTTGAAAAGCGCCCAGGACCTTTTTTCAGAAACACCCTGTATCATAGGAATATAACGTAAAACATCCACCCTCATCTGAGAAAACCGCCAATGTAGTTTTGCTTATTGCTGAGGAAAGGCGCCGCGGACAAATGATACAGGCGGGGGTCACAAGGATGCGCAGAACACAAAGTCCCAACCCCAATCCGGTTGACCGTATACATGCACCCCTGATTCGATTAACAATCGAGTTATCTCGGGGTGTTAACTCGACTATGGTTGTCCAATTTCTAGTTCGAATTAAGGTGTTTACATGAAAACCCGTCAAATTAAGCCAATAATTCGAATTATTACACTGCCATGTAAACGCACTGAGTGAAACAGTCTTAGCCCCTAGAAGGTGTGTGAGAAAAACCTATATATGCTAATTTGCAGTGAAACCTAGTTGCCACCTAGTGAAAAACTGCCAAAAAATGAATTGTCAGGATCTTTACAGGAGAAAATAAAACTGTCATAAAACTTATTTAGGATCACTATGACATGCATTAGCCTCGTCAAAATTAAGTTCAATCAATGCTGTAGCACCCAAAAAATGGCAGTTGGACACTCACTACGTGCACATGGTAGGATCGGATTGGATTGGGATTGGATTGGGTGTTGCTACCCAACGGGTGGTCTGTCCCAAAATCCAAGTACACATGGAGTTTGTGTAATCGGATAATGGTCACAGATCTGGCCGTTTCCGCTACGCTAGGTGGCGCTATATTCCTTTCAACAAGTGGTGTTAGAACTACTTCCGGTTGACGGCTGCTAAAAAGAAAATAAACAAACTATCTGGCAGCATACAAACAAAGATGGCGTTCGAGGAGGTGGACAGAGCAGCATTTGCATACATGTTGTGCATTCTCCTTTGTTTGGAAGTCCGTATGAACGAACAAACAACATTTTTGGTTTCCTTGATACAACACGAACTGTGCCATCGGTTTTTGATATTACAAGCAGTGCATTCCAGTGCATGCACAGTACGCGAATCCAATCCGATTCCGTGCACAAGGGGGCACCAAGCGGATTAACATCAGCTTAAGCCAGGAGTTGCAATCGGATTCGCAAAACCAATCCCTATACGATCTTTAGCCTGTGCACATGAATTCGATACGATCCCAATCCGCTTCCAATTGGATTCAACTCATCCATGTGCACGCAGTGATTTTTTTTTTTGCTACATGAAGTTCTTGGGTCGTGAGGGGCTGTCACTCAGAAGGAACTCTCACCAGGGGCAAGTTCAACCGATGCACTGGTTTGCTACGGTTTCCTGTTCGAATGAATGGTTTGGCCGCAACGCAGTGCAGTGTTCTGCAACATGCTTTTGGGATTGTTTGCTCCCATTTGGTGGGCGTGTTCGACCGTTTTCCAATCAGCAACAACTTTGTATGGTCACCCTCTGCCAGAACGGCACAAAGAATTGCACTCTCAGCTGCCATAGGTCCACAGCTTGTGTGATACAACAGGATGTTCAGCGCACCTATGTTTTTGTTAAGTTAACCATGTTGCTACATTTCAAGTATCTTGAACTCAGCTCAGGTTGGCTTCGTCTGGCAGTTAATACTGGAACGTACACACGTGTTTCAGAAGGAAAGAGGCTACATGATGCACAGAGACAATCCAATGTCTAATACAATTCAAATTGAAGTCATTGGGACGTACACTCATGCCTTACAACGCAAAATCGTTACTAAAAACTAGTCACTGTCTTTACTTAGGGCTCACAACAGACGGAAAACCTGACATCAGTGCTATGGGGCATTTTTCATGTTTGCAGTTTGTGGATTCGGATTTAAGGGCACATTATTGGCTTTTGGGATTGTACAATGGTATCACATCTGCACATCTGAGTCCATGTTTTAGTGCATCAAGGACCGCTTAAACAATTCTCCGCTTAAACAATTCTCTCAAATGTTTGGCCATATATTGTTTTGGTACATCCAAAATGCTAGGTCACTTAAATGGTGTTCATGTGAAGCTAAAAGCAGATTGCCCAGGGTCTCTGTATGTGCAATGCTTTGAACCTTGTTCTGCAGGAGGTAGCAAGGGATGTGAGACTGGTTGCAGAAGTATCACAGAGTCCACAGAGTATCACAGTATTACAGAATCAATAAAACTTAAAGAATTATTCAGGTTTTTTGTTTTACTCTGATGATGTGTTGTGCTAGCCAGGCTAACGCAGCCTAGCGCTTCCGCTTCATTTTTCTCCAGGAACTGCGTCAGGGAGGATAGCATCAGTTTCAGTTCGGATTCGTCTCTGAATGTGTACGGGCCATTCAGGGAACAGAGGGAGGGCTGAAAACGAACCACTGAACAAAGCTGGTGAGATGGATATATGGATAGATGAAATTATACATTCTGTGTTGCCAACTATTCCTGAAATTGAGGATTTAAAGCCAGGACAAGAAGAATGCTTAAGGAATTTTATCGATTGGAAAGAATCGCAGTAGCAATTGTTTAAAGCAGAAAGTATGCGCTGACCATAGAGTGAACGAATGCCAATGCAGAGATTTCAGACGGTTTGCACGAAGTGAAAACGATGCATCAGGCTAGTGCTGTGCCATCCACTAGGGCTTTGCCACAGTCCATGGTGCAGCTGAGGTAGAGTTGGGCGATATGGCAAAAATAACATTATCATGATATATACTCCCATATCGTCCGAAATCAATTTTTATCACAATTTCTCCCTTAATACTGACAAATTGAGAACATCTGGATTCAAACCTTCAAATCTTTGGTACTGACATATCTCACATACCAGCTAATCTGCTCAATATCACTTTGGCCATAACAAAACCATTGCAGGCAGCTGACATTGTGTGATCTTTTTTGTCAACACTGACCTCAGCTTTTGGGGATAGCTCCAAGTCATGTTCTACATCACTTTCGCTGCCCCTTGCTTCACTTTTGGTCATTCTGCTTTTTCCTAGCCTAATAATCCAGCAATTCGCAAGTGGTGCCGGAAAAGGTAGATTGAATGTCAGTTATTGTACCATTTCTGCAATGTCGAATTGCCGGATTGTGCAAACAGGCTAGACAAGCAAGAACACATTTTGAGTTTGTGTGCAGCCAAGCACTTTTCAGGCCTTCTGAGGTTGTGGCTCAAAGTGTGCAGAGTGAAACATCAACTGCACGAGTGCGTCACAGTACTCCGAACAGTCCGATGCAACATCAAAAAGTCAGATCTGTCCAGACTGAGAAAAACGTTGGTTCGCATGCCAACCACCGCCGAATCAATAGCTCTGGTGTGTGCCAGCATCAGTTCTTTTAAGCAGTTGCAAAGATTGCAAATACATGCAAAGATTTGACTGAGTCAAATTGAAATAGGCTACACAAAAAGCAACCATTCTTGTTGACATAGCAATCCAAAATTGCTCAAAACGAAATGAAGTGCACCTCTTGGGAAAGTCTGATCAATCACACCTACAAATGCAACTAACTTCACTGACAAACTAAGGATACAGGGTTTACTACAGTCATTGAACTGAATTTATTCCATCCTTCCCATCCCCCAAACCAGAGAGCTGTTTAAGACATTTGTTGAACTTTTGTTGTGTCTACATGTGTCAGCTGCCCAATCAGAATGATCATTCTCAGCCCTCAGGTGACTGAAAACCTGGAACCGAAGTACCACGGACCAGAAGGGGTTGAGCCACCTGGCCCTAATGCACGTACACATTGCCTTTCACAACAGATTGGGTACACCATCCCTTGCTAGTCCATGTTTGATGTACTGTAAATTGAGGTAAAAAAAACTGTTGGCGAGCATTATGCATTTAGCCTCTTGAACGACATTCGGAGACTAAGGTAATCTAGCTGCACATGAATAAAAAAATTGGTAAACTCTGGAGGCAGGAGGATTTTACTGAGCTTATGCTACATGTGTACAATATGGCTGTGTTATTAAGTGATGAATATGTCTATTCGGATGCTGGGGACTGGAACAGAATGTTGTTTGTTTGTTGCTTTTCTTTTTTTTCCTCCAGATTGCCACATTTTCCTTATTGTAATGTTAGGGGGGATTGCAAGACTAATGCCAGTGCCTAAGCAGACTCAAATTAGCCCATTACGTGTAGGCGTGATTTTTACCTAGATTTTCATTGTTAATAGCTTTATTGCCCATACAGGCCTAAATATAGCAACATTACATTAAACCTGTAGCTGAATTTGCTGGACAGCATTTCGTGATACTCCAATCAATCAATAATTATCGGCAGATATTTACTAAGTTATTTTTTCCTAAAGGCTGATTAGAAAAGCTGATCACATGACGTAAAACACCAGAAACGTTTTTCTCCTTTACGCACTTGATGGAAAGACCAGTTTGCGACATGAACTATCCCCTCTGGCAGTTTTTTAAGATATCCGAAAAAGACATAAAAAAATCGTGGTGTGCAATTAGCCTGGTAAACCAGCCCCTTGTACTTCACTTCATTTTGTACAGAGGGTCTGGCCTGCTGCATTGAGAAACAATTTCTTCCTGGAGTGTGGACTCTGCCTTTACCCGGTCGCTAACATCTGGTTGTCACGTATGCAATTAGCCTACAACTGAGAACATTGAGACACAAGATGTCCATGATTGGTCAATATCTATGTTGATATTACCACTGGTATGATTATTTCATCTGACCATGGCCAGAGACTGTTTTTTCATGAAGAAGCCACAAAAATAATGGCTAGGCGGTCACATATCAAAATTTGAGGATCAGTGGAGCCCAGGCACTGAAAAAAGAGATTTTGTTTCTCATCATACAGGACCTTTAAAAAGCCCAGGACCATGCCTTGTGGTGAAATATTTTTCCCCATGGTTACAAATGATGTGTATTGGGCTACAACTGGCCTATCAGACATTCAGATCAGGCTATGGTTAGTATGGTTTTTAACATTAATGAAAAAGGTCTAATACATTTTAATCTGAAAATGTTGCTTGGCGGTTGTCAGTATTTATCTACAAAATAGCAGACATCAGTGTTTGTGTTAGGCCTATGTTTTACTGAAATTATTAAATGTAACTGGATATGAATACATGTCTCTGAACCAGTATGAGTGACTTTGGTATTGCATTTTGTGTGCCCCCTGAGGACCCAGTGTTTTCCCCAGACAGCCATCTTGGTTCTTAGGGTAAGTTAATTGCTCTGATCTAAGCAGACTAGCCTACTTTTCCCCTACACGCAGTAACAAGGACGACTGTATTTTACACGCAAAAAAATGCTCCAGCCCATAATGGTTTCCAAGACGAAAGGTGCCGACAGCATACGTCCTGCTTTCATTCCGCTCAGTCACCACTCACAAAACTTTCAGCTACTCACCCCTTTGCCATCCAAAGTGCAGCTATGAGCAACGTAGGCTACCCGACGATTCTCCACACCCCAATGCATTCCGTTGATCCATTAACTTCACTCACATGCAAACGCTGACAGCACTCACTTCCTGGTTCTGCACAACTTTGTTTCCCCAGGGAACACCAGCTTCTGTGACCTGAGTACTTCATACTCAGATTGGGATAAAAGAAAGTGACTGGTTTAGTCCGTGGGTCAGTCCACGTGCTGTGTATGGAACGTAATTTAATTCATATTTTTATACAATTGGGTACATATAATGTTAGAATCATTCAGTTTAATCCAGATATAATTTACATTGACATGAATAACACACACACACATACACACACACAAAATCTAATAACTTTTTTTTATAAATTTGTTGAAACCATGGAGGTAGATTAGAACTGGCGGTCAGTGACTCTTGACCGTTCATTTCGATTACAATTTCCCTAGCTCATGGAATGGCTCATAGTATAGTGTGAATACTACATTTTCAGAAAGGAGTTTAAAAGTTTTGAAAGTTCAGCTGAACATGTGCACAGTTACTGATGGAGGTCACTTAGACCACAACCCTATGTCATGAATACACTGGACGTTCCCACAAAAAAAAGCCATGTTGTTCAGGGACGTGCATCGTGTTCCTGCCCTGTCAAAAACCACACACCCATGGTCTTACTGGCTCAATTACTGTGTGGCTACCCTAGGAAACTTACCTGAGGCACATCTCTCTCCCCTTGTGTGATACTCCATACCATACTCTGTTGTACTGTTGCGCAATATATCTGCTGTTATTCAACACAGTGCAATATTATCTTACTGTACTAGTTTATTTAGCCGATTTCACCACATATTTTTATTATTTATTATGACACTGTGACCAGACCGACACCAAAAATGACTTCATATTATGCATTTTATTTTACTTTATTTATTTCATGCTAATTTATGCTACTTTTAGGTCATGTTTAATAACAGAAGCAAGATTTTTGTGGCAGTGGGGTAGAGTTTCCGGACTAGAGTCATGAACAAGAAGACAGGTGAGATGTTCCTCAATAACCATGAAAGTATGGAAGCATGACAGCAATAAACATGGGGTAAGTATTGTCTCTGATTTAAAGTTTTCCTGTTTGGACTGATAAAACAGCACACAATTAGTCATTGTAATAAAAGCTATTCACACACTATACAGCCAATATGGTGCTGTGTGAGGCCACTTAGGTAATAGATACAAATGCATAGTTGTGAATAAATTGAAGTAACTTTCATTAAAATGAAGACCTTGGTCATAGGTAATTCATGCAGACATGGGCTCATTCATATCAGCTGCCTGTTGTGGTAGTGTATGATACATCATTGCCATATGCAAAAAATATATTAACAAATGAGCAGGTTCATTGTAAATTCATCCCGGTCTGCAATTTGGCTTTCTGTGCAAATCAAGTTTCACGTTCAAGTTTAAGGTTTATTGTCATCTGTACGGTATGAAAACATGTTTCCCTGCACAATGAAATTCTTTCTTTGCTGTCCACTTGAATGCTACACTACACATAATAGAGGCATTAGAACATAATAAAATCCACGGGTCATTGAGGATAACAGAGGTTTGCATTTCATGTAGTAAATTGCTGAGGTAGTTATGCATTGCACATACTCTATTTAGTATCTTGTTTAAATGAAATAGTTGCTAACAATTTTTTTTTTTTTATTATTGTCATGCATTTTCACAACATAAACTTAGTAACATATACTATAAGTACTATGTAATATATTTTTCATCCATTTTCTATGGAGGCAGTGTATGTGTGATTTACAATAGAGGAAATGTACTGATATTAAGTTGTAGTTTGAAAGGAAAGACAAAATGAAGTAAAATAGGTTTCAAAAAGCTTTTTCTCACATTCAATGAATTTTAGAAAAGACCTGACTTAGGACCTCTCAGGATAATACAGATTCATATTTACAGACACACGCACACACGCGCACACACACACACACACACACACACACACACACACAGCTTTACCATCAGGTGTTCTCAACGTCTGTGCTACAATCTATGACGATTAGACCCCACATTCCACAAAGCACAATTGTGGTGATTGATGTACCTTTCAGTTCCCCAAAATTAAAATGTCATGTCAAAAACATATTTTCAGGGTCAAAATTGGGCCCTAAATCAATCCTTTGCACCGTTCTCAAACCTGAGCTCAATTATGAGCAACACTGACATCATAGGAAAATCGGCTCGTATTTTTTCCTCCACTGACACATGGAGGATCTTGCCACCCAACATTCTTGAATGTGTTTAATAAATGTAATACAACCTATAGAGCACTGAAGAAAGGAGCCTAAAGTAGGACCATCTGTCAGAACACTGCTGCAATCTTCAAATGGCCAACGGTAAAGGATCAGTTTAATGCCATTCACCATCTGGAATTTGCCAGTACGCAGCAAAACCTCACTGTATCCTGGACAGTTTAGGATGTAAAGTATTCCTCTTCTACCGAATGAACCATGACCACATGTTACTGGACATTAATTTATGGCTCGAATTTTTCAGTGTGTCCTAACATATGAAAACAATGAAAAGATCCCCGTGATTCAGGAATATGGCCTTTCATGTTTTATCCCAAAATCCCAGGCAAGAATTAGCACATCAATTATGTCTTGGATTTTGCTGGTGTTACTTGAAGAAATAAATCATTATTCCCTTAAAAGTGTAAATGGTGAAAAGTACATCATTAGTGGCACAAAGAAACTTCATCTTGCAAATTGATACCTCAAATCTGTTGGCAGATTTGTTATTCAAACCAATAGTGGAGCATACACGCTTCTACCTAGTGCCTCATGTAACAGCGTCTTAAGATTTCAGCTGCTGGGACTTACCAGCTGTTCTGTGGTGTATTTTACACGATGTGACACGAACCAGACCATAACACCTCCCCTCTTTCCGAAAAAACATTTTATGACCTGAGATCACTAAGGACATTCAGCAGTAAGTGAAAAACTCTTTTGGTTACACTTTATTTTACTGTCCTTGCAACAGTGTACTGTATGTACATCATGAAGTACAGTGTAACAAAGTTTGTAACAGTACGTAACATTATGTACTTACACTGTAGCTACCTTAGGGTTAGGGTGTTATGTATGTACACTGTAAGTATATAATATTACATGTTGTTACAACTAAAATAAAGTGTTAATAAGGTGTAAATAAATCTGGCATGTTGAATGTGATTGACAGTGATAGTGCCATAGTCACAGCAGTTGTCCTGATTCTGTTGGCAACAGTGCTGCAGGCACAGCCAAAAACAACGGCAGTTTCGTGTAGTTGCCTCCGATGGCCACACGCGTGCTCCAGGTGAAACTTTATTTTTATTCCGTGCGAGTTGCGCCACTTGGCCTAAAGTTCCGGCTACCGGCATAATACATATATTTTTTAAGAATGTTGTCATGATAATGTTGGGGAGCTTTTACAATTCATTCATTAGGATGCTTTTAATTGCAATTCAGTGCAAAAACGATTAATCGTCTCACCCTGTGAGTGATATCCACACAAGGACATACCAATTGAATAATCTTTTAAGTCTGGTATCGTCAACGGTGAAAGTAGTTTTAACAAACAAAAAGAAACAAACAAACAGCACCCGGTGTCATTGTGATTCCACGGCACAGCACACAGTGTACACAACAAAACTGACTCTGCATTTAACCTATCACACACGTGAGCAGGGGGCAGCCATGACAACGGTGCCCGGGGAGCAGTGTGTGGGGACGGTACCATGCTCAGGGCACCTCAGTGGCACTACTGGCAGTTGGTGGATTCGAATCTGCGATCACAAGTCCGATACCTTAACCGCCAGGCCACCACTGCGCCATCTGAAAGTCTTGCTGGTACTCAAAGGTGTACCCATTCTTATACACACTGAGGTGCGGTGGGAGTGGCAGGGGTGTAGTAGTAAAAGAGGTGGGTAACACTCAAGCTAATCAAAAGTCATTGGGCAACGCTCAGTGGCGAAATCTCTCTTATGTAAGATTGGATGATATGCTGCACTGGTAAGGCCGTCAGTAGAGCTCTGGATAAAGCAGGCCAGCTGTCCTGAGAGTAGGCTGCTGGAACTGGAATGGATGCCTCCGTCCTTCGGCATTCCATGCAGCGTCAGGGGGACTGGAGCATTGTTAATGCCCATTTAAAGCTGAAGCCTAACGTCTCTTTAGCAAACGACCAAGGACACAGCTAGCCTACAGCTGAATGGTAGGCCTGCCGCCTGTAGGTTCAGTCCAAGTTCCTTATGAATACACCGTGCAGCTGATGGATAGCTCATAGCAAATCAGATGACACCTGCAGCCTAGCTCTTAGTAGCTGTCCTAACTAGTAGCTGTCAAGTGTGTTGTGGATGGATATCTTGATGTGGAAAGGTAGGAGTCCATTATCATCAGCTTTAGCTGTTTTACTGAGATGCTTTAGTGAGTGTTTTAGTGTGTTTTGAGTGAGCATTTTACATGTTATAACAAAGACAAAACTGTCCAAAACAGTTGCAAATAATGTAAGAATATGTAATTCCAATCTAATATAAATGTAATCTAAATGTAATGTCATGTTTGTCCCCAGCACTTTTCAAGCTACTAGTGCAGGTAAATATGACAAAACAATTGAGCATAAACTTTTGAGATTTTTTGCTCTGTCTATAAATAGTGCAATTAATTTGAGGACACACACACTCAAGCGCGCGCGCACACACACACACACACACACACACACCACAGTTTCGGCAGGTTTTGAACTTTAATTGGGCTAAAATCATCATCAGTAGCCTGTCTGGCAACACCAGTGTCTGGCAACATCTGGAAAGGATGACCAGTGTCTGGCTGAAATTTTGTCTAGCAGCGACAGGGTTAAGGGAATGTAATCGTAAAGTTAAGGAGGAGCGTGTACATGAACCAGGAAGTAGGCATGGCTGATTGACAACGATGCAGGTTAAGCTGTAACAGATAACGTCGACCGTGATTTAGTGTTGCAAGAATGACCTCTTTACCGTATTGTAAAAAAATAAATACAAACAACAGGTTTTCATGTTATAACGTAAACCTACCATCTCCAGCCACAGTAGGCCTAACATGTCGTAGTTTAGCCTAGCATATTGAAACAAACTTATTCTGATTTAAAAAACCCTGATTGGGGCTACATAATAAGGCGCATTAACCGCTGGGCTATCCATCTTTATATCAAGTAAGACCACCTCGTCTAATTTGTAGAGACAGTCGCGTGCTGTCTTTGTTTCATCTGTAAGATTAAAACAAAGGGTGCTGCGTGTGATTTGCTCCGAGGTAAAATAATCCTCCGTGAATTAGACTAAGGCGCTTTTTCTTTAGGTCGAAGCTACTTAATGTGGCTACATCTTTTGGGTGTAGTGTGCTTCAGCGACGATGTCATTGGGACAACTATCTGAGAATTGGTTTCCAACGCAGGTGCAAGTGACAGTAATCAGAGCATCAGATTTACACCCAAAGGGCAAGAATAGGACCAACGACGTTTACACCATTATCCAGATAGGCAAAGAGAAATATTCAACTTCTGTGGCTGAGAAAACTTTAAACCCAGTTTGGAAAGAGGAGGCTTCATTTGAGCTACCAGGACTGCTTCTTGAGGGCAACACAGAAGTGGTTCAACTGTGCTTGCTGGTCATGCACAGGTCTCTGGTAGGCTTGGATAAATTCTTGGGACAGAAGATCATCAATCTCAGTGATTTTTTTGATAACAAGGAGAAAATGAAAACTGTGTAAGTGTTATTTTATTGAACTTGTAAAACATGGAAACAAACAAATCAGTATCAATTTATTCTGTTATTGATATTCCAAAGATGTGAGCAAATAGCTGCTGAAACCCTGATTTGGTAAAGACTGTTATTTTTCTTCCACCATGAAGGTTCCAAACGTTGTATAGATCAAATCTGATTGATGGGTAAATACTCAAACAGGGGAGGCTGGTATAAAGCCGCTTTCAGATTTGAACGACAGAAAAATGTCAGCAGTTTCTGGACTTTTGTCCAAGTTCACCATTGACACAGTTGGAATTTTTCAAGTTTCACCCCAGGCTTTAAGAACATAGGCCTGTATAAATTTAGGAAAAGGGTGGTGCTTGGGTAATTCTGGCCAAGCCTGATCGAAATAATACTGCAGAAAACTGTTTTCTTTACACCACATGGAAGATAGCATTAAGTTGACAGAGTGGTGTGTGTTGCTGTGGTTACATTTCTTTGGAAATGTACACAAGCTATTTTGCAGAAAGTCGACTACCTGTGCCTTAGTTGTTACAGTTCCAACCTCCTGTTAATGGTTTTAATGTAGTCATAAATGACTGAGTGTCTTGCTGTCCCTTTTACTTGCTTGTCGGAAAGTACATCATGGACAAGCCCACCCACTATGTTCATTCATTAGCCTATTACCGTATTTCCAGGATTTAGAGTAGGGCTCTGGCAAGAAAATTTTTGCAAAATGTTGGGAGCAACGTTCCCAATTGCTTTTCCACACACAGCACCGCTGGGGAAAAATTGAGACTGTAAGGGATAACTCTAAGTCATGTCCAACATAACTTTTGCTGCCTTCATCTGCACGTCGTTCATTCCACTCTTTTCTATTTGTTCGCCAGCTCACAAATGGCAGTGGCCCAGGGAAAGGCAGACTCTGACTGGCAGTTGTTAGCCTGGTTAACCAGCCCCTTCATTTCATTTTGTACAGAGGGTCTGGCAGTGCAGAATTGAGAAACGTGGTGTGGACTGCTGTTTGAAAGTTTAAAACAAGTGGCTCTGCCTTTACCCAATTGCTAACGTCTGGTTGTGACATATGCAGTTAGCCAGCTTACGCACTACAATTCAAATGTAGCACACAAAGTCGACGCCATCGCTCACAAACACTCCCTCTGTTCGCTGATTGGATTGAAGACAGCAGTGTGAATGGAAGCAGCGCCAAACTCTCAAAATGAAATGCAGTACAGAGGGCTGGTTTATATATATAGCGCAGCTGTGGCCCCATGGGGGTGGGGGAGTAAAACAACCAGTGCTCTCCTGTACCCTCATCCATAGCTGAAGTACCCTTGAGCAAGGCATGTAACCCCACATTGCTCCAGGGACTGTAACTGAAACCCTGTACCTAAATACTGTAACTGTAATGTTGCTCTGTATAAGAGCGTCAGCTAAGTATAATTTATTATTATTTATACTACGGCATCCTTCAATTTCACATTGTGGTGCGTTGTTTAGAACGGTTATTAATTTTCTATATATGCACACCTATGAAGTAGGCCTCGTCCCTGCTTTCTGACTGTATCATGTTTTTGTATCAATGTGCCAAGTTTGTGGTAAACTTTAAATAAACAGTAAAGATGTGACAGCTTTAATAAATGAGCAGATGCCTCTGAGATCGTCTTTTAGTGCTGTCACACTGCATTTGGAATCTTTACTAATGTGATTTTGCTAAGCAAGGCTTAACAGAACTTTGGAATAGCTAGCTTGACAACCAAAGGCATGGAACTAACGACTCTTGGCCATAGCAATCTCCAGTTTTGAATTAGCAACGGCAGTTTGTCCAGTACTGTAAGTACCAGCAGTTGTCCAGTAAGCACCTCGAAGGCGCATTAACTTTCTGATATACGAACACTGTGTCGTCCATTATCCCTTACATAACTAGATTGGATTATACAGTGTTGCACCATAGAGATCTGCGAAGAGATGTTTGGTAAACTGTCCAAAAATGACACTGAGATCCAAATCTTTCTCCACAGCTGGTACTCTTTGGATTCCAAACCGGGGAAGAAGAGCAAAGAAAGAGGCAGGATCCAGGTTAGCATCCAGTTCACACGCAACAGCAAGACCAGCAGCATGTTTGAACTGTCTGTGCAATCCAAGCCTCGCTCACCCTTCTTCAAGCTCAAGGATAAACTGAAGGGCTGCAAGCAGCATGGCGGAAACTTCTCTGACTCATCTTCAGTTGTTTTGCCTTCCTTTGGACTATCTAGTTCCATTGCCAAGCCACAGCATTGTGCCTCAGAGAGTCTGACTCAACCTAAGCCAGAACCTAAGGTTATGAGATCGTTACTAGTCAGCAAACACAAACTTTCAGCTGCCCAATCCCTGTCAGATCTCCCGGGGTCCAACTTCTGCTCTAAAATGGATTCCAAGAGTGGTAAGGCCCATTCTGACTTTTGTTTAAATTTAAGTGATTGTTTGGACTGTGTACCTTACGTTGCCTGACAAAAATGAAAACATGGTGGGTTCTGCTGGCGTTTATAGTGCTGAGGCACTGAAAATGTTGTATCTGATTTTGTATGCCAGTCTTGAAGTTTTAGGCTACTGAGCACCAAAACCAGCATTGCAATTGAGTCACAATTTTTGAGTCAGAGTTTTGCACACATTTAACCTGTCAACTTCACAACGACTAAATAATAACAGAGAAATGTTTAGTGCAGATATCATTTTAAATCCTAATTTAAAAGAGTGTGCGATTAATAACATGAAAAGAGTTGCAGTAATTAATCAACAACTCACATTTTAAATACATTGGCCCCCAACTAACAACAGGGCTCATGTGAGATGTACAAAACGTGCGTATCACTCCAATCCCAGTGTAAGAATGAGTGGCTGTTGATAAATGTGGGACCTGAAAAAGGAGCTTAGTTGCTCCCGTTTAGTCTTTTTTAATGACTTAATCAACTTTGGGTACTATATTTCATCAATTAGGCTACATAATTTTACAATTTTCCGTACAGAATTCTACGTGGCATGAGTCAGACTCTCAGCCTGCAATCATAACTCCCAGCCTGCAAGAATCAGACATTTACAGCCTGCGATCACATTGTGTAGAAATAAATGTACGTCAGTTTTATGCTTGTTTTCTGTCGAACGTACGTTAAATAAATCAGGGCCAGTGGTTCAACATCCCTTTTCACACTTTAGGAATTGGGAAACATGATTTTAAACCTGGCCTACATCGGATTTACATGATGTGGCATTCAGCTTATGTGTAAACTGTGAGGCACCTTCCCATTGTTAGTCACATGGGTACAACATAATTTCACTCTCAAACTGTCATGACACTGAAATGGCCAGGGCATACCTATGCTGGTACAAAGGCTTAGTAAATTCACAACACTAGCTGCCAAGGTTTTAGTGCTGTAGCAGAATGACTTTTGCATATCTTCTGTGCTTTTGTCTCTCATAACTGATGTCCTTTGGTGGCTCTGTTTGGTCTCTGTTTCCCACATTTTTCAGTTGCTAAAGCTAGGTGTGTGTGGTGAAGAGGCAAACACTTCACACACATTGTGCTCTGTGGCATCATGTTAAGCTCTTTCCCCAGCTCCTTGGACTCAATAATCAGGGTGTTGAAAAGTGATGCTGTTGTAGGCATTAAAGAAGGTTACATCCAATACATTAGACAAGAGTACAGTGGGCTCATGGGTCATTTTGATTGGCTCCACGGCAGTATATGCAGGTTGTTCGGCTGATAACTCCCATTTTACATTAAGCCATTCATGTCAACCATGTTGAAAAATCTATGGATTACAACAGTGCGAAGAAAACACCTGAAGTCATCCAGTTCTATGACACAAAAAGAAGAACTGACAGAGATGGCTCACTAGAGAACATAAAGACAGCCTAAGTTACTCTGGTTCAAAGTGCTTGGTGCTGTCACCCTCACTGTCCATACTAACTTAACCTCCTGATTATACAGCTGGGAAAATAAGTATTGAATGCATCAACACTTATTTCAGTAAAGGTATCTCCAGTTGGACTACTGGTATGAAAAAAATGTTGACACATTCAGTATTTCTCCTCGCTGTAGGTGGTGTAAAAGCAGATGTTTGACCCATGTCTGTAAAATCAATATAATAATGCAAAAACACTTTTGTCATTGTACATGGACTTAAAAAAGAATGGTCATGACAAATATGAACAAATGAAATGATGAATACTAAAAGTGGGCGTAATTAGATCTTTAATTGCGTAGTTTTGGACTGTGAAACTAAACAGCTTCATGCAAACTTTTTGTTTTTGTCCACAGGAAATGCTTCACACCAGTGGTACTCCCAGAAC
Source organism: Coilia nasus (assembly GCA_027475355.1). Lineage (NCBI taxonomy): Eukaryota > Metazoa > Chordata > Actinopteri > Clupeiformes > Engraulidae > Coilia > Coilia nasus. Next base: position 18,747,693 of record CM050204.1, on the reverse strand, counting down.
CAATCAGAAGGCCCAGAAAGAATGAGCAGTGATCCTGTGTGTGGCATCAGGGACTGTATGCCTCAGAAGTATGCAACACTTCCACGAAGTCACAACCCATTTGAAGTAGATCAGAATGGACTCTGGGAGCAAAGTCAGAGGGAAGAAGTCCAGGGGCAAAAGATCTGGAAGAAGGGGGGGAAGAACGTCGATGATTATGGGTTCTCAGGCAATCCCTTTAACTCATACCACACAGCCAGGTACACAACTCTACTATTTCACATACAGTAATTCTTTCTTTTTACTGGTGATAACATTGTAGATATCTGCACAAAGGAAATCAGTTAAGGGAAGTTTACTGACAATTGTGGTAGCACAAAAGAGCCTCTTGCACAGCGGACATATGTGACAAGGGAAAACTACATTTTAAAGAAAAAGGATGTTACAGTTGTAATGTGCATCATGTGTGTTAATCATTTTTAGTACGCATCCAAATATAAAATTATACAGGACATGGTAGTCATAGATCCAGGTGGTCCGGGAACTTTAGTGGAAGAGTGAGATCTGGCTTGGAGTATTTGCAGGACTGTCTTTCCTTCCCCTTGGCATGTTGTGCTTACTGTGCCTTGTGTCCATGAAATTGGAGACTTTCTGCAAAATGTTATAAGGTGGAAGTGTTGTCAGTTCTTGAAGCATCTACAACAAAAAGGACATTCCATAGAGGATGTTTATGGATACAGGATAACATGGGTAAAGGTGAGGTTACTTCAGATTGAAAAAGAAGTGTCTTACATACACCTGCACATTTATGATGTGCATGGCGCGTTCCATGTGTGCATGAGAGAGCACGGCAAAAATTACGTCATCTATGCTTCTCCCATCAGTTCCAAATTCATCCACAATCCTCAGCAGCGATCTTTTTTATGTTTTTGGGATGATACCATCACAAACATTGGTTGAAAACTTTCCCTTAAGACTTGACACACCTTTGGAATCAACCTGTATACAGTGCCTGTTCCCAATTTGTGGCTATTAGCTATACTTTGTGAAGAGTTTCCAGAGGCTAAGAATGGCAAGCCTCTCACCAACACTGCTGATGACAGGAAGGAACCCCGACGTGCATTGACACAACTGGAAAAAAGTATGCAGAAGTCTTTATGCTGAACGGCTAGCCTTCCTAAGTGAGCTCCAGGTTGGCTAGCCCAGGAATTCTCTTACTGTTTGGAGTCAAGGACCACTTATTGGGCAGAAACAAATCCTGGAGCCCTGTGTAATCACAAACAAATGTAACTGTAAGCGTACATTTCGTGCTTTTAGAGGCAGTGCAGTGCAGTGCAGTAGCACCAGGGAACCTAGTCAGGTCCATTAGTGACCCCCATAGTCCCCAGGGGAGCTGATTTGATGGGCTGGTGGAGGGAAAGTCTCTGAGTGTTCGAGAAGGGGAGTCCTTCTGTTGGGGGTTGGTAAGGGGAAGGTGAAGGCCTAAATACAAGCCTGATGCAGTTTACTGTACCTAAACAAAATTGAACAGTTTTATTAATTCTAAGCATTTTAGGAAGCCAATTTAAGTGAGTGTCATTACTGTTTCTTTATTCAGTGATAATATGAGAATGCCTGTCAGCAACCCTGACCTCAGTGCCAAGCAGAAGACCGTACTTGGGAAGACGGGAATCAGCCAGATCAAAGTAAGTAATATAATGTGCTGTTTTTACTTGCTTTGCATTTGCATGGTCTGATCTATGCCCATTGCTTCATTACAGCACAAAATATTGTTTTGGTCCTTGTTGTGTTTTATTCCTCTTCTAAAGGTAACGAATTTAGAGTTAGCTTCTGAACCATGAAAAACTTTTAATTGGCTCTTTGTGGCCATTTTATTAGAAGTTGCAGTGAGAGATGTTCATATTAAATGATATGAGATTGTGTGCTATTTATTTAACCACAAAAATTGTTGTTCATTGTCTTTCATCTGCCTGTAATTTGAGATGGTGTGAAATTATTAGTGGTTTCCCATTATTTTATGAGAAGGGGGCCATATTTTTGTTCTTGTACAGTAATTGCAATGCAGATGACTTAAAAGTGAGATGACAATTTTTCACACTAACCTTTAAAATTATACTGTCATCATACAATATCACAAAGATGATGGCATTGTAATTGTGGTTTAAATTCCAAACATATTTCACAAAATGATCTTTGATGACATTGTGGTTAAGGAATCAAGTGTAATTACACAGGTTTGTCAAGGGATTGATGTGGTCGGTACTGTACTTACAGTCGAAAAGTTAATCAGACAGCTGGAATATATAAAGGCAGTGGCTACGGGTCTGGAATTTCGTACCAGTAGATGTAAGGATATTGGTCCGGAACCTATTCTCCGGAACTTTATTGGTCCATATTCTTCCGGACCAATACATGTAAAGTTATACATGTAGGTCCAGAACTTGAAATTTGTACCACACTCAGGCAGGGTTCCCATCGATTTATCAGATAAAAATTCCCTCCTAACACTAACCCCAAACCTAACCATAACCTAAACCTAACCTTAACCCCAGATTCCGTTAATTTGAATTTCCGTACCAATAATATCAGCTCTAGGGGTATGGAAACTGCTGTACCAGTATCCACTTCGAAATACAAAATCGTTACCCAGTCTCTACTGCTGTGCAGATTGCGGAGAATGATCTTCTTTACTTTAGCAATTAAAACAGTTTCACTGCTCACTAAATGAAATCGTTGCACATGTATTGTATTTGTTTATCAGTGTTAATGGCACACACACACACACACACACACACACACACACACACACACACACACACATATACACACACACACACAGATACTGTGCAAAGGTTTTAGGCAGGTGTGAAAAAAATGCTGTCAACTAGGAATGCCTTCAAAAATGGAAGTGTTAATCATTTATGTTCATCAATTAACAAAATGCAGTGACTGAACAAAAGAGAAACCTAAATCAAATCAATATTTGGTGTGACCACCCTTTGCCTTTAAAAGAGCATCAGTTCGTCTAGGTCTATTGCATAGAGTTTTTGAAGGAACTTGGCTGGTAGCTTGCGCCAAACATCTTGAAGAACTACCACAGATCTTCTGTGGATGTATGCTTCCTGATATATGCAACCAATTTGGTGTAATTGGTTGATCATACATTTGACTATAATCCTGCAAAATTCCTGATATTGTGTGTACCCCTGTGAGTGTACACTTTGTGTGCACCTGCCTAACACCTGTCAAAAAACAACTTATGCCCATCTTATGCCTTAAGTCCTTTCAGCCTTATGGATGTTTTAACATTAAACATGTGGATGGCTAAAAAGATACAGTACTGTCCAAAGATTTAGGCAGGTGCCTTCAAACCAGCATCAGTTCACACACAGGGGTGCACACAAAGTCAGGGATTTTGCAGGATTATAGTAGACACAGACACAGCAGGATGAGGGCAGAATGCAGGACCATGAGCAGGCAGCATGTGGACAAGAGTTAGAGTTAGAAATTAGGCTATACTTAAAGGGACTTTCTGGAATGAATCAACTCGTAGCCCTGTTGTTTGGGCAGGGATGCGAATGAGAGAATTTGGTACATCTAAACAGAATTTGCAAACTGGCAGCTAATGCAAAATGCACAACATAATCAAACTGAAACAAAGTGTTTTTGCCCTATTTGGTCTACGTTGTGCCAAATTCTGCTGTTCTCATACCTACATACAGCACTCCACAACATCATTGATTTACTCACTTGAAGGTCTGCTGTGTCATCAAGAATGAAATTAGTCTTACAGGCAAATATATATATATATATATATATATATATATATAAAATGGATGCATAGGTTGTAGGTCATGCAGAGATGCAAAGAGTTTGCTGTTTTCAGATAAATGTCCAGGAATGAATTTTGCTTGTTAATGGGGCAGTGGGGGTAGCTGCACAAGGACATTAGCCAAACAAATGCACAAACACAGAGATAATGCTTCGCACCAGAGGGCTCTTTAGACCGCACAACAGAAACGAAAGGAGGTGCTGCCAAAAACTTTTTGGAAATCAGTCTTTAGTGCAAGAAACAAGCAGCTCTTTCAGAACTCCATATGCTTTAGTGAAAGCAAGGCTGGCTTTCAGAAAGATGCCAACTCTCATGACTCTGCAAGAACTTAATAGTGGTGTTGTACAGAATTTGCAAAGATCATTCTTGTGCTGGAATTGTGAACCACATTGCCACAGAAATAAAAAAAAGTGGTAGTGAGGAACATTAAAAAAACACATTTCATTGACAGTTGATGAGAGCACAGTTTATGGGCTGGCATATTCATCAGGTGTGATGTTACAGGAGATGGTGATGTTGAGAACATTTTCTTAGATCTCGTTGAATTAAAGGAGAACATGGATGCCAGTTTGATGTATGATGCATTCAGACAAAGCCTAAAGACGGCTGGCTTAGATGATGACCTACAACAAAACTTCATAAGCATTGCAACTGATGGGGCTTCAGTTTTGACAGATTTTTTGACAGATCATTACTAGATTTAAATATGAATTTCCAAAACTAAAATCCATTTACTGAATGGCCCACAGATTGGAGTTGGCTGTCCATGACTTGATTTAATCCCTGACTAGCAATCATTTTAAAATAGTCATCTCTAAATTGTACAGTACATTTAATCAATCCCACAAACTTGCCTGATTGCTACGAGAAGTAGCAGATGAACTCAGTGTTAAGAGTCTGAAGATAGGAGAGATCTTTACCATCAGTTGGGTTGCCAGCAGCTTTACCACTGTCAGCGTTGTATGGGAAAATTACCCTTCTCTGGCTAGACATGTTCAGATTGACAGTGAAAATGCAGCTAACCCTGATACTGAATTGTGATAGTGATACTGAAAGTGAGGAAGACATTTCTGAGACTACTAATGGACCTTTGCAATGCCAGCTTTGAGCATGATTTAGCCTGCATGAAAATCGTCTTAAGCGAATTGCAGAGCCTGTCACTAAAATTACAAAAACGGGAGACAGCCATTGTTTTAGAGTTACCACCACATCAAACAGACAACAGAAATTCAAAATGCCATGAAAGCACAAGGTGGAAAGTCTGTCACAAAGGCACAACAAAGCGTGTTAGCTGATGTTTTTAAGGTTGTGAACATTGCTGGTGACAGAGCAGGAAAGACCAATAGGCAACAATTATGTCAAGTGGTAGTGGACAATCTGACAGCCCATATGCCAGCCGATGACCTTATTTGCATCCTCCAGCCACTTGAGAAGTCCAGCTGGCCAAAAAAATGTAAGGACCTAATGCTTTTTGGACAGCCTGAGGTCCGTACAGTACATTTGCAAAGCTCCTTGTTGAGCCAGGTAGAGAAGCAGTTGAGTTCAGACATTTCAAATTACAAGGGACACTGAAGGGAAAGACACAAAAAAAAACTTATCATTGCAAGCCAGACTTACTTGGCCACCTCTGCTGAATGTGAGAGAGGATTTTCAGCAGTAAATGATACAGATAGAAAAATGTGCTACCAGCTCCGTGCCAAGAGTCTGTCTTCTCTTCTTTTTGTGGACGTTAATGGCCCTCTTTTAGAGGTCTTTAACCCTACTCCATTTGGGATGTTCTGAGTGAAGGCAGAGCATCGCCTTTCAAAATCGTGGGTGCCAGGAAAGAAAGGACAAGAGAGCAAACCCAGACCTCTGTGGTCGATATTTTAAAACAACACTGCTTTACTGCACAGATTAAAATATTTCATTTTACAGTCTTTGGTGGAATGTAACAAAGCCTCTTACCAAATTATTATTTCAGTTTTCAGTAACTAAGTATTCTCATTCTAAGTATTCTAAACACTAGTAAAAATATTTGTGTTGATCACATGGTTAAAGATTGTAATACACTGACAGAGAGCCCAAATAGACTAAAATAAGAATTTATTACATAAAATGTTCCTAATATCTATATTACATAATTTTTCCATATCAAAATTTGTGAAACTTTATATCCAATTCACCCTTTCACGCATACTCATACATAATTTTATGTCAGATTTTCTGTTTTTGTTGTTTCAAATAAATGTAATGTACCATTTGGACAGGTCTCAAAATACAGTGTTATACAATGTAAATACAGTGCACATATATTATTACATATAAACACTTGGGCATTCGTGACTATAGCCCCCGGGGTTCTTCTGGGAATTGCCCCAGACCTCTGTGCCGTCAAAAAAAAAAAAAAAAACAATGATGAAAATAGCCCCATCGAGGAGACTCTTGTGTGGTTGCATTACCAGCAGCCACAAATGCAACATTTTGGCCAGTGAAAACCGCAAGAAAATCTGACGTGACCATATGGGCAAATTTAGAATTGTCACAAAATCGTTTTTCTCTATTCATCATCACATTGCTATTGTTTTGTGCTGCTAGGTAGCCTTAGTGAGATCAGTGTTGATTTTTTTTTTTTTTTTTTTTTTTTTTAAAAGGACAGGAGGTGGAGACTGAGAGTGTGGCATTATCTACTGCAAGCCACGAGAACGTTTCGATCAGCTCAGGTTCGTGAAAAGCAGCCCCAGCCTCAGTGATAGTTTTTGAATAATGCCAGTCTGGTGTTACTAGTTAGTAAGTACTGTAGCTACCTAGTAACTACTGCACCACACAAGCTTTAAGAACACTGCTTAACTAACTAAAAAGATATCTCTACCAAATCTTTATGTAGCTCTACAGAATGGTCCGGTGGGCTTGCATGAACCTGTGGCTACAACATTGGTCTTTACCGTAGTGTCTGGTACCTCAGCACCATAGAGTCCACCTTATGTTATAGTATTCCAGACTTAGAGAACTGTAATTTCTGCTGCTTTGTCTTATCCGCAGTGTGGTCATCAGGCTATTTTTCCCTACTCCGTTAAAGTAATGTTTGTGTAGCACCTTTTTCTTTCTTTCAATTGCTTCTGCTGCTTTGGAATGTGAAGAGTTCTTTTTGGTTGTGCACAGAGATGGCACCTCACCATTATGTTCTTCCCCTTCTCCCTGACGAACTGAGAACATTAAGAATATATTCATCTTGCGAATGTGCCATCCTCCGCCATCTTTTAACCTCTTGTGATAATAATGATAACGGAATAACGGAACACCACTTAATTTTGGGTTAAAAGTGTCTTGTAATGCACATTACTGAAAGATGTAGCGAGTACAATATTATGTAATTGCATTTCTTTTGGAACGTGTTTACACCCAACACTGGCAGATGTATACCACCAAGTTTGCCTTTTATGTCAGATATTTTAACAGGTGTATCATTGCAAGTGTAACTAAAAATCTTTTTAACATGTCCTTCCTTCTACCACAGGAATCAAGTGCATGTTACAGCAACCTGACATTCGATGAAGTTGTGCAGGAACTTCTGAAACAGAAAGAGCTAGTGAGAAAGAAGGACGCTCACATACGGGAGCTTGAAGACTACATTGATGACTTGCTAGTTAGAGTCATGGAGGAGACACCTAGCATCCTCAGAACACCATATGAACCAAAGAAAAAAGCTGAGAAGATCCGCAAATGAATTTAAAAAAAAGGTCAAAGACAGAAATAGTTATACCCTTACTCTGAGCATGACAAATAGGCTCTTATTCCAACACTGTGTACAAAATGAAAATCTTTAAAGGTAAAGGAAAACAGAAATCACTAGCAAAGAAGTTTACATCTTACACACAAGTTGCAGAAATATTCTGACATGTTTTATGCACATTGCTATGCACCAGAGTCATGCATATAAACAGAAGCTTTGGACAACCACATTTGTTATATTTGTTGTCAGAGACTGTGGTGGCAGTATGTCTTTTTAAAGACTCAGAGAGCCTGTTGCTTTTCTGTTATTTACTGGTAGTATGCTGACTGACTTTTTTCCATAGTGTAGAAAGTTTCAAAAATATAGACAATATCAAAGTTACTGCATTATTTCTGGTGGTGTGTGAAAACAACAAATGTGTAATGTGCTGAGAAGCTCATGATTGATTCAAGTTTACAGGACCCTCTGAATAAAACAATTCGAAGCTTTACCTGAGGGTCACCAATCCCAGCGTGTGCCATCAAGTGTGTTTTAATTAAGAAATCAGCAAGGCTTAACTCAGGCTTAACTGCCATTAAGTTTCTGTAGCCTGGACAGTGTTCTTAGTGGTTAAGTTAGAGACGATCACGCCAGAGAGCATAAACGAATATTGTATTTTTTATGGTGAGGTTGGAGTAAGCCAGACCATTGATTGTTGCAAGGAAAGACACAAAGACCATCATTTGAAGGTTACATTTGTGACTAGGTCAGGGGTCAGCAACCTACTCCATGTGATTTTGGAAAATGAGTACTTAAATTAAATGTATCTTTTTCTCACTTCGTTAGTTTTTTTTTTTATGTCAATCCCTATTGAGTATGACTGCATTTGCAAATGTAAGTCAGCCTGATCTCGAGGTGGAGCGAGCTGACAGGTCGACAAAGATATATGGTAGCACGTTTCCTGTAGGAGACGGGTCCAAATGGCTCTTTTAGTATTTATGGTTGCCGACCCCTGGACTAGGTGAACCAATGTTACAGCTAGCAATTAACGTTGTGTGAATTACTGTTAGATAATTTATACTTAACTATCTTATTGTAACATTAAACCACCAGCAGAGGTAGCGTATCCTACAAATAACATATATGGTCCTTATATTTTTGCCAGTTCAGAAATCAGCTTTTGAATATACCTTTGACCTAAAATCATATTTGTTGTTTGTGGGATACGTGATTTCTGCTGGGGCTTTAAACGTCCAAACAGAGGCTAGGAATGAATGATGTAATAAGCCAACTTAGAAATTTGTAGAAACGCTGTATAGTAGTAATCCATTCAGCACTGCTTTGTCATCAAATCAATCCGTTTCATTCACGTGTAATTCAGCTGCTAATATATGAATGTAATTCAGACTTAATTTTGTTTGATCCTCACTGTTAGTTAAGATCATTCCAGATCAAGTACTTCTGCACTGACAGTACTTCATTTTACATATGCAGTGCCCTGAAAGTACCCAGATGGTGCACTCATAATGGGCAAAAAGTCAAGTGTGGAATGGGTGGAATTCTCTTACAGTGGTTGCAATTTTGGCTACATAATGGTAGGGGGTATTGACAAGCTGTTTTCTAACTTATGAACACAACAATATGATATGTCCACACAATTATGTATTTCTAATAACGTAATGATGTATTTTGTTTGCCGTCAAACACCAGTGAAATGTTTTTTGTCATTTCTGAAAGGTGTAAACAACCTGTGTGTTTGAAGTGAGACAGCACTATCCACTGAAATTCAAGTGCAATGCTTGTAAGTACACTGTGCACAGTAAATTACGTGTATTATGGATGGAAAACATTTTGGAACAGACTAAGACAGATTGTGTTTTGTTTTAAAGTGTCTTGTTATCTGCCCAGTTTAGCTTCTCTCGTTTTTCATGACTATCTTTGCTTTTATAATTAGGAGTAGTATTTTTCCTCTGAATCATTCACTATTTAACCATAAAGTTACTTGACTGATACAGCTCAGTCTGTACAACTCACATACTCCATTTCACTCTTTTCTACTCTCCGTTCATCATATAGGTGGTATGCCTTATTCCCACTGTCAGTTAACGTGTTCATTTCTAATGCATGGCAAAGCCTTGATGTTCTATGCTGTAATGTGTTAACATAAAAACACACAAAAAGAAAGCAGTTTAACCAGTCAACATGTGCTTTGTGAGTCAGAGTGTGAGTATTTCTTCCATCTCCCTTTTTACTGATTATGGTAGTAACTGTTTAAAGGAGAACTTCGGTGTAAAATGAAAATTGGCATGTTAAAACATCATACTGAGTTGGTATGTGTACTGAGGAGCAAAATTGATTTAGCCTGTTGCATTCAGAATTTAACTATTTTTTAACGTTTGTCCCAGAAGGCTAACAATGGAAGTGGTAGGTGACCTTAGACGAAGCATGACGACTACGCTATTTTTAAACCATTAAAACAGCTCGAAGAAACTCCGCACTCCATCGGTAGTACAACAAAGGCCCTGACATTAAAAACGAGGCACTGAGAACTTTGTAAGTGTACACAACATTTATTAATAAAACAGTTTTGACAGGCCTACAGTACCTTGCTGTAGTTTCTCGTTGCCGCAATGGTGAAAGTCCGTACAAGTCTATTAACAAACACGAACCAGCAGGAAGAATAGGAGGAGAGGTAGTAAATCAACTTGTTTGGACTTTCATCATGGCGGCGACGAGAAACAACTGCAAACTACTGCATGTAAGAACAGTTTTTTAAACGTGTACATTTACAATATTCTCAGTGCTTTGTTTTGAATGGCAGAGCCTTTGTTGTACTACTGATGGAGTGTGGAGTTTCTCCGAGCTGTTTTAATGGTTTAAAAATAGCATAGTTGTCATGCTTCGTCTAAGGGCACCTACCACTTCCATTGTTAGCCTTCTGGGTCAAACTATAAAAAATAGTTAAACTCTGAATGCAACAGGCTGAATCGATTTTGCTCCTCAGTACGCATACCAACTCGGTATGATGTTTTAACATGCCAATTTGCATTTTACACCAAAGTTCTCCTTTAAAGAACAAAAACAATTCCTCAAGCTCATCTACCATCCGAGTTATTGTGGTACAAGCAAAAACAGCAAGAATGACAGAGGCAGTGAATGCCTTTACTTGCAGCAGGGTCCTGCATATGGGCTCACATTGGCCACATTCATCTAGAGCCCGGTTCTGCTACTGTTGCTGTCTTCCTAGTTCCCCCCTAACATCTGTTTACAAATTCTGTAGTGATGTTACCATGGCAACTAACTTCTATAGGGATGTGGCTGTGTGCCATCCTTTAGCATAGTTTCCTTTTTCCTTTTGGCAAGGGAGTCGAACAGTATCTAATTTTTCAAACTTGGACAAATGGGTCATAAGTTGCCTATCCAGCCTTGCTGCTTGGCCCCCAAAAATAAAGAAACGCAATGTGTGTCTACCCACTGCTCTGCTTGGCCTCCAAAATTGTAGCAATGCGATGTTTGTGTTCACAGCTTTGCTGCGTGGTCCCCAGTATTAATAAGAAGGTGAAAAGGTAGAAACACAATGAGTGGGTGCTTTTGGTGTTTTTCTGCTTGGCACCTAATAAGAAAGGGTACGCAGCTTCACTGCTTGGCCTCCAGATATAGTGGCAAGCAGCAATCGGGGCCAAGCATCAGTGCACTTTTGTCGTTATTAAAAGCTTTTTCTTGGGCAATGCTAACAGGGTGCTACGAGTGTGTGTGCAGTTTTGTCAGCACACATTAAAGCATTGGCGAGATACGACCTCACTTCCTATTTCATGGTTTTGCTCTTTAGTGCCATGCTATGTAATTCACATCAAAAGCTTGTTGTTTTTTAACGCTCAGACCTCTAACAGTGAGATTGTTTAAGATATGTTGTTAAATTCTGTAAGCTGAAGTTCAACTTTAAGTTTCCTTTACTTTTATCATGTGCTGCTCTTAATTTTTATTTTCATCAGTTCCTATTATTGTCTTATACTCAATGTGTTATCAGTTTTCCACTAGCGTGCCCTCCAAATATACTGCCCATTGTCAGCTGTAAACACTAAACTATTATGACCACAGTCTAACTAATTAGCCTACTAATTCACTGTTAGTTTTTATTAATCTTCTAATTTAATAGCTAATTAACCGATTACTCATCCAAGTTTAGTTATTAGTATGTGTATTAGCAGGAGCAGACCTAAGTGGCCTGACTACGCCACTTCGGAATTTTTACTCAAAGAAAATATTACCTCAACCATATCAGAGGTCAGAAAGGGCATACCAGTTCATTTTACTTGCATGACATAACATGGTTCCATCCGTGGACACACACACACCGCACCAGCCTGAAGGGAAGGCAAAGAATGCCAGGGCTGAGGCTTACCTATGGGGAAGGCAGGTCAACATAGGCCAGGAGGATCCCAAGGAAACCACCCACTTACACGTGAACACACACACACACAGCAAAAAGATCCAATTCCAGGAGCATACATGAACATGGAATCCAGGAAGGGGACACCACCACATCAGGGACACCACTCCCTGACCACTTTTGGCTCTCGACTTCTACAAGGAGATGAATGAGGGAAAGAATAAACACCAGACCGGTCACTCCAATCCCTGGTGATCCTCAACCATTAGAAAATAGACCTCCTATCAGACATGAACCGAGAACAAAATGCAACATAAGGTAGTGCAATAAAAAAAAAAGCAGTATACACATATGAACTAAGCTATGAAAAGCAAAATTACTGCGGTCCCCAGTGATCTGCAGAAAAAGGTTGCACACAAAAGGCCTCTGACCATTTACCATTCCATGTAAATCAATCCATAGCCCTGATGTTTGAGGTCACTGAGTCCTGTTGGTAGAAAAAAGAATGAGAAAGAACCGCATCAAAATGTAGAATCACAACAACAAACTATGAAATATAGTTTTTTGAAATTCAGTCTATAGGTCAGGACAATTCAGGGGGCCCAGAGCTTCATAGGAGGCCACAGAGGACTGTAATATGGTTGTGGTGGGGGCCCAAAATTATTTTCTGTAAGGGGGCCCACAATTTGTAGCGGCGCCCCTGCTCATCAGAAAGTTTCACCTGTGCACCAGAAAGATTTAAGTTTTTCTTCTTTCCCTATGTGGCTTAAGGGGCTCTGCAGTCTACCTGTTGCTGCTAGCGTTCATTTTAAACCCCTCACCATTGCCATCAAGACTACAAGATTGGCGCTGTCATACATAAATACATACTTAAAGGAGAACTTCGGTGTAAAATGAAAATTAGCATGTTAAAACATCATACCGAGTTGGTATGTGTACTGAGGAGCAAAATTGATTTAGCCTGTTGCATTCAGAGTTTAACTATTTTTTATAGTTTGACCCAGAAGGCTAACAATGGAAGTGGTAGGTGCCCTTAGACGAAGCATGACGACTACGCTATTTTTAAACCATTAAAACAGCTCGAAGAAACTCCACATTCCATTGGTAGTACAACAAAGGCTCTGGCATTCAAAACGAACCACTGAGAATATTGTAAATGTACACAACGTTTATTTAAAAAGCTGTTCTTACATGCAGTCGTTTGCAGTTGTTTCTCGTTGCCGCCATGATAAAAGTCCAAACAAGTATATTGTACTACCTCTCCCCCTATTCTTCCTGCTGGTTCGTGTTTGTCAATCGACCTGTGCAGACTTTCATCATGGCGGCGACGAGAAACTACAGCAAGGTACTGCTTGTCAAAACTGTTTTATTATTAAATGTTGTGTACACTTACAAAGTTCTCAGTGCCTCGTTTTTAATGTCAGGGCCTTTGTTGTACTACCGATGGAGTGTGGAGTTTCTTCAAGCTGTTTTAATGGTTTAAAAATAGCGTAGCCGTCATGCTTAGTCTAAGGGCACCTACCACTTCCGTTGTTAGCCTTCTGGGACAAACAATAAAAAATAGTTAAACTCTGAATGCAACAGGCTAAATCAATTTTGCTCCTCAGTACACATACCAACTCGGTATGATGTTTTAACATGCCAATTTTCATTTTACACCGAAGTTTTCCTTTAAATACATGATTCAGCTTCAATCACTCTTTGTTCCTCAGATCAGTGAATACTGTCTCTGTGTTCTGTCAGCAGCAGAAGATTGCAGTCTTAATTTAATCGCTGGTGACTGCTCGATGCTATAATGACCTACTTAACTTTTTTATTCATAATTCACCTGTCTCATTAGTTCCTCAAATTACATTGCTGCACAATGTCTGTTTTTATTGGTATTGTCATTGGTAATGTGGTATTTTCTGTAGTAGTACTTTTTCTCACAATCCAAATGTTATTTGTTTTTGCAATTTCAGTGATGTAAATGGCTTTGTATAAAAAGTATCTGCTATTTACCAAAACATATAACAACTGTTATGTAGTTTATTACAATTGTGAAAATAGCTTAATACAGTTACATGATCAAGCTGAATTTTACAACGCACTGGTAATTATTCATTTGTGGTAGCAGAGGATTGTAGTGCCAGCAGCATAAAAACTGAACTCTTTAAAGTAGCACTCAAGCACAAGGAGGAGCAATACTAAGAAAACCCCACAGCAGTCTGATTATTCAACATTAAAGAGGAAAGCATTCAGTCATTGTTTTAAGATCTTAAAAACATCCAGTCTTTGTCCAGAATTGCTATCCATCAGGTTTTCACAGTCAGAGTAAGGGAAATAACAAATATTATTAAAGATTGGCATAACAAAGGCCTAATAATCCCATGCCCATGCTCTGACACCCGTACTTGTACACAGCACACTGTAACATCTAACTAAGCATCTCTTCCCCTGCTTTCGTGGGAGTGTTTCTAGTATAAAAACTAGCTGTGAAGCTGGGAAAGGGGGCATAACTGTAAACCAGCGTAGATATAATGTAATGTGTCACCTTCACAAGGCATGCACAAGTTATGAAAAAGCAACATTATTGCTACAGGCAGGTTTTAGAGTGTGAGTAATGATAATTATCCAAGTGGCATACTCATTAATTGATCAAAACAAACACTAACATAAATTTCATGGATATTCAAAATACTGTTTGTATAAAAGCTTTACCTGAGGGTATATTTTGTTGGAAAATATCCATATAATTTTCCTTTTTTTAAGGTGTAACAGTTATTAGTGGATAGCTAGGATCTTTTGAGCTTATAAGCTCTTCTCTGAAATGTATCATTGTATTTACATTGTAGATATCTTTTAGGTTTCACTCACACCAGAGATGAATAACATTTTCTGCAGGAGTTTAAGAGTGAGTCTTTTTTCAACCCTCCATTTCAACATGTAACACTATATCAGAGTAGTAAGGTTAGCATTGTCTCACATCTCATTAAGCCACTTAATGCACACATCAAAAAGACAGGTAGATAAAGTTTTGTAATTCTAGAGACAACTGTACAATTAAATTGCTCTGGGGGCTTGAAGGTTGCATTCTCTAGTGTGCCCTGACTCTGAAGAATTTACAGTCTGTGTAGGCTTGTTGTCATTCCCTTCGTGTGCTGCTCCAGGCAGCATTTTATTTTTCTAAATAATACACCAAGTATCAGGAACACTCGTAGCCAACAAAGGACTTTGAGGCACAGCATGTCAGGAAGAGAGCATAATTTTGTTTCCCCCTCTGCACGCATACTATTAATTGGATTTAGATATTTGCAAAATGGTCCATTTAATGGGATTACCACTTGTATAATGATCTTATTTGTAAAGGATGCTATCCAAGCTTTGAGGCAGATAGATAATTCATTTCCAGTCCTTTGGTAGTTAATGTTGTGTTACGGGTGCAGATAAAACGTGAGGCCCATTTTGCAGGCAGAGGTAAGTTACACAGCTGTAATGGAGCATTGACAGGTCAGATCGGCTTGAGTGGTCCCGCTCTCGCATTCCAGGGGCCTGTCAAGCCTGTGCAGAGGGCCCCACTGAACCTCTGACTTTCAAAGTAGACAGTCACGGGGGCACAAGCGAAGACGAGGGCTGGATGGAGTTATCCTCACATAATGGCCCATTGTTTTGGTTTTATCCATGCTGATATCTCCCCACAGCTTTTACAGGACCCATATCCACTTAAAGTGTTTGGATCATATGTTCTTTCCTCGTCATTTACTAACAGATACATTCATCAGTTTTAAATGTTAGGCCTAAGGTTTCTATCACTGACCAACAAAGGCAGGTACTGATCCCTTAGGAGGACAAATAAGAAACGGGCAGATATGTTTACAGACTCTTAGGAATTAGTATTATCGGACCATATGTTAAACCTTGTGGGGATTTCTTTTCACTCATGTGGATGTATGCTTGACTTGTACTTGAAAATAATTGATGTCTACTTCACAGGGGAAAAAAACATATAAATAGATCACATTTCAGTACACAGCAGTTGTATAAATGCATTTCAGAAATTCTTCATAATCTTCTCCTTGGTTCATGTGAATGCAGTTAAATGTGATTATGCTAATGACTTTAATTTGCATAAAGTAGGAGAGACATTAAACCAGATTAAAATGCATCAAATATTTATAGACATTCCGTATACATTCTATTTATTTGTGAATTATTAAGTACTTTCAAAACTTAAATTATAAATGCATTTGCATTTACAACTGGTTGGTTTGTAACAGTTTGTATTGTCATGGTAACGTGTGACTTTTTTACATAAAGACATTAAAATATACTCTCAAAGTTGTGTAGTAGTATACTTTTGTACTCTTGCTCATATTTATTTGGATTTTTTTTTACTAGTGCATTATATGGAAGATCACCGTTGCTATTTGCCATTAGGTGATGTGAGCTGGATAAGGACTGGGGATGAGATGAGCTGAAATTAATCTTTAGCCCTCAGTAGCTTAAGCAAAGGGCATTATGTGAAACCACTGATACCATGGAGCCAAACAGATGGTCTTTTTCAGGCAATAATCTACAAACAAATGTTGTTTTGTATCCCAGACAGTTTTTTTTTATTGCCATTAATTTAGTACCTGTATTAAATGGCAGCCCAGGTCATATCGGATTCCATACCATTCCTTCCCTTTTATCTATTAGTCTTCAGTGTTTTTATCATTGCAGTTGGTGGATTGGATAACTATACCACTCACTTCCCCACAATGTCCATTACATAAAAGGGAACATAAATATACAGCTGTTGTTAAGTAATCAGTTGTGACTTGCCAAGCTTCAAGAAGCAGTCAAGGCAAAAAAAAGCTCTATAGACTTTGTTACACTGAATCACCCTCTATATTCCAATGAACTATTAAAAAACAAAACTGCAAAGAAACCACATGTGTAAAAAACATATATACCCAGCAAGTCAAATACATCATAATTTTGGAGTAGGCTGGCCTAATGCTTTTAACCTGTCAAGGTCACTTTTCAGAGCCCACAGAATTCACTCATTTTGTCTTTCTGCTATCCTGCACATATCTAAAACAGACATTTTGAAACATGTTTCTACGTACTGTAAAACTGTCCCTCTTCAGGTTTTGATTCAAAAGCACATTTTTCATCATTTTACTGTTTCTTAACATTGTTTGTGAGTAACTTTTACAGTGTGCGTAAATTCATGTTGGTGATAACCACTGTAATATACCTTCTCACTAAGCTGATTCTTGTTAGATTCACGGCCCCATGCAAATGAACAACATTTCCAACATGATATTACCCAATTTATCCCCAAGATGCACTGTTCTGATTCTGTTGATTTGCTGCACCCAGCACAACCTCACTGCTGCTTTAAGTCAGTGTTATCATAATGTCCTCATCAAGAGTACTTGGGCTTGAGTCTGGCCCAAGTAATTTCCTGGTCCAACCCCAGAACTCTCTCCCACTCACTTCCTGCCTACTTTGATCAGCAACAAGGATTACAGGGCTATAGTCTGGTAGTACATATTCCAAATCACCTGTTTCTACATGTGCACTTAAAGGTCTCATTCCGTGAGAAACCGTTCAGTACTTGCTCTTTTTGAAATACGATAGGTCACTCCGAGTTGCATATGCATGCTGCACGTGAAAATGTTCTTCTACCCTAGTTGCCTCCTCCATCAGTCAGTGAAAGAAAGTAGGTGGAAAAATGAGCGAATAAGAAAAAGGCAAACAAAGTGATGTAAGTTTGTTAGTTTAAAAAAAGCCATGTCACAGTTGTCATTACCAGAGGAGACCAAAGGCTATCCCACTCAACCAGAGTCTCTCAAGGTTGATGTACGGAGCAGGGATTTGCAACTGTCAAACAAGAGGCTCTCCATTGGACAATTTTGCTACATTGCAATGAGTAAAGCTGGTGTGGAGAACAAGGTATGGGTTGGACATATCTATGACTCCCTCAGAGAATGGTACAGTATATGAGGTCAGCAGGGTTTCTGCTAAAAAACCTTCCGCTGCGTAACACCATATCAACATCACATTCTGCTCCAAGTCTACCTCTAATTCAGTCTTATGTTGTCATTGGAGCTTTGAGCACATTAGGAGAGGCCTTGCCAAATGTTGTCCCTCCAGAAAAGATCAGTCAACTGGTATGCCGGGCCTAGCAGATGGGTGTGGACATGCTTCTTCGTGTACAGACCTACATCGAAGAGGACTGTAGAAACGATGTACAGTAGACTGGTGGAGCCATGTTGCATCCTTGAGAAATGCAGAGAGAGGTGCGAGGTAACCAACCCTGTGCAAGCTAGTGAAAGCTCTTCTGTCCTTTTTTACAGGCCCTTGGTGGAAGGATCATTAAATTTATTGGATGATATCCTCAAAGCTGACAGGTGCTACATGAAAGTGGAAACTTATGTGAGCCTCACAGTGACCACGTCCTCTGCACCAACAAATTTTTTCCCATCCAAAGCATCATCTACACACAGTCACCACAGATGTTAAAAAGGAACGGTTCTGAGAACCTAAAACCGTGTTCTCAAAAGAAGAAATAAAGGGAGGGAACTTTTTTGTTAATCCTATTGTGAACTGTATTTGCCTCATTTTTCTGTCTTTCTCATTGTGTTTCAGTTGTTGAAGCACTTTAAATTATTGTTATTGTTAATGGAACTGAATGGCCTTTGTCAATGGCACATTGTTTTAAATGAGGCAAGGGTTGTAGTATTATATATGGTTCATTATTGCACTGTAAAAGTGAAATACATGGTGCATATTTTGCAATTATAGTATTAAAGAAAAAATAATCTGTGTCCTTGTTTATGTCCTTTGGTAGTGAGAGACTCATCAATTTGTTGTAATGGTTAGGCGTTATGTATCAGGGCATTCAACTTACGGTAATTGACGCAGAAGCGCCAAAAAACGCCTTTCTTTCGTACGAACACGATTCAGGCAGTCCAGGGAGCCTGAGTCCACTGTAGCCTGGTAAACCAACCCCTCGTACTTTATTTCATTTTGTACAGAGGGTCTAGCCTTGCTGCATTGAGAAACAATTTCTTGCTGGAGGTGTGGACTCTGCTGGAGTCAGACAAGTGGCTCTGCCTTTACCCAATCACTAAAGTCTGGTCGTCACATGTGCAGTTAGCTTACTCAGGCAATACAATTCAAATGTAGCACACAAAGTCAACGTCATCACTCACGAACACTCTCTCTGTTCGCTGATTGGGCGGATTCGCTTGGTCCGAATACATGAATGTCAGTGTCAATGTCAGACCCTCTGTACAAAAAAAAAAGAAGTACTGTACGAGGGGCTGGGTTACCAGGCTAATAACACTGTCCCTCAAAATAACCCCTGTAGAAGCATGTGCAGTTCAGGATACCAATTTGGTGAGAGGGAACGATGGCACTCTTGTACTGGGGGAGTACTGATTGTTGGTATCTGTTGGTATTGGTATCTTGATGGTATTTTGTTCTCCCAGGGGCCCACTTCTGTAGTAAAGCAGTTAGCCAGCCCTGTTGGTCTGGGGTCAGGCCGTCCCCCTGCAAGGTGGGCTCAGGAATGGATAACACCATCTCGCTCCGTCCCTGCACATCCTTAGCTGACACTTGGACCACTGCTGCCAATGGGCGGCCCTGAGGAAGTTGGAAGGGCAAAGAGTTCGGGCTGCACTGTCAGACAGCAGGGTGCCCTTGACGCAGCCAGCCTACGGTCCTTGCCACCCACCACTCACGATTGTCGTCCCCCAAATCTTCCACCAGCACCAAGCAGTCAGGGGGGACCGCTGCCTTGAGGGACCTTGGTCCAAAGCATCACTTTCAACTCTGGGGGTAGGATGTCTGGGGGCTGAGATTCTAGCTTTCAAATGGTATAGCCCACACAGGGGATATTCAGGCCATTAGCTGCCTTCAGAGTGAGCCAAGGGATACTGCCAGCCTGGTGAATTCAATTAGATCCAAAGTATTTCTGGAAGAGTGAATAACTACACAAAGTTACTTGAGACCCTATGTCTAAAATACAGGGGATCTTTTTACCACACACACTGACCTCTACTCATGAACAACCTCCTACCATCGAGGGCTTCAGAACAGCAGTCATGGTCTCGCTTTCCTCGGTGGCTCACCTACAGAAACCAGGGTTTCTATAAATCTGAGGGACCAGGTGCTGCCACCGGGGACAGAACTGCCAGTTATGACCAGCTTCCCCACAGTCAGGGCAGAAAGGCCGGCCCTGTCCATCCTGCAGACTACGCCAAACATGGGTGTCGCCCTATGGTGGGCCAACCCAAATATACTAACAACAAGGCAGCAGGGCCATGGAGCAGTGGAGTGGTGGAGACAGCAGAGCAGCAACAACAGTGGAGCAGTGGGGCAACAGGTTAGCAGAGCCACAGAGCAGTGAAGACAGCAGAGGCACAGAGCAGCCGAGACAGCGGGACAGAGGCCACAGGGACAGTGGCACATCAACACCAACTCCGGTGGGTAATCCAGCTAGGGACTGATGGTAAACTCCTCCCCGCCGACTCTATCCACCAAGCCCAGGTAAGTCCTCTTATTGCTGCATCAACTGTGACCCAGCCAATCCATGGAGTAGGGCACCTACTCACATGAACGACCGCAACTGTGTCTCATTGCCGCTCCATTACCAGCAATCAGAGGTGTGCCTGGTCATCAGGAAACACACACAAACACAAACCCATTCCTCAACAGCTCATGCCCCATTCCCAATTGGGAAACCTCGTTTTAGCAGCCATTTTTCCAATCATTTAAATAACCATTTGTAAATCTTTTCTTCAGTAGGACATCCCCAATAAAACACACTGCTTACACGACACAAACAATTAGCCTTAAGCCATAGGTGTAAGTAGTTGTCATTAACACATGCCTATATGCTGGAACACCAAGCATACTTTGCTTGGCAAATTTTTGTTCAAGGGGCATGGTTGTTATAACTATAACTTAGATTTTTTTTTTACTTTAGTGAATGGTGTTGTTTACATATCAACTATAACGACAATGACAGGCTGAACAATATAATTTGGATCACTTTCAGAGCCAGTTTAAAGCACTGTCAGCCAATCAGAATTCATAAGAATGAAGGACGTCATGTTCTAGTAGATGTTTGAATCACGACTAAACTGTGGCCGTTCGCGGCGGTCATAAATATACCAAAACAGGAATCACAGTGATGACACTGTCACATAATCAGGTAACCTACTTTTTGTGGTTAATATAGCTACTTGTTTTTTGCTGAAAAGAATATATTAGGGGGATAAATCATTAGTAAATGCACCATTACCAAAGTAAAATTATGTGATGTATTAAGAGAGATTCATAAATTATAATACCCTGTTCATGTAATACTAAAAAAGTACATAGGCATTTAAATGACAAACGAATCATAGACCTAATGTTTTTTGTGGTAGTTGCACAACATTGTGCCACATAATATATTCTACTTCAGTTAAAAGTAACAGGCACAACATTTGCCACCAACACCAAACATAATTCATTTATTAGTTACTGTTTAATTGTTTACTGTGTACTATCTGTACACATTTATGTTCCTTTTTTACAAATGTTAGTTACAAACATGCTTACTGCTTCAGTGGGTGCCTGACAACTGTATATATGATGTAACTTAACATCTTGGAATGAATGTAGTCTTAAAAGCCCCAAAATGATAGCTTCTTAATGGGTACTACTATACCACTACTATATTTCATAAATGTGACACCCTCCGTTTTTTGTATATAATGATATAGACATTTAAATGCTGATGATGTGTGGTTTTCTACAGACCTACAAAACACTCTTGAAAGCAAGCCAAGAAAGGGTGGCAAATATGTTTGAATAGATTTAGCATGAACCTAAAGCAACTGAAAAAAAAGCAGTCAGGGGCAGACAGTCACACCGCATGATATTTTGACACTTAACATGAGAGAATTTTTATAAAAATACCTAATGATTTTTGAGGAATTACAGGAGCAATGTCCCATTTGTATGGTACGTCTTTATGCTTTAAAAGTTTTTTTTTCTTAAAACACCCGATTTTCTTATGTAAATTCAGTATATAACATGTTATTTATCATTTTATCATCAAAGTAGATCTTCCACCTTTCTGCATGACTGCCTTTTAGTGACAATTTTTGTTTACTTTTTTGCTGCTCTTTGTGGTATGGAAAGACTTTCAGTTTTTGTAATCAATTCATGAGTCTGTCACACTTTCAAAACACTAGGGCTTAGCTCCATTGTCACACTCTATTAACACCATTCAAAGATATATTCCTGACTGTTCTTCTGAGACTGCTTCAATTAGTAAAAAGGGCAAATGAAACTAAAACAACAGCTGCCTTTCTCAAAAGCCTCAAATATGGTAACCTATAGGTTTCAACTGGCCTGGACAACAAACATAGGTTCTGAGAGAATTCAGCTTCACAAATATTCACATCATGAATGGGGTCATTGCATATGACATCCTGTGTGTCCCTATTCCTTATTCTCCCATCTCAATGGCCTCCCTCTCCCAGCAGTCTTCTGTCTGCTTACATTTTCATTTGGACAAGGTCTGAGGAAAAAGGCGAGGAAAACCAATTTACCAACACAGCGACATCATCTGTCTTCACGTTTATCTCTGACGCTGCACTCCTCAGTCCAGTGTTGACAGTACATGATATTCCATTAATCTATCTAATGAAAATTTAAGCAGTGTTATAAACAAATAATTGGCCATTATCCTTTCAAAGATCCAGAATAAATTACTTGGGGATGATATTTTTTGTCTGCAAAAGGGATGAGCCAGACCTTCCACATTGATGTCGAAATAAATGCAGAGTACCATCGCTGTGAGTAGGTCTCGGCTTAGCCTGTGATTGACTTAATGAGAGCCTTTGGGGTAAGTAAATGTTCCAAATTGTTCAGTCATTAGCTTTCACACGGCTGTCTGAAGATACTAGCAGATCTGCAGTGGCTGATTTGTTCCTCTTGTACTATTCCGCCTGCAATTACATTTTCATTTAGAGCAAGCCTCTGAAGTCCGATAGCCAGCACTCTTTTCATTACTCTGGCCTCCTTTTTCTTTTTATCTAAATGGTGTGAAATGTCTCTTCATTTAGACCAATTAAAGTTTAAACGATGGCCCTGTAATGAATTATCATACAAATTATTTATATAATACCATAATCTTCCCTCTGTAAGAAAAGGAGGGGGAGGGTTAAGGGACAATGGCATTGCAGTCATGCTAACTGAAGACACAGAAAAACGACTGCATGTCTTGGTTACTTTCCTTTTTAAATGCTTCTTCTACATTTATTTTTGCTTTAAAAAAACAACTACTACTCTGTCACAGAAGAAAATGCAGAAATAGACATTATACAACCCAAACCCATTGTGGGAATTACAGGTTAATTTAACCTCCTTTAATTAGTAAACTGTTTACATTAAAACCCCAGCTAATTGCTGGAGCAAGTGTCTCTCACATGTCTCCTCACATAATGTTTGGAAAAGAATATTGGCAGTCATATCCATTTTTTTCAGTTGCCTCTCAGACTGCCTCCTGCATGTGTGTGTATTCTTCTCTCCATTTTTCCGTTTCTGCCTGACCAGCTATTTACACCTGTCATATTTGACTTAAGCTTCACTGACGTTATAAGCTGCACTCGTGTCCTTTTTGAATGCAGTGCTGTTTAGACACGATTACGGTAAAAGTAGGGTAAATACAACAGAGCGAAATATGCTGAGATGTCTTTGTCCTGTGCCAAGTTGACGTGCTGCCAAGTTATGTTGGTTGAAACTGATGTTGGTTAAGTGGTATATCACCATGGAGACAGAGGCTGCTGAGTTTTACTCGGCCTAAGACAACAGTGTTGGCTGGTAAGATAGGGCTAACGTAGATGCTTGCCCTCTAGCTATGGCTGCTATAAAAAAAAACCTTTTTATGTGTAATTACTCTTCATTTTGCATTGACATAATTACATGCACATAATTTAATATATATAAAATATATTGTGCGAATGAATTTATTCTCATTACAGAATTGCAAATAATATTATTAGGCTTCTATGAAAATACATTTTACTGACAGTTTGGCAGTTATGACACATATTTTAAGATGATATTGTACATTTTACTTTCAGGAATTTTAAACACAGTATGAAGGTAAAAACAAATTACCAATGCAATTGGATGAATGTTTTCTACATGCAATGTAAATAAAGACTTATCTACCAGTTTTGTACAAGATTTTATCTAGAATTAATTGGTCCCATTAGCATCACTATATGATGAGAGCCAGCACCTGCTTAAACTGAGCATGATGTGACTTTGTTAAGATCTTTTCTAGAACTTGATGACAGGAATTTGATCTATAA
The DNA here is from genome assembly GCA_027475355.1 of Coilia nasus. Lineage (NCBI taxonomy): Eukaryota > Metazoa > Chordata > Actinopteri > Clupeiformes > Engraulidae > Coilia > Coilia nasus. The sequence goes on along the minus strand of CM050204.1, from coordinate 18,723,451 downwards.
ACCAGATTTCAGTCTAAATGTAACTTAAATGCTGTCTGTAAAAAATGAAGCAGATGGTAAATAGATTTTGTCTTTGAATATCGATACATACTTTAATTATAAGGTGTGAAGTAATGAATACTAAAATCTGAGTTTGGAGTAAAAATAGATTTGAAGTATGAGGTACTAAAATACTTAAACTAAAGTAAATATTAAATAATATTAGACAAAATCACACAGACATTTTTATAATGAATACATCATCATTAATTGGGTAGACTAATAAAAAGACCACAGTGTCATGGGCTGTAAAAAAAATTAAATCATTTTTAATGACAAGCCTGTCATGTAACAAGGAGAAAGTAAAAATGATGAAGCCCTGTGCAATTTTAACATTACAGGTAATGTAAATAACGTTAATGTGCTTTAAATGTTAATTAACTTCTGAATTACCCTACAAAAAGGTCGGAAAAGATGTGGTTTACTAATGGTGTGGTGCGTTTTTTTTTGTGTGTGATGGACCCTTGTTTCTCAGGCACCCTCCGCCTCTCTCATGTTCTGAATACTGACGAGAAATACAATAAGTAAGACGTGTTTACATGAACTCCTGGTAGGACCTCCTATAAGAGACTTTTATTGGGTCCAGAGAAACAAGAGGACTCATGTGTCAGATTCAGGTCAAGTTCGGTGCATTCAGTACCCACCCTGCCACTAACAAAGCAAAAACCCTGAACAAAGACAGCTTAAAATAGAAACAAAGCCCCTGCCACCACGCCTTGGTTTGGGCTCCATAAGTGGCAAAACAGGTTACTGATCACACGCTTCCAAAAGAAGAGACTAGAACTTCAAAGAATGTGTTTGTCACATTGTAAAAATGTTAGCATGATTAAAAGTTACCTAAAGCATGTTCCAAATCACTCTCATGCACTCATATGAATATGGTTTTACATTAAAGGATATTTTGGAGTACAAAAACACATGGTGATAAAATATTCTAAGCTGTGCAGGAAAATAACATTGTAATTTTATAGTCACATTAGAATTGTCCAGCAACATTTTGCCAACATTTCTCTGTACATGCCTGTATTAAGCTAAAGATGATGACCGCATTATAGTTATTGCAGCTTAAGTGTCTCTCTCTAAATATAAAATATTTAAGGATTAGGGAAGTAGAGATTTATTTAATGCACGATTGTGGAATATAGTTGGAAATCTATTTCAGAAATGTAAGCCCTGAAAACTTTAAACCTCATAATATTTGCCTGCTACAGTTTATCATGAAAGGTCCTAGACCTCATGTTATAACTGCATGAGCCAGAGAAAATCACTCAGTCTAGATGAAGTCTTAGCAAGAGCTGCTAGTATTTCCCCAAAAGGCGCATTTTCCTTTGCTAAATCCCACCTTCCCTGTCCAACCTTAACTTTATACTCTGAGTGCATTATCCCATGGCCACAATGTACTTAGTTCATGTCACACAGAGATTGTTGTTAATATCTATGCATTTATCTATTTCTTTATTTGTGCAAGATAATTGTAATTAATGTTGTAAACACCTATGGGAATATGGGAATATGGGAATATTGGACGTTATCTCGTATCTTGATGCTTTTGTTATAAAACATGGCATTTGAATACAAAATACTTGAATACTAAGTACTACTACATGTTCCCAGATGCCCAAAAACAATTCCAAATCAAGCTGACTATTAATTGTAAGTGAATGTGTTTGTTAAGAAGCCAAGTTCTGGTTTAATTAAAAATTAAACATATCGATCAACACGTTTGCTGTATTCATTCATACATCATCACACCTGACCTCAATAACAAAAATTGTGTAAAATATTATAAAAGTGTACTGTAACTTCACATTGTTTTATACACATATACGCTGTTACAGGCTGGTTCACCATGGTCACTATCACATTGGAAAGATATACTTTTCTATGCTTTACCACATTATACAAGGCTACACTACACCAATAAATGCCATTAGCAGCAGACTTCTCAGTATGATAGCGATCAGTACAAAAAGCCTGTGTTGTTTGAAGAACCCCGGGGTTTGAGCTGGGGTATGCAAATGCCTCCTCTGAGTCTCCACCTCATCTCCCGTCCTTTTTGTCCCCCTCCCCTCCCACTACAGGGCCTAGTGTAAGGCAGATGTGTTCCTCTTTAAAACGCTTCACATTTGTGGGTTAATAACTTAGCTTTTTAATGCCACCTTGGGACTCATGACATGGCGCTGGAAATACCCTTGAAATAATGTTGTTAAATGTATACATGAAAAGTACCTATACAATATAATGTATAACAACTAATGTACAGTAACACAAGCGTAACTTGTTTTTATTTGAATTTTAGAATTTGAGTTTTTGCTTTGACACATTAAATCAATATCAGTTTTTAGGAATTTAAAATGTTTCAGTATTTACAAAATATGGGCAGTGCTAAAATGGGAGATGACAAATTGTACTTTGTAAAACTGCCAAAACAAAGAATTTGGCTTCATTATTCTGCACCATTTCCTATTCAACTAGAGCTCCTAAACACAGCTATGGTAGGGTAGAGGTCACACAGTACCTTGAGCTGGGCCCATATGGTGTCCTGCCCAGTGCATGCAGACTGACACACAGCCAGGAGCCATGTGGGGAGGACAGCCTTTGCTGCTCGGTAGCCCCATGGAAGACCAAGAACGCACCGCAGAGGAACTAAATCTTATGGTTGTGTGGCTGTACCTTAGCATAGAAAACAGTGTCTAGAGCAGAACAATTGGAAATATGTTAGGCATGTTTATTTAAATGCAAACAGAAAAATCTATTTATATTTATTTATTTGAAGATAATGGAGGCCTAGTTCATATGCAGACGATTGGAAATTCTAGTTTATACATGTACCGCAAGAAAACAGCTCAGTAAAAGTCATTTTGATTTGCTTGACAGACCTGACTACTGCTTGGTTTGCTCATAACTTTACTTTGGAAGGTTTAGTTAGATTTTGTACCGAAATACCATTAAAGCTTGAGTTTGTAGTTTTAGTTAAGGAGTATAAATATTAAAATGGCCACACTTCGTAGTTGCAAAATGATTTATTTATTAGTAGTTTCTATATGAGGAGTGTGGTTGTCTATCATGTAAACAATCATACACAGACATTGTGTGCTGTAAAACAGCCATGATATATTTCAAAGAAGCCTCAAAATGTAAATAATTAGGTATGTGGTGGTTACATTTTTTTACTGCTCTGTTTAATGATGAACAGGTTTGCCCAATATATTCCAAATACCCCCTTTGGCTTATCCTACATTTCTCATGTTACTATACAATACTCTACAATACAATACCCAGTGCTCATTCACCAATAATACTAGTTCTGTGTTAATGTGATAAAAACAACTTAGTCAAACTGTGAAAGTATGTCCGTACTGTACATTAAAGTTGTTTTGTGAAGTTTTTGTGTTCATCCAATTTCAGTCAGTTGTTGCATTTAACTAAAGTAAATATATTACATTTTCAAATATGATCCAGTATCATAATCTTATGTGTGATATATATAAAGTCTGCAATGTCATCAATGCTATTATCTTACCCCTATTCTGGAAGGGTTCCTTTAAGTTTGTCAAAATAGTGCTGAAATGAGGAAGCACATAGTCAATCAATTAGTCAGTGATTATTATAACGTCTGTTGTTTTTACTAGTCCAAGCAGTCATACTGTTATGATAACCCTACACAGAGCTCAAGACACTAATCTCTGCCCCTTCCCTCACCTCAACCTTTACACTTTTAATCAACATCATATTGAGAAGAGAGGGGCAAAATATTTTCATGTTATTTTGTTGTGTCTTTAGTGAGAACCAGACCTCAGCCCATGTTGAGACCGTGCATGTGAGATACCATGAGGCAGTGTATGTATTTCTTCTTTGCAGAGTGAAACCTTTTCCCTATGTGTTGCTAGCATAGACTCACAAACATATCATAATACAAGTATTCACATATATATATATGATGCTTACAATTGTGTTTGGTTGTGTGTGTGTGTGTGTGTGTGTGTGTGTGTGTGTGTGTGTGTGTGTGTGGGTGTGTGTGTGTGTGTGTGGGTGTGTGTGTGTGTTTTTGTGTGTGTGTGTGTGTGTGTGGGTGTGTGTGTGTGTGTGTGTGTGTGTGTGTGTGTGTGTGTGTGTGTGTGCGTGCGTGCGTGTGTATGTGTGTGTGTGTGTGTGTGTGTGTGTGTGTGTGGGTGTGTGTGTGTGTGTGTGTGTGTGTGTGTGTGTGTGATATTAGCCTGTGCTGCCCATCACTAGTAATCATGGCTTTAAAAATAAACATAGCAGCACATTGTATGACCACCATGTGGTTCTGCGATGCGCTGTGCAAGCAAAGTAAAGTACAGTAACTGATTGACTTGTGTACCTTTGCTTGTGTAACTTTCTGAATTTAAATGGTATTTTTAAACTTCATCACACTCCTCTTGTGGATTTGTTGTAAATCTCAAGTCACGTGCACCAAAGTGCTCCAAAAGCATACATTACAACATAGTGAAAATGTATATATGTATAAGTAATAAAAAGTAATAAAACAATAATGATATAGGAACAATAAAAAATATATAATATGCAGTGGCAGTTTATTCCAGGGGTTATGGCCAATCACTGCAAGGGCTAGGTCTCTCCTGCTATTAAAAGAGAACTCTGACACATTAGAACCTATATCCTACTGTTAGAGTTCTTTGTGTACTATATGTAGCCCAAATATGAAGCAATATACAAGTTATGTTGATGGGGCATCTGGGCATATTTCTAATGTCAAAGCAGACAGCAGCAAGTGCGATCAGAGATGGCAACCTGGTCCCCCATGTGGACGGACAGGGTCATTGCAATAGGGGTGGACAGACACACAGACACACAGACAAACGCACACACACATATACACACACACACAGACAGGATCATTGCAATCATGTGCTACTAAAAAAGCTATGTATCTCTTTGTAAGCCCTGTGAAATGTAGACAGGAGCCTTATGGACATAACGCTTATATGTCTGTCTAACTCATTAGTGGTAAAGAAACGTACAAGTATTAGAATGCTGTTCCATTGCTATCTTTACTTCCACTGTGTCTGTTCAAGTCCAAAACAGTCCATTGTCTGTTGTTTCCACTTCCTGTCCATTTTCACTGATGAAAAATCCCCCCATCATTTTGGACTTTTATGGATGTGAGGGAGTATACAGTGTTCTGACCAACAACAACATTATTTTACAACATCCTTCAAAAATGTTTTAAGGGCTCATAGGGGGTGCTATTCCTTAGAGACCTGTGAGGCTTTATGTAGTTGGACCCGAGATCACAACACACTACTTTTATGGTATTGGTGTCATGAAGCGTAATGGGGGGGGGGGTGTTAAGAGGCTAGGACACTGGGACACTTCAGGAAGAGACTGGGACACTTCAGGAAGGGACTGGGGAGCAGGTAGACCACTGTCACATGGTTGGGGAGTTGGAAGGAGGACACAGGCAAGGAGGAGCCAGTAAGCCACTGATGGCCATTTATTTGTGACACTAGTGGAAAGAAGGATATTCATTTTCAAATATGTTTATTATGAAACATTTTAATTAACAAGACACTTTTCAAAGGCACAATATACACAAGACAAGGTACAAACTACCCTTCCCTCAACCCTCCCTTCCCCACAGCCCAGTAGGCAGAAGGATATTCAATGCAGGCAATACTGTGTGGGTAGGTATGTGTGTGTGTGTGTGTGTGTGAGAGTAATTATCACTCAACCTGGAAGGTAATGTCTCCTCCCTACTCATTGGCAGCAGGTGTGTAGGTTACATGAGTGCGTCAGGTTAGTCAGAGAATGTGAGCCAACAGTGAGGCAATTTAGTGCAACTAATAGGGACGTATGGGGAGCGAGTGAGGCTTTTGTACAGTGGTGCTACCTTCTAAAAACATTCATATAAAAATTCTAGTCCATTAAACAGAAAATTGAAAATAGATTTTTTAACATGGGAGTCTATAGCAATTGACTCACCGTGCAGATGGTCCCCAGTGGACATCTGAGGTACTGCAACTTCAGAATGTTGAGGTGTGGCTTCATTGTTTGGTCTCAAATGTTGCTGCTTGGGTACATGTAATTTAGCTAATATGCTGCATCATCAGAGCACGAGACCAGTATGGGGCCATGAGGATTTCTGCTATTTGCTCAGAAACTTTTTAGCCCCGTTTGCTCCTTCAAAGTTACACATGGATGCTCCACTTATTATCACATCCTACTCCAGTATGGCTGGCTTCTTACTCACCTCAAAAGGGGAAATCTGCCTGTATGTTTATATATATATATATATATATATATATATATATATATATATATATATATATATATATATATATATATATATATATATATATATATATATATATATATATAATTTTGTTTATTTACCTTAGTCATCCTGATATTCTTAAATACTATTCCATTTGAAGAGCTAAAGATAAAGTTTGTAAACCAGCTGGCCTGATACCGACAGGCAACCTACCTGATCCTACCAAATCTGCCTGTAATTAACATTTAGCATAAACCAAAGTATTATACGTCTGAAAGAACTATCGAGCAACAAATATATTTCCCAAATATACATACATACATACATACATACATACATACATACATACATACATACATACATACATACATACATACATTTTGTTTAATATACAGAATAGTAATAAAAATAACAGTTCAGTTACAGTTAAGACGCGGGCCTGACTCAGTTTAAAAACTGGTTTACAGCAGGTTCCTGTTCTGTAGAACACAACAACAAAAACAAAGGGGAGAAAAACAAAACTTACTCAGGACATTAACATACACCTGACAGAGATAGCTTAGACAGAAATAGACATTAGATAGGTCACATAAACACACAAATACATACAACAATCCATGCATGCAGGTATAAATGTTAGCAAGGTGTAATCTGTAAGCCTTTTTAAAGGCTATGATAGAATGCTCTGATGTGGAGAGGGATGTCATTCCAAACTTTGGTGAAGGTATGAACAAAGGAGCTCTGACCATAACTATTTCTAAAGGCAGGGACTCGTATACAGTAAGTGCTTGTGAAATTGAAATTGAAGATGCACTTGTCTCGCATTGTGTACTGGGAGAAGTGCAGTAATTGTTGACGACATGCTGTTTAAAATAGAAAAGAGTTCAAATCACTCTTAGGCCTGCGTAGCAAAGAATATAACACAACACATTCTAGTAAAATCTTCAGTGCTAGAAAATTGGCTGACTAATCATTGGAGTTTCATCTGTGATTAAGAGGCCTGTGCAGGTTGCAAGTAAGAAGATCAGCAACATGAATCCTGTTTTTTTTCATGAGGCAAATCTGTAATATTTTCAACGTGGCCAATTTGGAAACCTGAACACTTGTTATTAGCAATATAGCCACAACTCACCAATCTGAGTGATGGCAATGCCTCCAACATCCCTGTCCTCCCCCGTCACCAGCCTCTCCCCTTGAGTCCTCCAGCCTCCCCACCCATTTTAGAAGCTTTATAAAACATGTGAAGTGGGTGTGGTCAGGTGGTGCAGTTACTCTTTAATGTTGCAATTTATTTCAATGTCTGTGTCATCTGACATGGAAAATACATGTTCAGTTTTTAATAGGAATTAAGAATACACCTCATAAGTTGACAACTTCAGTGCAGGTTCTGTGCAGGTGTTTCATACTTTAGTAGTTACTGACTGCTATACAACTGGACTAATTTTTAATGATTTTTTTTTTTATTAACATGTTGTCACATCAACTTTGACAGCTCCATTCCATTCCTTTTCGATTTTGCTTTTTAAAGGCAAATGTTGTCTTTTTTGTTTTTATTATTTACTAGTAAAAATATGCTTACTTATGCTTTATACTTTTTACTTTGTACCTTTGCACTTGAAACTTTGATACTTTCATTTTGCATCTTAGTGGACTTGCTGCTTAATTTTGTTGTACAGGCAACTGTGCAATGACAATGAAAATCTTGAAGTCTTGAAGTCTAAGAACTCTTTCTTTGGGAAACATAACACAGCTTAAGACAATTATAGTCATATATGGCATAGGGATAATCAAGAGTTTGTTTGTTTATTTGTTTCAAAAACATACTTCTTGGTGAATCCAGTACAGTACAGTACAGTAGTACTTTTGATGATCAATACAAACACACATATTCAGTAAGAAAATACCTCTTTTGTCTCTTTATGTCGGCAGCCGGCCACATAAACTTTTTTTTTCGGTTTCCAAAGATGTTCCAGCTAGTTATTGTTAGTGCCTAATTGAAGTGGTTACAGTATAATTACCATATTCATCATAAGATAGAGTTTCCTTGTAATATGGCTGACAGTGAATGCAGTATGTCAGGGGTCAAAGGCAGTGTTTCAGCCCTCCAGGCTTGAACAATATGCGATATTTGTGCAATTTGATCCTTTGTGTCCACACGCGTCAAGTAATGGCACAGCCGCTGTTGGTTGGTTCATCAAACAGAAGGTTTGTTCAACAGAGGGCACGTGTGCAAGCAGTGGACCACAGTGGTCACAAGTAGTCATCATCAATAATGAACGTGTGTCACAGAGGGAGATCGGTGTCACCTTGCACGCGTTCATAGAGGAAGAAAATGACAAATTTACCAGATGGATGGTTGGGCAGGTGCATTTGAGAACAGATTCCTAACCTGGCCCTTTAGAACAAGGCATATTAATGAATATGCGTCAGATGTCACAGTTTTCTCTGACACAGAGTCCACCTGTTTTACTGGGGACAGTAAGTTAATCTGTTCAAGTACCTTCTTTATGACACCTCATGAATAGGCTTGTTAAATGAGCCTCTCACCACCGAAAAAGCCAGCGTGTCTCTTTTGTCTGTGTCTGATTGCTGCCACGTGTAGAGGATCAAATGGACAATTGTGAAAATGACACCCATGGTTTGCAAATCATGCCAATGGCAGACACAGGAGAGGGCAATGTGAAAGTCAAAGCTGTTTATAACAAAAAAAACAATTTAAAGTTCAAAGACAAGCCATCCATCTATGCATTTTAAAAATATATTGCAGCATTACCTCTAAATCAAGTATAATGGATGGGGTTACACTTTACTTTATGGTCCCTGTTACAGTGTATCTACATCATGAAGTACAGTTCAACAAAGTTGGTAGCAATATGTAGCATTATGCACTTACACTGTACCATATGGTTAGGGTTAGTGTTAGGTATGTACAGTGTAAGTACACAATATTACATGTTGTTACATTTAGATACACTGCAAGATAACCTGTAAAATATAGTGTTACCATTGATGTACAGTTTACTTTGGAGTGTGTTAAGTGGAAGAAATATTTTCAAACACTGTACTACATTGCACTTTTCAGCTAGTTGAAGTGTAATGGGGATGCCTCTAGGATCATGGGTTTGTTCAGGCTTGCACCTACATGCGAAACATGTTTTAGGCACAGTCTGCGATGTTAACGATATTGCAAGATATTTATTTACATCTGTATGTGTTTTTAACAACTGTTAAGTAGACTTAAGCAAATTTAGGAACAATGAAAAGGTTAGTTTGTGATAAAACCGTTTAGCACAGAAACACCTGACACCAACATAACACCCAAAATAAAAGGGCAGGGGGAAATCTACAGCGGAACATTTTTACCAGCATGAGCCTTCAGAAAAACATGACTATAGCTGTAGTAAAATATGTTTATGCACTTGATATGTCTTCAATAACTTTTATTTTATTGTTTTAGTTCACAGCAGGCATCTTTTTATTTTGTTTTCTGTGCTCATTTGTACCATGATAACTAATAAACCAGAGTAGACTAAAGAAGACTCTGTTTATTAGTGCTGTCACACACACCAAATGCCTAGTCATTCATTGTTAAAATATCTAAACAATAGCTGTTCGATGCTTTGCCAACATTGCACACTCTATTTCCTTTCTCAAGCTAATGTGACAGAAAAAAACAATATTCCAATAGCTTGTATAGGCCTTTGCCTTACACCAAAATAAATAAATTCTAATTTTGGTTAGTATTTATAAAACTCATGTCAAATAAGCCAAAGTAGTCACTGAATGTCACATTATTATTTATTTGTTCAAGTTCAAATGTGAGCAGAGTTTAGGATTCAGAAGCTTTTTCTCCCCCAACAGTAGTTATGATCACGGACCGCTACTGTGTCTTTTAATCATTTGCACTTCTAGTGTAGTGCTCCTAAAGACTAGTCTCAGATACACAGGTGTAAATGTCCTGCAGCCATTAGCATCTGTTTCACCACTTCAGTGCACCTCACACTGTTCTCTTAAAGGGCCAGTGTGGCATTTGTCTCTGTGCAATTGCCATGGGGATTCCAGCTCTTTGTAGTGAGCCCTTATCATTTGGCTCGGCGCACCAAGAGGAGCTCTTGGTGCCCTTCTGGCTCTCAAGCGGCTTTTCATTTCACCACTTGTGCCTTTTAAAGTGAGAAATATAATGTTGTTTTGACCTATGATTAGTAGTTACACCTATATTAGTGTGCACATGTATCATTGAAATTATTCAATGTAATTATAATTAACCCTGTAATTTCCATTATGTTTGGTTTAAAAAAAAATATTACATGATAAATCACCAAGCACTATTACAGGTGTATTAACATTTTATTTATCCAAACAAAAACTATCCAAATACTATCCAAAAAATAAATAAATCATCATAGCTTTCTCATTCTCTCCTCCTCTCCCGCTCTGTACCTAGATCACCTAAGTGGTTGCACAGCACACACACAGCATTCAGTCACAGCATGGACATGCAAGTCAACCTGTTAAGTTGGAATGCTTACCTAGAGCTGGTCCCACCGACTTAAATTAAATCCCCTACATATTTATTCATTTTTATAGCATACATATGGACTTTAGAGACGGCATGTGACTTGACACAGTCAGTGCACAGAGTGCCTACCAATGGCGTGGGGATGATCACCCTATCATTCTGCCCTGTATTCATTTAAAAAAAGGCTTTCATATCTCATTTAAAAGAGCCACCTCATAGTACCGGCTCATTTATGACCAACGCATCACTACTGTGGAATACCACCAGTTCAGGCAATGTTCTGTCATTAACCTGTCATTAACACCATCACCTGTCATTCTACACTAGGGTGATGCACATTACTAACTGTAATTTATGCATTAGTTGTGTGTGCGCACTATTTGCGTATATGGTCCTACTAGTGTCTGTAAGCACTATTACGTATCTGTCTGTGTTCTAACAGTTCCGTGTATCACCAATTGCTCCCAGTGAAATGTTGTCTCGTCTCACTATGTACTGTGTACATGGCTGAAACGACAATAAAAACCTACTTGTCTTGACCTACTTGACTACTTGACTTGAATGAATTATTATTTACACATGAGTATAAAATGTTTCTATATCCAGACGATTGCCTTGTGTGGGGGGTCAAGGGTTCAAATCTCCTCCACAGAGAAGTGAGAAAAGTGTCAAGTGAAGCCAAGTGAAACCAAGTGTCTACTCATGACAGTCTACTAATGTCTACTTCACACTCTATATACCCTTGCAGTTGCATGCCAGCACCAGAACTTACTTGCTGATCAAATTCAATGTAGTACATTTGATTGTATAATTTAATGTAGAAAAAAAGTCTGTACGCTATGTTGAGATTGGATCATTCTTTGTGGCTTGGTAGGAACCATGGCATTATAATGTGTCCAGAAAATTGTAATGTTAGCACAGCAGCATACACAGAAATAATAACCATTACAGTGTACCTGTGGGATTTCAGAAGCACCGAAAGCAAAACATTACTGGAGAAATAAGCAATAGTTTTTACTCACATTTCAAGATCTCTTATACAGTAGGTCTAAACCCATGTTCAAGGTGACGAGTAATATGATTATCCATGTAAATTGTTCAGGCGTTCAACTAAAAGTGGTAAAATTTTCATTTGTGGTTTCTATCACTATCAATCTGTCATAAAACTGAAATGGTTTCACATACATACAGGTGAAAAGCGTGCTTATAGATCTTAGATCAGGATTTAACACAGTCGTCGATCCTATTACACCTCTCACTAAGGTCAATGACACTGGGCTGAATACATCTCTGTGTAAGTGGATTTTTAAATTCCAGACTTCAAGTGGTGTAAGTGAGAGGGTGCTATATTCTGTAGCATTGTGCTATATCTTTTCAAGGCACAATGCTACAGAAATTAAACTTGGATATGTTTTTGAGTAGTCAGTGTACAGCTTGTGTAGCAGTATTAATTTACTGTCATCTGAAAACAACTTTACACACAGGCATTTAGGGCAAAAAAAACTATACTGCTACACAAGTTTTACACGAAAAACATATCCAAGTTTCATTTGTGTAGTACTGTCCCTTGAAAAAATATAGCAGATTTTTTGCTGAAATTTGAAGAGTGTACTCACTTCTGTGAGATACTGTAGATCCGACCCTAGAGCCACACAATTTGAACATCATTCCTAGGTTTGCTTATGCCAAAACAGTTGTTAGACAGTGGTTTCTGGCTTCGTTGGATGAGCTAGTTTGAATCAGGCTGTTTTTTGCACATATCTGGCTTTGTCCAGACTTACAAATTTTTTGGTTCAAAGGCGTTGGCAAGGATGCTTCGGACCATAGTTTGGACCAGATGGTCATGGTTGATGGCAGTCTCGCTCTCAATCAAGGGTTTTGTGTTTGCAGTGTGAAAACACATTTTTGGAATGGGTCAGACCTTTGGACCAATTATGGGAAGTTGAGACAAGATTTCATCACCCAGTAAACAGCAGATAAAAAAGGAACATTAAAAACAAAAAAGTGGAAGGCCATAAGTTTGATTAAATGCTATTGTTAAGCTATTACTGTAGCTTAACTTTTCTGTGCATGTAAACGTTACTTAATGAGACATTAAGTTAAGCTAATTTATGAACATAACATTACGCTAATTATTACAGGACACAGGTACTGTATGTCATTCAAAAGTTATTTAGTGTGATTGCTAAATTGCAACGTTAAAACCAAAACAAACAGAAAAAATATATATGCAGTGTAACAAAAACATTAAAATTGGTCCAAACCTTGGTACAGATGTTTACTGTAGATGTAAAAATGTCCATACTCACAGGAGCCAGGACAAGAACCTTCTCCACAGTGTTAATAAGACTAAGGACATCTTTATAGACTTCAGGGAAAACCAGCAGAGCATTTACCATTCCCTTACCATTAATAGCTCACATAGGGACTACAGTGAGAGTTGTTAATTTCTTGGTGGTCCATATTACTGAAGACCTGTATACAAAAGAAAAGGTCTGCTCAACTAGGTCAGACATCTGAGGAAGAGTAAAGAAATAAAAAAAATTGGCAGCATAAACCTGGTTAAGCTGACTTTTTCACAAATTCTTGATGTGTGTGCTTTGGTTGAACTCCCATATTACTGAAGACCTGACATGGACTAAGCATACTGATTCACCAGTCAGAGAGACACAGCAGCGCCTTTTCATCTTAGATGCCTCAAGTGCTTTAAACTACAGGTTCACCAGTGACAGTGTTCTCACAAGGATCATAATGGAGTATAATGGGTTGGTATGGAAAACAGCACTCAGCAAGACTGCAATGCCCTGCAGGGAGTGGAGAGGTTAGTAGAATGACGCACCAGGAGTACACTACCCAAGCTGCAGGACATTTACGCCAGGAGATGTCAGTCCAGAGCCAAGAAAAATGACACCAGTCATCCAAACAACAGCTGCTTCACTGTGTTACGCTCTTGGAAATACATCTTTAATAAGGACTGTAGTTTAAATACATCACACAATGATAATCAATCATGCACTTTAGATATGCTCACCAGCTTGCATAAACACAATATAAACATAATTGTATTTATTTCACATTTATGATGCTTGTCTGATTTTGTGGGTTTCTTCTGCAGAGCAAAACTTTTCATTCTGCCTGGAAAATGTACCCATACAATAGCAATTGACCAAAGCACACCTGGTTCTAAAAGGGGTGAGGGGCAGCAGACTAACTCTGTTTATTGCATGTTATGTCATCTGTCATTACCTCTGCAAATAAGTACGATCAAGGAATACATCTGGCATTTTGGCTATCTTCTCCACTCTATTTGAAAGTAGCAAAATGGGATGAGATGTGACCAGTATTTACCTATGCTATGAGCTTCAGACAATGCACTTTAGGTAGTGACAACAAAATATTTCCACTTCATTCCCTAAAACTACTAAAATTGTTTTAAAACATGCCCATGAAAATCAGCCCTAAAAATGTTTCCATAATTGTGGAATTTGGGCCCGAAATCTAGAGTACCTTCCTGCAACCCCCATAGAGTGTCTATCCAAGCTGATACCTGCTGGACCGTTTGGCTATAACAATGATGTTTGAGCTCAGCCAACAAATGTCATGCTTCAAGACTTTCTACACCTTCAATGTAAAAACTGTCAACATCCATTGCAGTATAGTGACCGATCCATCTGTGTAACATATTTTATGATTTATTTCTCCAATACCGAGTCATTATTCCCTCAAGTAATATGCATTTAAGTTTTTTACAATAACACCATTGTCTGGCACCCTAATGGTTTCTAAAGTGGCCTGTGCGGTGTAATCGAAACAATCAGTGGAGAAAGGTGGGGGTTATCGTTAAGCGAGCTATCTGTCACTCAGACCAGCAGTAGCCAACAGAACACACAAGGCATTTAATTAGGCCTGCTGCTTTCCTCTGGTGAGAAAGGCTCTCAGACCCCCTTTGACTCCCCATTGCTCTCTCAGCAGGAAGTGGTTGGTGATAATTGACATAGGATTTCCTTGTTAACCAGCAGCAGACTCAGTGGATTAAAGTGACAGAGATCTATCAGAGAGAGGCGAACTGATAAGGGGAGGGGTTATTGAGGGTGTGGATAGGGAAGAATTGGGGGTGAGGGGGAAAATTGAGCAGGGCTGAGAGCGGTTTCTATTTACCACTCTGAAGAACCTAGCAAGAAAATAGTAATACCAAGTGGGTCATGTAGTCATGCAATGAGTTGTTGCTCCCACTTATCTTAGTTATTTCAGCTTGGCTGATCAAAGATTAACTTTTTCCTGAGTACAACTTAGGGTTCAGGAATTGAGTGCATGGCTTTGGAAATTTTTACTCCTTTCGAAGTCATTATGGCTTTTTTACCTTGGACAAAAATAATCATTTATGTATTTTTACTCGTGTATTTGTGTAATTATGTTCAGTGTATATATGAAGTGGAATGGCCATACACTACAAATGGCATTTTCTACTACATACCTGCTGGATTATGATCCCTAATGAAAACATTATCAACCCAAGAGGCTAGAGATTGTGCCAGCTCGGGGCAAACAGCACATCCAAAGCATCTAATCCTCTTCATTTATTTCAAACCATTTTCATTTTTTTTCCCAGACAGTTCCAGATTAAATGCACACACTCGCACACGAGTGCACACACACACACACACACACACACACACACACACACACACACACACACACTACTATCTCTATGGAGTCCCATTTTATGTTTTGATTTGAAGTGAGAAGATAGCAACTAAAGAAAAATCAGTGAATTTGTTACCGCTTGTGTTGTATCACCACAGGTTTCTCTTGCTCCCAAAGTACACGACAGACATAGCATGTTACCCCTTCAGGCGGCAGCACGCATTCAGTGATTTTACCTGTAACTCCAGTAGCAGAGGGATCCAATGTTAATTTGCGTGATAATATAAAATGGATTATCTCTGTCAGAGCTTGTTGTTTTTCAATGAATTGGTACTAGCAGAGCTGATGCAACTGATGTCAAAATATCATCTTCTTAGCATGCCTTTATTGGCAGTACAATGTATGAATGAGAAAGCTCTATTCTTTACCACTGTAACTTGAATAAAGTCAAAATACATTAGTGGCAGACTATTCTGCAGGTCTTAATATGTTTAAATAGACAAAAAATGTATTCTAAAGTAGCCTAATATCGGAGTTTTCCATTTTTTTTACCAGTAACCTTGATGCTCATTTGCAAATGAGCCGATATGCTAGTCTAGCAAACTGAGTTTATTACTAAGCTAGCTTATTGTTTCACTGGCTGGAGCAGGTGCTTTCTCAGCTCCAACAGTAACATTAGTAACCAAATGTTGAGAAAAGTGAAAATTTAAATGCTAAATGTTTATTTTTCATCAGTAAACCCCATTTTGCCTTTCCCCCCATGTTAGACAAATAATTTTTGAAGGCCTGATCACAAAAACAGTGATCCACCACTGAAATAAACAAATAATTTAACAAGTAAGTAAAGTAAATACATAAATAATACATGGAAAGCAACAAAAGGTTGACCTGATAGGTTGGAATATCCAGTGTCTATTTATTTTTTTATTTTTACATTTTTCATAAATATGAAAAGGGTGACGAGATATTCAATGTAAATTTCTTAACGTATGTAATCTAGTATGTAATGTAATGTAATGTAATCAATGTAATCTTCTTAAGATGAATACAACCATCTGGTCACCTTTTTTATTTTCCCTATAGTCCGACATTGCTTTATATACAGTAACTGCAGAAGTAAATCTTTCCCTGATGCAGCCTAGCCTAACAGGAGGTATCACTGATGGCATACCTTCCTCCCCACACTGGCAGACCAAATGAAACGAGCTTGTCACCATTTTAATCGGTGGAGTGGTGTGTCAACAAAAACCTCTTAATTGGAGCTGAAGTGGTCAGGCCTACAAGCCTTAAAACAAATATTGATATTGTATTTGGGCCAATACAGATATAAATACACTCTTACTAAACGAATGATTTTGCTGTCTTATTACACCATCTAAAGCTATTGTGGCTGACCTCTGATTAGGAGGAGGACATGCTACCAAGTAAGCTACAAGCTAGGCTAATTAGCATAACATTAGTCAGTACCATAGTGTTGGAAGGGAGGTTTACTAAAGTCTTTGGTATACTTATTACTTCACCGCACATAGCACACGCCAGAAGGGTGTGACATAAATCAGCAAAAACTATGTCATGTTTGCAGTGTGCTGTGTCTTTTTTTTGTGTGTGTGTAGCGCAAAAAGGCAAGTTGGTGTCTCACATATGTAAAACTAAACTAAACTCATGCGGTTTACCCAAGGGGGTAGGAATATATCCGGAAGTTGAAGCACCCATGGGGAAATCTCAACCCGGAAAATGACCAATAGCATGTAGCATTCCGTTGACTTCCATTCATTTTAGCGTCACTTTGAAATCAAACAACTTCACATGAGAAGCCATCCGTACCTTGATATTGGCATTGTTGTAAACCGGAGAGGGCACAGCAAAACATATTTGCTTCGATCAGAAATCTGTCATGTTATTGCCTTGTAAGAAACGTTTATCTGAAATTATGCTAAAAATGACGCCATAAATCATGCGACGGCTAGTGAGTTTCTGTCGCACAGGAGAAAATTTACCGTACTGGTTGGATAACAAGCTGTAGCCACAGTCATGCTCGTTTACTTTTCTATTCATGTTGGGGAAACATTTACATCACCATTTCCCAAAAAATAAGCGTAGAACTTGGTATTTGTTTGTAAGCAGAATCGCTATCTTTATGGATTTTACTATTCGATGCAAGTGAATTGAGAAAGACTGCTAAGCTAAGCTACACGCTATAGCTTGTAGTTTACATGCTAACTAGCTAGCTACCTTGACATGCTGGCTTGCAAGACTGCCTCGAACCAAAGTTAGTTGACGAAGAATCAAGTCCCCACATAAAATATTAGCCCCCCCATTCCACTAAGTGATTGCAGCTATAACGGTAGAAGAATACTTATTAACAAAATTATCGTACGCTGTATGATTTGTGATTGAGCATCTACCACTCAATTTATTGTATTTGGGTTCGCTGGGCGACGTGACCGTACGTCACCCCGCGCTTGCGCAGTTGCAAAGTGACCAATTAAAAATCTCAAAATCGTGCTTCAACGGCTCCCATTGAAAACGACGCCATCCCTCAGTCCATTATCTTCTACTGTCTATGGGTTTACCAGGCTAGTTCAGCCCTGCATCAGCCCAAACTCAAAACTGCAACTGTAGATTATGAGGAGCTACCAGATGAGCTAAATGTCAGTAGCATATCCTCATACTGTGTTGTTAGGGAAGTTTACTAATCTACTTAATCACATTACTACAACATAAACACTACATGCCATGGGTAGTATTTTTTTTATGTACACTGACAGTCAATAGAAACTTTGAGGTAGAAATGTATGCACATTTGTACTTGTAGGGGGATTGTAATTATTCATTGTCGATTTATTGATGACTTTGTGCTCGGGTAGTTGAGATAATGATAAGTTGTTTTCTTATCACGGTTCACTGCACATGGGTTGGTCTCTTTGCAAAAGTGGACCAAATACACATTGAACAACACTCAGTGGGTATCTGCACAATTTGAGGATTGGTTTTGAAGGCCTATATAAAGGCCCAAAAAAGGCCACCATTAGTCCAGGCTATGCCGCGTCCATCACATGAACAACAACTCCGGGCACTGGCTATGGTGGAGCCCAGTTTGAGCTACAGTGAGATAACCAGGCATACAGGCTGTTCCCAACCCACAATTCGAAACCTGGTTCTGGCTCTGTTGATGATAGACCGGGAGGTCAACCTCCAAACATGATTGCCTTTACGCGCCAAAATCCGGACTTCGATGGGCCAGGCTTCCACTACAGCCAGAGTGGAATAGGGTTCCGCAGGACACTATTCGACGCCTAGTCCAAAGCATACGCTAACGGATCGCCGCCTGCATCGAAACCAGGCCAGGGCCAGGCCATACCCGGTATCGACTGTTGTGACTTTGTGTTTGGCAGGTGCCATTTTCTTTTGTTAAGTTTTTTGTTTTGAAATTATTCTTGAAACTTTAGATTTTTGTTTCTGTAGGCCAATTTCCTAAGCAAATGATTCATATGAAAAAAATCCAGTTTAGGGTTTCAAAACAAAAATGATGTTGAAAAATATGGCCTCAAAGCTCAAAGTTTCATTGACTGTGAGTGTACAATGTACATTGATGACGGAATAAACTCTATCAGATTAGTTTGTTTAAATACAATATGGTGACTAGAAATGGGTGTGGCCTGATATGTGTAATGACAGTTGTCCTTAAGGAAAAAAATAAACTTTGTTCTAAACCATATGAATATAAACCAAAAACTGTTTAAAATTGGTCTCTAAAATAAGGCAATAATTCTGTCATTTTAATTTATACTTCAGCATAACTTAATCACTGTGCTACGCTGCAACTGTCACAACAGCAAGGCTATAAAACTGCCATGAAGCAATGAAAGTGATGAGACCTTCACAACAACAATGAATTAAGTGCATAGCCAAATTTTAATCACATTGTACATACACACATACATACATATATATTGCACATTTCTGGGAGGTTTAAGCCAAAGCGTATGCCACAGGACTAGACATTTTGTACAGCTGCAGACATTTGGAGTCACTAGGGTTCAATTCTGTAATAGCACTTGGATAAAAACTGTTTTTAACTTGGAAAGTGTGAGTTTGTATGGACTTTAAACACTTCCTGGAGGGCAAACTGAAAGAATGGTGTTGAGGGTGTGATGAGTCCCTGATGATGTGTGCTGTACACGTTGTGCTGTAGATGCCCTGTAATTGTACCTGAGTACAAACTAACATGCCATGAGTAAGAATGTTTTCAACAGAACAATGATAGAATGAAAGTAGCAGTTTTTTTGATTATCCAAGCTTGAGATAATCCAATGACGGAAGAAGTCACTGCTGAGCTTTCTTTAACAGGACTGATGTTTTTGATTTATGTGAGATCGTGGAAATCACTCTATCCACAGCATCACTCTTACTGTGTGAAATAGCAAAGTCCTCACTTCTTTGTCTCCTGAAATCAATAACAATCATGTCTTGGAGATACGGATCACCAGTCTGTCAGTCTGTGGACCTCGATCCTTGTACGCTTATATGTTAACAGTGTGGATCAGGCCGACAACAGTGGTGTCGTCTGCTGATTTAATGATGGTTTTTCTGTTGTGGGCTGGTGGGTGATGTACTGTGAAAAAAGTTACCAAAATGATATTTCATTTAACCATTTTAAAGTTAGGCTACATATTTAACACTAGCTAATGGGTAATGTACATATTAATACTTCACGTTGGTTAGGTATCACTAACATAGTTTACAGAATGGCTGTGAGAAGTTTGGTTAGCTCCCAACTACCAAAAATTAAAGTTTACGCAAAGGTAATAATGATCTCTACTAAAAGTCAGAGGGCAAAAAATATGTTAAGTAAAACATCAAGCTATCTCATTACCCACCGAATATGATAGCTTTTAGTATAGTGCTCTGTGCTGTTATTTAAAGACTTCATATTCTCTATTGTTATTATAATTTGTATTTTTTGTGCATGCCATGTAGCAAAATAGTGTCAGGACTGCAAAACAGTCACACCTCCATCAGTCTATTTAGTCCAGTATACGTTTTTATGTATGTATGTATGTATGTATGTATGTATGAATGCATGTATGTATGTACTGTATGTATGTATGTATGTATGTATGTATGTATGTATGTATGTATGTATGCATGCATGTGTGTATGTATGTACTGTATGTATGTACTGTATTTATTTATTGTATTTCTGGGAGGAGGACATTTCCTATGACTGCTGGTCATTACTGTTTGTTGGCGTATAAAGATGCTATATGTGGGATTATGGGATACTGTATAGTGTGTCCCTCCTTTTAGAGGCAAGAAGTAAAACACCAAATGAGAACATTAACAGAATTTATGACCTGTAAATTCAGTTTTAATATACAAATATTCTGTCTGTACTGCTGTTGTCAGTGAAATCAGTGTTTAAATTTAACATGCTTTCTTCAGACTTAGGTGTTACTTGTTGTGAATGCCTTACATATAGCACCTTTATTCAGTTATAACTTACATATGGTCTTAATTGTTTGCTTATGGTTCATTTTTTGCTCTACTGTCAGGAATCCTAATCCATGTTGAGGGCATTATTTATTAGTGAAAACAACTTGAAAAGTTATTTTGAGTTAATAACCATTTGTTGAAAAAAAAAACCAAAAACATAAGAAACCATAAATTCATAAACTAATGGAGACCCCTTGTGTGAAGTCATTTACCATCTTACTCCCACATCAGTGGTCTTTCACTGACGGCTGTATTTTTCTTCCCTTTGCCGTCTGCCCTAAAACATTTCCACTTCCTTATCTCCCGGCAGCATAGCTTACGCTGTTCCCCTGACCTGAGGGAGTAATTATACGTTTCTCTTGTTCATGAGGGACTTGGCGCTTCTTGAAGTGACCAAACATATGTCTTGTCCAGTTTTTTTTTTTTTCTTAGTTCTGCTGCCCCAGTACGCCAGATTTTTCTTGAACTTTACTCGTCTGCTGTCAACATGTTAGGCCTATGGCACAAAACGACCCACCAAAACTTGTTTTAAAACTAATTGAATGTCAGACTGTGTTGCTGATCCTAATTGAAATGCAACTGGCTGACTTCCAAAACATTGCCGTGCAGCTGGAGATGGTGGGATGTTTTATACTGAGGCTAACAACACCTGTTAGATATTATTATTCCTCCTTATGGTAGATTTCACATTCCTGAAGTCACTTTACCCTTTGATTTATCCTACTTGAGACAAGTAGCGATAAAAATGCTTTAAAATCTCTTATAAATATCATGCACTTGAGGTTTTCCCACATGCGCACACTTCAGCGAATGAGGGCAACATTTGTATTCATCCTGAGCAATGGCACCGAACAGAGACAACTTTGGGAATCACTGTAATTATTTACAGCTGTTCTGTTCGGTTGGGGGTTCATCATCTGTGAATGATTCCAGGTTAGGGGCTGAGCTATTTCATGTGTGAAAGATGCTTTTCATGAAGACTTGTCAGGCTGGGTGTCTACTTGCTACAGACTGGGGAAATAATTTGCAAAGTGTTCTCGCTCTGAAACATACTGATGTCATTATTAAAGCTCGGTTTGATCTGCATACCACACAGTGCATAACACTGTTTTGCAGTGGTGTTTTTCCTACCATGTGACAAACTGTGGCAAACAAAAGTGGACAGGTCAACAAATACTACTCTGCATGTCCACTTTAGTACAAATAATAAAAAAGAAAAGCACATATTATCTTTTTGTCTTTCAGCAGAATCTTTATGAGTCCCTCTCCTTCTCAGCAGGGTTGGGTATAAAAATAGGGTCACCCTTCCCCCTACATCAACCTTGCCATAACCCCAGGCTCCTGAAGTCACTTGTACATTTTAGGCCTTGATAATAAACCAACATCTGCAGAACCTACAAGTGCTTTAGCAGAGTTAATTGAGTAAATTGAAGCAAGCTGTGGCATAGCGGTGATCTATGAGCCCTGGTGCTAGGCCCAGAAGGGAGACAACAGATTTACTGCTGAGGACGGTGGGCGGCCTTTTGTTCTGTCCGTGGTTCATGGGAAGTTTGAGGTCAGAAAGGATTAAAATATCACAGTGAACAAATAGAGTAATTTGAGTGTAACAGAAGTACCCCTGTGCCACTTTCTAAAGGGGATTCGATTGTGATTTACTCAATTTAAAGTCCATTAAACATTTTTCATCCCACTAAAAAGTGAACAAACACTATACTCTTGGATCCTACAGTATATTTGGGACTTTATTTCCCCCCTTATAGTGTGTAACTGTCATGGAATCCCCCAAGATGCACTGCTTTTTATGAATATTTTGGGATATTATTTTCCTTGTTAAATTACTGCTGTTGCACATTAATTGATCAAATTACAGAAAGTGCCTTTAAATCTACCTGGGTGGTGTGTGTGTGTGTGTGTATGTGTGTGTGTGTGTGTGTATGTGTGTGTGCACGTGCCTGCGCGTGCAATATTTTCTGTTATTTATTGATTTATCCATAGTCTATGACTATTATTATTTTGTTTTCATTTTGACCATCTGAATCTGATTAATTTTTCCAGAGGATAACCTGAAAATGTTTTGATGTTTTGTGTATTTGTTATATGTCTTTGTTTTATCACTTGACATAAATATAATTATATGTAGTAACATTTTATTATATTGTCAGCCCTAATATATCTGGTGTCAAAAGTAATATACAGCTTCCAGCACATTGCAGTACATTGAACTGAAAGCATGTATTTTGGACCTACAGGTGATCATCCAGTGGCCTGGCATGGATCCATATGTTCCTGAGAAGTAGCATATGTTTAGCATTGCATTGCTTGCTGTGGTTGGTATTTCAAAAATGAAATTTTACTGAAACACCGCATAGAAGAATTATATGATATAACATGGGGATAAGTACCAGTTAAAGTAGTGCACCTTCAAAGTGTATAATGTGTTGTTAATTTTGACTGCTACTAAACTGATCATGCACACTTTGTATGAATAGAATTATCTATGAATAGAATTGATGGTCTTTCATCAGTATCATAAGGAACTATGAACCAGCTGAGCAGAGCCTAAATTGGTCCTATATTTCCAATTAATCGGTCTGTAACTTCATACGATAACACACGTGGGCGGCCATCATTTATTTGCCCTCTGTATTTACACATTCTCTGTTTTAGATCTCAATGCAAGACAAGACCCCCTACAGCCGATTCAGTCTGAGAGAACACACACTTCCCAGCATTTCGCATTAATGCTTGGGCAGCTACCGTGGCTGTTAAAACTTTATCATACTCCTCTTCAGTCACAATACAGAGGAGATCACACATGGAGGAGGGATGGGGGAAAGGGGGCAGAAAGCCAAACTCGTTTTCCGCTTGATTGGTTAGAAGCAGAGAATGTGCCTTCACGAGGTATATGATTAAGGTGAGTGTGTGGGGGGCTTAACTGCACCGCCATTATGCACTTCAAAGGCTCACCCCGTCAGGTTCAATGAAAAGCAAATGTGTTGCCCCGCTGCTCAAATACCTCAAATGTTTTAGCAGGTGCAAGCAATGAGAGCGGAGGGCAGAGACTGCGGCTGCACCTTGCTAGGGGAGAGCTCCTCCAGCCCTGCCCTTTGGTGAGATATGGGGGAGAGCTGACAGTGCAAAGGGTCAACCCCAGCCTCTGCCATCTATCAGCAGCGTGGTCAGATGGCAGCTTTCTGGCTCATGTTAGAGGCCAGGAAAAGGTTACCAGAGTGTGTGTGTCAGAGTATAGTAAAATTAAAAACAACTAAAATAAAAAAAATGCTACTTCTAATGTTTTACAAAATGAGACACTACAATGATATACAGTATGTAAAATGTGTCTGTATGTTTTTCTGGTTTATCACAACGTTATAGCAATATATTTTAAACAGTGTATTTTTTCAATGCCAATACATCCTATTGTCACAAGTGGAGATTTCAATTATGGTCAGTGATAAAATAATAATAAGAATGTTATGGCAAATGTATGTATTTATGTAAAAGATGCTTTTCATGAAGACTTGCCAGGCTGGGTGTCTACTTGCTACAGACTGGGGAAATAATTTGCAAAGTGTTTTCACTCTGAAACGTGCTGATGTCATTATTAAAGCTCGGTTTGATCTGCATACCACACAGTGCATAACACTGTTTTGCAGTGGTGTTTTTCCTACCATGTGACAAACTGTGGCAAACAAAAGTGGACAGGTCAAGAAATACTACTCATATTAAAACAGTAATGTAACTGCACTGAATCGTAACTCAATAGACTTTTAAATTATAGTACCCATCCCCTGTCTAGAGCACTTAAAAAGTGTAATTGTTTTTTTGTGTTTTCTCTCCGACTAACTGTACAGTTGCTGTAATCCTTTTAAACCTGAATTATTACTTCCGCCCTGCTCTTTATAGTAAATAAACCAATATAGTGTGCTAAAGTGAAGTTCAGGAGGAGCAATAACTAATTTGCCACTGCCCTCCCATATCAATCTCCCTCACTTAAGTAAGCAGCCTGTGATTCAGTTTCTCAAAAGGCTGTTGACATTTGAGCTCTGCTAATCAAATTACACCCCTCTCTTCTGTGCTAATAAAGATTGTGTGGTGGGAATTGTTTATAGCTCATAGTGGGCCAGTTATTCTAGTTTTGACATTTTAATCTTTTTTGTACCAAGTTTGTGTTACTGCGTTTAGATACTTTCCCATATGCAACTTCACCCTTTTTCAATTGACTAGTCATAGTCCTGTTGTTGTTATCGTGACACTGAGGTATCATGCGGAGAGGATAGGTTTATAGGAGCTAAAAAGTGTAATGAAGTAGAAATAGTAAGATAGAAGACATAAAATATAATTATTTTCCATCATTTTGGTAAAATAGACTCTTTTAATACAGTACATGAGAAATGGCAAACAACACTCATTGGGCATGCAGTTCTATTTCATTTTTGTATAAAAACAACACTCCATCGCCATTCAGTTCTATTTTTATGTTTGAATGTTTTTAAAACGTATCAACTTCTTATTTTCACTGCTTGTTCCACATTTAGTGCTAATCTGTGATATCCTGGTCCAAGTTATAGCCTTTTTTTTGCTCGAACTGTGAGTTATTTAGTCCACTAACACAGTTGTGAGCAGCATTTTACTGACTTTGAAAAAAGAGTGTGAAAGATTAGAGTCGTGCAGCATCTAAAACTTCATTCAATTCTCCTCTTCAGCCGTACTACTCTGAAACACAGTTTGCAGCCCTTTGTCTCCTTTCAGACCCAAGGTTATAGCTTGGAAAAGTACTGCATAATTGTGTTTGTATTAAGTATCAGCTCCATACACTTGCTAATTTGTGCATTGAGAAACAGTGCGGATCTAGCCATGTTTGTCAAGCTTGGTGTTTGCCTGCATTCTTGGCTAACTTCACGTCTGCCAAGTTAGCTCCTCCATCTCACTGATCTAATGGACTGTACTATTGCCACTTCTTTTTATGGTTTTAATATATACAGCGAATGAGCAGTACTCTCAGGGCATTTTTTTCCTCCTGTGAGTTATTTTTTCCTTCTTTGTTGAGTTCAGGCTGCTAAAATAAAGCTTTTAATCAAAACGGAGGCATAACTCCACCTTTCTATTTTGAATTTGCATGTGTTTCACACAGGCCAGCCTACCCTACTCTTTTTTGGCTTACTGTCAGCTTTGCGAGTTATGGATGGTCCTTACCTCTTTACCTTGACAGCCATCATCATTGTTTCTATACTTCTAACTTCCTAGGGTTGCGTTGTTCAACAGCCTACACGCTGTCTTTTCCTGCTGAGCTGCCTCCTTCCTCTGTGGTGACTGTGTTGCTACTTCCTCCCCTCCCCCATCCCAACCCCTTGTCCAGCCAGTGATTCATTGGTTTTTTCCTCTTTTCAGGGAGCTGTGCTGTCACCTTATCTACTAACTACTAGCACTAACTGTGCCATATCCTCTAAAGTGCATATCTCTGATGAACCAAATGTGGCATGTTTGAGTATTTTAGTAAATGAACAAAAATTCTACTACTAATACTACTACTACGACTACTATTGCTGCCACTGCTACCACTGATACTAATATAAACAATAACAAGATGTGTCCTTTCACTATTAGGCTTTCAGATGCACTCAGTGTGCTAATCCACAAGCCATTTCACTCTCATAATTCAGATAGTCTATATATATTTTGTGATTTAATATCTGTTAGTGTGAACCAAGGAAAAAAATGCAATGTT
This sequence comes from Coilia nasus, assembly GCA_027475355.1. Taxonomy (NCBI): domain Eukaryota; kingdom Metazoa; phylum Chordata; class Actinopteri; order Clupeiformes; family Engraulidae; genus Coilia; species Coilia nasus. The sequence continues at coordinate 18,696,766 of CM050204.1, read as the reverse complement.
TGGATTGCAGTGATCAGTTTCATATATAGTGATTTCCACAGTAAGGACACTACAGCCCATTAGGGAATACAATCATACACTTGTGACTAGAACATTTGCAAAATTCAGAATTCCCACTATGATGTAGCAAATACTCTGAGGGATTTTTAACACAGTTCTATGAGAGGTATAGAATGTTTGTATATAATTTTAGAAGGACAGGGGAAAATAATTCACTCCTCAACAGGTTAGGCAACTATTTTTTGCTTTTTGTTTTGGTATTCCTCAATGATGTTTCACTCCTGCCAGCCAACCTAGTTTCACTTAAATGAACAGCTCCTAACTGCTTTCTTTTTTATTGTTGCTTTGTCCTATCCTGTACATTCTCAGAACATAATTGTAGTACCTTCTTTAGAGCTGAATAGGTACACATCAGTACCTTAAAGTTCACATGTTAGGCTTTGGGGGTACATTAATGCTGACTGTACCTCAAGATACAAATTTGTACCCCTAGTGTACCCCTATTTCTGAGATAGGGGTACATGTTTTTTTTTTCTCACAACACCTCTACTTCGCCATCCTTCACTGTGGTGTTAATGTTAATTCACACCTATTAATCTTTTTTAATACTAATATCCTTCTATCCACACTATATCTGTCACCTTCATGCCAAAAGTAGCTTCCTGCCTATGTACAAGTGTCCCTGAGGTATGATGTTATGATGCTTGTGTGCCACTGAGTTATGATGCTTGTATGCCTTTGGAAGGCAAGCTCTAGAATTGTAACCACCCTATTTACACTCAGTCAGCCCCTCTCAGCACCTTCTTACAACCTCCACCCCCCACCACTACCACCACGCACCCCACACCCACCCGCTATTACACTCATTGGGTCAGGATTCAAGGGGGATAGCTTCAGTCAATCAGCACTTGAAACAGTTGGTCTTTAGGTGTACTCCCACCATCATTTCTACAAATGTGGACTGGTGGTGTTTTCCACAGCTCCTGCACAATGTCAGTGTCAGGCACAAAAAAAGCTCAGCCACACCTAAATGTTAGCAGTGTAGCCAGCCTCTTACTGAAACGATTGGAACATAGAACTTTTATCTTTGCTCACTTCATTAGCATGTATGCTATCAGCACTGCTAATTTAGGACAGGAGGTGAATATATGAAAATGACTACAGGCACTAATGACAAAGTTACCTAGTCACAGTTATTTCACACAGTCATAGTGGCTATGTGACAAATACCATAGCTTACCTAAACATATGAAGGTGAAATTTATTTTGCAGTGGGTGGGCACTTTGTCTGTATTTTAAAGCTTTTGGTTTTGCTTTCACATTCTGTTTCCTTGACTAGTTACTAAAGCTGTTTATGGTTACACTTTATTTTACTATTCCTGTTACATCAATTATGTACTGTACAACAAAGTGTGTAACCATATGTCTGTGTAGATTTTCATTCATTCATCATGGTACTATGGTAGTCAAAGCAGCTAAGTTGTAAGCAATTGGACTTCTTTAGAGCTTGAAGACGTTTCACCATAGGGTTAGGTTTAGTGTTAGTGTTATGTATGTACGGTGTAAGTGCATAATATTACATGTTGTTACATGTAGATACACTAAAAAAGGAACCGTAAAATAAAGTGTTACTTCAAGACTTTTGTTGTCATTGAACAGTTGCCTGTATACATTACTGATTACTTAAGTTGGGAAAAACAAAATGTTGAGAGAATTTTGAAACGACTGTTATTGTAAACATTTATACAATATACAATTCAGCTTAAAATAAAAATTTCTCATAAACTACATATGTACCTATTTACTATTTATATCATGGTCTGGAAAACAAATCTAAGACTATCTAATCACACTTCCATAAAGTCTATTGTGATAAACGTCTTCTTTGTGTTGCTCAACCTTTGCCTACTTTGCCATTTCTGAATCTTGTTGATTTGCCTGTCTGTACATGATTAGAAGCACTGAAGTTGCTTTGATAAACAAGAGTGATAAACAAAACTGTCTTGAGACAACTGGCGATAACCTCCACATCTCCATCTATCATAACTTTTTTTAAAGATTTTTGATTGGTCACAATATTGGCCTATTTCAAGACTTAGTCAATAGCATTTAGTTGGAGTCCAAACAGATCATCCTGCCATGCACTGTCTGTGTGCTTGGTTGTACCTAATAATAGACACTATCCTCAGTGTCCTACCAATAACACAAACAGATGAATACTAAGATGACAGTAAGTTTCTAAATTACCGCATGATGATGTGGGATAAGCATTTGTATTAGAGGTAGTTTGTGGCTAAATTTAAAAGGCAATGATGGGTTACAGACACATCTCTGGGTGACTGAATAAGTGAGCTACCATCCCTTCTACTCCTTGGTTGCCTTGAGGCCTGTGCTGCCCATAGGCTCCGCCTCCTGTTGTTACAGTTTGCGGAACTTTCACTGCACATGGCTGAAAATGTAGAAGGAGTGATTAAGCCTATGCATATCGTTTGGTCGTTATTTACAACATACAATACTGAAATCCTATAAAACCAGGAAAACGTCTTGGCTTCTAATGCAAGTCTATGGAGTTTTAAACCACAGTTGTCAGAGGGTTCGGTGGTGTTGAACTGTTATTGGCTGAACTGCACTGAAATGGGTGGGGCTTGGGATCAGTCAATTGGCCTTAGAAGGAATTAATTATACAGTTCTAAGCCAATCAACTCAGATTGTGCAGTTGTCAACCAGTCCACTCAAACAGGATTGCATTCCCATTGGTAGTAGTTTTGCTTCCTCCTTCAGAGACTATTGTTTCAAACGTTATGCTGCTTGAAAGATAGAGGACAAAAAAACCTGTAGTGAAAGAGCAAAAATGGTAGGTAGAAATAGGCACTGTTCCGTAAAAAAAGAAACACTATGGAAAAAGATAGTAAGTGGTCAGAGTGTGGTCAAAGTTAACTGTAAAAGCATGTATAGCATATATGAATACCATCACTAGGTAATACCTTTTAGGATTTTTATTGACCAAGATGATCTGTTAATAAATACATCATGGCCATTGTAAAGAATTTACTCAAAATAAATGGATTTATTGACAGACAACAAGGTCTTGTCAAGCCATATGGCCTTCAACAGTCTTTTTTCTTTGTCAAGCAGTGCTCCATTTCGAGTCTGTAAAAACAAAAATAAGACAGAGAGGTCAGAGACATTCAGTGCCGAGAGGTCAGAGAAGTGGTGGAACTGAATGGTGTGACGTGTTTATGTAATCAGTGCAGACCTCAGATATTAATTTGATAGATATTTTATTCTGTAGATGTCTTTTCTACTGTAAATCACCCCAAACTTCAACACTAGACTTTCGTTCTACATTCTTGGTGACAAGGAATTATCCTTTTGTTGAAAATGTGTTTTTGTGGCAAAGCTTTTCTACTTCTGACTTAGTGTAACTCCTCCACTTTAAATGACTATAAAGTACAAAACAGTGGTTATGTAAGAAATACTATTCAGCAAGAAGATTAATTTCATGAATTACACCAACCATTACACCACCAACGGAGTGATGCAGAAATCTTGAGTCACGTTGAATATTGACTCAGTATATTATGCTTCTTACTATGCGCTTGTCTACTACTATTTATGTCTTAACAAAAGAAAAAAAAGTTATTCATCCAAAAAAAAACTATTCAGAATGATATAAAACTTATTTTGTTTCTTCCACTAAACTTTGTTAAAGCTGATGTTTCATGGCAACATCCTCTTCTGCTCCCCATTTACCAATAATAATAATAATACATTTTATTTTAAAAGCGCCTTTCAAGACACCCAAGGTCAATTCACAAATAAACAAATAGCTACGTGTTTCATTTAACACAAAGACATAGATAACTGATACACAAAACAGTTATCTATAGCCTAATCACAGTCTGTGGGTAACTCAATGGCAAAGTCTCTCAGATGACGTAAAATCCAGAAGCTGCATGCAGGCCATGAGGCCGTTGTTCTGACAGCGTCAGCAGAGCTCTGGAAGAAGGATATCAACTGGATAGGCTGCAAATGCTGAATGATGTTGCCTCCAGCCTCTGATGCATGGTGGAGCATCCGGGGGGGCTCGTAGGCTATTGCCTTATCCAAGCTGAAGCCAACGTAATCGCCAATAAGGGATGTAGCCTAGATGGACCCTTGGCAGAGAAAGGTCTGGCTTACATAGCTACAGTCTGTTATTTAGAAATATTAGACCTATGAACGTTGGGGTTACCCACTCAGTTCAACAGAACTTTCTGTAACATTTTGACAAACTGTGTAACGATACACAAGAATGACTTTTTTTACTTTTTTAATGACATCTATATACAATGGGTAATTATATTGTACATAGCATTCTTATTTAAAGATATTTAGATTTTTTTGTTTTTTGTTTTGCGAATCACATTTTGACCACATGTGGGGAAGTTAAATAATCAGACAGGCATGTCTGAAGTCTACACATTTTACAAAATAACACTGACCAGTTATTGAACTGATGGATTTTGCTTAGAACCAGCAAATCTACTTACAATACAAAACCTTTATAAAGAACAACAACAGTACACCTGGGTAGATACTTAGCATACCACTAATGGTGTTCTGTGGTATCGGACTGTGCTGTGAAACCGCTAGAATCCATTTTGTGTTGTAGTCCATCCCAGTCCATGGTCTGCGGAGTGCACTGCCTGAGCAACGAGGAAGTGGTTTCTGTCCTCCACATGGCCACACCATTCAAATACATTTGAAGATAATACCAAAGGAGTTGCATAAAAATGTGGAAAATAGCAAATAGTTACACACAGTTTTGAATTTATTTTTTTATTTGTTCTTTTATAAGTCATAAACATTGCACAACTTGCAGTGAAACTTCTCAAACTGTGCATAAAAGATAAGGGTAACACTTTCTATGAACTCGCTGTTCATAAGACGCTATAAACACATTCATAAAGCATTATAATGCATTCATAAGGCTTTATAATCATTGACATAAGTTGACATAATTATGTATACATACTCATAACTACACTCATAAGGCATTATAATACTTTGTTATAGGCATTTACAACTGAAAGTGACACAGTATATTACAAAGCTTCTTTGTCCTCATGAGACCAGCAGTGTTGAGGTCAGTATTATAGCAGAATCCATGAATATTCCAATTGCTGCTTATGTGTACTTGTGTCAGAACTCCACGTCTTAGTTATATTTTCTGCAATGGTTATTTTACTGCTCATAAGCACTAATTAAGAGATACGATTGCATAGGCTAGGTAAAGTGAGATTAACTGATAATTACTCATAAAATTTCATAGAAATAAAAATAACCATTGCAGAAAATATGACTAAGACAATGATTTCTGACACAAGTACACATAAGCAGCATTTGGTATATTCATGGATTCTGCTATGAAGCCTTATAATACAGACCTCAACACTGCTGGTCTCATGAGGACAAAGAGTCTTTGTAATACACTGTGTCACCTTCAGTTGTAAATGCCTATAACAAAGGATTATAATGCCTTATGAGTGTAGTTATGAGTATTTATACATAATTATGTCAGCTTATGTCAATAATTATAAAGCCTTATGAATGCATTATAATGATTTATGAATGTGTTTATAGCATCTTATGAACAGCAAGTTCATAGAAAGTGTTACCAAGATAAGATAGTATAATTAGTAATACATATACCACTAATAAATTAATAAATAAATTAATAGTAATTGCAACAAAAAGTCTTGGAAGTATAGTGTGCACAAAGGTTTAGGCCTGAGTTGCAGTATAGCAGGCATTACCATATTAAGTGGTCTAATGGCATGTTTATTTCATGATATTCAGTTAAACCACTCTTTCACAGTTGCCTCATTATGTAAAATACTCTAGTGGTGTGCCTTCAAAACAACCTCAAGAGACCTACAACGTGTTGTTCTCATGTACGTTCCCCCATATTGTATGATGACGGCGAAGAGCAGTGGTTTCTGTATGGAAAAAACAATATAGCATATCCTGTCAGTAATTGACTGATCAGGAAGTCAGTAGTGCTTTGAGCTATGAAGGAGGTAAACATTTAATTTCTACTCAGCTCTGGTTAACTTCCCATTAAGGTTCAGTTACATCTTTGTAACATTTTCTCCCTAGCTTTCTGAACTCTTGTTATCTGTACAATGTACCATTTAAGTATAACTTAATTTTTCCAGGTGTTTCAAAGAGTGTCCTCATCTGGTATATCTTCTTGAAGAGATAATTTTGTGAAGCTGGTCTAACCAATGCCACATGGCAGCACATTCCTCCTGTGGCCACCACTGGGCAACAAGCCTCAAATTAATAGTTGACTTTTCTCTGAACATGATCTATCACATTTTAATGTTTGCTGATAAAGCCATAGGCTGGATACAGTGAGTTTGGACTTTATGGATACCCACATTACAAATACTTGATACACTTGTGTATATAGCCACCTTATTTTTTCACCACTGAACACCTGCAGTCCAGTCTGACTCGGTGCATGTTTAAACATACAAGTGTGACAGTAATTGAGTCCAGAAACATGGATCCAGCCCCTTAAGTGCACACAGACAGGCCTCCCTGAGGAGATCTCTTCACAGATGGTTTGGACAACACATGTTGGAAAGAGACTCCCTTACAAAGATATACATTTTTATTGTCCAGTGCCAGAGGACACAGCAACTGGGAAATGTGCCTCTGTTTATTTTGCAAGTCTTAAAGGGCATTTGACTCAAACCAATATCAACCAATATGCATTTCATTTACATCAATGTCTTAACATCAGGCATGAGGGCATTCTGTTGAAATCAGGGGATAATATGACTGAACAATGTTTGCAGTAAATGAGTCATCTGTTCTTGGAAAATTATTTTATTTAATTTGCATAATACACATCCATGCAGACAACCGTGGGACTTAAAATAATGACGAATGATCTTTTTCTGTTCACCCTCCTGGTGCTGTGGGTCTACCTAGCTGATGGAGGGCAGCACCGTGAGAGTATAAATTAGTGATTAAATGTTTAGGCTATTAAGGTTATCATTCCTACTTCATTGTGGTCTCTAATGTTTTAATGGTGTCTGTTTGACAGCTGAAAAACATCTTTGACCTACATCTCATTTACCATATACAATAGGTGTATAGATAATGACCTGTGAGTTGTGACAGACTAGTGTGACTTGTGACACACTAGTTACCAGTAACCCCAATGATTTCAGTGTCTTACTAACATACAATGACAGCTACATTAAATTAAAGCATTAAAGCGTGCTTGCAAAGCTCTGCTTAAAAATGACTTTACAAGGTGATGTTGGAATACATGTTGTGTACAAAAATCTAAAGACAAGTTCTGGTATACAAAATTCACACACTCAGTAAAGTCAGTAAGATAAATGTTATTTGATTTTCATGTTTGTAATGAAAAGTCTGTAAAGTCTTAACTGAATTCTGTCATAACAATCATTAGGCCTACATATTAAACAGATATAATGAGTTTACAGGGAACTTGTTTGATTCTAAATAATGTGAATTCAATTAACAAATTGCAATATATATTTATGTATAAAGTAAGTAAGTAAAGTAAAGTAAGTAAATAGTTCAAATTCCCAGGGACCATGCAGACTGAAAATCCCGCTGGCACTTTCTAAGAAAAAATACATAACATGAAATGTCATACATATCATATAAAATAATGTTGTTGACCCTAAACACTGCAGGTAAAAATATTTAATTTATATGTAGCCGAAATGTATAACATAATAAAACAATGGAAAAAGTCACAAATATTTGTATGTCTTTGTATGTATTTGTAAATATGTTTATGCATTTTCATGTATGTGAAATATTGTAGGAAATATTTAGTAATAAGTAAAATTACTTTCCCTGTTTTAAAAAGCTTAATATCATACGCCTTTCACCATTTAGGGCTATGCTCAGTTGTTTTGGAACACTTTCCGCACGATTATATTTGGTTAAGTTTGCAGTTTAGCAAACGTCAATGAGAATTATTATATCAACTAGTTCAAACAGACCTTTGCGATCCATTTAAGTTATGTTATTCCACTCTCTAGGTAGACATACACATAGACAAAGCCTGAGACAGAGAGTTCCAGTATACTAGTTATGTGCTAACTGCCTGTGTCAAAGCCACAACAAGATTATGTACACATGAAGCGTTTAGACATATATTGTTAGTTGTGTTATGCTCTTATTTATTCTGCAAAAGAAGAAAAAAACACTTTATGTAAATGAACACACAAAATATGAGCGTTAACATTTTTTGTTAACAATGAATGAATGAATTTGACATTAACCTACAATACCTAGAAAATTAAGAGTTAGTATGTATTAAAACAAACCCACAAAGCAACCACACACACACACACACACACACACACACACACACACACACACACACACACACACACATACTTTAAGAGGCTTTCCACAAACTTTACAGTAGAGCTTAAATCACAATTCAGAAGACCTCATGACATGTTTGGTAATTTCAAAGCTGCATGCCAAAATAATGGTAAACATGAAAACTATACTGTAAATACTAATAATCCCTTATGGTTACAAACACTTGATTTGAGTAACTGTATTGTTCCAGGTAGCATACACAAGTAGAACTAAGATGTATGCACAATTATATATACAGAATTGTAAAAGATGCTACAAATACATTGTGATTTTTTCTACGCCATTTGCAAGGCATGTTTCTCTTTGCACCAAGTACAGTATCACCAGAGCTTACCTGTTACCTGGCAAGTGTGTTTTCGTCTGGGTCAGGAATAATTTAGATTCCCCAATGGTGCCCTATTGCTCTTCTGTTTACAGCCACGTTAGGAATCACCAGTGCAGTGCTCCTGCCTCCATGTGATCTGTGTTATTGTGGGATGGCCTGCTTTTAGCCAAACTGGACCTCGGAGGTGGGGGAGTATCTGCTTTTTTACATGGGTGACACAGCAGTGCAACCACAAAGCCGTTCTTATACTCACAGATACTGTGTTCTGTAAAGCCTGTAAAGGTTTGAAGATGAGTTGTGGGAATTCTGGCTGTTGGAATTATCTGTTGAGGGGAGCACGAGATGCTTTCTTGCCTCTTCCGCCATTTTCCACTCTCCTGGGCAGTGAACTTATCACAGTAGTATTAAGGAAGAACATTTTGGTTGGTGTGTGGCAGATAAAAACTGATATAAATGTTAGTGTGACTCTAACCAAACTTTTTATGTTACCAAGACTGCATTAAATATTACATTTTGTAGAAGAGTGAACATTCAGTATCTTAGACAGAAAAGTACCTTTTGTAAGAAGAATGTCGTATTCACAAATGCAAGGATTTAAATGTGTCTATGGAACCTCACTCACACAATCACCAAAACTGAAAGTTGCACATAAAAACAAAAAAGGCATCTAATAAATTAGCAAGGTTGATATTCAATGAAATATCAAGCGGCAATGCATATTTGTCATCACAATCTTATTGTGTAAGTTTTGAATGAAGCTGCACACATTTTGGATGGTCATTAAGTGAGCAAAGCTGAAAACGTGACTGATAGTAAGACTGCCATCTTGGCTTTAGGCTAATCAACGTTTGGCACCATCACCAGAGAGAGGAATCTAGAAGCCTCATTACACCGCAACCACTCTAATTACAACCTGCTGAAGAGATGTCATTCTACACCTCGCAAGGACAAAGACAGCACCCTTCCAAACAGTCGTACTCGGGGGAAACCTGAGACTGCAGGAAATAAATGAGCTGCCTCCTTAAGGATGGGTCAGCAGGGAGAAAATAAAGTCACACCAGTGGAAAAAAGAGACAACAGTCAGGTGCATATTTTACCAAGAGAAAAGCCATTTGAATTATTTTAGCTAATAAGAGCCTAATATATGTAAAAACATGGAGATGCTGACAGATGGAGCACAGAACCCAACACAATGGTCTCCTTAAATTTCACCAGTTACACAAACAGAATTGCCTGGAATACACAAATATAAAAACATGTAAAAAACACAACACACACAAAACAGACTTTAAATATATTTCTTCTATTCATTTTCAGAACTGTCTGTGCCATCATATGATGGACTGAGTTTTACACTGTGCGTGTCTATTCTGCAGAGCATGCTACTGTAAGTCCCTTACATGTGAGTGCCTCACACTGACCCCTTTCCACACACTCACACAAATAAACGCATGTACTCGCTCATGCACATGCACCGATGGTAAAAGAATTGTAAATTGTGAAATAATTTTTGTATAATGCGTGTGTGTGTGTATGTGTGTGTGTGTGTGTGTGTGTGTGTGTGTGTGTGTGTGTGTGTGTGTGTGTGTGTGTGTGTGTGTGTGTGTGTGTGTAAAAAGGGGTAAATGTGAAGCAGCATGCTCTGCTGAATACAAGTGTCTGTCTGTATGTCTGTGTGTGTCTGTGTGTGTGTGTTTGTCTGATACCTGAGATGTAATGTAAATGCTTGATGATGTAGTCACAACAGTTCCCTCCTTCATCACAGACTCATTAACTTTTCGATGGCCCTCTGCTGGAGTATAAAATATGTGGATTTCCTTTGTGCTGATTAGATGTTGTTTATGACAACCACTCACCATTGCTGGGAGCACCTAAATATTATCTGATGGAGGATCATTTTTATTTTCTGGAGGACTTTTTACAGTATGTGGCAGAAGACTTTTGGAGTTTTTAAAAGAAGAAACAGTTTGCAAAATATTGGAACATCTATTCAAGTTTATTTACAGGATATAAGATGACACCTTGGAGAAGTATGTGCATATACATGTATCAATTTATTTATTACCTTGTTATATTATATTGTATATACTATCCATTTGGGTAATCAGGAAAGGTGAACAGTAGATGATTAAGAAGAGAATTTAAGTTTTTCTTGAAACACAGATAGAGACAGATTGATGAAGAAATGATTTAAATGTTGTTATCTCATATTTAATTATGTATATGTGTTCTCTCTCTATCTCTCACTCATCCTCACTCTATCTCTCTCTATATATTTCTCTATTAATTCATAATTCCACTAATTTGTGTTTGTGAAGGACTGAAAAGTGAAGCTAAGACAGATGTGATTTTTTTACTTGGCAAATGTAGAATATGAAAGATGTCACAGGAGGCAGTAAAAGTGTTCTTTTTTTTTCTCTTCCGCTTCTTATTTTCTGTCATTTCCTGCCCTCCTCCGTTTCTTCCCTCGTTCTGTTTGCCAAGTAGCAGTGCAGTCTTAGCTGAATGAATTTGACGTCTAATATTAGAATCCCAGATATGAAACATTGCTGTTTTCAACTGTTACAAGAATACAAGGGTATTTATCTGTCACATGCATAGATATACTGAGTAGAGTACTGGGCATGCAGTGATGAATCACCTGTTAACTAAAGATGCATAGATAGAGATTGTAAATACACTCAGAAAATGTTTAGGTAATCATGTTGTGTGCATGCACATGGATCATTGCAATGTGATCTCAAACTTCTCTATGTATTCATGTGTACTAAAAAATCCAAGTAGAAGTACAGCTTTGCCTTCAGTATTATTAATTACTTTCATGTATGTGACAAAAATCCCTGTCATAATGACTTGTCTTGAGCTCCTTATTCATTCAGTTTCATTCATTTGTTTCATAGCTGTGTATTGCTTCATGAAGTAGTTTATTTTTTTGATGGCTGATTTGTATGGGATCCATCCCACCTTGAAATACAAGCACATCTTGCCAGATGATAGAAAAACCAATTACAAGGAGGTATTATTTTACAGTGCACCCCATGAAGAAAACATGCCATGTTGAAACGCAGTGTGCAGTAGCAGTGTGCTAAAGAGAACATGCCACCATGGGAAGCACATTGGTTTGTATATCTTTTTAACTACATAGAAAAATGACTAACAATGGCTTATCAGGGATAATAATAAACTCATGCCACACCACACTTAACCATACTTTCCTCAAACCATACCTAATTAACCAGTGTTTTGCTTTTCTTCCAATGGTAGAGACTCAACTGCATTTTCAAAATGGCCTAGCAGCAGAAATCCTGACGTTGAATCATAACTCGTTCTCTCAGGTAAGGAAAACACTGATAGATAGTCACCCAACATTGAAATGATTGTCAACATCCCCTTATACACTAACCTGCGTTTGAGGCAACAGCATTACACATAACATTACACACACGTAACATTACAAATAACACAGCACTTTATCTCTCTCACATCTCTTTAAAGCTATTGAGGCTGCTCAGCTGGTCGTGCCTAAAGTTAAATGTAAGCAGGGTGAATTGACATTTAGCTATTATGCTGCCTGCTGCTGGAACCACTAGTTATGAAATGTTTTAGTGCTTTGTTTTATGCTGTGCTTATATTATTATTATTATTATTATTATTATTATTATTATTATTATTATTATTATTATTATTATTATTATTATTATTATTATTATTATTATTATTGTCCTTTTCATATGTGTTTGAGTGACTGCTATTGCTTTTGTTTTTTAATATTATTTGTCTTTGTTTTTACTGATTTTTAAAGCATACTAAATACGATAATGTGCTATATAACTAAAATTGAAGTTGAACAAAAATTGAAGTTGAACAAAAGGTAGACATCTGGGTGGTGGGGTGAGGGGTGTCAGATCGTACTGTATGGTGAGTTAATGGACTATAACCTTAGGGCACTGAGGGCGCACATGCGACAAACACATCTCACATGTTGTTTGCAGGCAACAGCACACATGATGCATCTCTACAACCTCCCTACAAAAACACCAAACTTAACACAAGTTCCTTTTTTCATTACATAGTATAGGAAATAAGGGATTAAACTTATAGGCTCAAAAAACAATCAATGATCACCAAATGTCTCTATCTCTAACACTTACAGCTGTCAACAATCACAGCTAAAATCGGAACTCTGCAATATATCTTGCATTAAGCCTATTCATGTCGAAGTTTATTACAAGGAAAAGCCTTAGCATAACTAAAGGTTGTATAACGGCTATCATCGATGATCAAATTTGCTCATATTTCATTTGCCATACACGCTGGCCAGAAAATCAACACCAAAGTCATAATTATGTGAGATTTCTCTACATTATCATTAAACCTTTTTTTCCAATGTCTATTATAAGTAAAACACTAAACATAATGTTCCTTAACAACAATGATAAGCTGTAGTCATGACACGAGGCTGAAAACAACAAGGTGTGTACGGCTTGCAGGCCTAACCTGAAGGTTTAGGTGCTCGGTTTGTCTTGCCTATGCCACTGAACCTGAACTTATTTACTTGTTTTTATGTTTTTATTTTGTCTTGAGGTTATGTATGTGTGCTGTTTCCAGTAAACTACATGTTGCCCATAAAATTGACGAATTCTGCTGTAAGCTCAACTGTTATTTAATAGCCTATTTAAACTACTGGCTACATCAGAGGTAGTAAATTGGTAATGTGAGAAAGGCAAGTGTGCCGTGAGACCATGTGAGATGAATCAGTTGCATGTGGCTCACTGTCAATGCAGTTTATGGCCCATTAACATGCAGGCACGATTTCAGCAAGTACTTCTTTGAAACTAAAATGAACTTCTAGCATTAAAGGAAATTAAAGGAAAACAAAACAACGGTCAGTGTATTTCATTATGGTGTGGTAGGATTTCACCATAAAAGGATGCTTAAAGTGTATCTTCAGTGTTTAAAATGAGCACTGCAATCCACATTCAAAACATTGTAGACTCAAGGCCCTCACAGGTTGCCAGGTGTGAAGATGTGTAGAAACTGAAAGGAATAATCCACAAGCTAGGCAACTGTAGACTATGGCATATACATACACTTTATATCAGAGGTGACACAATATAACTTGGTGTTTTGTTGTAGCTTGCATAGAGATAAAATAAAGAACATAAAACACAGAGATCATCTCATGCATTGTTCATTCTGACACAAAATAGTACAATAAGCAAAACGTTTATTTCCATTGCTTGGACGGGGGGGACAGACAGGAATCATGACAGCAATAAATTGTTACTTTAGTACAAGACATTAACACCATAAATGTCAACCACAACATATATTATCATTGTTTAAAAGTGTCATTACAATGTTTTTTTCATTCATTTTGTGGTGGTCTGTAGTATTAATGAATGCCCTGTGAACTGGTTTTAGTTCAAAAAAATGCGTTAGCGCTCCTGCTACAGGCTGTTCTAGTTTGGTGGAGGACATGGAGCTGGGAAAATTACAGATTCTTGGCTATGCTAGTCACAGTCTACAATCATTCAAAGCACATTCGATCATAGCACACCAAATAGAACATTTAAACGTTCTAAACAAACACCCATACCTATACTCATACCTATATTTCGCTAAGTGAATGTGTTCTGCAATGAGACTCCTCCGGTAATCACAACTCTGGCATGGTTTTTTCTAATTAACAAACTTTTGTCACTTTCTTTGCCTTTTCTTATTTGCTTGTTTTTCCGCCTATTTTCCTTCATTGCCTAATGGAGGCAATTGCGGTAGAAGAACATTGAATTGGCAATTGCGGTAGAAGAACACATGCAGCATGCATTATGCAACTCAGAGTGACCTGTTGTATTTAACCAATCAGCAACCAGCTGAAGTGAAAAGGGAGAGGCAAGAAAAGGGAGAACTCGTGATGTAAGCTTTGTGATAGAGAGGCCTGTAGGTACGCGATCCGGCCAACTACACTATCTGTTCTGCACATGTGCATAATGACGTAGCAGGAAGAGTGCTGATTTGCCTACATGATCTGTACCAGACATAAGGCACTGAAATGTTTGATCCTTACACGCTGTATACTGCGATAAACAGTCAGATAGTCTCAGCAGCATCCACCGCCAAATCTTTGTTAATGTATGTATGTACATCAGTTTGGACCGACAAATGCAAAGAATAAATAAACATAAACATAACTGAAACGGTCGTCAAAGTCAGTATATATGTAGTAACTATATCTATGAAATAAACCATCAGAAGTTTGGCTTAGCCATCAAGCATTTCAGCGTCTGGTACAGATTGTGCAGGCAAATCGGCCCTCTTCCTGATTCGTCATTATGCACATGTGCAGAACAGATAGTGTAGTTGGCCGGGTCGTGTACCTACAGGCCTCTAAATCGCTAAGACATCACAAGGCCATTAAGCTGTAGGGGTAAGGAGCATGCTAGAGAATAAAAAACAAAGGGTATTAGTCCCACATGGCGTTGCCATGTAGCCTAGAAGTCTAAATGTTCCCCAGCGTTAGCAAATTAAATTTCTATCCCTGTAACAGTCTAGCAACGACCCAATGTGGTCAGACCAATTACATCGGTCTATTCTTATAGACAGTTGCTGGGCTGGCTTAACATGACGACAAGGGGGATGCGACAGTGCACTGGCGAAGTGCTATGATAAACAAGTTTGGTGCTCTGATGGCAAGGCAAGGCAAGTTTATTTGTATAGCGCATTTCATACACAACGGCAATTCAATGTGCTTCACAAAAATAAAAGCAAAGGACAATATATAAAGGCATAAAAAATAAAGTAATTGTAGAAGCATAAAAGGTAAAACAAGTGTAAAAGCATACAAGTAAAATCAATATGTGGTAGAAGCATAAAAGGTAAAACAAGTGTAAAAGCATACAAGTAAAATCAATATGTGGTATGAGAAGTCACCCCACCGGGACTCGAACCCTGGTCTCCAGGGTTACTACACAGGGGCCCTGACTGCAACGCCAAAGAGCCAGGCTCGTTGGGGTGGCAGTCAGAGCACACCCACAACTCTAGTGATGGTCACTCCATCACATTGACTTCCCCTTCGGTGCCTGATGGCACTACCCTATTAAGGCAGTTTGAAAGACAACTGTTGATACCGCCCCGACTGCGCCTGGCCTATCGTGGCCACACCACACAGTTTAATGTGGGCAGGCTTAGTTGCCATGTCATACGTAAAGAAAGTAAAGAATAAACAGTTCTACCCAAAGCCTTTTGAAGCAGGAATTAATTAAATGATTTAATCCTACATGGGATGTAAAACCATAAAAGACACAATTTATAAATAGCAATCCTTGAGGTGTAAGCCTTTGGTGGAGGTTTCAGTCCACGATTTGAGAGCTGATGAATAGCTCAGCTCCTGCCAACAGGAGAAGGCCAAGTTTAAGTCCTAGTTTATTTAGTTTAATTTCTTAAGGGACCATGTACAAAATGCATTAGGCAGGGGCAAGATGCTTTGTACCAGATTTAGCAACTTGCTAATTTCCATCTGCAGTCCCAGAGCAGGTGGGACAACAAAAATATACAATTCAACAGGGGCACGTAGCCAACCCCTGGACATCAAGACATTACATTACATTACATTACACTTGGCAGACACTTTTACTCATAGTAACTTACCACAGAGGACACTAATCAAGCTACAGATATGCAGAGGAGAACAGAAGCAATAGCATAACGAAGTAAGTGCAGACAGGGTACAGGACAGTGTTGGTAAGTGGAGGTTGCTAAGACAGGTTCTAATTTGTGGCGTGGTGGTGAAAGATGGTTGTTGTCCACAGTTGATGTATTTAAAGAAAAGAACAGTATGAGAACATGATGTTGGCAGGTGGTAGGCTTACCTAAAATTTTCTGAAATTTTCGTAAAATTGTCATGTTTTATACCCCATTCATGTATGTTTGTGTGTTGCCTCATGTTTCACCATTCAGTTGGAATCTATGAAATCAAGCCACATCCAAGAAGTATACAGGAAAGAGGTTGTCAGTCATCTTTATTGTCCAGTGTCATTTTCCCTTCCTGGTGAAGCATTTTTTAAGAAAGGCTGCAGAAGAATCTAAATGAAGCAGGAACTACATGCTAGTCCCTCTCACTGATGAACTCCCAGCTGCAACATGTCCCATCACCAACATCAAGTCAAGTAAGTTTTATTGCCGTTTTAGCCATATACATAGTACACAATAACACCAACATTTCACCAGGATTGGCGTTACACACAACTGTTAAAACACAGTAGACAAGACAGATACAGTACAGTGTGCACACAGATTGTACTGTATCTTCTTTGTCTCTACTGTGTTTTAAGACTTGCGTTAAAACACAAATAATGACCCTCCTCTAGGATGTGTCTTAAATCACCCACCCCTTTCTCTGCATTGCCACCACAGCCATGTAGGTGTACCAGAGTCCTGAAACAGGATGAGCTAGACTATAATATGGGCATTTTAGTCACTCCAGGAAGAACAAACTATCAAACAAAAAAATGACAACAAACTTTGGCATCACATACTTTCTGAGCAAATTACATCAACAAACTTTAAAAGGGTGTGCTTAAGGCAAGATGACTTTTACGGCTTTCCTGTCAATTTACAAAAAATGCAAAAGGGCATCCTAACACCAGTGGCTGCAGAAAAATGCATATTGATCACAGGGAACAACATCCTGCCATCTGGTTTTTGTGTTTACAGTTTTTGTCAATAATTTTTACACTTGTCTTAATACAATGTCTTTAACTGCAGCTAATATCTGCAAAATTAGCTGTAGTTGTACATAATTGTTTTGGATGTGAACATTACAGTATCTGAGAGAAGTACCAATACATTTTGGACAAAGTGGTGATTGAATGCCACTGTGTCAAAGCAATGCGAAAGAGAACACTGGCTCCAACAGTCTATTGCTAATGCAAAAGTGTTAAGAGTTTTGAAAAAGTAGATACTGTATTGAGACGTGCAAATAATTGGTAAAAACTGTAAACATCAGTTCATGAATATAGTGTTGTATACAATGTTAGATTTCTGTGTCTAAAGAAAATGTGCTTAGTGTGTTGCAAATCACTGTGTGTAGTATTTTGAAAAAAAAAAAAAAACAGTGAAAAATTTGCTTAAAAGTTTTAATGTTAAAAAGTTGTATTTTAGTTTGTAAGTAAACATAAAAAACTATATTTCATTTGTGTTACAAAATGCAAAATGTTATGTTTTGTTACATTGTATTGTATTTCTTTCAGGTTTTGAACATAAAGGTAACAGTTTCAATAATAGTTTCTAAATGTTTGCAATGTGAAAGAGAATACTGTCTCCCATTGTCTATGGTTGGTGCAAAAGTGTTAGAGGTTTTGAAATAGTAGTAGTAATAGTATGGAGACAAGTGTGAAAATGACTGGTAAAATCTGTAACCCTCGCCTGTGTGGAAACAAAGTGTTTTATGCTCCCCACTTAGGTGCAACACAGAGGAGAATGGCCAACCAATGATATTGCCACACAAGACCTCTGGGGTATTCCAGAAAGCAGGTTTCGTCACTTACGCGGGTATGTTAACTCAGAGGAAGTGGTACACCTACTATAGAAGTGTCCTGTGGCTTTGTTCTGGAGATCTGGGCAGCTGTGGCCTAGTGGTTAGGGAGTTGGTCTTGCAATCGGAAGGTTGCCGGTTCAAATCCAACCCTACCCATGGTTGAGATGCCCTTGAGTAAGGCATCTAACCCCACACTGCTCCAGGGACTGTAACTGAAACGCTGTAAATTTCTGTAAGTCGCTCTGGATAAGAGCGTCAGCTAAGTGTAATAATAATAATAAAAGAACAAAGCCATAACACTTTTCTATCAGGAGCTGTACCAGTCACTCTGAGGTAACTTATGGGGGTTAAAGGCCGTTCACAGCTAGAACAATAACTAAAAAGCTAATTTTAACTATAACTTTGTAAAAATCTATTTAACTTTAGTGAATGGTGCCGTTCACATATCAACTATAATGACAGCCTGATATCGTTGGGATCACTTTCAGAACGACTTTGTGAACTATAAAGTACTGTCAGCCAATCAGAATTCAAAAGAATTCACAGGACATGTTCTATTAGATTTTTTTCTGTAAATCACGACTAGAATGTTGCCATTGAAATGTTGTTCTTAAATGTGGATGCCCATATCGTTATAGTTATAGTTGTCGTTATTGTTATAGTTCTTGGTGTGAATGAACCTTTAGTCACTAAGCCACATACTTGGAATATCCCCCGGATAGCAATTTACAACTGGACTGCATTTTCAGAATGTTACTGACAGTAGTTCTAACAGATGAACAACATACGTTATATGGATGGTTTCAACAGGGCTGTTTGTGTCTGTGTGAGGGGGGCACAGTGTGTGTGTGCGTGAGAGAGAAAGAGATATAGAGCGATAGAGAGACAGACAGTGTGTGAGAGAGAGAAATACAGAGAGAGACCAACTCTGTGTGTTTTTGTTTGTGTGTGTATGAGAGAGAGACAGACAGTGTGTGTGTATGTGTGGAAGAGAAAGAGAGAGAGAAAGAGTGAGTGTGTGTGTTTGTATGGGAGAGAGAGACTGTGTGTGTGTGTGCGTGTGTGTGGGCATGCTTGTGTGTGCTTCCTCATTAACACCAGGTCCTCTTTTTCTGAGCAGGTACATTTTCTCTACTCCAGATGATGTCACAGTTCCTTAACATTCTGAATTCCATATTTAAAAGATGGCAGTATGTCCAGAGTAGAGAGTAGAAGTCTTTTTTGTCACTATACAAAGTATAGTGAGATGTCGTTTGGAGCAGCCAACAGATATATGTAAGAATTGAAATAGAAAAAAATAGCTAGGAAGAGTTAAAATATAAATTCAATTTACAGCAATATATACAAGTAAGACCGTAAAACAATATGAAAAACAATATGTACATTTAACACTATCATGCTATGGATAAATAAATAAGGTGCAGAATATGCCAGCAGCAAGAGTGGAGTGCGTGACAAAGTCAGAAAGCACAGAGTCCAATGTAATTGCATGATAGTCACATTGCATGGGGTCCAGTGTAGTCCCCAGCAGCAGGGATTCAAATACTCAGGGAGTCCAGGTCTAACTGCCACAGTGTTAGCTGCATCTCTACCTCTCTCTTTCTCACACTATCTCTTTTACTATCTCATGCAACCACCCCTCCCACCCCAACACACACACACTGGCATGGTTTACAATAGGCCACTTAGGCCAAATCTAGGCATTTTTAACAAGTCTCTCTCTCTCTCTGGCTAGAATGTGTTTTGAACATGGTTAACAGGAGAGACATTTTGACATGATTTTAAAGTTAATTCAGATGTTTTACAAGGCTTAATGTGTGAACTGTCGCTCTGATACCCAGTGAAAAACGGGTTTTATCTACAGCTCTCACTCTAACATGTACAGTGGAGCAGAGTACTATAACTTTATCAGTTTGAGTGTACCACCATTTGTTTCAGTGAGACAAAATATCATTAAAAAATGGGAATAACGAAAGAACGGCTAAAGTCAGTGTAACCATGTAAACATGTGATAGTGTCTAGATGGGGTTTCCAGCTGTGTGTTTCAGAGTTGAAATCCTGTTTGTAGCTCAAAAACCCTAGTAGGAATACTAACAAAAATGGGTGAACAGAATAAAGTGTTTATGTGTGTGTGATTGTTTATTAACAGCAGGTTATCTCCTCATGCCCTCACTCCAGTGGATGATGTCACAGTTTGTGAGGTGAGGAGAAATTCGGTGTAAAATGAAAATTGGCCTGTTAAAACATCATACCGAGTTGGTATGTTTGCTGAAGACCAAAATTGAGTTATCCTGTTGCATTCCGAACTTAACAATTTTTTTACCGTTTGTCCCAGAAGGCTAAAAATGGAAGTGGTAGACACCCTTAGACGAAGCATGAAGATTATGCTATTATTAAACCATTAAAATAGCTCGAAGAAACTCCACACTCGATCGGTAGTACAACAAAGGCCCTGACATTCAAAACGAGGCACTGAGAACTTTGTAAGTGTACACAGCATTTATTAATAAAACAGTTTTGACAGGCAGTACCTTGCCACCATGATAAAAGTCTGCACTAGTCAATTGACGAACGTGAACCAGTGGGAGAAATAGGAGGAGAGGTAGTATAATCGACTTGTTTGGACTTTCATCATGACGGCGACGAGAAACAACTGCTATCTACTGCATGTAAGAACTGTTTTTTAAATAAACGTTGTGTACACTTACAAAGTTGTTAGTGCCTTGTTTTGAATGCCACAGCCTTTGTTGTACTACAGATGAAGTGGGGAGTGTCTTTGAGTTGTTTGTAGCGAAGGGAAGGAGTCACCCCACCCGGCTTCAAACCCGTGTCTCCGGGGTACCAAACAGGGGCTCTGACTGCGACGCAAAAGGGCCAGGCTTGTTGGGATGGCAGTCAGAGCACACCCACAACCCTAGTGATGGACACTCCATCACACTGCCTTCCCCTTCGGGAGGTGCAGCCATGCACTTCACATACTCAGGTATCCCTCACGCATTTCCCACCATACTTCTCCCATCCAGGTTGCCCCACATACTGATGCTTCACCCATCACTGGAGTCCCCTAGGGGTCCCCTGGGGTCAACCTAACCTGGGGGTCCCTCATAATGCTCACACAGTGGCTGGGCCTTTGATGACCTCACAGCAAGCCATCCCACTTCTGACACCATTTGTACAAAGGGGAGGAGAAGTCACCCCACCCGGCTTCGAACCCGGGTCTCCAGGGGTACCCAGAGCACACCCACAACCCTAGTGATGGGCACTCCATCACACTGTTTTATTGGTTTAATAATAGCGTAATCTTCATTCTTCGTCTAAGGGTGCCTACCACTTCCATTGTTAGACTTCTGGGACAAACGATAAAAAATAGTTCTAACTCAATTTTGGCTAACTCAGTTTTGCTTCTCAGCAAACATACCAACTCGGTATGATGTTTAAACATGCCAATTTTCATTTTACACTGAATTTCTCCTTTAACATTCTGAATTTAAACTACACTTCATTCACACAGAAAATACTAAAAGTGTACTTCCATGTGCCAAGTCTCGTGTTAATCAGGGCAAGTATGTGCCAAAACATATTTTTTGCTAATTACAGTGCCAGCTAGTGGCCAAATAACAACAAATTAGTTGGGGTCAGAGGCCTATGTACCAAATTTGGTTGCGATATGTCATAGCCTTCCTAAGATATGACCTCACTCCTGTTTGGTGGCTGTGCCGCTGATTTTGATCAGCTGTCATGGGCAAACAATTGTGGAAATCAAAATGCTCTTAAATAGCGTTTGTCAGGCATGGTTTAAAGATCATGTGTGCCAAGTTTTGTTAAAGTTGGTCAAAAAGTGTGACCTATGACAAGTAAATTTCACTTTTGACATTTTCCAAAATGGTGGGAAAATTTGAAGGCAGAAATTGACATCATAGGGTTCTTTGAACTTGACCAATGATTCTAATGACACCATTTTTGTAATTAGACGTACAGTTCAAAGGTTACATGCATA
Source organism: Coilia nasus (assembly GCA_027475355.1). Classification (NCBI taxonomy): domain Eukaryota; kingdom Metazoa; phylum Chordata; class Actinopteri; order Clupeiformes; family Engraulidae; genus Coilia; species Coilia nasus. The sequence continues at coordinate 18,674,479 of CM050204.1, read as the reverse complement.
AATATTGACCACTTTACTAGATCTACTAGCATTGTTACCATAGTGAGCAAAAACTAACAAACCTTAGTTAAGTTAGCAAAGTAACACTGTTAACATAATTCACAACATCAACTTAGTTAGCTAAATAACACTATCAGCTAAGTAACACTGTCAGCACAGTTAATTACTTAGCATTTCCACCACTATTAGCATACCTAGCATAACTGCTAAAAATTATTTAAATTAGCTGAGTACCACTGTTAGCACAATTAACTACTTACCTCAGCTAATTAACATTGTTAGCATAACTGCTAGCAAACTTTAGCTAAGTGAGCTAATTAGTACTGTTATCAATGTTTGCTAATTAGCTACTGTAACTTGGTATGACCCAACGATTCCAGTCACACCAAGTTTTTGGAAACTGGATGTAGGGTAGGGTTGCCACCTATGCCTGACAAAAAAATGGGACATTTCGGCAACCCAGTCAATCTTTTTGCTTATAAGCAGTGACTCAGATGTCATTGTCCCGGGAGACAGACCATTAAAAACCAGGACAATCAGGTAAAATCGGGACAGGTGGCAACACTAATGTACGGTTATATGCATAAATGTACCTCAACGTTTGACCAGTTGGTTGCACTACTGAGGTTGAGCTGTCGACATAAAAGTTGGTGAAAAGAGTAATGAGACTGTTCGAAATCAGTGTGCCAAATTTCAAAACTTTTTACTAGTTGGTTCTATGGGCTGCCATAGAATCCCATAGCAGAGGTATTGTGATATCACTTGAGAGATCTAACATTCCGCATTCAAAATAAAAAAAATGGCAGTTGGTCCAGGTGTAACTGCCACAGTATTCTCTGCCTCCCTTTCTCTCTCTCTCTCTCTTTCTCTCACTCTCTCTTTCTCACTGTTTTTCTCTTTCACTCAATCACTCGCCGCCACGCACACACACACACTATAATGATTTAAAAGAGGCCATTAAGGTGTAATATAGGCCTGTTTTAAAGGCTTTGGTCAAGTGTATCTTTCTCTTTGGCTGGAATCTCTCTCTCTCTAGTTGGAATGTCTTTCATATTGTTATTTTTACATGTTTTCAGCTTAATTCAGTGATTTTTTTTTCAGTTCTCACTCTAACGTTCAGAGTATTACCCTAACATCAGCGTAAGTGTTCCACCATTCATTTCAAAGGGACAAAATTATCAGCAAAAACGTAAATAATGAATGAAGGACAAGAGGTACTGTACAACATGTGTACAGCAATTCATGCCCAGATTGGCCTGAATGTTTCAGAGTTGGAACAGCGTCACTATCTCAAAAGCCCTAGGAGTAGTAGTGGTGACAAAAAATGGGTGAAAATTCTACTGACGGACAACAATTAAGTGAGCAAGCACACTTAAAAATGGCAGTTGATCCAAGTCTAACTGCCACAGTATTTGTTGCATGTCTTTTACTCTCTCACTCAGTCAATTTCTTTAACATAGTTGGAAGTACAGATTTCGGGGCACTTCATGTGTTGGTGTATGTCTATGTGTGTTTGAAAGAGCTTTACCTAACGGGTTCTATACTTCTATAATTCTATTTTTGGTGCATCTGCAGTGTGCAGTGATGTCATAAAGGTGCTAAATGATATCAGCCCGATTTTGTCCCAACTTTGTTGTGACCGACACACATACAGCATCATACCCGATTCCAAAAGGTTGGACAAGATATTGAACATGAGTGAGTCTCACAATGTGCCATACTTTACAATCTGTGATTTTTTTTTGGTCTGCGGCATTCTACACCCCAACAAAAACACTAGCTTCTCAGGAGTTGTATGGGATGTTGATTGTTAAAGGTCCCAAGGTCTCACTTTTGATGGCTTTTGAATGTATTTTTGGGTCTATACTGCTTCTACACACACTGTGAGTATTTTTCAACAAACTACTTTGAAGACATGTTCAGTGGAGCTCAGAGAGCCATGTGAACTTGTTGTAAAAAGGGCATAATATGGCACCCTAAATATTGGGAGTGCTGTCACCAGCAGCCAATGAAAACCATACAATAACAAATCATTGTCTTGTAATGTGGCCAGTCTCATGACCAGGACGCACTGAGAATTTGTGGTTTTAAGATTATATAGTGTGACATGGTCAATTGTAAATGACAATCATGAAAGATAAAATAAAACCTGACCTAAAATCTGACCATACCATTATGTGTGCAGTGGAGCAGAGTACTATGACATCAGCCTGAGTGTCCTGCTATTTATTTCAAAGTGACAAAATATCGCCCAAAAACAGCAACAAGTAAACAATATAAGGTAGTGTAACCTTTTGAACACACGCGGAACGCTTGGAATGGCGTATCTTGCTCAAAAGTCCTAGGAGTAGTAGTGGCAACAAACGGCATGAAAATAAAAAATAAACACCGCTTAGGAAGACAAAAGAGGGTCATGAGTATGGATTTCAAATGCAAGGACAAATGGGGCTCACAAGAACGAACTTGTGTGACTTTGTCATATCTCAGGCCATGGCAGCCATCAGGAGCAGGAGCAGGGTGAATGTCATCACCAAGACCTGATGGGGATGCTTCAAATTGTACAGCAACAGGCCAGCAGGCCTAGTGTTACAATGCATTTACCTAATACACAAGGTGTGGTAATGTAATTTTAAGTAATAAATTACAATAACCAACTGTAAATAATGCCTAAATGTAAGCGGTAACCCCATGATTGTGTTGCATGGTGTTGACTGATTCTTTGTCTTGTTGGTGAAATGGACCGAATGTGTGTGTAAAACAGAAATGTATACATTGCTTGGGTAAAAACAATGAATACTCAAACATCCTACAAGGAATAAACACACATTCCACCTCTGAGAGGCAAATTCAGTGGACACCTAATGGACACTCCCCCTAGTGTCTCCAAGTAAATGGACACCCTCATAAAAATGCACTGTTTTCCCTTTCCCTTACCCTGTGCATGTGCTTTCAACTGAACTGATCAGAGTAACCAGCGAATACGAAAGTAGTCATGTCCACCGAGGTAGGTAAAGTCAGAATTTTTTCTAAATTTACTGTGATCCTGCTTCTTGTAATATTACAGACTGTAAGTCTGAGGGCGCCGGGACGGACACCCAGACATTGGAAGCGTGGTATTCTGTCCACAGACAGCGGGGACGGTCGAGAAAGTCTTCATTCACCTGGTAATGACTCATGGTAATGACAAGTGTAACAGCTATCATACCTCGGTATGAGGACAAATAACCGACACACAAATGTAGCAGTGGCCAGAAACTACTGCTGCTGCGTCTTTTTGATATCGTAAACTGGAACCAAAAGGGAAATCTTCGACAAACATTATAGTTGCAGTCTTGTAATTACTGACCACAGTGTTCATAAAATCTTGTCTGGAACTACACTGTGACTAGACTGCGACTATGCGACCAATGATTTGCCTTTAGATGTGAGAGGGTGTGAGACTGTAGTTTTCCATTCTTCTCAAAGTTCTTTGGTGTACAGAGAGCATAAGATGCTTACTCATCTATGTTATCATGTATTTTCCAACTGCACAAAGTGTGTGTACCAGCACATAACTCAGAACATTTACCAGTTCACATGTCACACTGATTGCTTTTAATTAGGGACTATCAACAACAATCAACCACTCATTCACACATCTCAGGTGGATAATCATACCCACCAATAGCACATAGCTGCCAACTGACGGTCACTTTCTCTGTATAAATGCTGTGTCACCATGTAAGGCACCTTCCTAGACGTGGTTGTGAAATGGCCTGGGAGCACCCATGACTCTCTCACGTGCAAAAAGTGGCTTCCTTAGCGCCCCTTCCTGCTGACCCCTTACAACAGCGCCAATATGTGGTTAAAGCTGAGTAAGTGTGTGATATAGTGCTACACTGTACGGTTGCCCTGAAGTGCAAAACACAAACACAAATACAAAAACACAAAAACAAATGAAAAAACACAGCAACAAATCAAGCCACAACTACAAATGAAAAAACACAACAAGACATCAAAAACACAAATTAAAAAATATAAACCACAACGGCAAATTAGAAATCACAACGGCAAATCCGAAACATAACAACATTAAGGGAAACAGGGGTCAATTCCTTAGCAACTTCGATAGTTTGAACAATGGAGTTATGACACTGCTGTTCCCCAACAGCATCACCCAGTCTAAGCAACTAGCGATGTTTACAACTACGTTAGTCTGATGTATCATTCAACGACACAAGTGTTTCCCAACAGCAAAGTCTGGGCAATCCATCGGAAGTTGCATAGTAAAGTTGTGTAGTTCAAACGATTAGCTTGGACCTTTCGTTATACCATCGTGTTTGTTCACGTGAGGTCTTGTTCATCATCTTTGGCCTTCTTGGGGTGGATTAGGCAGCCTTCTATGCATTACTGCCACACACTGCGTGAATGATGTTACTTAAATTCACTTCTCTTTCGGTCTGGTAATGGCAGATCATGTAGAAAGAAGGTAGAAAATACACTCAATGACACACAAAAAGATGTTGCAAAATGTGTTTGGATGAAGGTAAATTTACGTCACTGATGTTAATGAGCATTTTGTAATACTGTGATGTATGAGCGTCGATTATGGACCCACAATCAAGGATTTCAAATTGCATTCATTCAGCAGGATTCGAACCCATATCTGACCGAAAAAGATAGCACACATCCTTTAAAAGCTGACAAGCTAACCATTCACCCACCACACCATAAAATATATAAATAAATAAAAAAAAAAAAAAAAAAAAATTAAATACATAGACATAACATTCAGTTGTTGCTTTTAATAAGTAAGGGACAGGGAGTTTCTACAGACGTCATACTGGCTTAAATGAAATGAGACTACATTTCTGTTGTTTCTGTATGTAGTTCTGTCGTTGTCCGCAACAAATGCATCCAAATACTCTCCGAACACTTTCAAAACATCTGGATACTTTGCAGTTTGAACAATGGAAGTCCAAACTAACATAGTTCAGACTTCTATCGATCTTTGGTGTTTCATTCGAACCTACGTTGTACAACAGTGGTTTAATGCTAACCTCCATCATTGTTTGGGAAACGCACCCCAGAAATACAAATACAAAAATACAACAGCAAATCTTAAGCACAAACACATTAAGGGAAACACAACTACAACTTAGAAAACACAAGGGCAAATTACAAACCACAACAGCAAATCTGAAACACAACAACATTAAGGGACGCACAACTACAAATCCAAAACCACAACAGCAAATATGCAAAACACAAAAACATTAAGGTAAACACAACTACATGTAGGTATTACAGAAAGGGTATGTCTCTTTTGAAAATGAAATGTCTCTGATTGGACAGCTTTGCCATGACAGGCAGGAAAGAGTGCCAACCATAGGCTGTATAGGTGACAACAGGTCGGTGTCCGCTGGCACTCTTTTCAATGGATAAAAAAACCGTAGTACTGTATTTGCGAGTAAGAAGACATGGCAACAGATGACAATAACAAGCACAATTACATGCACAAGGGAAGGTCCAGTAAGACACACATCCATTCTGCTACCCATATATGGATTCTGACTGGTGAGCAAGTGAGAGATCTTGAAGAATTGAGAGAGAAGATCATGATTGTGAAGATTGTGTTCATTAAAATGACCAGAAAGCAAAATGGATCCCCCCAGTGGTATGCTCAAATGTTTGTGTTTTCTTCACAGGGCATGCAAAAGTCTGCATCATTATTGTAATTGTTTTCCCTGCTGCTGTACTTGGGTTCCATATGTTGTGACTTTAGGTTTGGGTTACTACACATCCTCACAAGTCTCCCAGTGAGCTCCCTAACCCAAAGTGACATTCAAGGTCCCTATTCCTGAGTTAAAGCTCGGTATTTAGTAGTGATTTAGCTTGGCAGAGTTTGCACTGCAGGGTTATGAGATATTTGTACTTTGTCAACGTTTAACTGCAATGTTCCTTTAGCTTTTGCCATCAGTGATGTCAATGAATGGTAGTACTACAGGTCAAGAGCAGTTGTAGAAACTATACAACTTTACTACAGATTTCCAGAAGAAGCTTTGTTATGAAGGATTTGGGAAACACCTCTGCAGTTCCCTTCTACTGAAGTTGCCTACAACCACAGTACTACCAAAGTTGCCCACTATCATTGTACCACCATTGGTAGGCTGCAACATCATATTCGTAGTACCTACTATGGTTTTGAGAGCCTAGCCTTTGGTAGTGCAACTTTAATAGTACCAACAATGGCCTGGTTTCCCAGTTAAAGGACAACTCTGGTGTAACATGAACTTTAGGTCTGTTAAAACATCATAACGAGTTGGTACGGTATGTTTGCTGAGGAGCAAAACTAGGCTAGCCTGTTGCATTCAGAACTAAATTATTTCTGTAGAATAGGCTCACAATACTAGAGTGGGGGAGTGATGGAAGCTCAAAGATATAGCTATTTTTAAACCATTAAAACAGCTCAAAGTTGCTCCACACCTCCTTGGTAATATAACAAGGGCCCTGATATTCAAAATGAGGCATTTGAGAACTTTGTAAGTGCATAAATCATTTATTAAAAAGATTGCTTTTATAGGTAGTAGTCTACCTTGGTCAAACACCAGCTACTGAAACACAGAGGCACGGCAACTTGAAGATATAGCTATTTTCAAACCATTAAAAAAGCTTGAAGTTGCTCCACATTTCCTTGGTAATATAACAAAGGCCCCTGCATTCAAAACGAAGCATTGAGAACTTTGTAAGTGTAGAAATCGTTTTTTCAAACCACCACAGAGATCATCAGGTAGCTGCAGAGGGGATAGCCACTGTCACTCAGGAAGACCAGAAGACTGCCAGTGCCATACCCACCACCTCAAGGAAACTCCCCACTGCATAAACATGCAGTGCAGCAGCACCTCACCTCCAGGCTGAGGGCAAAAATGCAGCAGGTTGCCCTCCTGATGTGGGTCTTCACCATGGCGCAGTCAGTGAAACTTCTTAGAGAAATAGGCGCATGGATGGAGACACAGTGGTTCACCATGTGGTTGAAATAGAACTGCTCCCACCCCAGTGGTGGAGGCATCCACTTCCACTGTGAAGGGGAGATCAGGGTCAGGGAGGCGTAGCACCTGAGCAGTGGTTAAGCCCATCTTTAGCTGGAGAAAGGCTTGTGTAGCGGGGATGTTCCATAGCAGACGTTCAGGCTTGTTGGGAAATGAGCGGCACGGATAGGTGGCTAAAGTTCCTAATGAAACACAGATACACAGTTTGAAAATCTTAGGAACCTCTGTAGCTCCTTGATTGTGTGAGGTTGGGGCCAGGAGTACACTGGACTAACTTTATCCTGATCCATTCTCACTTCTTGGTAATGGATAATGATAACCCAGAAATTGGATGGTGGGCTAGTGAAACTGCTACTTCTCTGCTTTTAGAAATAACTGGTGTTCACAGAGCCTGGTAAGGACTACTGTGACATGCTTAATGTGGCTATGGAGATCTGGGAGGTGAATCTAAATGTCCTCTATGTACACTATTACAAATCTATGGACCACAGCATAGAATTTCTCTGGATACTAGATCTACTAGGGACTCCTAGTAGAGCGAGATATTCTTGACATGTAAGCTACCTATCCTAAGGTTAAGGGGTGGTGTCTGAGAGTTAACCTGCCTTGGAGAAAGGGGTTTCCCCATCACTGACGGAACGGTGAAGGAGGCTGAGGATCAGGCTAATGGGATCTGTCATAGAGGGCACCAGAGATGAAGTTCCCCGCTGAGTCGCAATCTAGAAGGGCGCATGTAATGTGAGTTGACTTACACACGCATAGCTGGGCAGAGATTGTTAATAGTTTTGGTTTTAAATGGATGCATGGGGAAAATAACTGCACTCACCATGGGTCTGGGAGGTCTGATGAAACAGTGTGCAATGGTGTGACCCTGCTCTCCGCAGTAGAGACAGAGTCTGTTTTCCAGGCAGTGACACCTCTAGGACAGGGTGGGTCAAATTGTGCCCACCTCCATGTGCTCCTCCGCTTGAACCTTGCTGTTCATGGACGTGGAAGTGGTGTTGGCAGGGCTAAGGAGACCCAGTAAACAGCTCTCTCATCTATGGGAAACTTGTATGGCTAGTCGGATGAAAGGCCTCCAGGAAGAAGATTGTTTCTCAGTACAGCACTGCCAGACCCTCTGTACAAAATTAAATGAAGAACAAGGGGCTGGTTTACCAGGCTAAAAAACGAGAAGCTGAAACCAGTGAAATATGACCAACATAGCTATAGCTAACTGAATGGATCATGGACGTCTTAGTTTCACAGTGTTCAAGTTATGTGTAAAGGCAGTGGTGGTGGGGGGGCAAATCAAATTCCTCTTATGGCTCCATAAAGGGTTTGGCCAACTTGCAATCAGAGCAGGCTTGGACAGAATCTACTAGTTAGAAATAGCATGAACAGGGTGTGTGGGGTATCATGATGAAGAAAATAATGTTGCATTTGTTTTGCTACAACTGCCCTACTGTTTCATGGATAAACAAACAATCTGGGCAACATTATGTGAGCAACAGATGCTAACTGCGTCTTGCAGATAAATGTAGCTGTGAAGCTATAAGGAGACCATATATATATATATATATAATCAGAAAATATAGCAAAGTCCAGTGTTACAGTATATCAGCAGCAAGATATACTTATGAGATTTAAATTATTATGAGACTTAAAATATGCTGATATTGCTATAACCAACATGTTCATTTTTACTACAGCTTGAACCTAGCCATATTCAGTAGACAAAACAGAACGATAATGTAAAGGTCAAAGGATTTTGTCTGTTAAAACTGTACTGCACATGTCTATAAATTCATCTCCACCGAGTCTGTAATATGTTTTATCCAAATAAGAGGGACTCATGAAGGTCTGAAGCAATTCTTTCTCTAGAGATATCTAAACTTTATCTGTATTGTTTTACATAAAATGTTGTCAGATTACATGGTCATTTGATTTAGACATTCACTGACCAAAATGTTGACACTGAGTATTTGCAAAATGGAGAATAAATTGCTACATGATGTTTTATTGCCTCCATGTGCTATTCTGACTGTGCAGAGAAGCGCCATCTATTTAATCAAATGAATAGTGTTTAAACCACAACTTTTGAAAAAGATTTAAATTGTACTTGTTTCCGACATCTGAAAAATTTAAAAGCCACCATTTTTCCATGTCCCATTTGAAGAGGTGTGCTTTCTTGAAAACATCTAAAGGTTAGGATTTCTTTTGTTGATAAAATTGTGCCTTTTAATGACTTTATAATTAGTTCATTTCAGGAACTTTAATTGTAAACTCTGATTAGAGCACATGTGAAAGTGGTTTTAATTATGAATAGCATACACTGAAATGATTGTATATTTTAAGATATTGTAACTGTACAGTAATAAACATTAAATGACTCTCCAATAGTAAATAGAGTTTAAATATTATTGCAATGATATATTGTATTGATACATTAAACAAGGTCTTTCTACAGTGTGAGCCTTACAAATGTCAGAATATGAAGGCTATAAAACCATTTTTTATTTCTTAATATGTATAGACTCGGTACTTCTACAATAAAAGGTCTAAGAATGATGATAAAGAATCCAAGATGATTTTTAAGACAAGTGTCAGGTTGGTTGATAAAGCAACCATTACACACTGCAACAGTGATTTGTACTGTAAGGAAGGGGTGATATTTGTCAAAAAATATGTGAGTCCAGTAAAAACAAGATAAAATACTTAATATTTGTCTGACCATTTCATCTTCAAAAAAAGGCAAATGTGCAACTATATCCTGATTTCACTAAGGGCTGGCTTTCACTGAGGAAAACTGAACTCATCAGCTAAAAGAAAGACTCCATTACTATGGACGACAGCAGCTCTCGCCAGACCTCAGCGATTAGTTAATGAGTGACAGGTCTGTGTTACACAGGTACTGCAGGGCTTTCCACAGAAAAATAAACAACATATATAAATAAGTCAAATAAATAAATTATTGAAGAAAGTATCGCTCAGGGTACAAATTAAATGTTAAATTAGCTACCCACAGAAAAATACAAGCTACTTATTGCTCTGCTTGGTTGGTGGTGTTATTGTATCAACCAATCTGTCCATTCTATAAACTCCACAGTTGTTTCGTTGCCATCGTTTTAAGTTATTCAATATCACAATTCCAAAACATTTCAACATGGAATGACAGGAACTGCCATTTTTAGTTTTTATTTGGTCTTATTGAGTTTAGAGCCTTGCTGATTTCTTTCCAAGTATAACAATAAAACACTTTAACATACTTAGAAGAAATGTATCTGATTATTTTGGTTGACTCCTTTATTTATTTTTTAGTTTTCAGATGTTGAATTTAGAACATTTATTTCCTCCACAAACCATGGTTACCCCTTCACTCTGTAATCCTCTTAGCTTTGTGCCCCACAAACATGTAGTCGTATCTATGGCTTCTAAAGCATCAAACTGTGAATTCTAGCAAGAGACCAACTTGTCTTCCTCATCAGCGTGTCTTTCTCATTCACTCCATTTAGCAACATGGACCCCAACTTGTCAAGTCACAATTGGGACCCATAATTTGGACTAATAATTACCAGACCCCACCACAACATCAGTGTCTCAACTTCTTTGGGCTTAAGTGAATTTTAATACATTTGGAAAAGGTTGGCCGGAGGCAGGAAGGGCCTTACACTTATGGGGGTTGGGAGGTTACAGGAACATGTGGAAGCACTTTACAGAAAGTGATAAATGATTTGAAATGCACCATGCACTCCAGAATGGAAATTAGGATGAACAGGTGTTAAATGGGAAACATTGGTGCATTTTAATCAGCAGGGAAGAAAGGTTCACTTCTTAAGCCAGATGTGGCTGGGCTGTGCACTGGGGGTATTCCGAGCAGTGCTCCCCAACATGTCCAGAATGACACTATGGTTATTCAGTCTGGGCACAGAGGACGTCTTTATAACCGTATTTCAGTAATAGTGTTAGCACATATATATGAAGCCAAGAATGTAAAACATACTTCTTCCTATGAAGCCAAGGATGTGAACTATACTTCTTACTACTTTTAGCAATTGCAATTTAAACTTGTTTCAATACCATGTCTGCTTTTAAAAAAATCTTCTCACAGTGTGTGTTTTAAACACACACCTGAGCACACAAGTGACCTTTTGGTTCAAAATGCAAAACAGCTATTAAACATTAAATACTTTACCCAAGAGAGTCATATTACCAAAACGATAAGGAATATCCGCTGGTGGGACTCTTTCTCACTTAATTTGGAATGAGCTCAAAATCACTAATAACCTAAAACAGGTCTTAAATGCTTATATAATTAAAGTTCCCACATTTACATTTTGTGTTGTATAGTGTTGCATTATAGCAGAACAGAAAATGGAGAAAGAAAGTATGGGACCACTTACAGTGCTTATTGTAATGCCAAACATGACATTGCACCACATACATGATAGTTTCTGTACATTTCTGTAAACTGACTATACACATAATGAAATCTTATGCCATTTGAAGAATCTTCCCCAGCACAAAACAACAAACGTACCTGTCACTACAAATCTGTACCCCATAGCGGTGATCTACAGTATGGTACCTTTCAAATTTGCCATGATCTTTTTTCATGAAATACACATTTACAGTATCACAACATTCTCCCTGAACTTGAATATTTGCGAAAAAATCTTAATGTGTTTAGGTACTCCGCCTATCCCCCATTCATACTTTTTTAGCGTTTTGTTTGCCTGTCACAATGTTGTAGCCTAGATTCCACTTTTTTGTGTGAAGTGATGATTTGTGGTACCATGGTTAGCTAAGTGGACTTGCAGACGATCCAGTTTCAACACTCAGAGTGTTTGCTGACCACTGCATGTTACTGTAAATTGACTGTAGTTTCTCATACTAAGAGTAGCTATCTTACATGTAATAGTGAAAGACAGTGAAAGCCAATACATGCATATTTCAATCCACATTATGGCCATTTTGTGTGGATGGTAACAAAGCTGGAAACAAGAATATTTATTATTTTTTAAAATCAGGAGAAACCCTTTAACAGTATACTTTAATTTAAGCATCCAAATATAGCTTATTTAATTTTAAGTGATTTAGGAATTCGAACAAAAAATTACAGTTTTGAACGTACTATCTAAATGTTCAGAAAAAAATATGTTTTAAATATTTTTGCTGGTGAACATTGACTAAGACAGTTATTGATGAACTGAATGCATTTTGTGTCAAATGAGTGCAAAGGTTCAGTTCACACAGTCCAACAATATGATGATTATGCTATGTCTACTGAGACAATGGTTAAACAAATGTTGAAACCACTATTTTATTAATTCCTAATCCTAATAACATAGCATGGAGAACAATGTTGTTGCAGCCTATTGACTATGGGCCCCATATGGTTAAACACAAATATAAAACCTTCCTCTGTGCTTTTAAACATTGACCATGGAAAAAATGGAATCCATCAGCTGCCACATATGTCATTACTTTTCTGTGTGCCACCACACAACTGTCAAAACAGCCAAATATTATTACTTAAAAACATATAGCCTGAATGTAACAAAATAGAATTTAACACAGTTAAACCATTACATCAGCCATGTTTAGCCAGTTTAGTTATCTATATGATTACAACTCTACAATACTGTGTACAATACCTGGCAATACCAGTGAATCATAAAGTAGACTTACACAAATGTTGTCTCTCCATCCAACCATAAGCCCTTTGATGTACATTCAAAACCGTTCCTGCAAAGCCCCCGTATATGCTGCTTTAGCTAGCAAGCTAATACCAGAGGGGCACAAGTCCTCATAATGTCTCTGTAACACAGGTTGCTCTACACTACACTTTATGTCAGCTGCTAATGCTGAAAGGTCTCTCTCTCTCTCTCTTCCCTTTATCAAATAAAAGTGTATCGATCATAACTGACCCAAGTCATTGATGAGCGAATAAAAATATAATGTTTTCATGTCACCCATATACATAGGGAGGTGTGGGAACAGTATATTTTGTTTTGATGGTTGCCAGGGACTTCACACCATACAATGACAGATGGAGACAGTAAGGATCAGTGGTGGGTCTGATGTTGCAAGTTCTATACAATGGGACTTCATTAGTCTCTTAATAGTGTGTTAGTTGTAAAATTGCAGATATATACAAAGTTTGATGTGGTGATTGAGGGAGTGGTGACGTGTGCGTGCGTGCGTGTCTGTGTGTGTGTGTGTGTGTGTGTGTGAGTGTGTGTGTGTGTGTGTGTGTGTGTGTGTGTGTGTGTGTGTGTGTGTGTGTGTGTGTGTGTGTGTGTGTAGTGTGTGTATGGGCACGTGTGGGCGCATGTGTGTGCATACACGTGTGTCTCTTTGGTGGGGGTTGTTGGTGGGCTCATGGGCCGGACCAATTAAAAACATTTTAGAACTTAGTTTTTTTTAAATCTCAACATCCAATATTTTAGAAACATCTTTTTACACATAATTACCACTGCATAATGCTGTCATCCTGTAAAGAAATTATGTTACATTCAAATTGCGCTTTCTTTCTGTAGTCTGTGGTCCACATAATCCTCTAGATCCGTATGAAATCTCAAGTGACCGAAATGCATTCAGGAAACAGTATTTAAACACACAATTAGTTGAACCTAATGAAAAGTTTTGCTTAATCCTCTGACACTCCTGCACTAGCTACTATTTCCTGATCCCGTCCGTGAATATTGTTTCATAATCCAGTCCATTTTCTACAAATTCCTTTTAGTTTATTTTGTAAGGGCTGCCTAAAGTTCACCGATTCACTTGTTACAGACTGAAACATCAGGTAGTTGTACCACACCTGTTTAAACAGTAACACTTCATATGATAATCATTTAGGGGCTTGGTCCGATGATGACATGTCATATTACCCCCCAAACACCAGTGGCCCCGCAATGACCCTAGAGTCCTACGGTGGTCTGTAATCAAGAGGAGAGCCTGGGGCTATGGACAGCATGCCGGGCTAATATCATTTTCATCCTTTATATAATCAGAGACAAACAACGCTGAGTAGAATACATCATCTTCACACTACAAAACACACTACCCAAAGAACAACAAAGAGGACACAAATCTTATGTTTTTGATGACCTGCTTAGGCCTAAAGTACTGATTTTTTTTAAAGAAAGCATCAAAGTTGCAAACAGTGCATGCAGATTCTGCAGAAGTAGGCACAAGTATGATAAATGAATACATATTTTTATTCTATACCCCCAGTGCCAGGTATGTATGTGGGTATAAGACTGGAAAATACTGTTCCAGTGCATGTCTCAAGTTACTCTTACAGAATGTGTTTCCAAAACTTTAACTCTCAGAGTGCTGAAAGGGTCATTGTTACAGTCTGTGTAAAATGTTTTAAATTAATCCAGGCAACTTCTCTTGTTTTTTTTGTTTTTGTTAACATTTGGGGCCTACAAATCAGCAACTTTAAAATTGTCCTGTAATGTCTAAGCAGAATTATATTGTTTTTTATAGGTCCAATGTGTCACACTATTGTTTATAATGTTATATAATGCACAACAACCTCTAACATTCCTCCACTTGAAAACACCTTTGGCTGCAAATCCTGTGTTCTGTTGCCAACACAAGGCATATAATCTCATTTTTGTAATGAGCTATAATTAAACTAGACCGCCCTTTTTCCCTGACAATCTAATAAATAAGAATTGTTGATTTGTGACTCCCTGACACTGTTAAATGAATCAATATTGGGTTTTGCAGAGTTTTTTCTATAGCTGGTTTTCCCTTGGTCTTTTCCAAACAGACATACTGAATACTAATGAGGGATTTAAAAACCACATATTGTGCGTGTGTGCTCCATCAAACAGATTTTTATCAAGGGAGAGAGAGGAGATTCATTAGCATGGGAGACTTTACTTTGTTGGTGAAGATCTCACAATATGCCATTCATTATGCCCTCACAATCACCCACTCCCCCAACCCCCACCATTTTACTCCCCCCCCCCCCCCCCCTCTCTCCCTCCCTCCCTTTCTCTCTCTGTCCCTCTTTCTCTCTCACACACACACACACGCACACCCACAACCTCTCTACTACCTTCCCACAGAAGAAATATAGCTACCAGCTAAGATATTACTGGTGGGGCTGCAGGAAGTGGCATATCTTAAAGTTGTTTTCTTGTCGTCTCAATATGCCATGTTTCCAAACAGGTCCATTCTTCCTTCAGACAGTTCTGCTGTTGTGTTCAGGCAATAGCAATCCTGTCCCCTCTTGTTGACCTTACCTTGCACACTCCAGGCCATCTGACCACTTCTGTAATCTAATACAAAAGTGGGAAATCACATGGTCATAACAGTTACCCCTCGTATTGAGGCCACTGCGCAATTAATAAACCGATATTTATTCCACAATTCATTTACTACTACCAGCAAACAAAATGTTTTTCAAATAAACTCTGTATGTGTAGCAGTGATCTAATAATTCAGCATGTTTTGAACAAAGGTAACTGATTTAAACATACTATCTAAATGCTGGTGAAAATGGTGGGGTTATACAGTTTTCTGCTGATGGTGAAAACTAATTTATTATTGCATTTTGGAGGAAAACGTAAGGAAATGTATTTTTTGTGTTAAAGCTAATTTAAAAGTAGACATAGTTTAGCTCACCGTATACTACAAAGGCAGAAGCATTCAGTTGTTAAGTCATATTTGTGTAGAAAATCATTCTTCACCTTCTAGTAGGCTCTGTTAGGCTTTACAATTAGTTATGTGAGTTTGTCAGCTCTCTGTGTTTGACTCATTAATATTTATTAAACAAAGTCCCTGCCATAAAGAAACCTCACACAAGCCACAGATATGAATAATACCCCCTCCTCCCTCCCCTCCAACCCCCACTCCCCATTTCTAAAATAATTATCTAATCACGTTTTAAATTTCACCAGGTGTACTCACAAGGACAGGGCCACTTATTAACTTGACCAGAGTACTCTCTCTTCCCTTCAGCTCCTCTTCAGATGACTGCTCTGGTAAAGTCTGTGACAGAAGCTCCCTGTTGTCTGTGTGCCATGTGTGTGGTCGCTCCGCGGAGCAGTGCAGCAAAGTAATACAGGAAAGGAGCCTTTGCATCTTTTCTCATGGATGGATCAGAGCACAGAACCACCCTAAACCTTTCCCATAAAGCCAGATTAAGTGTTGTTCCAGGAGGTTACCTGTCTTAAATGCCCTGCCCTGTGTCTGTGCGTGTGTGTGCGTGTGTGTGTGTGTGTGTGTGTGCGTGTGTGTGTGTCTGTGTGTGTGTGTGTGTGTGTGTGTGTAAGAGTATATAGAGCTGTGGGTTCTGAGACCACAAACATAACATAAAGCTTTTGAGGGTGGGGCCTTCTCTACACACCTCAAGGATACCTAATGAGGCAGATAACTAGGACAATATGGTTGCCGTTTATTGTGTCTGAGACTAGAAAGTGGTTTCTGTCATGACCTATGAATGATGAATGCACTGAAAAGCAATGACTTAATACAGATGATCCATTAAAGGTTTTTGGTTTCAGACTGAGGAACAGGAGAAGTATGCTAAGACCTGACAAAAGATTACCTTGATGTTCACCGTATTTTTGTGCTTTAGAAATTAGTCACAACAAAGTGGCATACATTTTGTGTGTCACTAAATCATGGTGGCTCAGCTCTTCCTGAAAAATGACATGGTGACTGTGTGAAGAAAAACAAATGCGGCAAAATTGTCTCCGGCTCCCGAAATAAAATATCTGTCTCATGGTATACTCACTGTCATCATGTTTCATTTCAAACTTACAGATACATTTAATCAGGTATGCAAGTTTTATGAGCAGCAGTAAACTGCATAAAATATGTTTGTCCAAAAGAACTGCGCTGAACAACCCGTAGAACCTTTTTAAGAAAGGTATACTCCATTTTGAAGTTCTCTCTCTGAAAATGGGACAGCTCTTACATAAAAGCAGAACCCATATGACCTGCCCTGACTATCTGGGTCTCCCATACCCCATCAGCAACAGCACACATAGACCATACATTTGAGTCGCAGAGAGAATATACTGCTGAACACAACATGCGCTAGAAAATATGTTGAATTTACATAATTTTGGATAAAAGCTACAAATTAATGTATACAGTCTGTGCTTCTCTTATGGCATATTAAAGGCCTGTATGCCTTTATGGTCAATCCTCTTACTGTTATTGCAATCATACTTACTAATTATTATTAGTATTAGTGCCATCTATTTATATTTGGTGGCTTATTATCATCATCATCATCACCATCATCATCATCATTACCTTTTTGTACACATAATTCAGGGAGAACCACTAAACATATAAACTTAAAACGACTCCAATGGCTCTGTCAGCATCTGCTCCCCCCCAGGCACTATCAAAACAAAATCCCCACTTAGCATGCTAAATACCGACTGAGCAAGAATCAAAGGCAAAAGACATACCTTAACACTTCACACAGCACTCCAGATGCTGTTAGACTCACTGCTGGAGCAAACTGCAGTAAAAAAAAAAGCTACCACTCTCAGGACACCATGTGCCTGTAGATATACCAGCTCCCACAACACCATGCGGTTTTACAACTGCCCACTCTGAACTCCAATTAGTGACACAGTGGGACATTAAGGAAGTGAGCGGTGCCCTCTGCTAACCTACAACTTACATTTTCATGAGGACTGCATTGTGGAATATTTGTATGTTTAAAACTGGTATCATCACAAAAAATGTATTTAGAACCATTTTAGCAAGTGATATAATTGTCAGTAACCCAACACATATCTATGCTAGATCTTATAAATGCCTTCTGCATATCTTAATAATCCCCCAAGGCTTGAAATTTAGTACATGCACTCAGACTATAAGATGAACTGAGTCAATTTGGAGGTCAAAGGTGAAAGTTCTAGGTCAGTGCAACCATATATTTTTCCTAGGCTGTATTTTTGATCAGTCAGCACTGTACAGCACCAACTCAACATGATGTATGCTGGTTAGAAATGTTGTCTGACATTAGCTGGACTGGAGGGATTTTAGGTACATGACCTTAAAGTGTAACTCTGGTGTTAATGCCTTTTAGAGTGCTTTTGTGAATGGGCACAAGTCATACTTTTGTTTAAAAGAAAAATTACATTGATTGCTGACTCATTTACTTTGATCATGTTTGCATTTATGGCAAAATGCTTTTCAACGAGCATACTCAGGGCACTTGGCATTACACATCCAAACTGCTATTTTAAAGCACTAAAAAGGCTTGACATAGCATGGCAGTTGGTCATAGTTCCTAGGCGTCCAGGGTTTCCACACATTAACTTGAGCATTGACAATGTCGGCATACCCAGAGTTTATTTTCAAACGAATGTTTCAGAACACAGAACTGTAACAAGTCTCCATCTTCCTGTCGCTGCCATCTTGTGAGAAAAGTTAGTAAAAGTCTGTTTTTTAATGAAATTTAGACTTGTGCCCATTCATAAAAGCACACCAGAATACCTTTACGCTGGAGTTACCCTTCAGGACAGAGCAAGTCACCTGCCCCAGATTTTGCAGTTGCTCTTCTCTGGCTGCTCCAACACTTCCACACATCCACCTCCATGACGTCGGGCCTTTGCCTTGTTTGCATTGTTTTTTTTCGTACACTGACAAATATAATAGTATACACTCATTTCCTCATTTTTGTCACAAACAAAGAAACCAAACACCAAAAGAATTGCCATGTTTTATCAAAACTCACAAAATTCACTGTTAGTATAGACTCTATTCTTAAGGGCATTATATCTCAAAAATCACTTTAAATTTAATATGGCATATAACACAAAATCAAAGTCGACCTAATTTGATGTTGGAAATGAAAGGCTAAAGTCAATGTGTCCATACCTATGCTTCATTCTTGTGAGTGTGGTATCTCAAAAATGCCTCCATGTATGTGCTTTAGATTTGCTACAAATAATTTGTATTAATGATGGATACTAAATTAGCATCCAGGTTACTTTCAGTTCATGAGGTACAAGTGCAGAATAAAAAGTTTGTCATTATGGTGAATTGATGTCATTTTGCTGCTGTCATTATGCACTTCATGCAATCCTAATTCATCAAAATAGCATTTGTTGTTATTTTTTACTGCTTGTAATTCAGCTCCAACCACTGAAACAGGAGTTGTTTGGAGTTGAAATTGAATCAGATAAGCTCATGTCTAAGCATACTAAACCTAAAGTGTGTGGGTGGATGAGTTATTTAGATATCATGTTGATAACTGTTATGGGATCTAATGATGACTTTTATTTTGAAATGTTAGATAGTTCAAGGTCAATGAAACCATATGTATTTTTGCGAGTGTGATATCTCAAAAATGGCTCAAGGCACATGTTTCAGATTTGGTAAAAATGTTTGATGGGACTTGAAGATGCACTTATTTGATGTTCAACAAAGGTGAAGGTCAACATAGTCACATCTACTTTATGCCTAATTTTTGTTAGGACACAAAATCTCAAGACACTGTTAAACCCAATCATCTACATGCCCCAGATTTTGTCTCAAATAGGCACCTGTTTTAAAATAAGAATCTGTGCTGTGAGTCTGAGTTTATGAAGACCTTGGTTGTGATGAATTTCAAATTTAGTGTGCATGTTTCCGTGGAAAGATCAACTGATTTGATGTTGGAGGTCAAAGGTGAAAGTTCAAGGTCACTATCACAGTGTAATTATATGTAGGTGCCTTTCTTGTCAGTGTGACATCTCAAGAACACCTCAAAGCATGTGGTTCAAATATATTATGGGGTCTACATGGACTCTAAATGACCTCATTTGATGTTGGAGGTCAAAAGTCAAAGTCACTGTGGCCATGCAGATGCCCAATTCTTAACAGTGAGATATCTGTAGAACATGCTCAAAGTACTTGCTAGAGACTTGATAGAAATGTGCCTGTCAGAGTTAAAGATGGCCTGAATTTAAAACAAACTTTGTATAAGCTGTGAAAGAATTGTACATTTACGCATCATGCTGAATTAATATTGTGCACATGATGCTGTATGATGGACTTAATTCATATGTAACTGTTAGAATTTTATGTCTAGTTATTATTATCATCTATGTAGCCAGTATGTGACCAATTAATATTCAGTGTCTTTTCTCATAATTAGAATGCATGAAATGCTGTGACAGGACAACTACACCTGTTTTGGCAGCAAAATGCTGCCTATTTCTCAGCCTTAAAGGTTTTTCAGTACTTTTCCAGTGGTCTCTAATAGTAATGAATGCCCTGTGAGCTGGTTTTAGTGAAAAAAGTGCTTTACTGCTCCTGTTACAGGCTGTTCTAATTTAGTGGAGTAGATGGAGCAGGGAGAATGACAGGTTCTCAGCTATGCTAGTCACAGGCTACAATCATTCAAAGCCCACTCAGTCATAGTGCACCAAACAGAAGATTTAAACATTCTAAACAAACACACATACTTACCTATATTTCACTGAGTGAATGTGTGCTGCAACCAGACTCCTCCAGTAAGTTTTCTGTCTTTTTCTATTTCACAAACTTACGTCACTTTGTTTGCCTTTTCCTTACTCTCTCTTTTTTCCACCTATTTTCTTTCATTGACTAATGGAGGCAAGCGGGGTAGAAGAACATTTTCACATGCAGCATGCATATGCTACTCGGAGTGACCTGTCATATTTCAAAAAGAGCAAGTACTTAACAGTTTCTTGCAGAATGAGACCTTTAAGCATTTATCATTTATAAAGTTTGTCTCTATATAATTGTTTTTCATCACAACTTATTCCGTCATTCCTGCATCTGTGTTAAACAAATGTACGTCATAAAATCCAGTCACAACAGACTGCCCATCCAAAAAACTCACACCTTCTAATACTTTGTTGGACTTCCTTTAGCTTTGATTATTGCACACATTCACTGTGGTATTGTTCCGGTAAGATTCCGCAATGTCACAACACTTACTCCCATGCAAAACTGCATTCATATTTTGCCAAGATCTTCTATTGGGAGAGTTGGGCCATGGTGCGAAGTCTTCTCCAGCATATCCCAAAGATTCAGGAACAGGGTAAATCTGGACTTATCAGACCACAAGAGCGTCTTCCATTGCTTTAGAGTCCAATATTTATTTTCCATAGTGATGGGTACATTAGGCTAAGAAGAAAGCTGGATTAAGTGATGCATATGTCTGAAGCAATGCCATGATTAGTCCATATAAGTCTGTGGGGGCAGTGCTACGACTAGGGTTGCTGCCTACAGACATTGTCATATCTGTGCTTCATCTCATAACAGTTGATGTGCTTCAAGTTGTAAATATGTCAATGCAGAGTGGAATATTTCCTAAGTCTCTAAAAACAGCAGGTGTAAAGCACACATTGTAAAGCCCCTACTCAAAACCAGTAACCTGGATGTTTCAGTGCACATATTCAATCTACTATTCATTGGGGAAAATCATTAAAATATAGTTTTTAAGTAATAACTGCCTTATTGACACCAAATAGCTAGTGTGATACTTTCAGTCAAGTTTCTATGCCAATTACAGTACTGGAATAACTCCACTGGTGCAGGAGAAACATCTGTCCCAGTATTATCAGACCTTAGGGTTCAGGTATCCTTATTAGTCAAGGTTCAAGATATTTTTATTATCCCTAAGAGGCAGCAAAAAATGCAATAGTAAACATTAATAACTACAACATGGCATTTCTAAAACGGAAGTTAAGGAGCAGCGTGACAAAATTTGAAAAGCTCCCTCTCACTAATCTTTCAGGTAACTTATTCACTCGTCACAGTGCCTTAGCTTGACTCCTCCTGCTCACACGCTTGCGACAAAATGGAGTTAGACAGTCATGCTTTCGACAGCGAATTCGAGAATAACTCTTCCTTTGTCCCTTCAAAATGCTCGAGCCAGGCCTCCAAACCTCCGGCACCTTGATGCCGCGGACGTTCGACCCAGGCCCCCAATCCTTTAGCACTTCGACGTTGTGGACACTTGTGTCGGGCTCCTAATCCTGCTTAGCGCCTTTCCCGGTCACGCTGGACTTCTTCCGCTGCCCCCTATTGTGGATCCGTGTGCTCTTCAGCCTCTGATCATAGTTCCACCAGGGGAGGCGATAACCCAATGATGATGGCTCAACTCCAGAGTGAGTGGAGTAGATGCGGAATTTCTTTCTCAAGCTGCCTTTCCCAGGCAAGAAATCTGTTTTCAATTTTAATGCCTCAAAATGTTCCCTGTCGAATTGCAAATTCTGGCACATTTGCTATTGTGTCTTGTTTACTGTTGATTTTCCATCCAATAAAAATTAGAAAAAGTACCTGTGTACTCCGATTAATGTGTCAGCTCTAGCAGCAGAACAAATATTTGATACGCTATCAGAAGCCCTGTGCTGGGTTCTCTAAAATAACCACCATAACACCAAACTCCAGTGGCCTGTTCCGAAGTCCATACTTCCTGCACTTACTGTACTTAGTTTGAGTACATAGAGCGTTCCGATTACGATTGTGGCGAAAATAAGTGTACTGAAAGGACCCGGATGCTGCCCTCATAACGGTCAAAACGGTGAGTGTGCAACAGCGTACACTTTTCACACTCAATGGACGCCATCTTACCTACATAGCGGAAGTGACGGAGCCAGACAGACCAAACTGAAGAAGAAAAGGCAAAATGGCTGAAGCTACCGAAGCGCCTGCGAGAGGAGATAACGTTGCTGACGACGTTGACGCTTTTCCCAGGAAGCTTGCAGTAGTGGAGTCATTATGAGATGAGTTAAGGATGTCGTTTACCGTTCAAATGTCTCGTTCACCGTTCAAAGTTGGCGGGTAATGAGACCCGGCAGCAGTCGCCATCGGAAATTCCAGTAAGTGCACCACGGAGTATGGAATATGAACAACACTTACCTGCTGAAATCTGTGTACTTAGTAAGTGCAGACAGTGCACTGTGGTTAAGTGTACCCATGGAAGCATGGATATTGGAACAGAGGGCTGGTCTATCTGCTAGACAATTTTCTGACCATCACTCCTCATCCTCACTCCTGATCCTTCCGCAACTGGCCATGATACTGTTCTGAAAGTTTTTACAAAATTTCAGAACAGAAAAGAGCGGTCCTCCTCATTCGTTGGAGTTCCTAGGCATTATCCTGAACACTCAGAATTTCTCCACCTCGCTTCTCAAAGAAAAAATGGACCGTACTGTATTCTATCCATCATCGATTGCTTCGTTGCACGCCCTAACAAAACTAAGTTAGAAGTCCTGTACTTGCTCGGTCATCTAATTTTTGTTATCCAGGTTATTGCCCAACACAGAACCTCCTGCTTATTCTGTACCAGCCCTCAATAAGTTGTTGTTCATCGATGATCTGTGTTTCAAAGAAGTAGAGTTGTGGTGTCCATTTCTGCAGTAATGCAACGGTCTGTCCAGGTTTTATGATGATTGTGTGCTCTCTCTCTGGAGGACCTCCTACTCTTCACTAACACTGCACCTTCAGTGGGTTTTGCAGGTTATTTCAATGGCCGCTGGTTCACTAGTTCCATTATCGACTTGTATGGACAAGGTACTACCTGAACAAAACACTCTTTTTGATAAACAATGTGTACACTTACGAAGTTCTCAGTGCCTTTTGAATGCCAAGGCCTTCGTTATGCTAACAATAAAGTATGGAGTTTTATCAAGCTTTTTAAATGGTTTCAAGCTTTCTTTATGCCCTTAGCACTAGCATTGTTAGTCTGCTTGACCAAAACGGTAAAAATAGTTAAGTTCAAAATGCAACAAGCTAGCATAGAAGCTAGCATAGTTTTGATCCCCAGCAAACATATCAACTTGGTATGATGTTTTCAAATGCCAATTTTCATTTTACACTGAACTTTTTCTTTAAATCCGTAATTTCGCAGGTGGGAATCCCAGCAAATCGCTATTCGTCTCACTCCTTCGGAATCAGCGCAGCCACACCGCAGCATCCCACAGCCTCCCCGAAATAGCACTCAAAACACTCACTGTATAAATCCACTTGCTCCGTAGTCCATCATGAAAACGTACTGCCTCACCTTGTGTTGCCGGATGGGTACTGCTTGTATATTTTCAAAATGTTTTTTGTATTGGAGGATCGCAGCATTCTGGACGGGATGTAAGCATTCAGTATGACGTTGAGATAGGGGGGGGCAGATCCAGAAGTGACTTTGTAGGCTAGAGTCAAAGCTTTGTGTTGAATTCTGGCAGCCACCGGGAGCCAATGCAGGTTGATGAAGAGAGGAGTGACATGCGACCTTTTGGGTTGATTGAAAACCAGTCGTCCTGCTGCATTCTAAACCATTTGCAATGGTTTGATTGCACAAGCAGGAAGGCCAACCAGAAGGGCGTTGCAATAGTCGAGGCGAGAGATGACCATAGCCTGAACCAGGAGCTGAGTAGCATATTGGGTCAGGTACGGTCTGATTTTTCTAATGTTATATAGCACGTAACGGCACGACCGCGCTACGGTTTTAAATTTGCATAAAGTTGAGCAGAGCCCAACTTCTTGACGTGCCAGAGCTATCCAAACAGTCGTGTCGCATTCCCAACAAGCTTTGCGGGAGCAGCTATGACGACTCCACTGAAAATAAACTGAATGCGTGCAGCACAGTGAACGTGACAGAGCAAGTGGATCTCCACTGTCACAGTACAAATCCACTTGCTCCGTCTGGTCTGTCATGAAAACGTACTGCCTCCCCTTGTGTTGCCGGATAGGGACTGCATGCACATTTTCAAAATGTTTGGGCATGGGCGTGTCTTTGGAATCTACGAGGCTATCTGTCTACCTGTATCTATCGATATAACAAGCTAGCAAACCATAATAACTGACGACTGTGCCCTTACCAAACTTTGCACATGTGTTTTGTTACATGCACACACACATAAAACCCACCAAACGATAACTGTAACAAGA
Source organism: Coilia nasus (assembly GCA_027475355.1). Classification (NCBI taxonomy): domain Eukaryota; kingdom Metazoa; phylum Chordata; class Actinopteri; order Clupeiformes; family Engraulidae; genus Coilia; species Coilia nasus. The sequence goes on along the minus strand of CM050204.1, from coordinate 18,649,580 downwards.
TAAATACACCCGTTCGACTGATAAATTTGCATAACGTTCAGCAGAGTCCAACTTCTTGACGTGCCGGAGCCATCCAAACGGCCGTGTCGCATTCCCGACAAGCTTTGCGGGAGCAGCCGTGAGGACGTGCCCGACTCAATTGAAAATTAATTGAATGCGTGCAGCAAGGTGAACATGGCGGAGCAAGTGGATCACCGCTGTCAGCCGATGGGCCTCGGACGCATATCACCTATACGCCAGATCAAATCCGTCAGGTCTTAAGAAAGCTCAGCTGGTACTGTCCTGTTTAAGGGTCCCACATCCTCATGCTTTTTGCGGTGCTTGTTCTGATTTCACATGATATCTGCCAGTGCAGAATCAGATTAAATCATATTGGCATTTCAGGACTCCGCCCAGCAACCTCACCCAATATGCTCTTCTCGCTGTCTACTGTATACTGCAATCAGTTTGTCTAACATGATTGTGGCAAAGACCGTACTCAATCTCGTATGTTTTTTGGGTTCTTGCGTGGTCCTGTCGACCCTCTCACGGTTATGTATGCTCTTTTTTCCTCAAATTTGGAATCGTGAACTAGTGAAACAAGTTATGTACATACTACATAGAACATTTAAAACCTAGAAGCAATAGGTTGACTTTGACTTTGCCTCTTGAGGACATTTTAGTTTTCAATTTGTATTACAGCACAAACTCATTAATACATACATAGACTGACAAAAATAGGTTGATTACATATTTTTAAATATACAAGGTCACAGCATATGCGTAGAACATGAGGAGTCATGCATTTTAAGGCAATTTAAGGATTATTACCAAGTAAAAACAAATCAAGCCAACACAATCCAATTGAAGGTGGACTGATAATAAAGTTTTTCAAAATTATCTTGTTTTATGTGTATCCCCATCAAGTCGTGCACCTCCCAAAATGTTGTTGGGTTCAGTTCTTGCCATAGGAAGATTTCTTCGCTCAGTTGGTTCTAATATTGGGGTATTTACGTCTCTTAACTAAGGGTCAGTCTGGTAATATGGGTTACAGGCCAGTAATTTTACTGCAGGTCAGTTTTCCTTAATTTGAATGGGTGGTTTTGAAATGTCCATACTAGCAAACAATATTGTACCAAAGAAGGCTCTCTTTAAAAGACTTGTAAAACATAACCATCATTTTGTTATGGAAATGAATAAAATAGGAAAAACTAATGCCGATGGCTTAAAAATCGCATCTGCACACTTATCCAGGATAATTTTGTGTCTATAAAACAGCTCTTTAGTCTTGGACCCAAGAACAGAAGCTACAGATTATTGTGAATTGGAGGTGTTTTAGAGTTAGATGCCAAATTACAAGTTTTATAGGGTCCTTCATGCTCTACAATAAACAGAACATGGAAATGAATGGAATATGATAGCGTGGCTCAGGTGGTCAATGCCTTGAGCTCAGAGAACCACACTATGACATAATTAGAGTAGTAGAGTAGAGTAGAGTTACTTTATAAACAAACATATTGCACACATCTCCATTCATACAACATTCACTGAACTGAGGGGAGAGAAAATAAATAAATAAATAAATAAATAAATACATACATAAATAAATAAATAAATAAGTAAATAAGTAAGTAAGTAAGTAAGTAAGTAAGTAAAGATAATAAGAAATCCACGAGGTAGAGAAGTGTGATAAGGTGCTTTGCGGTAGCTCAAGTAGAGCTGTCTGTCCTGCAGGAGAGGGACCGGAGTCTGTCGCTGATCAAACTCCTCTGATTGATGAGGATGGTGTGTAGGTGGTGGCGGTCATTGTCCAGTATGGAGTGCAGCCTGCTCAGGGTCCTCCTCTCGGCTATTGTAGTTAGAGACTCCAGCTTCATGCCCACCACAGACCCTGCTTTCCTCACCAGTCTGTCCAGACATCCAATGTCTCTCTTCCTAGTGCTACCACCTCAGCATACCACAGCATAGAAGAGCACACTGGCCATAACAGACTGGTGGAACATCAGCAGGAGTCTGTTGCAGACACTGAAAGACCTCAGCTTCCTGAGGAAGTAGAGCCTGCTCTGTCCTTTTCTGTAGAGTGCATCTGAATTAGTAGACCAGTCTAGTTTATTGTTGAGGTGTACCCCCAAGTACTTGTAAGTGCAGACTGTCTCGACATTCTCCCCATCAATCGTGACAGGCACCAGCGGCAGGGCGGTTCTCCTGAAGTCCACCACCATTTCCTTGGTTTTGGTGTTGTTCAGCTACAGCTGATTAGCCCGGCACCACCCAACGAAGTCCTCCACAAGGCACCTGTACTCCTGTCCATCCCTGATACACCCAACGATTGCAGTGTTGTCAGAGAACTTCTGCATGTGACAAGTCTCTGAGTTGTAGCTGAAATCGGTGGTGTACAGGGTAAACAGTACAAGGAAGACACAGTTCCCTGCGACGCACCTATGCTGCTGACCACAGCCTCTGATGTAAGGTCCCCAAGTCTGACAAACCGTTCCATGAGGTAGTCCGTGATCCAGGTCACCAGGCCAGGCTTCACTCTCATCCACAGCCGTTTGTCTCTCAACAGGAGTGGCTGCATGGTATTAAAAGCACTGGAGAAGTCAAAAAACATGATTCTCACAGCACTGCCTCCTTTGTCCAGGAGAGAGTGCACCCTGTGTAGAAGATACAGGATAGCATCCTCTACTCCCACATTCTTTTGGTAGGCAGACTGCAGGGGGTCCACTGCATGGCGAACCTAAGGTTTGAGTAGGTTGAGCAGCAGTACACGTTCAAGGGTCTTCATTAAGTGTGAGGTGAGGGCAGCCGGTCTGTAGTCGTTGAGTTCTTTTGGGAGAGCCTTCTTGGGGAGCAGTTAGAGAGAAATGGGGAGCAGTTAAAAGCAGTTAGAGAGAAATGGGGAGTAGTTAAAAGACAAATGGTTAGTGGGAATGTCAGAAGTGAAAAGAAGAAGTTATGTGCATTGTCGGAATGTCAACATCAAGCAGCAAAACCAAGACGGATGGCCTCTGTGGGCGAGAGAGTCTTCTCTGTGGTGGTGTTGACAGCTTAGGGAGACAACAATGTCGCACAGGATCCCAGTCAGGGTAAGTTTTCCATTTATTTGCTAAGTTGTCCTAGTAACCCGTTCGCCTTGTTAATTATATAGCTGCCAGTAGACACGTTATTTTTTCCATGTTTGAAAGCAGTTAAGCCATTATAACCCCTTTGGCTTGTTTTTTTGTTACTGTGATGGTCATCATCTTTTTTACACAGTGAAGCATTCAATATAAAAATATAAAAATCTCAGTTTGTAGTCCTTTGTTTGATTGCGACTGAAAGTGAATTCTGAGTTTGTAATGCTTTTGTTTGATTGTCGACTGTGTTAATTCTACAAGGAGCAAGAGTGCTTGGTTGTTGTTTGCTATCGGTGCTACCATGTGCAAGTCTTCAGTGAAATTTTGTCCTGCACTTTGATCCAGCTCTCTGCATATTTGATTATATGCACCTTGCCCACACCTGCCAAATCTACTCCAAACACTGGTGTCTCGGGTGTTTCCGGCACTCTCCATTCTCCCCCTGGTGCTGACGGGTTGTATGCTGTAGTCATTACGTTACATTACATGACATTACATTACATTACACTTAGCAGACGCTTTTATCCGCAGTGACTTACAAAAGGAGGACCTAATAAGCTAACAGAGGTGCAGAGAAACAGAGTAAACAGACTACATACATACACACAAGGAGATACGTGTGCCTTAGCTAAGTTTCCCAGGCAGGGACACTTCAGACACACAGGTTAGTAGATAACACCAGTAGATAATAAATAAAGTAGATAATAAAGTAGATAATAACTACTTTAACAATAACACCCACACAATCACCAGTATTAGTGGGTCGAAGAATTGGTAAAAAAATTGAACATTGGCTTTCTTACCTTTTTATATTCACAGCTTTGAGTTCTTGTCTGGTTTGTCTGGAGTCGAGGCCGTGAGAAACGATTCCTTCCTGGAGGTGTGGACTCTGCTGAAGTTTAAAACAAGTGGCTCTGCCCTACCTATCGGTAACGTCTGGTCGTCACGTATACAATTAGCCTATCTACGCACTACAATTCAAATGTAGCACACAAAGTCAACGTCATGACTCACGAACACTCCCTCTGTTCGCTGATTGGCTAGGAGTTGCTCAGTCCTCGTACATGAATTTCAATGGCCTCGACAACAGACCCTCTGTACAAAATGAAATTAAGTACGAGGGGCGGGTTTACCAGGCTAGGGGGGCTCGGGGGTCATTAGCCAAAGCCTTAGTGTGTACCTACTATCTCTTAGTAAGCGGTTGAGCAATTATGACATATCTACCTTTTCCTACATACCTTAATGTCACTTCTAACTGCTTTAAATATGTTGCTTACCAAGAATCCACCCATCTCCCACTCTACCAAGTAGTAGCCCTCTCCCAACCATGCTGTTTGTTAGGATATATACTGTACGACTCATTGGATGCTCCATGCTGCAGCTTAAGGCTGACTGGGAGATTACGGACCGGTCTGCCAGCTCCCTCTGGAATAAACCTGTGGTTGTCACTGTGGTAGCTCTAGTCACTCTCAGTCTGAATCTACAGTTATAGGGAGAACGCTACCATCTTTAACAAAGTGGTCATCACAACATTTTGCACAAGCTTATATAAATTGTAGGCTAACTGGATGCCTGAAGATGATAGCTCATTCAGATTCACCAAATGTGGCAATAATCTGGAGTTTAGTTGCATTTTTTTTTTCTGTGCACTGCTACCGGTCTTTACTTTTTTGACACTTTGTAGGTAATTAAACATATATAGCATACAGTATATATAACATATTAAACATATATTTTACTTTGTGGTTCACAACTATCATTTTGCAAGATACACTTGTCGGTGTACAGCTCAGCTACGTCACACATCATTGGTACACCCTCTCATTCATTCAGCAGGAATGACCCAGATAGTTCATAAAGGAGCTCATCAGGGTGACATCTTGGAGGTGTGCCATGATACATGCAGGATAACCCATGCAGTGTCTGGAGCTGTACACACACACAATACATGGTTGGGTTTCTCTTAAGAAAAAATAAACCCACTTGCTTCAGTTCCGGGCCAACAGGCTGCTGTTCCAGTCCTGTTGATTGAATACCCTACAGACACTTCGAATATACTTTATTTTATGGGTCCTTTTTCAGTCTATCTAAATGTACAAACTATACATACCTAACATAAGCCATAATACTAACCATATGATACACTGTAAGTACATAATGTTACATATTGTTACAAACTATACTATAACAGGGACCGTGAAATGAAATGGGTTACAAAATGGGTTACACAGTGGGTTACTTTACTGTCCCTGTTACATCAAGGATAGGTTAGGTACAGTGTAACAAAAGTGTGTTACAATATGTAACATTATGTACTTACACTGTACCTTAGAGTTATTGTTAGTGTTAAGTATGTACAGTGTAAGTACATAATATTACATGTTGTTACATGTAGACACACTAAAAAAGAAATCGTAAAATAAAGTCTTACCATAAAGTGTTACTGACACTTCTATCACAAGAGCGCGGGTAGCAAATGGCCTCAAATTTGTCCACAACACATCTCCTTTTGTTCACCTCTCCATCGGACAGGTAGTATTTCATAAGTGAGTCATATAGTGTCTCGAACAGTTTATATACAGCAGCGGTGGCCACCACAGTCATATAATATATGGAGTGCTTTGGTTCTAGAATTAAAACCATTCTTCCGTACTCGCCTGAAGAGCTCACTGTGATGTGATCACTGTCATGAGAAAAACCCAAATCCATTTCTTAGGCCTACCACTTATAAAATAGGGCCGTCTCTCTCAGGTGATATCAGCAATTGGAAACAGGTGTACGGCCTTTTGCACACTACATAAAGTACACACAATCCTACACACCTCCTTGAGATTTGGGGAAGGGTGGACGAATCTAAAAGTAATGGTAATTAAAAAGCTTTGGGTCAGTGTCTCCACAATAGATTGCTCTGAACAAAAAAAAAATACACCACACAGGATGTTATACAAGTCCCTAACTAGACCTGAATTATTGAGTCACAGGAAATTAAAAAATTCCTGCAATACCGATCCACCTCTCAAAGCCAATCTGTCCTGTTCGGAGCTGCCCCTTCCCTGAACTTGAGCCACTGTGGGGTTTTGCGTTCAGCTGTTGGCTACCCATTCATAGCATAAATATTCTTATGCTTCTGTGTATTGCTGATGCAACTGTACATCTACATATAGCTGTAAGATTTTAGTACCACAAAAATCCTATTCCACTGTTTATCAGAATTAGTACAAGAGTAACATTTCTGCCATTAAATAAACGAATTTAGAAAAACAGTGAGTAAAAAATATTTGACCTAAATCAACAAAATAAAATGGTTACCTCATATGCCTTTTGTGCTACTGCCTACAATTACTGGTGAATTCCACAAAATGACCAGTTTCTGACTTGGCTTGTACAATTTAAGATATTCTGTTTTGTCACTAATAGCTATAATGTCATGTGATCATATGATCATGTCTGGTAGAAAGGAAAACTACTTGCTTTCTATTCATGTAAAGAGTGGTCTGAGGAAATATTTTCACTCATGCATATTTACTATAAAAAAAACTGCTGTTTAGAACAGCTAAAAAATCCACAGTGTTATAAAAGCTTTTTCAAAGCAATTGAGGGTATGAACTTAAAGTTATATCAGTTTAATGATGTATTTGGTAAAAAAAAAAAAAAAACTGTCTGTCTTGTTGGGAAGAAAATAAGGAAAAGTAAGCAACTACACGTCTTTCCAGTTATAATATTTCCGGTGAACTGGCTGGAGGCTGAACAGTGTACCTTATTTTCTGACACATTTCTTTGTGGTAAGTACAATTATTCACACACATCCCTGCAACAAAATATGGCCTATTCACTAATAAGTGTCATAGTGCATAGTGGCAGCTTTTATGATATCTTGAGCAAACCAATGAAACTTAGAAATGTTTTAGTGCAGTCCGTTTACAACCTGTTATTGTTTAAAGACCTACCAACAAAAAATAACTACACCCAGTAATAACTGTACAGGTTTCTCAACCATAAACACAAGTGAGACGTGAGAACCAAACACGGTGAGATGGGTGAAAGCCAGTCATCAGGATTGCATGCAATGTTGTTGAGAGAGATTCTGTGAGGGTGTAGCCTGGTAAACCAGCCCCTCGTACTTCATTTCATTTTGTACAGAGGGTCGGGCAGTGCTGTATTGAGAAACTATTTCCTGGAGGTAAGGACTTTGCTGAAGTTTAAAACAAGTGGCTTTGCCTTGACACAATCGTTCACGTCTGGTCGTCACGTATGCAATTAGCCAGCCTATGCGCCACAATTCAAAAGTAGCACACAAAGTCAAAGTCATCGCTCAAGAACACTCCCTCTGTTCGATGATTGCTGTATTAGACTAAATTTTTACCTAGCCAATGTCATCGACAGCACTGCCAAACCCTCAAAATGACAATAAATTGAAAATAAAGTATGAGGGGCTGGTTAACCAGGCTAGTGAGGGTGTGTTGGTTGCGTAAAAATCCAAAGTAAAGAGCCACTCTTATGACCCGGTCAGATTACACCCACTGCCTGATTTTGCCCCACATGTGTTGTGCGATTTTATTAACTGTGACATGCTACAACACTCTGACAAAAAGACTAGCTAGTCATAATTTTGTCCGCAGTCATACAATGTGAATGATGCAGTCAGTGGAATGATACAATAAGAAATTGTAATATGGCCAGTCAAGACACGTAAAAAATGTATGGTCCTAAGATATTGTAGTGTGACATGGTCAATCGTAAATGACAATAGTGAAAGACAAAAAAATGTATAATCTGCTCATGCCATGAAACATGAACGGCGGTGTTCTGAGCTGGTGAGACACCTGCATGCAGGTGCAGCCCATCAGCAATTTAATGCCATTTTCAGCCCCCCTGGTAACCTGTAGACAATTGCTCAGGGCTGCGTTTCCCAAAAGCACTGCGAGCGATGTTAAGTAGTACTTCAGCCTAAGTAGTACTCGACTTCACACTTAGCACCATCGTAGAGTTTACGGACCGTTTCCCAAAAACGTCTTTGGCCAAGAACCATCATGAGACCACTCGTAACTCAACGTGTGGTCCGGAGTAATCTTAGAGCACTAAGATTGATCTTAACTGGCGTGGCACAGTGGAGACACCCTGAGGATGTGAAGTGAAAAATAGGCTACGTGCACCTGAAGATGTTGTCATAAGACGTTTTTTTTTGTAACTATCATGTAACTATCATGTAACTATCATATAACTATCATGACATCATGTAGCTGACACAGAAGACTGAAGAAAAAAATAAGCCTAAATTACATAAGGGCCTGAAATCAAATCAATATGATTGCAGCCAGGAAATATTTTAACTATTTGATAGTAAAATTGGGCATAATTAAACTGTGCTCCGACATGTGATTTGTGTGGGCATTTCATGAACGGGAGCGTTTCGAGGCAACTAAGGGCTCATTTCCACCGCCTCGTTCAGCGCGTAGCCGTGTTCAGCGCGTGGGCGTATACAATAGGTTTGTATGGGGACAGAATACGCTTAGAACACGTTTGCGGTGGGAATGGTCTCATCTGCTAACGTGCATTCTAAATGAATACGGACAGAATACGGCCACGCGCTGAACACGCAGAGAGTGCGGTGGAAATGGGCCCTAAGGGCTCATTTCCACCGCCTCGTTCAGCGCGTAGCCGTGTTCAGCGCGTGGGCGTATACAATAGGTTTGTATGGGGACAGAATACGCTCAGAACACGCTTGCGGTGGGAATGGTCTCATCTGCTAACGTGCATTCTAAATGAATACGGACAGAATACGGCCACGCGCTGAACACGCAGAGAGTGCGGTGGAAATGGGGCCTAAGACGCTGAAGGGCAAAGGTCCGCCCAAAACATAAATAGCTTAATAAAAAGGCTTGGAACATGACAGTTGCATGGGCATAACAAAAAGGGAGTGTTGTGATTTGTGAAGACATTGTTGACGGGCAGTGTTTAAAAACAGCAGGGATAGTGTGGCAAAATTCCCTGATTCTCCCGACGGCTGTCAAGGCCTTGAAACTGCTGAAGATTGTAGCCTACTTCAGCTGCGCAACTTATCTAGTAGAATTTCTCCGACCTACCGAATATTTGCTTATTTGGTTTGGGTGTTTTCTTCATTTTGAACACATCTATCCACCTTCCGTGTTTTAGTGGCCTTATATAGCCTATATATAGGAGCTTCATGCCACATAGTGCGCATCATAGTCAGCTGGGTGAGACAATTATTGTTGAATTGATGGTTGGATTTGTGGCTGGATTTAAGAAGCCGACACTGACTTCTTTGTGGACGGTTTCTAATAAACTGCTACATCACTCTGTACCCAATTTTGTAATTGATTTAGGTGATTATGGTGCTGCGCCCTTCTCCGCAGGGAAATACTGGTAACATTCAGCACCACAAATGTGAACAGGGCCCTTAAGAACGACTTAAAGAACGATGTTAGGAGCTGTGCACGCGCGTTCACGTACGATGATGTTCGGGAAACATGCCGTAGAAAAATGTAAAAACGTTCATAAGATCAATTGTTTACGTTGCTCTCTAAGCCTAAGATCCATCGTTACGGGAAACGCAGCAGGAGAAGTTGAGGAAATGGTCTAGTAAACAGTAACAAAGTTCAGCATGTCAATCAAAGACGCTGAGCCCTCGCACTTAGCGCCAGGTCCAGAGGTTGTCTTCAAAAACAAACAAACAAAAAAAACAGACGCATGAATGCTGCAAAATTGCTGAAGAAGAAGTAGGGGGTCACCCTTTCAGTGCCGAGACCACTCTCCACTCACTAAAACGAATCGGTCTGCGTGGCTGAAGGAAGCCTCTTCTGACTCCAGCTCATAAGGAAGTTTGCAAGCAGTACTTAAACCATGTCCTGTGATCTTGCGCTTCCACAAGCAAACAATCCGGTGCAACCAGGCCAGAACAACAAAACAACGCCTGTGCAGCACAGATGTCTTCTTAATTTATATCTATTTTATTTTTCAAGGTGCATAACAATGACGTAACAACGTTTCGATGTAGAATTACATCTTCCTGTGAGTCATTGGATGGTGTCCAGCATGTGTGGCAGCCCACTGGTCAGGAGTGGGCTGGGGGGGCAGTTGCAACACTGCAGATTTCTCCAATCAGAAACAAGCTAGAGTGATGACACTCATTATGCACATTCTCACTTGGGCCCTCCTTCTTTCTGCAAGATTGTTGCCAGTTTTTATCATGTCCTCTGGAAGAACCAGAAAGCAAGTTAAAAAAGCATTTTTATGATCAGAATTTTTCTCATGGTGTCTAAACTGTTTCTACAAAGTACTGTAAAGTTGTATCATTTAAGTCTGCAGTTTCTTAGCTTTTAATAGGCATAGCTACCACATGTCAAAGCTAATGTGCTAAGCTTGCACAGCTAGTTTTAAAATGGCTGAACCTGTGGGGACGGTTGCAATGTTCTGTTGCAATTGTCCCCACGTGTTGCAACTGTCCCTCATCACAACAATAATTAAATTAGATAAAATATAAGTAGAATAAAGTTTTATTGGCCTGATAATGCATACATTTCACTAACTATATGTTCCCTCCTGTGTGTCAATAACTTGCTCTTTTGAAAAATTCAGACTTGGCTGCAATATCTTGCAATTTATATGTTTTTTTTTTTCAGTATGTCAGGGATAGAAAGAGAAAAACGGATAGGGGTGTCCCTCTACTACACATTCCCCACTTAGCTGCAGAGACAATGCAGAAAGAGGGCAGATCAGTGAAGTCTGTCGCAAGAGAATTTGATATCTGCCACACAACACTCTACCGTTTCACTAAGAAGGTAGAGAGATTAGGTCCAGGAGAGGAGATCAGGACAGGCTATTGGACTTCAAGGAGGGTTTTTTTCCGGCCACCAGGAAAATCTCTTGGCAGATTATTTAAAGACAGCTGCAGACTTATTTTATGGGCTGTGCACTAAAGAGGTACGCAAGACAGATGTTACAAAAGTATAGGTGTAGGCTATGTACAATAATGTGAAGGCTGTGAGTAAGATCTAGATGAAGGAACATTGTGAGGGAGAGTATGGCAAAGTTAACGTGACTCTCGCCAGATGACTGTAGTTCCACCAAGCTCCACACGTCATTCCACCGAGCTCCACACATTCATCTGGAATCTTTTGATAAGGCCCCCTTCTGAAATACATCTCCAATGGAGCTCTCTCAGATGAATGTCTGGAGCCACAAAATTCATCTGGCCATAGTCAGGTTTTGGCAATGTATGAGACAGTGAAATAAAAAAGAAATTGGGAGAAATTACATTTATTTTAAATTTCTCATTTTCCATGTATTTTCATTGATGTTCTCAGGTTCATCTACTGGCATTTCTCTTTGCCTTCCATTACAAATGCAAATACCCCGAATCCTGGAATGAGTCATCCTTGGCTGGCTGTGACTGGTTCATGGGATTTATGAAAAGACAACCAGGTCTTTCCATAAGGCGACCTCAAGCAACCAGCCTCGCAAGAAACATTCATTTCAACAAGCACAATGTCTCAATGTTTTTGACGACCTTGAGAAGGTCCTTACTGAACACAAATTTGAAGGAAAGGACATCTGGAACATGAATGACACTGGCATCTCAACGGTCCAAGAGCCAGAGCATGTTGTTGCCAGGCGTGGCGACAGACAGGTGGGGTCAGTCACTTCAGGTGAGAGGGGGGCCCTTGTGACACATGCATGTGCTGGAAATGCTTTGGGGAACATGATTCCTCCCATGTTCATTTTCCTAAGAGTGCACTTCAAAGACCATTTCATCAGGGATGGCCCACTAGGGTGCATATAGGTACAGCCAACTCCTCAGGCTGGATGGTGGACAAACATTCTATCCAATTCCTGCATCATTTCCAGCGGCACACAAGATCATCAGTGGATGATAAGGTCCTTCTAATTCTGGACAACCATACCTCGCACCTCTCTGTCAGAGGAATAAATTTCACCCGAGCCAATGGCATCATAATGTTATCCTTCCCACCCCACTGCTCACACAGGCTGCAGCCACTGGACCAGAGTGTTTTTGGCCCTCTCAAAAGGAAAGGAAAGGTGGCCCTCCCACCCAGGCCTGCCGTTGACCATTTATGACCTACCTGGCATTGTTAGACTGGCCCTCCCAGTGGCAGGAACACCAGTGAATGTTTCAGCTCCACTGGAATTTGTCCTTTTGATAGACAGAAATTCAGTGATTCTGACTTCACTCCGTCTTTGGTTACGGACCAGCCAGCTCCTACAGTGCGACTAGGTCAGTCTGGTTCCTCCTCTGCAGCTCCTCCAGTGCAAGCTGGTCCGTTCTCCTCCTCTGCAGCTCCTCCAGTGCAAGCTGGTCCTTCCTCTGTAGCCCCTCCACTACAAGCTGGCCAGTCCCTTCATTTACATCAGGAGTTTTCACCTGAGACCATCAGACCTCACCCCAAAGCTGGACCACGCAAAACGAGGGAAAACGGGAGGAGAAAACACAAGTCGGCCATCCTTACCGACACCCCTGAAAAGGAGGCATTGGAACAGGAAAAGAAACCAAAGAAAGTAAAGAGAAACCTGGTCCAGAACACAAACCAGCCAACAGAAAACATAATCCAAAAGAGAGGAAAGAAAAAGCAAAAGATAAAGCTTTGGAGAGCTACTCCAAACCAAAGGAGGTGTGGTTGCAATGCCTGCTCTGTTAGCAGTGGGCCCATAAAGCCTGCACTGATGGCAGTTCCATTTATGTATGTCACAACTGTGAATCAGATAGTGAATAATTTCCTGTCTGATTTGGATAGTCCGTGAATTTGATTGCTCATTATAACGTTTCTAAGTGTTTTGTTAGGTCTGTTTCTTTGTATTACTACTTAGCAGTCAAAATTAACTGTGGTGTCAACTTTCATATATTTTGTGTAATTGAGCAGGCTAACTCAGAAGTTGTGAGTTGTGAGTGTAATGGCAGTTGTATTACATCAAAAGAACCAAACATGTCTGTGTTGTATTTTCTATTGTTTTCTATCATTTTTATCTTTGTGTGTTTTGTAAGGACGTTACATATGCCTATGGCAAATTACTGTTATTGTCTTTTCAATGTTGTTATCAACTCAGTGAACCCAATGACTCTTGTCAGATCACAGTTAAAGGGGGGAAAAAAAGATTATCAAGAGTGATTTTTATGATTATTTTAATAAGTGTTGCAACTGTCCCTCAAGACAGTTGTGACCGTCCCCTTTTGTGGGGATGGTTGCAACGTTTAACTCTCTCTATTAAACTGTAATTTAGTTCAAATTTATTATAATATTTACACATGTTGCATAATTATAGATGGATAGGTAACAGATGTGGGATTAATGTATACAAATGTTGTCTTTCTATTGCAAACGGTCTCTGAGATATACAAGGAAAGGTAAAAAGTGGAGCAACTGTCCCCACTCTCCCCTACCATGACAACTGTGTCCTGTCCACTGTCAAATATGGTGGTGGCAGCGTCATGTTATGGGGCTGCCTGAGGGCTATGAGGGCAGTGGGGGGGTCTGCAGTTCATTGAGGAAATCATGAAATTCCAACATGTACTGTGACATTCTGAAGACATGATGTCCTCTTTTCAGGCCACTGGGTCACACAGCAGTTTTCCAGCATGATAATAACTCCACACACACCTCCAAAATGACAACTACCTTCCTGAAGAAGCTGACAGTGAAGGTGTTGGAGTGGCCAGGTATGTTCTCAAACGTCAACCCTGTGTGGTTTATCACAGAATCAAGAGCTTATAATTCAGTTGAGGTCTTGAGATGATTTGGTAGTCGCTTCATGAATGCTTTGGGGCACCTGGGCTCATTGAGAGCACTCTACTCACAGAAGTTGAGAAGATTTTGAAAAACTGTAAAAACTACAAAAGCATATCCAGCATTGTTTACAAACTGCCCTTTACTCTGCAAGAGAGATGGATAATGCTCAGCTTCATGTCCAAAAAGCAACATGGTGCCCCTTATCTCCATTTTCTGTTCTTGTTGATTTTTTATCTAAGTGTTACGAAGTCAGGTTATAAACAACACACAAGCATACCCGCAGGGCTGCACAGGCACCAGCTAACTGCTGGGTGTGGCTGACACACTGCTTTTAAAAGTCACAGGTAGGGATCGGAATCGAAAACAGGTTCTTGTTGAGAACCGGTTCCCTGTCTTTCAATTCCTTAGAATCATTTCCCAGTTTTGCAAATGATTCACTTATTGATTCCAATGGGCATGACTAGCATCACTTATCTTACGCAAGTTACGCAACGTGCATAGCAACGTGCAGTCAGCAGGAAACATGGCACCTCATTGTTGGGTTTGTAAGGTCATGTTACTTCTAAACTAAACAAAGTTAATTGTAATTGACCTATTTGTTCTGCTTTTTTTCCAAATGAGAATCGGTAAGTGAATCGATAAAGAAAAGAGTCGTTAAGCAGAATTGAAAATGGAATCGGAATCGTAAAAATCTTATCAATTCCCATCTGGGTGTAATGATTGCCAGCTAGCACAGCTCGGTGTGAAACGTTGGTAAACCTTCCTCCCGATGCCTCAAAAAGATACGCTGCTGACTCAGCTAATAGCCGGGCTTTTAGCTCACTTGGTAGCGCATCTGTCTCCCACACTGAAGTTGCTATGAGGTTGCGGGTTCGAAACTGGGCCTGGACTGCGCAGGAAGACCTCTGTTATCAGTGAAAACAAGACGTTTTATTGTGCGATCTGCCTCTTTAGGAAACACTGCACATTGCTGGAGTCTACACCCTCAACCACTATTTGCTTTTGTTATTTCGCCTGAGGTTATCTACGGAACTTAATATTGAACTTATATTATATTGAGCCGTCAGCCTGCACAGAAGGGCTGATAAGAGTGCTGGCAGAGGATGTGAGTAGACTCCCTGAGGTAAGCTGGTTTCTCTTGTAACTGCACAACAACATTGCAAACACACTGATATAGATGTCAATTTACATTAATCACACACACCACAGTATGGTACTGGTTTAATCTGATTTAATGATTTATAAGCAAATAGCTGAAATGAAGCTGAAGTGAAGGGGGGGGGGGGGTGGGGGGTCCTGCATCACTCTGTCAGGGCTTATTTCATGAGAATGACCAACTTGAAGAACTTTATCCTGCTTATTATGCTATAGTTAGGCACTTCTAACAATATGATATTTTAAATATGTTGTTGCCGGTTTATGGCCTTGACATGGCCTAGTTCATTGAGGAAACAGAATCTATAAGTGTAGTATAGCAAAGTGTACAGCTGCTAAATAACTTGTGGCAGCTTATTGCTGATATTCCGTTACGATAATTTGAACGCACTACTTGTGGAGTGATCTAAAAGAAGCCCAAAACCTGTTGCCATTGACAGCGGTCATCATACAAAAATATCTGACCTCCGAATGTTGGAGTGGCCCGTTTAAAGAATGGGACATTTGTCAGCATTCTAAAGAGCCACGTATAATATAAAATATATTGATAACCTCCCTGAATTAAGTCTCTATAGATTGTAATGTCTGTTAAATGTAGAAAGTGAGTATGTAAATTGTATGCAATAAAACTATTGGTTGGCAGTACTTTATGATGATAGGAGTAGCATTTAGTGTTCAAGTTTGGATTCAGCAAAATTTTGTTCCCCAAGTGTCTCCAAGTAAATGGACACTTTCGTAATAATGACTGTTTTCCCTTCCCCTCAACATGTGCATGTGTTTTCAACTCAACTGATTAGAGTAACGGGCAAATACAAAAGTAGTCATGTCCACCGAAGTCAGAATTTTTTCAGAATTTAACGTGATCCTGCTTCTCACGAAACTGGAGACTTTGTGAATCTGAGGGTGCCGGGATCGACACCCAGATATCGGGGCAGTCAAGAAAGTCTTCATTCGCACGGTAATGACATCTACCGACTTGTGAAGATGATTAATTAACTTGAAAAAGTTGCATTGTGCTCCTTTAAGCACTGGATTTGGTGTTCAGCAGAAACCCAAAAATTAACATTCGGTACATCCCTGGTTTTGTGTCATTATCACTACCCTATTGATCCTTCTTCCCCTTGTTGGTCTTGTCCAGTCCTCTGTTTCCTTGTTAATTAGGGCCCGAGCACCAGAGGTGCTCGACACAGACACTGTCCCAAACACTGTCCACCTTTGACTTTTTGGAGGTGGTCACCCTATTGTTGGGTAGCGAAATGTTATGGGTTACGGTACCTGAGGTGCAAGGGCCCATCATTGCTGCTTGTGGCTATATTTGGTCTGTGTATTTCTACATGATACACAGTAAGACGAGTGGGAGGCAGGCACACACTAAAAATCAGCCTTACAGGTATCCAACATCCAACATCCACCTGTAGCACTTCAAAGACCATCAGAAACACAGTCACACAGGTTGATGGAAGATGGAATGGAGTAGGTGAGAGGGTGCTTTATGAAAGATGGTCTCTAAGAAACTCAGGAGAGTCAGCAATTTGGTTGCAACGACCTGGAATATGAGCAGCTTTGATAACACACTGGTTACTGCAACAAAGTGAGCATGACAATAAATGCAGATCAAATAATAAGACATTCATGTTGTATTCAACGGCAAGGCATAAAAAAACGTTTTAAGGTGAGATTTAAAAGCAGCAGCAGAAGGAGCCAGTCGTATGTCCAGTGGGAGCTCGTTCCAGAGCTTAGGAGCAATCACTGCAAAGGCCTGGTCACCCCTGCTTTTTAGCCTGGAGGGTGGAACAACTAGGCAGAGTTGGTGGGCTGACCTAAGAGCCCTAGATGGTGTATTAACCTTTAGAAGACCTGAAATGTAAGAAGGTGCCAGACCATGTAGAACAGGTATGAACAACAATGCCGCAGCAAAGAGACAATAGACACAGGCATTTAAATATGCATGGGCAACCAAAGGATTACCAAGGGAACAGGGACCAGCTGAACTCAAACAAGGAAACAAGAACAGGAAGGACCAAATAAGGAAAAGGGGGCGTAGAAAACAAGGAGTCATGACAGGAATCAGTGATCTCACAACATGACTGACACTCAAAACAAAAGCACATGACCTTGACAGCAGAAACAAAAACACATTGTGACAGCAAGTAAGAAAAAAGAAATAAACACAAGGTACAGTAATTAAATGTCCACAAAACAGATATCAGATACACACAATCCTGACACTGGAGTTGTAAGGAGCTGAGTGATCGATGATCAGCCTCTTTTTCCCCAAATATTTTTGGGCAAGGGTGGTTTTTGCAAGTTATGACTTGGATGGCATAGATATGGTATCTGGGTGGAAACCAGATGCTTGTGAAAACAGGGTCTGGGTGAGATTGCAATTCATGAGCTTTCCAAGATAGCTAATGACTGTGGCAGGGATGTATTTAAAGTATGAGGTGGTTTTGGGAGCTTTAACGTGATAGCTTGAATTCAGCAAAGGGCAATCAGCAGAGCTGGGGCTGGAGCCACTGCAGAAGGCACAAACTGAAGGTTTAAGACCAAGCTCCCCAATATGGAATTTGGCTTCAGAAACTGACTCTGACCACACATTTAACCAACAACGTGATCAGTCTAGCAGGCCTTGTGTTTGGGGTCATCATCATGTTAGTCCAAGTCCAAGTGTATCCTATGCCCAGCCCCCATGCTAATAAGTGCAAATTGTTATCTAGTATTTACTGATAACATGCTGAATTCATCTTTCATCCATCAAGTGTAATTAAATTCCCTCTGGTGCTGTAGCTGAATGCCAGCTGAAGTTGTTCGAGGATTTTCCTTTGTATCCTAATTTTTGTGATCGTTTTGGCTAAAATTTTTGGGGGCCTACCTCACCATGCCTTGGTCTCAACAGAACCCCTTTTTCATTTTTACTTCTTTGTGAAATAAACATTTGGGTTGACAAATCACTGTTGATTGACACTTTTTTGCCTTTTTAGTCAAAATAAACAATTTTCTCTCTTATGACAGTTATTTTGGCTTCCCAGTACACTGGCTGAAATGTCTAGCTGACTGTAAAGAGCCCAGAATCTCACTGACACACACACTAATTACAAGCAAACAGGTCACAGGTGAGGATAGTGACTCTTAATATCCGATTAACCTGTGAGCATCAATTTGTGTCTATTATCAGCCCAAAACTTTACGGTTATTAAAACTTTTCATCGGGGTCATTTGGGTGCTTCCACTTGTAATTATGATTTAAAAGGGCAAACACAATTCTGTGATAAATGACTTTGCCAAACCACTTACTCTGAAATTTGTGGACATCATTAATAACGTTTTCTAAAACAAATGGCCAGTATTCTGCAGGGTATGTAAACTAAGGAGCACAACTGAATATATTGTGCCCTGGTGCATTCTGTTTATCATTTTCTTCCTATTATGGAAACCAACAAATGAAATTTACACTTGGCAAGTGTGGATCATCTTAAACTGGTTCAGGTTGATGAGATTCCAAAAGTTTATTTTGTGTGTTGTTTTCTGCTGTGACTAATCTGGGTGGTGAAGTGCAGTCTTGCTGTATCCATGGGAAATGCACCTAGTGGTCAATTCTCTCAATTGTGCACAAGTCTTTGTTATGCACTTTCCGCAACGCTTATTCTGCCCTGCGCTCTTCCAACACTTAACTTTGGAATTAAGGTGGACTCTCAAAGGAGGTGGTATTTATTTAGAACACCCCCGTATCACAATGGTATCATGAATGACACTCTAATTACATCAACATTGTTTTTCATCATTTAATTTTAGTGCATCACAAAATAATATTGTGTACAGCACATAACATATAAAAATTCACTTACCGCAGTCACTAAGCAAGTCATAGGCCTATATCATCATAGCACAGCCATAAGGCGGGTTTCAATCCCATATTTTAATGCACATTTTTTCATGAGTGTAAAATTGCTGAGGAGGCTGTGGATCCCAAACCCGTGTCTTGCAGTCTGAATGAAGATTACACCCAATACAAAGGAAATGTATCATTACTTGGCTGATTGACACAATGAATGAATTAAGCGGGCCTTCACTGATTGGTAGTGGAACTAGGAATGCCTTGGCTAGCACTAGGGGCGTGGGGCATCACTGAGCCTTGTGGCTATTTGAATCCCACTTGTGTATCAATCCACCTTCACTTTGTTTGAGCAGAAGTTAGTACCAATTAGGTGTAGCAGCCACTCTGCTTTGTGTCATGGCCATATAACTACCTTAAACATGCTACCCAAATGCCATGTCATGCACTTAGGTAATGTCTGGTTCTCTGTTTATATTTTACAGGCATCTGATAGGTGTGGAAGTAGTGTATTCATTAAAATCACTGTACTTGTTGTTGCAACAGATAATGTGATGGTGAGTTTAAACCCTGTAACCATGTAAGTGTTGTCAGATGGTATTACTATTCTGCTTTGTTTAATACAAAGCCTACAAACTAGCAGCAAGTTACTTTCAGCAAGAACAGCCCTGAACATGTTCAAAACAAAATGATTAGAAATCACAGTTTAATGCACTGTAAACATTATAAAGCCTACTGATGTTAATGGCCAAGAATAGAGTTTGCTACTAAACTGCTTCGACAAGCCTACATATGTATTGTTTAGTATCCTTAATGCATTTACACAAATAGTATAACCACCAGTTATTAAGAATTGCAGAAGATTTTGGGAAAACACCCTTGCTTTAGGAAAAAATGTTTTTGTTTTGCCCGCTAATTACCAGTAATCTGAGGGCATTTCTATGTGGGCAACATTTTTGGTAGCCTAACATCTTTTTGAATTAGCCAGGTTTTTGTGTGCATGTATGGGGGATAGCTTGTAGCTTCACACTTCAATGTGAATCTGAAGCTTTGGTTTGTATTTAGTAATTAGCATTTACTTATGTCTATATCTTTAATGTAGAATGTATTCAGCTGGAAAAGACATTCAAGTAGTTTTAATGCAAATGTGACCATACAAAAGCAGAGATTTGACAGAAAAGTAATCCAATTATTATGTCCAGTAAATTCTGCATGGTTATGATGTTTAAGTGATAACAGGCAATTAGGCTTAAGGTGGCAGATGCATACTACACCATGTCATTTCTGTATTCCTTTTTTATTTTTTAAACACAAAATCACAGTAAATATCCAAATTGTGACCTGATTGAGTGTTCTGATTGAGTGTCCTGATTGAGTGTTCATTCTATCTGAGAGATTCAGACCTAGCTAACTGAAACGTGTGTAAATTATTTGAAATCTTCTCTTGAAAGTACCCTTAAATTAACTTCAAAAGGCTATTGCTGTCATCCGTAACTTATATTACAACAAAACCTTAAGGCTCAAGACCCAGGCAATAATGACGTGTTTGTCATTATGGTTTCAGACTTCTTGTTTTGTTTGTTTGGTTTCTTTATTTGGTATAATATCATGGATAGGCACAGTGTGATCAGTAAAGTAATGAAATGTAAAAAAAAAGTACTTCCTTCTTAAGATTCAAATATTTCTTTGAAAAAAAAAAAGATTAGCATATCACCCTACTTCTAAAAACCATCTTCATCCCCTGCCTTTAATTAAGCAAATTGGGCCTCTATAGCCATGCCCCCACCCACCCACTGCTGGAGCTGTTGCCAGATTCCAGACAATGCCAGGCCTGGCAGCTGCCTCCCCATAACAGTGGCCACTGGTGCTAAATCATGGGGAGGGTTACACACGAGTCCCTCGGGAGCGAGAGAGGTGTTAACTTCTAATAGCTTTCTCCACCAAAGGCCTGCCATCGGCGCTAACCAATGGAGAGACGGCGATGGCAGGGGTGGTTAAAAAAATAATGGAGCTTATGTGTCTCACACAGAGGAGAGGGATGGATTAATCAGTACATTAAGGCAGGCACCAAATGGGAAATTATTATGAGGCCTGACAAGGTGCAGAGGTGCCAATACCAGCTCCTTTTAGGAATGCCTTTTAAAATGCCGTTTAATAACCCCTCAGATGTTGGTGCTATCTCATGTGACAAAATTAGAGGCAAATGAGAAAAGTTTATCTGGCATTTTGGAGTACTGAAAGAGCTCAGACAATTATGGTGTGTGCCTGCATGTGCATGTGTGCGTGAGAGAGAAAGAGGGAGGAAGAGAGAGAGAGCGGGAGAGAGAGAGAGAGAGAGGGAGGGGGAGTGTGTGTTGGTTGAGCAGGAGGGCACAAATCCAGGACGAGTTCGAGGTAAATCTTTGTAAAGGGTGTATGGTTTGCAGAGAATAAAAGACTGAGTGTTAAATGTAGCAGGATATGTTTATGATGAGGATTAGATGGAGTAAAGTAAAACATGGTTGCAATTAGTTGGTGGATATAATGGAAAGACTAAGTTAGCTAAGTATTATGTAGGGGGGGGCACTTTAAAAAAAATGATGAAGGAAAGCATGAGAAATCCCACGTGGTTGTCTTTGTTCTGCATGCTGACGGAAAATTCCTACAAAAGCCATATTATGGTTTGATTTTGCCATGATTTCTATTTCTGCCCCATCATCAAATTTATTTTAATAATGGGTGCCTATGTCAACACTAGCTAAACCAAGCATTCCCACTTGCTGTCCAACCCAGCTTTTTATTGTGATATTGTGATACAGACCACAAAAAAGATTTTGAATCTCAACACTGCCACAAAATATTGCTAAAATTTTTGTAAAATTGCTTCAGAGTTTATATGCTGGCTAGATTTAATCAGGAAGTTCTAGTTGATGATGTAGTTAGCTCAAATGCTCAAAAATCCAAACCCACTGTCCATACTAAGATTTTTTTTATGTAATGTTTGTCTAAAGTGTTTGTTTCTGTCTCCACTGCTGAATAATTATGCTTTTAACATCTAGGCTCAGTTGTTCAAAATAATCAGATCAGATTTTGGTTATCGGATGTTTCAAATCATTAAAATTTGTTGTTTAAAAAGGACAAAGGAATTCTTAAATCACATTAGATAACATAGTCCAATCTCAGTTCAAATTCAAATTTGAGTTTGTGTTGTTTAAAGCATTACAGTACAATTCATATTAACATAAGAAATTTGATGCACTGTAATGATAATGATCTTCTCTGTCCAAGATCATTACAAGTATGACCTAGTTGCTATTAAAATGCAGGCCATTAGGCAAGGATGATTTGTAGTCTTTTGTTTCCCACACAAACAACAGGTTTCCTACCCGACTTACATAGTGGTGTTCTATCAGAGGGCTGCAAACTGTATGACAGAAGTGCCATTGACCATGTTAAGAGTTTATTTGCTGTTAACATTATTTCAGTGCCATTATTTTAACAATATGAAAGCTCCTTAGCGTTGCTTTAAAACCACTTTGTCTATAAGGTGCATTGTTTTGTGGGGAGCTGGGAAGCTAAAAGAAGTCAGTGAGTATTAAAGAACAAATTCGGTGTAAAATGAACTTTGGGTATGTTAAAACATGACAGGGAGTTGGTATGTTCACTGAGGAGCAAAGCTACGCTAGCCTGTTGCATTTCAAACCTTAGTATTTTTACAGTTTTTGTCGAAAAGGCTCACAATGCTAGTGAAATGGCATGGAGGAAGCTTGAAGACATTGCCATTTTTAAACCAATAAAAACGCTCGAAGTAGCTCCACACTTCCTTTTTAGTATAACAAGGGCCCTGGCATTCAAAACAAGTCATTCAGAACATTGTAAGTGTACAAATCGTTTAATTAAAAACACTGCTTTTACAGGTAATACCTTGCGGTAGTTTCTGCCCGCGGCCATGTTGTAAGTCCATACAAGTCAATTGAGTTGTGGCTAGGTCAGTGGCTGTGGTGGCTTCCTCCACATGGCATCTCTCTCTTGCAGCCCTTTATTGTGTTGTTGCAGCTTTTCATTTGTGCACTCAGGTTCGAATAAGTAACGTAC
The DNA here is from genome assembly GCA_027475355.1 of Coilia nasus. Taxonomy (NCBI): domain Eukaryota; kingdom Metazoa; phylum Chordata; class Actinopteri; order Clupeiformes; family Engraulidae; genus Coilia; species Coilia nasus. The sequence goes on along the minus strand of CM050204.1, from coordinate 18,626,664 downwards.
ATGTAAAAACAGTCTTTTTAATAAACCACTTTTACATTTACAAACATCTCAATGCCTTGTACAGACTTGCACAGACTTTCAACATGGCGACGACCAGAAGCTACTGCAATGTGTTACATGTAAAAACATTTTTTTACTGCCATTTTAATGCCATTTGTACATTTACAAAGTTCTCAATGCCTAGTTTTGAATGAAGGAGCCAGACAGGGATGGTCTGATCATTGTAGAGGTCTCTAAAATAAACAGTAGCAGGAGGATTGTGTGAAAGTACGAAAGTCTGATCTGAGCGTTCATAGTGGGAATTTATGAATTCACCCAAATAAACGGTCTTGTGTTGCTAAGCATTAGAGAGCCACTTATCTATGGATACTCTAGTACCAAGGCTATCTGCTCTCTGTTTCCCTGTGTTTCATGTATGTGTGTGCATGTGTGTATGTGAGCATGTGAATACACGTGTGTCTACCTCTCTCTCCTACGTCATAAAATGTGTCAGTCAAATATGATGGGTTTATGGCTGGGATTAGGAGTGTAAGCAGGAATAAGTAAGTGATTAGACAGGTCAGTAATTGATAAGAGGTGGGGTCAAGGAGCAGGGTTCTGACACATTCAGTAAATACAGTCAGAGCTGAGAAGAGCAATACATATGTTTTGAATATGTTACACCAGAGTGTGGTTTTCTCAGTTGAATTGATAGCCTAGTTTTTTTAACTCGCACCCAAAGACACATCTGCTTGAGAGTTGAGTATGTCTGTTTTTAGAAATGTAATACATGAGTATATTGTGTTGTTGTGAAGTGTGCTAGTAGACAAAGTTGATCTTTTAGTAGAAAGTAGAGGGTTCATTGTTTGACAAAACACACCTTCTGCTGCCTAGAGTGCAGATGTACAGGCATCAAACAGTACCACATTGGAAATGTCTTTAGAGGTTATAACATCACTGTTACAATTCAGTAGATCCAATTGGTAGATTTTGTTCCATTTTGTTCATTGTTTAACAGCACAATCAAACCCATTCCCTTCCCCAACAACTACAACAGACTGAGTTTCAACAATAGTTTATTACAATTTTCAGCATCTGTTTACAGTCTATAGAGACATGTATGGGATAATCCACATAAAAATAAACTTATAGACGATTTAAATAGGATCTGAATACTGTTGTGAATGGGCTTTGATTTCTTAAAATTAGATTAAAAAATTAATCTTTTCTTTATTGCCATCTTGATTATTATTATTATTTTGGCTTTGTGTTAGCACAGGTTTCCACCAGTACTGTGAAACACCTATGTGAGCTATGCTGCAGCTGTTAAATCAAAGGATGTGCTCTCAATCCTTAACTTGGATGCTGACCTTGTATTTTCTGTGTCAGGTGGCACAGACACTTGAGTGCGATACAACATTAACTTCATGTTAAAACATCCCTCAGCAATTTCCACAATGTAACATTACCCACAGCGCTAACTGTTAGCACGGGAAGCTGGTTTATCAGCTGAATCAACTTTTTAAGGTATATTTTTGGATTTTTGGCATTACAATAGGATTGTGCGGAGAGTGGTGTGAGTGGGAGAGACAGGGTGGAATCTGGAAATGAAAACTTGGCTTCCCATGGTCCACTGCCCAATTACAGTGCAGCACCCCACAGCACCCTCAGATGGGTTCATTTCTGTCAGTCTGGCAACAGTAAAGTAGCCCATTCAGGACAAAAAATACTGTTCAAAATGACAGACAACAACTACCCTAGCTACCACAATATCTCTATTATTGTGGATTCAACCAATGCTAAAGTAATATAGCCAATCTGTTGTAGTGTTAGCAGAATGTAGTAATGCATAGCCCTAAGGCATGGACAAAATGTAAACAATCTGTAAGCTATTTTTTCTTTAGATGCCCGCTGTGTGTGTGTGTGTGTGGTTTGGTAAGGCACACCTTAATTATTCAGGCTATGCTGCTGCTAAGACAATTATACAACAGTTAGGTCCAGTCAAACCAGTCAGTAACTTCTGACTGGTTGAGGATTTCCATAATTGGCCATATTCCAGGAAATCCCCACTTTTCAGCACTTCACACATCTTCACCCCGACTATTCCACGTTTCTTCAGTCTCTGAAGTGGAGGAAATCAACACTCACTGACACTGAAAAGGCAGGCAGCAATTTCTCAAACTTATATTTAACAGCTACGTTGTAAGAATATAGAGCCAGTACACTGGGGAGAATGTAACTGGTCCAGTCCAGAATCTCTGGATCCGGCATCCTTATGTGCTGTTTTTCAGTCATGTGTTCTATGTCCTTGTATGTCCATGTAACATTATGTCCTTTGTCTGTAAATTCTGGGTTTTCTGTTGCCACATCTGTGATTGTCTCCCACACAGTATTACAAGCTTCTTTGGTTGATACATTATTGCATTAAAATCATTATTGCATTAAATCCAGCTTTGTTTCTTAGGCAGGTCTGTTTTTCAGTCAAGCCTGTTTTCAAGTCAAGTCAAGCATGTTTGTTAGTTATTATCATCCTCCTCCTCCTCCTCCTCATCCTCATCATCATCATCATCATCATCATCATCATCATCTTCATCATTATGTATTTATTTAGGCCCCTGAAAAAATAATGGTGCCAAGGATACAAGAAAGGTTCATAAGTTAAACCAGAGAAAAGAAACCATTAAATGGGACATCATTAAAACATTAACATAATAAAAGTACAAAACTGAATAAAATTTAAAAAAAAATGCTAAAAATAAAATTACATTTAAAGGTATGAAAGGAAACCATGACATTGAATAACATAAAATAATATATATTGGAATACTTAAAATGGAAATAAATTAGAAAGTACAGTAATAACATTAAAATAATAAAGTATTAAAGTATAAAATAACACACTAAATACTACACACACCACAGGAGAAGTCAGTTATAGTGACACACTGAAGAGATAAAGGAACACAACCATGGGCATTTCTGAAGCTTATATCTAGAGTAGCTATATAGATACGGGGTGCTTTGAATTGGAAAGGTCGGAATTAATATGGGGCACTCTGAGAATGAGTATTAATAAATTATTTATAATTGTTAACATTTGGAATTAATATAGGGCACTCTGAGAATGAGTATTAATAAATTATTAATTATTGTTAACATTATTATTCCAGCCCAGAAGGACAGATAAGATGGCGGAATATCAATCATAGTTTTGTAAATAAAGATCTATTAATGCTAATCCCTCCTAACTGGCCAAAAAATGGTGTGTGATACCAGCAGCCACCAGAAACAAAACACTGAGCTGAAGGCTACAAAGCATTCACAGTTTTCAGTGAGATGTAGTGCATTTCCATAAAATACATCTCCATAGTCTAAAGCAGATAGAAAAACTGACTCATTAATGTATTTTTAAGCTTCAAAATTGAAACCAAGCCTCTTCCTAAAAAGAAATCCCAATTTTTTCAGAGCTTTTTTTTTACCAAGCCATGTCTATTTGAGAGTCAGGCCTGCATGAAGGTCAAGTATTACATAACACTACATTACACAGCGCACGCTTTTATCCAAAGCGTCTTACAATGAAGGACACAAGTCAAGCTACAGTTATACGTTACAGAGTAAGATTGGCATGCTCGTACAGGAAGGTTAGAAGGTAAGCATTGTTAATAAGGGAGGTGCTCTCAGAAAAGATGGGTTTTCAAGAGATTCTTGAAGGTAGAGAGAGATGACCCTGCTCTCATAATAACTGGTAGCTTGTTCCATTGTTGTGGGACTACAAAAGAGAACAGTTTCATCTGAGATTGCCTTGCGTGAGGAGTAGGCGAGGCCAGATGGTTTACTTGTGAGGAGCGCAGTGCCCTGGATGGGACATAAGTCTTTATTGCCTTTAGCATTGTGGGATCATCTGGCTGGAACGACAGGTACAGCTGTGTATCATTAGCATAGCAGTGATACAAAAAGCCATGTGAACAGAGAACATCACCCAGCGAAGTGGTGTATATGGCAAACAGAAGGGGCCCAAGTACTGACCCTTGTGGAGACCCTTGTGCTCTTAAGTACTCCTTTGGTTTTAGTGGGCCTGCTTTTAGGATCCTCTATTTTTAACTTGGTCTCATCAGATGGAGCAGAATGCTCCAGCCAGTGTGAAGTCAGGACACTGGTAAATTCACATACACCTAATCTGAATGAATCTAGTAAACTAGTATGACTATGTCAAAATTCAATAAATGTGGGGGAAAAGTTCCCTCGACTGCCAGTTGCAGGCGCTATGGCAGTTTGAGTATGTGGATATCATCATATTATCATGAACAGCCTAGGACAAGTGTATCAAAGTTATTCATGTGTCAAAACACACAAATTAAAACCTATTTCTTTGACCACTTGGTGGTGCTATGCCAGACAGGTATATCGGGTGTCTGGATTTTATCATAATCAGAGTATCTAATAACCTGAGAAGTTTCAGACAAATCTTTCAATGGACTGGGACTTAATACCACATTTCCTGTTTATGGGGTGATGCACAATTTAACATCAGCAACATCTTGGCATCATATATGCCAAATCCGACATGAATCTGATTAACTGTCTAGGTTAAAATTCATCATGTGTCCAAATGCGTATAACCCTAATTACCTCACTTCCTGTTGGGTGTGTCTAATGCAATGTATATACGAAAGTTGGTCGTTTCAGTGAGCCCAAGACACCTACCAAATTTGGTGAGTGTAGCTGAAACTATATGCCGACCACAGGGCTCTAAGACATAAGGATCCACTATGGAGTCTCTGGCCACACCCACAGCCAAGCCTCTGTTCATAGGAGCTGACCACTAGTTCCGATGTGTGTACAACATTTCATGAGTTTTCATGAATAGGAAGTGCCTTAAAAATGGTGAGCTTGTAAGAAAAAGAAAGAATAATCTTTTATAGGGCATAACAGCCAGCACCACCGATGCTCGGGCCCCAATAAACAGAAAACAAACTTATGGAGGATAGAAACAGCAACAAACTGGCAGGGCGAAACACACTAACCAGCAAAAGACAATACGCAGCAATACGAAATACGCAGTACAATTAACAGGGTGACAGAAGATTAAAAAAGAAACAACAGAGAGACAAGGGCCTATTGGGAAACAATCAGGGGCACGTAAGCAATCAAAGAAGCAGGAAACAGTAAGACCAAATAGGGATACGGGAAGAGACAGCAAGGACGCATGACAGGGTGGAGTTTAACACAAACACTGAAGCTAGTTTTATACTCGCCCTGTCTGTCACTGCACACAAGGTGTGTGACACGTGGCAGGACCCTGACAGACATTTTCAGTGCAACCAATTTGTCAAGCTTTTTGTAAGCAATGTAAAAACAATATTGTAAAATAAAACAAAAAAATTATGTGATGCCATTGGGAAACTATTTGCAAATTACCCTTATATATTTACTCCATTTTAATAGTGACACTTAGGTGGCTTATAAATGTGCATACAAATATGCGTATGTGCTGATTTAACAAAGAAATACTAAACAATACAGTAATCTTATAGGCTACCTTTACCTACACTGTAAAGAAACATCTGACTCACCACATGTAGCATGGGCTGGTGGTTGGCTATTTGGGGTTGGAGCTGAATAGCTGAATGATATGCAATGGACGTGGAACTGGGGGCTGCTGTGGCGCAGTAGTTGGAGCATCTGTACCATGGGTGGGCAGGTGCCCATGGGGACCCGGGTTCGAGTCCGGCCTGTGGTCAATTCCCAGCCTTGCCCAATTTCTCTCCCACTTGCTTCCTGTCATCTTCTTCATTTGTCCTATCTCAGTGAAGCTAGGAAAAGGCCAAAAAATACTTTGAAAAAAAGATCGGAGGTGGAACTGTGAGTATACACAGTCATGTTGAAGTACAGTAGAGTAGGGGACTCAGGACACAATCCCCTGAGGCTCCAATATCCAGGGTGATGAACTGGAACTGGCTCGTTCTAACTAACCTGAGGTCTGCCAGTACAAACCCACTGCAACGAGTCACAGTAATGGACAATCAGGCCAAGGTCTGAATATGAGAGATCAGCTGTTGAAATGTAGAGAGACCTGTAGAGTATTGTGTAGAACATGAAAGATCACGTCCTCAGTAGACCTGTTAGGATGGTAAGCAAACTGGACTTGGTATTGGTATTGAAAAACAGGTGCAGATAAAATGTATTGTAATCTTACAAAAAAATTATAAGTATGTGAGTTTTTGAGCAGTGGTTGAAGGGCCAAAGTGAGGATGACTGAACTTTAAATCACTCTCCTGAACGGCTGATAAGTTGGGTCACACCCAGTTTAGCTCTTCACCCACTTCTCAAACATGCATACTTATCATTCCATATGTATCTTCTACACTATATTTACACATTACATATTTTACCATTTCAAAGGTATCTTGCACACTACCATCCCACTCCATGTGTACTTTTTCTGTATATTATGTCCTACCTGTATAGTCTGTACATAGGTGCCTATATGTATATTGTTGTCTCTGTTATGTCAGTATGTGTCTATATACTTCTATTTGTCTATTGACTACTGTATACTACTACATGTCTATATGTTGAATGTATAGAGAGGTAACATCTCCTGGAGTCAAATTCCTTGTATATGTAAGTAGCCTGGGTGTGCCCATACTGCCTGTGACGCTGCATTTGCATTTCGCGAGCAAGTCAGTCTGGCCAAGCTGCCTATCTAAACCATTTCTGCTCCGCCATCGGATAGAGGGGCCAATGAAAATCGAGCATTTCAAAAGGCAATGACGCGGTAGTTTAGCGACCGTAAATCTATCTCAGTCACTGTCTACATGGCGAACGTGGAGCAACCGTAAGATTTAAATGTAGCTGTAGCTGCTGTTTTAGACGAATTCAAAGGGAAGTTCTCTCTGAAAATAGAGCAAAGGACAGCCCTTGAAGCATTTGTTGCGGGAAAGGAGGTTTTCGCAATGCTACTGACCGGCTTCGGTAAAAGTTTAATTTATCAGTTAGCCCCGCTGGTAGCCTAGCCGATGGGGCTAACTGTTGTTGTTGTGGTCATTTTGCCTTTAATCACACTGATTCGTTTTTCGAATATCAATATTGAATGACCAACACCAGCCACTCTCATGTTCACCTCACAAGTCCGACAAAAATCATTTAACGCCATTTCTATATGACTACAGGCTACTACTAGCCTGGCTACTACTACTTTTTGTTTCGATCAAACAGTTTCTTTCACTGCGTATACGTCAGAGGACAGAGGGGTGTGATTGGTTGAAGCTTTGTCCAGTAGCAAACAGAGGCATTTGAAAAAGGCGGGTTAAGCCCGCCTTCTGAGAAATGGGTTTACAACACAGCTTGGCCAGACCAATGCTCGCAGAGCATTGACAAGTCGCGATAGCCAGGCTAATGTGTAAGTATACTTATAACTAAAAACGAATAAAACTAATTCTGAGAAAAGTCTTATCAGCAATGTGAGGGGCGTTGGTTTGTAGTCATACAGGTTTATTTGTACTGGCCACAGGGACCATGATGGACCTTTTAAACAAAGCACACGGAACAATCACTTAAAATAATAATCCAGAGATCAGATCAGTGTATGATCTCAGCACATCGGTCAGGCTATAGAGTGCTTTTCTGAACTCTAAACCCCATCCTTTGAGATCTTGATGATGCTGTCATCTCTGACAAGACTGCTGTCCACTGCAGCTTTTATCAAAAGGCTATGATTGTGGTCATTCTCATCGTGCTTATAATAGTTCAGCTCTTCAGACAGAGCAGAGTAAAGTTCATGATGGTGGCCTTACTTCCCAAGTTGCTGAAAGACTGCAGTTCTTGCCAGATGCTTCTGGAATCATTTAGTTGAAAGTGGAGCTCCACATTGTCTCTGTTACCACATTTCTGGCAGCTCTCTAGTTTGTAGAGTGTAGGAAGCCATTTTATACCTTTTACTGATCCCCATGTTTGACCTGACTGCTTTGTTGTATGTAGTTCATTGCAGTTTAAATGGTTTTATGCACCCAGGAGTTCTGATTAGGAAGAATTTAGAGACAGCATGTGTCTTCTGCTCATCCAGTACACTAAAAAAACATATTGCTGCCTTAGCAAATCTCAAAGCAGTGAAACTCTTATGGAATACATCCCAGTCAATGATGTTCAAAGCATCCTGTGGAGAAGCTAGTTAAGTGTCTAATATGCACTTCAACAACCAGCTCCTTGGAAACTGTAGTATAAGCCTTTTTATATTTTGGTGCAAGGCCGGTTGACAGTACGCTTTATAGTCATCAGTGGTCTAGTATGTTTGGCACTATAGCTGGTCAGGATACATGGTGGTGAAAGTTTGACAAAACTTCTCTTGCCTTTATAGCCCTTACCACAATCACAAAATCTTCCAGATGTTTATTCCAAAATAAACACATCATAAAGTGTGGACAGAACCATAACTTTGTCTGTTTTAAAGGTGAGTGCACACAGGCTTAATGATAACTAGTAAACCCCCAAAGATGGAATGGGCAGCACAGTAGATGTTCCCGATGATGGGGCAGCTGGGTCTTAGACAAGCAAATGATGTTGCAGTCCCTGATGTCCCTCTTGTGTCTGGGTCCTGGTTCTGATGTGGTCTGTCATGTTCTCCAAAAACTGGATATTAGCAAATATTACAGAAAACTGTATGTTCTTTCTCTTAATGTGTTATAAAGACCAGGACTTTTTTTTTATTCCTAGGCGCGGTGATTCATTCCCTTTATGATGTTGACTGCTGTACAATGCCGTTAGGAATAGAGGTTGTCCACACTGCAACATGTTTTTTGCCGTCAGGTGCTCAAATACAGTTGTTTCTCTAGGGAACAACATACCTGGGACGAACTTTCACCATTGTGATTTGCCTTCCAGTTATTTGAGTGATGCCCAAGCATAAATAAACAGTGATACTTCTAAAGTTATTTTGTGCTTAAAGTTCAAATTTGTTGAATTGTGGGATCACGTTTTTGTTTAAACTGTGGGTTGTCACATAACTACAGTGACTCATTTCCAGCCGAGTTTGAAATATCAACAGGAAAAAATTGAGGATCATACGTGAAAAACCATGACATCTCGAGCAGGCGCTTTTGAAATATTTTGTTTTTGGAATAGTACCAAAAAATGTTGCTTTAATGTTTAATGGCTAAAGAATTTTAAATAGTTAAAACAGTAAGAATTAGACACATAATGATCACAAAAACTCAACGGTGGTCTGCTGTCATAAGTAACCACTTGCCGTTGTTGAGTTGTGGAAAAAGGAAAAAGCAATAAAAGATAAATAATTAAACAACACAATCTTAATGGAGCTTCCAGAAAGGAGTCTGCATGCAGTACCACCATGACAACAAAACATCCTTGCACCTGCTACCATAGTGACAATTTGGTAAATACCATATGAAGTGCATAAGTACCATAGCAACACCCTTGCAAAAAGTTCTGCGTCCACATCACCAACCACCATTGCCACCCTAGCGATACATTAGCAACCACCTCAACTGCCGTAGTAATAACGTAGTGTTATTATTAGTAGTAAGTAGTATTGTAGCACTGAGGACTGAGGCTATGTACTGCTGGACTGTTGCTCGTGTTCCCGGTGTGTGTGTGTGTAGTGGTGGTGTTGGGGGCTGGGGTGGGGGGGGGTTGTTAAAAGAGAGAGTGCCTGTGTGGGTGACTGGGGGAGGTGTCCAGGCGGAAATAATTAGGGTATTAGATAGGTCAGGGATTGGTTAGGAGTGGGGTCATTGAGCAGGGTTTGGAGACATTTACTAAGTTGAATTGAGTTAGGACGAGTAGGCTGCATGTGTTGTCAGCAAATCAAGCTAATTGTTCGTGTGTTTTCGGAGTAGAGGATTTGTCGTTTTTGAGTTAGTGACACCTCTTAAATCCACTAGCCTCAGATTGTACATTTATAAACAAGTCATTCTCTTCCGCTTTTGCCTCCACCACTTATAAAAGCTAATAGTATGAATATATAAGCAGACAAAAACAGTCAGCGGACAGAACCAGAGATGATTTTCCGATTATAGGTTCCTGCTAGTTCGGTTAACATCTATTGCTATATATTTTAAGCACATAAAATAACATTCTCTTGTCAGTTTTCCTCGGAGAGAGCTAGCACCCTTTGAATTAAAAGTGTATTAATCTGCTCTGAGTTCTTTGTTCTTCATTTGATGTAATTCTCAACCATTTCACAGTGTGTGTAGCTAATTCAGGCATTTATGTGACAAAAGACTTTTTTTTTACATGAACCACACAGCTGTGACTGATCATTTTGAGCATCGTCGCTCCAACTTACTGCTCACCTGACCAGAGGTGACATTTCCTGAAGGCTGTGTTTTGAGGTAAAACAGGAAATGAAGAATCCTGGGCCTGTCTGTCTTGCTTGATCCTATCGTAGTTTGAGGGAGGGGGTGTGGGTTTTGCAACTGCCCCCAGAAAGGGGGTCACAGGTTCAGATCCCAGGTGCTCTGCCTGCAGCAAGACACTTGCAGTCTAAACAGTGTAAATGACTTTCTGGAATGCAAAGTTGCATCCCAGATCAAAACAAAGCTTCCTACCTACTAACCTTTGCCCAAAAAAGCAATTTGTCATTCAGCGTATTATATCCCTATTTGATGATTGCTTTTGATTGACGTAATTAATTCCTGGCTATTTGCATAATTCACTGTGGTAAACCATGCTTCAGAAACATACTCATTGTGCTGTGTGCACATACAAGATGCTATTTCCTGTTTTCATTTTAAAAAAGAAGAAAAATCTCTCACCCTGCAATGTACCCAGAATGCACATCATACACTGGGTAAGTAAATTAAAGAATTTGATCTTTTGCAGTGTTTCCACAAAGTCTGAAGTAAAAGAATATAAGTTGTGTGTGTGTGTGTGTGTGTGTGTGTGTGTGTGTGTGAGACTAATTTCATGATAGGAAAAATGTTTCATTATTCACTGAACGCTAACATGCCCTTTATAGGCACACATCAGTATGCAGGTTTGGTGAATGGGATCTATTGTGTATCCTGCCTCAAAAACTCTTGATGTTTTTAATTTAATTTCCACGTCTTTTATTTCTCTTATTTCATCATTCCCCTTTTAAAACAAATGAAACATCATGGGGAAATGTCATTTTATGCATAGCATCACAATCTCTGTAAAACATCATCTCCGTGCCTGAGCAGAAATCTCCGCACGGGATAATGAGATAAATATGCCTAATTGAGGCCAAGTGAACTTTCTTTATCTGCACTACAGTCAACAAATGAAAAGTAAATGAGATAATTAGAACGGAGCCGTCTTCCCCCGTGAATTTAGAGTGGTGTGTCATGCTGGGTGAGAGATCAGCCTAACATGCTCCATTCTATTAATGCACATTATCAGGTCATTTATTTTTGATTTAAATCCCTGACAACTGAAATCATTTTTTAGCAGAATGGATATTATGTAGGCCTACTTGGTGCGGTGTGAATGCAGATGTTATGCATCTACCGCTGCATGTATCAGTTTATAGTCACATTAATATCCTCAGCCACCCGTACTCCTTCACAACGTACATTTTATGAAAAAGTCAGTGTTGCTACATCTATACACATACCATATGTCACTACTGTTAAGCACTTTGCTTTGTGAAGCAGTTAAGTACTTATTCTTGTCAACATCACAATTCTGTTATTGCTCTTAAAAGTCATACTAGAAGCAATAACAGTGTAGGCTAGATGGTGGCTGGACTGGCAAAAAAAAAACAAGTATATAGGCCTATATAACCAAAATAAATTAACACAACTGCAAATAATTTTGACATGTCTTCTCCACAAAGCCACTTCAGGCTCCCCGTCCATAAAAAAACGATGAAAACTGCTTTCTTGGTTATTCGTTTGCAGACTCTTAAAGGGCATTCTCCCTGGTCATTGGCATGGCCTGCTGCACTGATGAGCATGGACTGCTTGACACCCAAGGGAGGCCTTGTCCTAATTACTCCATTGTGTCTGACAGAATCCCCTTAATTACAAACTTCATTAGCTCACTGGTCCTTGTTTTGCTTTTGAAAAGGGGTGGCTAGGCTGGGGGATGGGATCCACAGAGAGCAGCAGGGAAGAAAAAAAAAAGTAGCCGGTATTTTAGCACCTTTTTTCTCTGTGTGCAATCTTATTCCTCCTTTTTCCTCCTTTTTTCTACAGGAAAAATGTGAAGACCTCTGTCTGCAGTCTAATTAGGCTCATGGTGTGAATCAGACACTTTTTAACAAGCTCCTGGAGCCCTGCAAAAGGACAGCAAAGCCGTGGGGTTGAAGAGCAGGAGCATATCAAACACTCACACTCACTTGCTCTCACACACACACACATCGGCAGGAAAACACATTCACCCGCATAAAACTGCACAAACACTTACACACACATCAGCATAAAAACGCAAAAACACACACACACGCATACAAACGCACACACACACACTCACACACAGGCATAAAACAGACTGATCGTCATGTGAGAAATGACCTGCTTTGCTTGGCATTTGCCTGCAATTATAAACCAACATGAGCACCAATACACCAAGCGATTTCAGGCTGCTGTCTGGGATGAAATGAATGCACACACACCACTTACCAGTTTGCTGAGTAAAAATTGAGACCTAAAGTGTTCTATTCATTAAGAGAGGCCAATTCTTCAAGAAAGTAGAGCTAAGTGTCCCTAATGCCTACCATATAACACTGACATTGATTACAAAATGTACACTATTTATATAACAAAGCAGATATGACTTTAAATAATGTTGGTATGAACATACATAAGCAATAACCAAACATAATATGGAGCAATAAACACATACATATACATATACATATACATATACATATACATATACACATACACAGACATAGAGACACAGAATGGCACAATATTTCCACTTGTGGTTAAATTCACTGCAATGCACTTACGGGGTGTCACCAACAAAACTGGTACATGTTGCTGGATTTTATTCTTTGTTTTGTTGCTGGATTTCATGTCATTCTTTCATTCTATAGTGACTGTAGGAAAGATTACTGACTATGTACACATTCACTGGTTTAGTCCTAATAAAAAGATGTGTTCATGTCGGTTTGGTTTGATATTTTGTTTTCATGAGTTTTGTTTTCTTGTTTCCTTAGCTTCTGTCATGTGATATTGGTCTTGACTTATGTTCTCTTGTGTCTTAGAACATGACGTCCTAAAAGTTATTTTGTGCAATTATTGATGTTATGTTAATAATGTGATGAATGGCTAAGTCTGCACCAATATGCTGCTTTTCTATTTACAGTACAAAAGTTGTGGAGGAACACCTGTACTTCTATGCACACACAGAGTGCACAGCTAAAAAACAAGTTCTGACTTTGACAGAACATGTTAAATTACAAGCACAGACTGGTCTTTAAAGACCTCTTTGAATCTTTGTAGTCATGTACATCAAATTTGGCTAGTTAGTATTATTATTATTGATATTATTATTGATTTTATTATTGTATTATTGTTGTTTTTATTCTACTTAGTTGTTTTGGTAAAGTATGGCAGATGGCCTATATGAAAAATAAATAAAATGCAAATAAATCTGATAGCTGGAAAATAAATAAATAAATACAACTCCAAACATAGGCCTATATGTATGGTCAGAAGTGATTTCAGAACCCAAGGAGCTTGCCAGTAATTATGGTGGTATAGCCTGCACTGCAGGTTAGGAGGAGAGCCACTGATGCCACTACACTTGCTGTTCGGGACAGAGTGGCTGGCTACTATTTTGTCAATGGCACAAGAGTATTCAATACAAGTACATGTTGAAGCAGGTTGAATGCATGCTTGTGGAAGCATTGAGTGGCCCTGGAGAGAGGTACATTCTTAATCCTCAATGGAGCAGAGATCCAGTGCAAACGAGGAAAAGAGGAGTGCTTCTTTGACAACAAACGCTCAGGAAATTTCTCACCAGTTATTTATCAGCAATAGGATTTTTATTATGTAAAAATCCTGGTGATAAGCTGTTCCCAAGTCGTGCAGTGTTCGCTTTCATCATTTTGTTTGTGTCGACGATTCCTTTACTTAAAACATCATTAATGGTACCGAGGGGGAAAAAATCTGTCAATGCAAGGGGGGACTAGGTTTTGAAGTGCCATATCATTCTTGATGCACCGAATCACCACTAGTCATTTGCATAATATAGGATAAGCCACTGTTTACATTCTAATGAAATTGGATGGGTGAATATTTTGAAGTGCATTAAGTCAGTTTTTATTAGTTTTATTACGCAAGGAAGCAAGTGACTAATTTATACAAAATAGCCTTAAGAAAATGCGGTTGGTTGATTAATGGCCATAGCGTGCCATTGCAAACACACTAGAAAGTACAAATACCACTTGTCTATATGAACTTGGCAGTACGCCTACATATTAATGTGCGCCATTATAGCCTACGCTATGTAAGTAACAAAATGAACTAGCATTTAATGAGTGCTCAGTGAGCGAAATTGAAACGGTCCAGGTAAAGCGGCCTTACTCCTGTCTTGGGATCGATTAGAAGCTTGGTTTTCACTGGAGATTATTAGATGGACTGCAAATTAATCATGTCTTTGTTGTGGGCTAAAAGGTATAGCCTATCTTGTGTCTTGTAATTTGACTCTTAAACATGAAGTAGTCTGGAATCCTTAAACAGGATGAAATGGCTGTTTGTGTGTGTGTGCGTGTGTGTGTGTGTGTGTGTGTCTGTCGAGGGTTGCACGCGACACATCTGACCCAATAGGTTAATTAAGCAGGACCACAGGCGTGACGCGTGGCGCACCATAACAAAAGCAAGTGTGACTGAAGATTCCAACTTGGCAATGCTGGTACAAAATGTTACTTTTTTTTTAAAGACAGGGTTCAGTCGAGCTCTCCTGATTTAAAAGTGGAGTTGTGTGGTAGGCCTTGTGAAAATGACAAACGCTACTAAAGCGAAATGTCTCCTACACTCATCACAAGCCATCTCCTACACCCATCACCTATACTCGTATTGATATGATGGTCAACGACACAACAACCTGTGAAATTATCCTGATCATGCTCAATATAACATGCCGAATATACACAACTTACTATTAATAATACAATTAATGATTAATCTAAAAGAAACCCAATCGTCACTTACATTCTGTTCTCTAACAAGCTATAAAGGAAGCTTGATGATTTAAGCTAGACATTATCTGAAACCTAACACACACGAAATTAACACAATAGGTTTGGCTATAAATCACCAACCTTTAATAAATGAAAACATGAACAGCCTAAATAAAGAGGTTATATAGACATTCTGTTGGAAGGTTCAGCCTTTGGATTTTACAAAAAAAAAATCCTAGCCCTATATATATATATATATATATATATATATATATATATATAATAAATCTACATTGTTGAGGTCGCCTAATCCACACTTTCAACCCAGGCACTTAAAATATGTAGCATGCGTCTACGCGTTATTATCGCAGGGAAATCCGGAATATGCGAAAATATTAAACTGTCCTGAATGTTAGAAAAGTAAAAGGTTGAGTGGGCCTAACCGTATTTTTAGCAACTTCTGATGCTGTTTCATATTTGTATAGCCAAGCGAATCGTTACACCTTAATTTCAGTTCCAGCATTTAAATTCCACACTTTTAAAAAAAAGTCATGTACATTTGTGGCTACCATTCAGCTATAACAGTTTAGTCTGTTTGCATATTATCTCATTGGATGTTTAGTCAATGTCAGCAAAAACCGAAGGAGAGGCATCCCTGTGTTGGAGACAATGGAATGTTTAATTCATTATTGTGCAAGCCATTTAGTAGTTTATTATACGATAATTGCTCATTAGTCGTGTATATTTAGCGCTTTTCCTTATGTCAAGATCATGGGAGCTGTATGCAGCCCATTCTCCCGTTTCCAAGATCAGTTTCAACAGTAATTTGTGTAACAGGATAGATCAAGTTTGTTGTGACGTCACATTTGGCCAAGGCTCAAGTCAACTAACCCACCAGCTGATAAACCCCACTTCAAACACCTGGTATTCAATCAGCCTCTATAATGCACAAGTTAAATGGCCTACATTTTGAGAGAGAATATAGCCTATAAATGCCCTGTATCAGGTACAGGGCTGTAAGCCAGCAGGTAGTTTAAATTTTCAGGACTTTGTTGAAGCACGGAACTGTAGACTATGCGAGGCAAGAATAGGCTATTGTTGATTTTATAATTCGGGCAATAAGGTAATTTATCACTTAAATAAATACATTTTAAAAAGTTAATGTCCAGCAGGCGATTACGAGCGGGTTCATCCGAGCAGGTGTATTCAACATAGCTGGGCAATCGAACGGATGTGTTTCAGACTTGACCGTGTTCTGTGAAAACTGCTCTTAACATTAATGGAATCATGGGGGTAATGAAAGCTGGTAATTGCCGATTAGGAGGTTCGGGTCAATGAGGTTATTTGATACGATGACATTTTAAATTAAATGTAGCTTATAATAATTTAACATCGTTGAGCAGGCCTAGTTTACCCATGTTATTGCCGACACTATATAAAAAATCTAGTTTCAAAATACGGTTTTAGTAACCAATTTGTGATTTAAGGATTATCCGATCTTGAGGATCCAGTGATTGATCGTTTTCTTACTCCCTGAGTGCCGTAAAGTAAAATGTTTGTATTCCATGCTGGCCCTGAACAAGTTATCACAGTAGGGGGTCACTTCAGCGGGTCAAAAGTTCTTCAGCAGGTCGCTCCATTTTCAAAGCGCAGCATGCTTGTTTGAAAAATAAATCGATTGATATATGGGGTCAAATTCACCAGAGCACCACTCACCGCCACGACCTTGAACGAAGGAAACAGTTTCAATATCTGACGACAGGGAACTCACAGTAGCATACGTCGATACAGTCGCCATGAACTTGGCGCTTTACAGTCAGTCTGCCAGGTTTATAACTGTCTAATTTATCAAGGGAGAAATGACTTAGGTATACGTGTCTTATTTCACTCACAAACAGTAAGGCTATTTACATTTAGCTTATGATTATAGACCAATATGTGTCATTTAGCAATGCAAAACATGGAAATTATGATTTAACAGCATGCTGTTTCTCACAAATTGTATGCTGTCAATATCAAAATTAAACGCACAGATATCAAACTAAAATAAAAACAGGCCTACTGCCCTTACAGATTTTTACACCAAAATAAGTGTTATATCAAAATGAGTGTTTAAGTGTTGGTTGAAGTTAAACAAATATTTTCATTTACTACGCTTCAATGAAATTATCCATCATTAAAAGAAAACATTCGCTAAAATCTGAAGCGTTAAATTAATGAAAAGGGGGCCGCACTAATAAAGGGGCACATTTCAAGCCACAAACGGGGGGAGAAAGTGCGCCAAATTTGTTTGCGGCGGATCAAGGCTCACCGCCTTCACTGCACTTTCTTTATCTAAATTCCAACTTGAATAGATATAATTATCTAGTTTGAACAGGACTGCTATCAAATCCCTCTTTAGGCAGGATGGGGAAAAGCTCGAGTGGATTGCGGGCTCTGAGCCGCTCGGTGTTGCCCGAGATAGGAGTAATGAAGTTGTGGAGTCCGGAGATACAAAGGGCATTAACCTCATTAGCATGAAACCTTTTCTTCTAACTATTGTGGGACCCTTTCAGCCCTCTAATCCCTTCTTTTCAAAGCTGGGTTTGTAATAAAGCTTTTAGGGGGTTTTCAAAGCT
The DNA here is from genome assembly GCA_027475355.1 of Coilia nasus. NCBI lineage: Eukaryota > Metazoa > Chordata > Actinopteri > Clupeiformes > Engraulidae > Coilia > Coilia nasus. The sequence continues at coordinate 18,608,955 of CM050204.1, read as the reverse complement.
AATGGTATTCTCTAAGGATTTTTTTTCATTGCTGTTAGTCTTGACCGTTTAAAAATTCTCTGTCCATCGAGTGTGTCAGCGGGCCTATACATAGAAAGCACTATTATGGAGCTCACAGAAAGTGTAGAAAATTAGCCTACATTTTCACCTTAAATATGTAGGTTATGTTTTAATGAAAAGATAGACCTAGCTTATTAACTTCATAGGCTCGTCTCATTTTTTTGTCCTCGTCTCAGACGGGCGTAACGCTTTGTCCGGACATTTTTCTAAATATGACATGCAGTAGCGTAAACCTGGACTAACGATTATTGATTTCAATTTATGAAACAAAATCTGACTCAAATGTATCCTATAATGGGATAGCTTACCAGCATTTGCGCACGCAATTTGCGCACGCCAATTCTCTAGGAGCGCCTGCATGAACGCACGCACATGTACACACGCACACAGGAGGAGAGAGAGAGAGAGAGAGAGAGGGAGAGAGAGAGAGAGAGAGAGAGAGAGAATACACATCCGAACCATAACTGCTGGAGACAAGGCTTTAGACAAAGCTCCTATTTTGCAGCACATTGCAACCTTCCCTTATCGCGTTGTGAACGGTAGTCAGATTGTACAAAATTATGTCCAACCAGACCCCTTTGGATCCACGGATTATGAGATTAAAGTGAACCACTGGGCAGTGCATCCCCTTTTCCTTATATTACTCGTATGATAATTGCCTAAACTGATTTGCACTTTCACAAAGGCACATTGGGGTCTTTGTAGCACGAACAGGCCAGACGCAGCTCTTCTAACTGACAAACTGATTAATGCAGCCTAGCCTGAGAGGCGAGTAAAAGATTCGGAAAAATAGCCTGTTCCTGTCGGGAAAATGCCCTTGATATATTTGGGAACAAGGTTCTTTACATGTTCGGCCTTCATGTTGTAAGTTTTTAAACAAAACATCAAAAGCGCTGCTTTCCACAAGTCATAAAAAATATTTCCCATAGCATCAGTACGGAGCTTGAACGTTCTGGTAAATGAACTAGCATTGCTACAGGGCCGCAGCCCATTTTGACTAGGCTAATATGTTGGAAACAGTCCCGGCCAATCTAATCGCCGCGTCCTTACAATCACACTGTCACAAAACTGAAATTCAGAACAAGTGAAAGAGTCAGCCGAAATGAATTCTTTACGGAATTTCTGTTATGGTTTAATCATATTGATAAAACTTTATTGACAAAATATTGACAATTACATACTTCTTAGAAGTATACTCTTTGATAAAATTGTAGCAAATATAACACAAACACAAATTATTTACATTCTGCTAAAATAAGATAACAGAAATATTACTTTAGCGCCTTTGTACACGGATTTTGCTCAGTGCTTGAAGTTTTGCTGCCCAGGCGTTCTTATTACAGCTCTTGTGGCATTTTTGCTACCATGCTTTCGGGAGATTCTGCACACATTCAGACGATCTTTCGGTTTAAACAATGTCCTGGATTGTTTCACTGTCGGCAACTTATTCTGCGACATAGTAAACCTCAAAAGCGTTTTATCCGTTTACATCTTGACAACACTAATGCAGCACTGCTTCGTCACACAATCACTTAAACACGAGGATCAAAATTCAAGACGCCACATTTTTTTTTAAAAAAGGAGGAAAGTTACAACATCTTTGAGATGAAAACTTATTAAAGCAAAGATATATTTATGGAAAGAAAATATCAAGTTAAAGTCTACCAAAATACTTTCGTCTACCATGCAATTCAAGTTTTACAAAAAAACATAGTATTTTGGTATTTTGGTGTGGGAACTTAATCTTTGTGTGCATACAGGCCATACACATTCAGGTTGCAAATGTTTATGGTCAACTGTGGCTGTGTTTGTGTGTAGTGGGTTAGTGGTCATTGATGCTGGGTAGGGAGAATGCCATAGGCTGCCCTTCAAACACCTTGCCCTTGTAAAGTAGCCAGAGCTAGGCAATAAACAGTTTCTTAGCAATGACAGTCACCAATTACATCTGAAATACTCAAGCTGCCAATCTCCGAAAAGTGAAAGGTGAACACTGCCTTTACCCTCCTTCAGTTTCTTTTTGTCTGTACACAGAATCCTTATCCGTGTCATCCTTTACGCCACGCTGCTGTCCCGGATTCAAATATTTAAAGTCTCTCAATCGTCTGATGTGACATCAATTTCCTCCGGGCTCCCTTGTTTAGTTGCCAGCCTCCATCGGTTTATATGGTGCGTTCCCTTCTTTTTCTGTTGTGAATCCGAACCCTCCTCCTCCAGTTTCTGTCGTTTGAATTTAGTTCTTCTATTCTGGAACCAAACTTTCACCTATAAGTATATAGTATATGTATTTGTATACTATTAAAATAGATGACAAACAGTGAAACTTGTAATAAGTAGTCTGATGAGACACGTATGTTTAAAAATCTCCAAAACATCAACTAATAAATAAAAGCTATTTACAACACAGAAATTAGCCTAATGCTGCATAATAGTCGTAGAAAATATTAGATATCACGCAGGCTAAATTGGCTGAGTGCAAGATAGTGTACCAGTGGAGTTGCGCCCTTTTAATGCTGCATTACGCACGCATTGGAAGAAGCAAAAAAAAAGGCTACCAACAATCTTCAAGCAAGGCATTTAAAAGTATTCGACATACGTCCATTGCAAATGAAAATCAATAATACAGTCTAGCATATACCGAAAAAAAACTTTTATGGCTTAAATAGGCTGGGGTAGGTCTGTTCCGAGTTGCTGTTTCTGAATCCGATAACTAGCATCTAGGTCAAGCCCAAATCATTACCTATCCTATGCGACTTCGTCGGGATAACTTAAACATTAAGTGGGCTAGCCTCATTGAGTGCACGTTGATTGGTTCTTTAAAGACCTAGCTTTACTTTTGATTTCGTGAAACAAAATAGTTCTGTGTATAGCATGATCATACTGACCTCGAACAATTTCCACGACAAGAGCCTATGCTTTCAGGGTGATACAACAAACTCGCTTATACAGTCCAAGTCGATTTAACAAGTACATTTCTGAGCCATTTGTGTTTGGATAATTTCTAGATCGCAACTAAGCTTAACGACAAAGAGGACCATGAACTTGGATTTGATCTAATAGCCCCCACAGACTGATGACCTGGTACAAGACAGCCAAAACCTTTAAGGACATAGGCCTATTTAATGGCTGTATTAAGCCCATGAACTACAGTCTCATCGGCTACAGTAATAAGCCTACACTGGGCTTATCTTGGAAAAAAAACTATAGGTTGAAGACCAATTCTCCGCCGTCTTCTCTTCTGGGTTTCTTAATTTTTTGTTGGGTACTAGTTAGAGTAAATAGCTGAGGGTGGGTTGTCCTAGTTGAGATAGTCTAAGTTTGTTTTGTAGCCACACTATTTTTTTTACATTTAATAGCCGAAATGACCACGTGCACATCTGTGGGATAGCCTACTGTATTACTATGATATGTCAGCCGTGGGTCGCGTGCCCCTTGCCATCTCTTGATATCGATCTGTTGTAATAAATATCGATGCCTAAAAGATAATGTAAAATGACACTGTCTTACCTGAGTTTCTGTGAGGCTAAGGCTGTGCGCAAGCTGTTTTCGTTCCGCACCGACCACATAATGGTTTTTTTCAAAGGCGTGTTCGAGTCGTAAGAGCTGCGATGGAGAGAATGCAGTGCGTATTCTTTTGGGTTTTCTGGCCAGTGCGTTGTGCAAGAGAAAGCTTTCCGGACTTGTTTCGTTGCCTGTAAATACAGAGACGAGGTTTAGTTAACACGTGCTTGCTGAGGTTTTTCTGAAAACGAAACGTTCGTTCACAAAAAAAAAAGAAAAAACAGGCTAGGGACACTGTCAGAGCAACTTTAATCAAAACAATTATAAGGGCCCAAACAAATCACGACTGGCCTGAAATGAAGTAGAGCTTAATTTTGCCTACAATCCTTCGAAAGTAGCCTTTCACGTGAACTAGTTTGATGCCAACCTAACCTATAATCAAGAGACAGACATCATGACGCGTGGAGACGTTGCATTCGTCTACAACTAACACATTATTTGTACGACACATCCACAGGCTAGAACAATGAAGGCCTAGTCCAACAATAGGCCTGCGCTTGGACAGTTTATTACGTTTGCCTGTTTTAAAATTACCTACTACTGTAGGGTTCCTATTTTTAAAGGTAGGCCTAGCTGGCTTATTGTAGTGTATATAATTCCTCTCCGACTGATTAAATTGCCTGCTTTGCAGAGTAAACTGGAGTGGATTTTAATTATTAGCCTACAAAGATTTTGGTGAATTATTTTAATTGCTATTTTCATACTCATTTTCTCATCACGAAAAGTGTAAGTAATAAATTAGCATGCTGTGGGAATTTAACACGCAAGCTTATGCCTAACTATACACTGCAGTTACCGCTTGTAACAGTGTAATTAGGGGTAACTGGGCCGCCTGGGCCGTCGAATTCAGACAAATGTCACAATTGTTCGTAAGGTATACCATCTTAGTTACAACATACAGAATTGATAAGTAGACAGATTGTCAAATAAATTATACATATACTGTGTATAGATATAACCTATAAAAAGTCTATAGGCCTACAAATTTTAATAAATACGCTTATTTGGGTTATTCAAATTCAGCTATTTAGTGAGAAATCTGATAAGCGTAATCCTATTGAGAATATACAGCATGTCTCAACCATCTTTTTCTCACAGCCCATTTCAATCCCAAAAAGAATATAACATAACGGATAACGGATCAAAGAAGCCATAAATGTCCAAACAACATAAGGCCGTGGCTCTTTGTAGTAAAATTTAAGCCAACTTGTAAAATAGGCCTATAACGTACCCCTTTAAATTTATGTATAAAGTGTTATGTTTCTTCCTTAACATAAAACAGGTAAAAAAATACGTTCATTAGCATCTCTTTTTAAATTCACATATTTTTAACAGCCGCGGTTAGATTACATAGGACAGTTTTCAATGCGCACAGAAAATAACATTAAATTGCAAACCTACCTTGGAATCTGTGACCCAAATATCTGTACCTATGTATCAACCATGGATAAAAAGTTGAAGGGTCCCTTTGCTGGCTGGCAAAAAGAGGATGCGGGCCATGCGAAGATGAAAGCGGGTGTGCTGCCAAAGCATGTGGAGGAGGAACAGGATGAACCGAGACAGCGGAGTTTGGAGGATGGGAAACCGCCTCCGTAAATACCAGGTCCGGATTCGAATAGACGCCCCTGCCGCCGGAGTGAAAGCCGTTTAAAAATGGGTTTATCTGACTTGAGTTTGCGTAACTGAGAGCCGCTGGCCGTAAGGGCTCCTCGGATCTCGACGACGGCAAAGGATTATCCTTCGCCACCAAGGATTCTATGGTAAAACACCTCTTCGGTGTGGGTTGAAACATAGTGTAACCAGTCAATACTCTCCAGTTTAGTGAAAATCGTCCACGGCTTCCCGCTCAGAAATACTCCACGCCCTGCGTAAAGTTCATACAACAATAAATAACTTGTGGTGGAATGGTGGATTCAGCCTCTTTAAACCCTCCAAAAAGAAGACAAAACCGCGACTTGTCAACTAAAAAATGCAGTCGTCGTCTCCAGACAATCCATGGATGTGATCGGTTCCCAGCCAGTTGTGTTAGAGATTTGTTAGTTCATGAGCCTAATTAGCGCCAGAGTCATATAAACAGCTTCCTCTGAAGCCTGTAATGGCTTGGTGATTGGTCGTTGCAACTCGCCCTAAGCTTGAGGGTAGAGTCTTTAAGTGCGTCAACAGAAACGAGCAGAGAGGCGGATTCAAGCTCAACGGAACGGATTCGCCCAGAACTGGAGCTGCGGGGGCATTTACATTAGCGCAACGCGGAGCTAAAGGTACCATGAAGGCTATTTATGTCCGACGACAGACCTTCAAGACAAATTGTCTTACAGGATATGGCTAAAGAATTTGTTTGGAATTTGCAGATCGTATCATATCAGTTCAGATGACATGATTTTTGTTGGTTATTGTTGCTACGTGTTTTAGACTGTGGGATAATGATTAAGGGCTGTTTTAATTCTATAGGCTAGACCAGACAGGCAGAGGATATCGTTAAGGTTTTGTATTGGATTAAAATCAGTAAATGGCATAACAGTATTCCTCTTCTGTCTTTCTTTCGGTATTTTTCTCACGTATTTCTTCTTGTGTGACAATGTGGGCTGCGATTAGTCAGAGTTCGAAAACATTTGAAGGATTGCTAGATTTGTAAAGTTTGTTAAGGTAGGCCTAGTATTCGCCTAAAACAGCCCAATAGCTGAATTGGTGAACTTGGCACATGGGCTATTACAGTTGAAATGTCTTCGTTGTTGAATGGAAAGAGATGTTTCATGTTCAATGCCAAAGAAGAAAGGTCACTCCTTTAAATAGCCGAAGCTATTAATGCGGTTTATAAATAGATATATAGGGCATATAAACATATCTACTTGGTGATGGCGTTATGCACTGTCTATTATTTTTTAGTTGGTGAAGGCTTCTATAGTTACATCTGGTTTTATGGGACAACATGCGAACTAGTAGGCTACGGCTGTTAATTAAAACACCAAAGCACTTTTTAAAAATCTAAACAGTTTTTACATTTTACGTCATTTAGGACCACGTGCAAGAAGTGGAAAAGCACCTATAGATTAAGTAATTATTTCGAACTACTGAACTTCTGTCGCAGGTCTATACAACAGTTTAGGCTAGAGTTTGTAAAAAAAAAAAAAAAAAAAAAAAAGGTTAATTCTAACGAGAATAGCCATATTAGCCTTCTTCACACCCACTCATTAAGTTTACAGAGGAGGCTTACTATAAGCAAAACAAAAACAATAATGACAACAGCACCTGCAGCAATAATAATAATAATATTAATAATAATAATAATAATAATAATAATAAATATTATTAATAATAATAACAACAACAATAATAAAATGTAATTTGGAATACGGTAATAGCGCACAGCCTTAAAGGCGCGCCTGTTTCGCACAGGTTTGCCAGCATAATGGAGTAGGCCTATGGGCCAAATAAATAGTAAGTAGCCTATCAGTGTTTTGGCCAATATTTACACCACAGTGCATGCATATTTTAAACCTGAGCTGTGTACTTGCGTTAGCGGTAGCCTAATCCTTATCAGGTCTATATCGTTGACTAATATGAGATACATGATTTGGTAAGCTACCGCAAAACCCCACAACAAAATAGGCCATCAACAGAAAGACCATTCCCCTACAAAAACACGCAGGCCAGTCTAGTCTCCTAGAACCTATAACCTATCTGCTGTAAAACTTAATTTAACTGCTCCAAGTTCACGTCCAAATGGTTAGAGTTTCTGGAACCCAACCAACAAGTAAACCTGAATGTGCTTGGGAGAGCCCAGAAATAGCGCAAACGCCATTTGGCACATGCATTTCTGAAAAAAATACAGAGGCTTGAAACCAGTAGGAGCGCCTAGGTTTGCGCCAGTTTCCCAGACTTTGTGTAGGCCTAACACCTAACATGTGCCGTGTCCTTTATTGTTGTCTTTTGTCAAGCGATAAACCACCGTACATCATGTACACATCACCATGTGTAGGTCTATGGAATTTCAGGCTCAAAGGGTAGGGTACTTGTACGCACCTGCATGTGTACGTTTCCTGGAGAAGGGGACGCACACCTCCAAAATGAAAGCGTGCCAAACCTCCTGTCCATTCGGATGCAGAAATGAAAATGTTAGTACATTTAATGGCATGGAAGGCAAAGATAACATGTGTGCGTCAGTGTGTGTTTATACATTTGTATTGTTTCACAGAAACGATGCTTAGACTACATGCAAAAAGCCAAGATTTGTTAGTTGTGTCGATTTTCCAAAGAATCGATGCTGACCTCGATAGCGATACAAAGTTACTTATCGGAGGCTGAAGCGCATTTCATTTCCCCACTATTACCAGTCTAGTCAAAGCAGTACACTTCTTTCACAGAGATGGTTTGGTTCAGTGCAAAAAAACTGCTGCCGAGACATCGATGTGCAAGCAGAGTAAGGGTTGCATCGCCTGGGTTCATTGTGTCGCCGTTAGTCAATACCAGTGCGTCACCTGCTGGCAGTGGAAGGCTACAATCACATTTGACGTTCATCTTCACATGAAATGCAAGTTTTGTTTATGTTTAACAGAGTAGCCACCCCCCCCCAACCTTGTTTTTAGCATCCAGCTAAACACTTTAACTAGGCCTACAGCCTTTTAAGTCTGTCTTCTACAGCGCCATCACACATTTTGCATATATTTTGCTCTGATGCTTTTGTGATCTATGCAATTTCCCTAATTGAAATCCTTTTCATTTTAGGAGATAATTTGTTTCTTTTAGACTACTCTTTCGAACCTCAATCATCACCCATGGCCTACTGTAGCCTGTGTTAAATTCAACAGTTGATCCTGATTGTTTATAGGCTTTAAATGTGTCATCAGTATAAATATGTATTATTATTATCATATTATTATTGTAGTTGATATTATTATTATTATTATTATTATTATTATTATTATTACTATTATTATTATTATTATTATTATTATTATTAACAACAACAACAACAACAACAATAATAATAATAATAATAACAATAATAACAATAACAATAACAATAATAATAATAATAATAATAATAATAATAATAATAATAATAATGCCTGTATTGACGTTAATCATGCAGCCTCAGAATTAAGCTATCAAAATACAGTGAATCTAGGCTAAGGTACCCTACATAAATGAACTCCATGTGCATCCATTTCTAGCCTGAACTCAACGCAGTGTAGTAGTCCACTGTGCAGACTAATAAGTTCTGGCCATAGTGTGGCAAAGTAGCCTACTGCCCGATTAAATAACGCTCTACTGCATTTGTGGCAAAGACCAGTGTTACCTTGTACAGTGTAAAGATGCCTTTGTTGCCATATGCATATTCTATATAACATATCAAATTAATATTGTGCAACAGAGATGGCTCTAACAAATTCTCACATGGTAGTTGTTAGCTGAAAACATGAAACATGAAATATTTCCATAGGCCAGTTGTTGATGAGAATTGGGTTATAGTAATCTCACCACAGTATGTACATGTGTGATTATTGCATGATTTATAATAGCTTAATAAATTGTGCTTTACCTGGTCATTGACATAGGCCATCTTTGAAGCAGGATTGACCAAAAGCTTGTTAAAAGCTTGTGTTCTCACTCATGTATCCTGTTAAAGAATGCTGTATATGTTTTAAATGTATTCTTATCTTGCAACCCTAGCAAGAGTTTGGAGTAACCATATAACATAATTAGTAGTTTAGTCTGTCTTTTCTTTCATAACAAGGAAACGCCTCCAAAACTCATGATGTCTGCATTGTCTGCTCACGTTTAATTAAAGAGAATAATGGTTATTTTAACTCACTCATAGGCAACTTTGGCTTCTGCACTGGTCACAGTCTGCAAAATCACTAGAGGGTGTCTGTTAAAATGGCGTTTTCTGATCGTGTATCATAGGCCCAGAATTGGGTATGGACGTGTAGGCTACTCAGCAATATCAAGCTATTGCTGAATTGTCCCCACCGATGATTTTGATAAAACACACAGACATACGACAGCTCAATAGAACGTGAGAAGCTATAGCCGATTTTGGTTGTTCCACACCGCCAAAGCTCATCAACTAAGCGTGCGAGCAGTAGGCGAAATACTAGGCTACACCTTTAAGTTTGATGCGCGACACACTAAATTAAGTTATGCATTGTATCTGCGCTACCAACTCTGCTCAAGACACACTTTATGAAGTTACACATTGTATGTATTGGATGGAAACCCGAGAGGAGGATATGTGTAACCCTTTTAAAAGTTCGATTCGGCTGAAGAAAATAGCCCAGCGCAGCTACAGATTTTCTCAGTGGCGTTTTTTTTTTGCTTTTTCCCCCAGATCCGGCTCGAAATTCTTATAGCTTAACCAATTCACCTCATTTCATGAAGTTGTACACATCCAAAATGGTTTCGTTTTACTTCGAGTAAGCAGCAAATGCGTTTGCACCAGCATGCAACTGCTGTACAACTGACTATTATTTTACATTATCAGTTACTATACACTGTTGTCTGCATTTCCCTGTTTGGCAATGCGTTGCTTACATGGTCTCGCAACACACAACTACCTCCCAACTACAAGCCTGTACAGTAAATAGCAATCCTGTCCGATTTCAATCACACAGTAATGTGATTTAAATAGGAAAATATTAGAGCAGCACTGCTATTACTGTAAGCTAGTTAAGATGTTCTACAACATGTTATTCGCCATGAAGGGAGGCGGGGAGTGCAATTTATGTCCCCACCAATATGAAAAGCAAACCTGGGCCTACGGCACTGCATAGGCCGTCACGATCTAAACGATGCTGAGCCAGCTAAGTCGACTGAAATTCTACCCAATAAGCTAACCAACACGGTCGGAATATATTAATGTATGCTGCTTATGTTTTAGGCTAGTCTACCGAAGCAAAGTTATTCTATATTGCCTGTTGGGACGGAAACGGAACATGAGAAGTATTGAGTACGACTTCTGGTTTAAACAGCGAACCTTAAAATGTGGCTGCTTGTATGCGGCGTATAGGCCTAACGACATGCAAGTTTTTACAGTGTAGACAAGCCGCTTCTGCAACATGGAATAAAATATTGCGTAGGCCGACAGAAAGCCTAGGTCTAGCCTGCCATAACTTACAAATGTGCTATAAGCAGTGTAAAGTAGGAACCACAGTAAGGACAATATGGAGAAAATTACGCCATCGATCATGTATGTTACTTAGGTGAGATGAAACATGACAACATCCAAGGGGAAAAGCGAGAATAGCCATGAGCCTTCAATAACGTGCATATAGGCGCGTTGCGCGTATCAAACCCAGTGCAGGAGTTGGAGAGCGACGAAACAATAAAAACGTATGCCCAACGAAAGGCTGCAGATGAATTTGACGTTGATGTGTGCACATTCTAACCTGTTGACACGGATGGACTCCAGGATTAGAAATCAGTGCAGCCGCATGCCATGCACCTAATACGCACAGAACGCGTCTGCCGGGTTGCTACTCACATCCGTCTACCTTCTTGCACTGACCTTGCCGCTTTCTGCGTGTGACACGCCTGAGCAGGATAAATACATAAAGAGGAGCACTGTGCAGGCCCCAACTGCTTAATGAACTCCGAAGTGAAAGTGTGTACTCACATCACAGCTGTCACGCACAGGCAAGACGCCTAGTGGACAACAGCCATCACGGCCATGTTCATCAAAGGCCTATTACACCGTAGGCTAACCTTGACCATGCCCATTTATCAAGCACAATACAAAGAGTTTGTCTGATTTAGGCCTCCTAAAACTAGTATCGGCAATTTGTTAAAACCGACAGGAATATTTTTTAAAAACATTTAAATTTCCATTCACATCATAGACAAAACTACAAGCAGAACAGGCAGCTATTTTGTCAGGATTTGGGCCTTTTTTTTTTTTTTACAGTAGTTTTTACAGTATAACCAGGCTCAAGGGGCCAGGGCAGGGGCCCTAAGAGTACAACCAAGTATACGCGATTTGCTCAATGGATCAAGTGTTACAGACTGAGCACACCACTTGCACAAACATACAATTTCAAAGATGTTTCTAAAATATGATATAGCACTCCTAGAAATATTGTGTGAAATACTGCTTAGTGACTTAAGTCTTGGGTAGCAGGGGTCGCAAGACAATTTGATGTCCAGGGGTGCTTGAGTTCCTAATCCAGCCCTGTCAGTAAGAGAGCAAAATCAGGATATCTGACCATTAGGGTCTTGACACTAGTGGTGTACTATTTCTGGTTGACACTTCAACTACAATCATCTTAATTTGAACTTGTCTTAAATATTTAGAAAAGTTACCAGTGGTTATTACAATAAAATAAGTACCCTGTATTTGAACAAATAAATAATGTCTGGACCACAAGTGGCAAAACAGTGGGTGTTTGTTGGCAGCACGCCAGCAGATTGACAACCAAAGAGCAAAATGCCAGTGGACCACAGATGTTAGGCCCTACACCAACCAACAGTCCCTCAGTCTCTTGCCATCTGAGTATAGCCCTGTTAATAGTCCGTTTTCTTTTTTTTGGGGGTGGGGGGTGGGGGGGGGATAACCACTATGGTTTGCTACTGTCCCAATCACCTTAAATTTAACACACGTCTGACACCAGGAACACACAAACTGCTAAAAAAAAGTTTAAGTGTAACTGAAAAATAATAGTGCCTCAGACCAAGAGACAAAGCCACCTTTGTCTGTGAACCAGCAGTTAAGAGCAGAACCTTTAAAGGTGCTATATGTTAGCAATGTATGGTAGTCTACATAATCACGAAATGGTCCTGATCAGAGATTAAGGATACATGTTAAATTAAAATGATTTCACTGACAACAGTACAGCCAGAATACTTCCATTTTAAGACTTAATGTACAGTCCGCAAATTCAGTTTCTGTTCACACTCTGCATTCTACCTATTGCTTCAACAGGGGAAAAGCATCCTGCAGTTCCAGCTAGCCACAGTCCTGTATACAGCACCTTTAAGCACAACGCTAGCAGACCACCAGACCTGCCTTTGTGGCCCACCAACATTTTGCATTTTGGTAAAAAAAAAAAAAATGTGTCCAAGGACATTTTTGTATATGGTAGGAAACTGTGGTAAAATAGATATTCCACCTCTTCCGGCGCCAAATTGTATTAACGGTGTTCCAGTCATCTTGCTGTGCCACATCATGAAGCATTACACATGCACAGTTCGAAATCACTGGTGAGGAAAAAAGGCGTTTAATGTTTTTTGTTAAAGATGCACAACCACCAAATGTTTCCGACTTTTTAAAACAGGTTTTTACTTATTTTAACCAGGTATTTGACCTGATATTCTTAGTTATTACAGTCCGTCCAAAATTCAATTTCGTTGAACAGCCCCTCCCCCACACACAACCGCCCCAACCACCACACAACTGACAACATCTGACAAGACTTCCATTACTTAGCTGTTTATTTTCTTTCCTTTAAAATTTCAGGAGAGGCATTGCAGAGACAACAGGCTAGAAAGTAAGAACAGAACTCACTACATTTCTGTCGTCAATCAAATAAATCTGGAGTTGGGTTATTCTCTTAAAATGAATTACTCCCAAATTAAATCACCAGTACATGCACAAGGTAGGAATGGTTTAAATTCAAAGTAAAGCTGCATAGAAATGTGTTTAGAGGAGTTAATTTGCTGAAATTTCCATGCAGCAAGTTAGGCCTATCTATACTGCTATAATTTGTAGATGGACATCAGCTACAGAAGTGAGATTTAAGAACACTCGAAACACTAAGCTAAGCTCAAGATGGGAAGCGATGGTGGGTGGTGACAGACTAACGGCGGACTGTGGTCCATCCGTCATCGTCGATCTCGTTCTTAGTGCGGCGCTGGTTGTCCTTCTCTTTGTCCGTGCGCCAAGAACTCTTCTCCCCATCGCGCTCGCGCTCCCGCGGTCTGGCCGGGGCCTCGCGTTCCTCACGCTTTTCGTCCCCACCTCTTCTCCAGGAACCACCTGAATGTAAAAAAGTTCAGTTGATGAGAATGTGCAGCTTCGTCTGGGTGACAAATTAAAGACCAGACAAGACTCATACCTTATTGGCTGCTATGTTGCATCAAACTGACATCTACTTGTGCATATTCACCCAGTTTCACAGGAGCATCAGGTAGTGTGGGGTTAACTAATTATTAGCGTACCTGAAGCCAATGGAGCTACCTAAAATATATTTCAAAACTCAAGGCAGGAAGGAGGTCAGTATTAAAGGTTCAGAATGTAATAAAACAATCATCTTCAAATAGTTCCTTCCGAATAAAATAAGCGGTTATGTTTGTAAGTTCATGTTTGTGTCATTAAAACATCAGGCCATTCAGCATAATGTAAAGGGCACTTACGAGATGAATAGTTTGACAAGAGTGACAACCATCACAAACACGAGCAACTCTTTCAGCAACTTTTCCCCCCCAAAAGTAACAATATCCTTTAAACACTACACACATGAAATGGGTCATTACAATATCCTTTAAACACTACACACATGAAATGGGTCATTACAATATCCTTTAAACACTACACACATGAAATGGGTCATTACAGAAAAAAACATCTATGTTTTGACTGGCTTCTCGGTTCAAAATATATTCTGTGCAGTTTTAGTAAAATCTTAAAATGACCAAACAAGATGTTCGCAAGATGTTCGTCTTGCATGATAAAGCTTAATTAATAGTTGTGCCAAATATCAGGCAAGATTAGCTAGTTGCCGAACTGTTAGTATCTGTAAAATCAACCCCGCAAAAAGCAAAGAAAAAAATTGTTTTTTGAGGCTGCATAGTTTGACAGAGCGTAGTTTTTCCCACAAGAGGGCACACAACAGTTGTGTAAAAAAGGTTTGTAGGCTTCAAGTCTCTCAACCTGACACGGCACACAGCACCACTGATCTGTGGTTTCATGAAGGTGTGATTCATGTGACATTACGTAAAATATAAATACCACCCTCTATTCTCCCCATAAGCCTGAAAACACAAGCCATGCCTGGTCTGCTGCATTAACAGTTTTTCATACCACTGAAAAGTGGGGAGGGACTTGTGATGACTGAACTTGAAATGTTTTCCTGTAGGTACAGGCCATTTCACCTCCTAAGTCTTTTTAGACTGGACCATGCTCCATTCACTGGAGGAAGAATGTGTTCATCGTGCGGTAAGCAGTGTAAATGCAAGGAGTGATTATTGCCTTCCGGCTGCTTGAAGTCTAGTATAGTACGAAGGGAGAGGAAAGGAGTCAGGAGGCCCTATGGAGTAGCACTGTGTAACATGACAGAGGCGAACACAAGTACAGTATTATTTGTAGTTTATGCATTAGGGCTGATTCACACCAATCACGCTGCGTATACAGCGCATGCCCATTTTCTGTTCGTATTCGTTTAGAATGCATGTTAACAGATTAGACTATTCACACCGCACGTGTGATCTGAGCGTATTCTGTCACTATACAAACATATTGTGTGTATATGTTGTGTACATGCTGTACACATTCAAGTCGGTGTGAATCAGGGCTTAGAAGCACAAATACCCCGGTCACATTGCTGTAACTTTTGAAACGATGATTGTAGGACATACCGGTTAACTCTTTTTGGCTGCTGTGCAACCATTTTTGCAACTATTCAAGCACAAGCGATGCTGCTGAGCATGACATGGTACCACGTGGATACTTACGACAGTCACGCGAAGAGGAGAATTTAAAGGCAAGGCAAGACAGAGAACAGTTTGGGCCTGAAATGCACATGGACCTTCAAAGCCATAGCTGGACACGTTCTTCTTGGTCACATCAATGACTCCCGCCCACATGTCGATCCGCAGTTAAGAAAACTCTCAGAGGGGAGTTACTTAGGGCTCATTCACACCAAACACTCTCCGTATTCAGCGCGTGGCCGTATTCTGCCCGTACAATATGTTTCTATGGTGATAGAATACGCTCAGAACACGGTTGCGGTGGGAATGGTCTCATCTGCCAACGTGCATTCTAAATGAATACGCTCAGAATACGGCCACGCGCTGAATACGCAGAGAGTTTGGTGTGAATGAGCCCTTAGGGTGTCGAAGATACCAGATCTGCTGATGACATCCAGGAAGTCCTGCTTGAAACACTAGCCAGTCTTTAACAGACTTTAACCGAGAGGAAATGCTACTTATGCCCCTACAGAGCGGAACTGTTATGGATGGGTACATGTGAATCCTTTGTTTGCGAAATAGGAAGGCAGAAATAACTACATTACACGATTTGTTTCCTCCAACAAAACCGACATTATTTGGTTGTATCACTAAAAGGTGCTAGGTGGACATAGCCACAGAGGTATGTAATTCCATCAATGCCACTACCACAGTCACAAAAACAAAAAAAAAAGTGGACAAAGCCTTGAATTATCACAATATTCAGAGCCATGGGCCCCCTGTTACGTATTGCATTAAACTATTTTCATTATTAAACCGAGCCAAAGGTTTTAGGCGGCTTAAAGCAGCAATAAAAAAGATAACCCCTTGTTGAAGAGTTCTTGTTTAGGTCACTCTAAAATGGCCTGATAGTTTCTTTAGTGGAAAAATGCCTTGTTCAGAGGGAGTCCCTAAACCTCACCCTCTTCATTTTCTCTCTGAGGGCCTCTCTGCTCACGGTCGTCCCTGCGGTCTCTGTCGCGACGTTCTCGCCTCTCCTCCCGATCCCCCTCCTCGCGACGAGAGTCCCTCCAGCTGCTGGTTTCCTCTGAGCCACCTCCTCCTCCTCCTCCTCCTCCTCCACCGCGTCTCCAGCCTCCGCCGCCACCCTCCTCCCTACACACACACACACACAAACACACAGATAACAAGCGGTTACGACAAGAAACAATTTTTCAGGGGGGTGGGGAGTGCTGTGGTGGAGTGGTTTCAGCACCCAACAGTTTATTGCCATTTTGAGCAACTATGGCTATTTCATGGTCAAAGCAGGTAAAATTAAATATTACACATTTACAAATACAGCAATCAAATAAATAAAACAAATACGTTAAAGTTTTTAGCATTAATTCATGTTAAAAAGTTCAAAACCTTTAAAACGTGGGACCTTACAAAAAATGTTTATGAACAGACAAGTGCCCATGGCGACCTAGGTTCAAATTTGGCCTGTGGTCATTTCCCAACCCTACCTCATTTCTCTCTCACCTTCTGTCACACTCTTTACTGTCCTGTTGAATAAAGCCATGAAAAGGCCAAAAAATACAATAAAAAAAAAAAAATCATGTGTTCACACTGACTGGATACTGAAAAATGTACTTTATGCAGTCAATGTGAGACCAGTGGACCGACACAGCCAAGTTACGAGGGGTACCTGCCATAATCTTGATCTTTTACGATATAAAGTAGCAGCCCCATTCCAGTTACGAAAAAAGGATTAAAGATGATTAAAGTCCATATTGTTCCAAGTGTCAAAGTAGGCAGTAGAAAATGTAAAGAAAAAATTGAGAATGTTACAAAACATGCCACTAAAATGCATTATCTTTCATTTCAATACCTTCAATAAACTGGGTCAAAAAATCATTAACAGCCTGTGTGCCTCTTGTCACTTTTAAAAGGCGGGGTACCCCCAGTCACAGTCCATACTGCTGATTGGTTACATGGTAATACAAGACAACCAAACGCGCACATTCTGATCTGAGAAGCGGCTGCACGACGCATTGCTTAATTATCTAGGCATCTAGCTGATTATACTATGGTATGTCCCAGGCAACTCAGTGTAAGTGGTTGGAGGGTTGCCTCCTTTGGTGTAGGAACCCAGGTTATAAGCATCAAAAATGAACTGAGGAAAGATATGGAAACGCTTCTATTAAGCTTATGAGCTCAAATTAGAAGAACTTAAAGAGCCAGGTTACAAACATTGATTACCGAAGCACACCAAGCCAACTTCAAAGCCTGACGGTCCACATGTTGAACGTCAATGGAGTTTAATGGAGCTGTGCACACCGCAACGATTGGAGCCATCCTACTGCTAGACATCATCAGGCGCCTAACCAAGTGTGATCTTGTCTTTACATACACCATTACCTGATGACATCGTTTTGCTTCACAAGTTCGAGACGGACAGACATATATAGGTATGTATGGACGACCAAAAAAAAAAAAAAAAACAAATCCTCTGGCTATGGCTACTTCAAATGATAGCAGATGCTCTACTGGATGCCCATTGTGACTGAGGATAGTTTATGTAACTGAAGCTGACCTGGGGGGGCGGCGTTCCCTAGTGCGCTCGCTCTCCTGCCGCTCCTCCACATCACGATCTTCGTCGTCTTGGCTACCTCCTTCACGAGGAGGACCCCAGCTCTCTTCACGGGCCTTTTCTCTCTCTCTCCATCCACCTTAAATGCACAGACACAACAAGTCATAAGATTAAAAAAAATCTGCTGAGATACAAAATTGATGATAATGTTGATCATGCGAAGATAACTGGGAAACACCTTCTAAGCTGATACCTGGCCTGCCTGCTGGCTTCCATGCCCTAGCATCATCACCACCGCGACGAGGCCCGTCATCCATTCCCCTGCGCCCTCCCCTTTCATCATCTCCTCCCCTCCTGGGACCCCAGTCATCGTCCCCGCCGCGCCGGAGGCTCCTGGGCTCGTCTCTTCGGGGTCCGCGGTCGTCATCGAAGCCCCGGCGAGGTCCTCGCTCCTCGTCCATTCCCCTGCGGAAGCTTCGCTCCTCATCGGGGCCACGGCGAGGACCGCGATCGTCCTCTCCCCTCCTGGGGCCGCGGTCGTCCTCTCCCCTCCTGGGGCCGCGGTCGTCCTCACCCCTCCTGGGGCCGCGGTCCTCGTCGAAGCCTCTCTTAGGTCCGCGCTCCTCGTCCAAGCCTTTGCGAGGTCCGCGGTCGTCGTCAGCGCCACGACGAGGTCCTCGCTCGTCGTCAAAGCCACGACGGAGTGGACGGTCATCCGAGCCCATGCGACGGGAGCCTTCGCCTGAGCGCTTGAAAGCAGGCTCTCGTTCGCGCTCCTCACCCTCCTCCCGGCCTTCCTGTCTCCATTCACTGTGGAGCAAACATTCCGCATTAAACATGTGCCGAATGTACAGGTTTATCTTAGCCTAGTAAACCAGCCCCTCGTACTTCATTTGATTTTGTACATAGGGTCTGGCCATGCTGCCATTGGCATTGCTGTATTAGGTACCAACCAATCCTAGCCAATGGCGAACCGAGGGAATGTTCATGAGCGATGAAGTTGACTTCTGTGCTACATTTGAATTGTAGTGCGTAGGCAGGCTAATTGCATATGTGACGACCAGACGTTAGCAATTGGGTAAAGGCAGAGCCACTTGTTTTGAACTTCAGCAGAGTAAACGCCTCCAGGAAGAAATTGTTTCTCAGTACAGCTCTGCCATACCCTCTGTACAAAATGAAATGAAGTACGAGGAGCTGGTTTACCAGGCTAGGTTCATCTGAAGACAAACGTATGGCTTAGATGACTGACCGATCAGGCACAGGTCGGCGCCACTCTGACTCTCCTTCACCGCGTTTTCTCCATCCTCCTCCGCCTCCTCCTCCTCCTCCTTCTTCTTTCTCGGCCCAGTCCTGTACAAAGTGCCAGGGGGAGAATTAAGCCACTTTTCCCAGCAGAGGTGAGGTATACTTAACAATTCTGTGGGCATGTACTAAATTCTGATCATAAATGTCCATGCAAAGCCTCTGGATCAGTTGCTGTGTGTCACAGAAATGTATAAAAACAAATGAACTCAACACTCTACCACACACTGTGTAGACTGCACTGAAGGTTAAGGCAACCTTATGGTTATGTCTACAGTGTGCAGTTGTGTATTGTTTAAGTGTGATCATGTTCACCTTGCTGCCTTTCTCCTCTGGCATCCTTCTTTCCTCCTCCTTGCGACGCTCTCGTTCCTCAATCTCCTGCTGGCGGGCGCGCTGTTTCCTCTCCTGCTCCTCGAGCTTGCGTAGACGCTCCTGGTACTCCCTCTCCTCCTCCTCCCTCTGCTCCTGCTCCAGACGCTCACGCTCCTCGCGCTCTGCAACAACATCACAACAACACGTCTGACCTTCAAGAATTAACAGCAGAGGTACAGGGACTCCACAATAGGGAGTCCCCAAGACTTCAATATTTGGAGTCGTCTCAAAGTCTGATGGGCTCCCCTTTTCAGTGAGTGCTTTTTCTTAGTAAGGGTACTAATATTTTTGAGTATGGTATTTCAGTTTACTAAAACAAAACCCTTCTTTAAACTTACAATATAACTTGTAATTCAACTGTAAGTCTTTAAACAACGTTTTGACTTATCTGCATAGTATATCAGAGCATGAACTTTCATCAAGCTGGATTCTCAGGATTTAAAAATCTAGTGTTCTCTGCCCAAGGACCTCTTGGCTGTGAGATACTGACCATTTACATTATCCTATCAATATGGTTAATCATGTGATTACTTTAAGATTTATGGGTAACTTGTAGGCCTAAGCTATTTCATAAAAGCATAGAAAGTGGTTATTTCAACATTCTACTTTTTGTAGTATAGTTTTTTCACCCTTTATTTTCTCAAGACAAAATGCAGGTGAAATAATTTGGCAGACCCCCAGCAGTACCTCTGGTTGATGACCCATGATCTAGTGCGAAGGATCAACTCAAACTTATCTATTAACTGATAAAAAAACAACCAGACACTTGGTTTGTACTAATGTTAGTACTGCATTGAAAATTGAGCCCATTTCACCTTTCTTCAGTTGCTCCTCGCGAATCCTCTGCTCCTCCTCCTCTTTAGCACGGTAGAAGGCGTTGCGGCGGTCTTCTTTGCGCTGCTTTTTCCGTTCTTCAAGACGCTTCTTACGCTCCTCCACCAGGCGTTGTTGAAATTGTTTCAGTTTCTCCTACAGTGATTCAAAGTGAAGTCCCAACAGTGACATTGAGTACTTACTTACTTGGAGCCAAGGCTTTCATGCACAACCACCATAATTCTGTGAGGTCATTGCCAGGATATAAACGTGTATACCACATTTGGCGCTAGTATGACAAAACGCAACAATAACCTTTACAAAAATAATAAAAAAAAAACATATTATTGGCCACTGACAGTACGCAAAGACCTCTAACAGTAGGTTTAAAGTTCAAAGGAGGATCTGAATTAAGTTCAAATCCTCCTTTAATCCCTTTGCAATGTCGTCTAATTTTTATCCTTGCAGCTATACACCCCGAGTTATCCGTTTTAAAACAGTAGGGTGGTTTAGGGTTGTCTCACGATTCAATTTATTTTGGACATCTGAAATTAAACAGCTAACCAAGTGGAAGAGGTGGCTGCTGACATTTGATGTCGATGTCTTACCTCATAGATGAAGCTTCGAGCAGCTGTGATCTTAGAAACAAAGTTCTCCTTGTCTTCCAGCATCCTGGACATTCTCTGCTTGTGTTCCAGAGCCTTCTCCCGTTCAATCTTCATGTTGCTGATCTGGAGGAGAAAAAACCATACAGCGATCATTGATTGACCATTACACCTAATGTTATTTTTTTAAATACGTGATCGTGTACATTTCAATAACTGAGTGCAGCGTTTTTTGTTTGTTAAAGTTGGTCAACAGATACAACAAACAGTGAAAGGCTGATGAAAGATGCAGCTTTCAAAAATTGCTCTTACCCTTTCCTCCTCCTGCAGCTCCCAGAGTTCCATGTCTTTGACTCTTTGCTCCTCATATGCCTTCTTGATGAGGGGAATCTCCTCCAACCTTTTGGCTCTCTCAAAGTAGTCAATCTGCACCCCAACAAGAAGAAAGACATTCATTTTTTTCATCTTTTCACAAGCATGTGCTTTAGAACTACCAAAAGCACTGGAATGCTCATCTCATTCTGCGCAGTAAGACATGAAAGGTCCCCGTGTTGTGCGATATTGCCGATGGCAACACAGTTGAGTACACTGAGGTTCCCCTTCCTCCATTTCAGACAGATTCAAAAGTGAAGATTGTGGCACTACTCTGTACCCACTACTGCTGAACGAGCTAAAGAGAATCTATGCTCAGTTGAGGTGGATATCGACCCTCCAGTAAGCACCCCTGCCAACACGGACATTTCCAACGACTTAATAATCACAGTGAATGATATACACTACACCTTTCAGTGTGTGTCAACATCTTCAAAGCAACAGGACCAGATGGAATACCTTGGAAGGGAGATCAGAGCATATGTGGGACAGCTGGCCGGAGTGTTTACGGAAAAAATCAATCTCTCCCTTTCTAAGCGTCTAGCACCCAGCTGCTTCACATTACGCACTACTGTTCCAGCCCTGAAGGAGAGCATCCTTGAGTTTTTGGAGGACGTCATTTCAGGTAACAAATTTCACTTGAGACAATAACTTGTTTAGCCACTGAAGTGTGTACAATTCAGCTGCTGTAATTTTCAGGACATTTGGTGTGAACATGACTCATCATTTTGGAAAATTTAACCATTGGTGTACGTGACCACCCACCTTTTGGAATATGCACATTTTGTACATTATTCATGAACTATTTTGAACTCTTATATTAATACATGGCCTTGAAAAGGGTGGAAATAAACTTTAAATATGTGATAAATTGTGATGAAATAGTGGATACCTTCCAACTATGACTTAACACTGGGAAACACATTTGCCTGAGAGGCTGCACCAAAGCAGGAGAGAGGACATCAACTGGGGATACTTGATTTGAATTGTACATGACAGCGAATGGACTGTTACAAATAAAACCACTAGGGACATTAAGAGAAATTGTCAAAGATTCTCAAAGATATAGTGCCACCATCTGAAAATTCCTCAACAGCACCTTTCAGGGACCAGCACCCCAATGGATGAAATTCCACACGAGTTGGTGTGATTCCAAAGAATGCTGTGTAGATTCAGTTTCATGAAACTTGGACCACTAAAACAAAAGATATTGGCTTTAGGGTAATTGCAGGCAATTTAAGGTTCTCAGCACGCACTTGGTTTATTAGCATATAAAGCGGGGGAAACTGATATCTGACCACAAGTGGTCATTTAAGATGGGTGAGGAGACTTAATTTTAATGCCAGGTTTGTCCACACACTAAGTGCTGTCTGATTAAGTTCAATCTTAATGCCAGTTCGAATAAGGCACAAGGGAGCAAGCTGTAATGAGCATTTAAAGGAGAGGTTCGTGTCAATCAGTCCATAACCCTGTTGGTCGAGGTCACAGAATGCTGTTGGTAGAAAAAAGAACCAGAAAATGTGATGCAACATAGACCAAATAATGAACTGGTAGCAAAAACGACCTCCATGGGGCATAGAAACGTACTTCCAGTTCCATTTTCTTATGCCCCGTTCAGTTGCCTCAATGTGGCTGGTAGATTAAAAAAAAACACAACAGCCAGGCAACTGATCAAAACAGATAAAAATGAAAAGATTCAGTTTGTGCACCTTTGTGTGTTATTTACATGGTTCAAAGACAAGAATATGCAAAGCCTGTAAAGACAGTATGCCAACATCATACTGGAAAAATAGAGAAAGGACTCTTCCTATGTGCCCCTCCTCTATCATTGTGTTGTATGGCCCAGACATGACAAACCGTTTTACTCACCAATGTTGTGGGTTATGTTCTGGTATTTAATTGACAAATGTAAAACGTACCCACCATTACCGCTAAGCGAGTGCTAATTTTGACCCCTACTATGAGCATAAATAATAAAACGGTGACATGATGATGCTTACCTTTTTCTCCTGGTTTTTCAGACGCTCCTGAAGCTCCTTCTTCTCCTTTTCCAGCTGTTCCACCTGTTTGGCCATGATGAAGTCTGGGTCCAGCTCCTCCAGATCCTACACACAATATTACAAGGGGAAAAAGGCAACAGCTATTTACCATATTGATTGTAATCTACAATCTCTAATTTGTTTAAAATATGTTCTGTGTTAACAGGTCAATTAAAGAAATGAATTATTACATTTATCAGTTCTTTTTTTGACCACATCTATTAGCCAACATCTAACGCGTGTTTAAAAAATAGCTTAAGACTTTTTCGCACCTCAATGTCAATGTCTTTGAAGGCCTTGGCACCCAGCTCGGTCTTCTTGATCTGCTCCAAACGCTCTCGGACGGTCTTCTTCTTGATCTGCTCGTGCTCCTGCATGATGCGCTCCTTCTCGCGCTCCTTGGCCTCCAGCCGCAGGCGCTCCTCCTCGGCCTTGCGCACCTTCTGCATCTCCGCCTCCCGCTGCTCCAGCTCCTCCTTCTCGCGCTGGATGTTCAGGCTCTCCAGGCGCTCCTTGCGCTCCTCGATGGTCTGGCGGCGGGCCAGGATGCGCTGGTGCTCCTTGCGGCAGTTCTTCTGGTAGGCCGCAATGGCCTGCCTGCTCTGCTCCTCACGCTCTTGCTGTAAAAACAACACATTTTTGGTCGTTACATTACACTTAGCTGATGCTCTTATCCAGAGAGACTTAGTTATTTACAGGGTTTCAGTTGCAGTCCCTGGAGCAGTGTGGGGTCAGATGCCTTGCTCAAGGGCATTTCAGCCATGGGTAGGGATTCAAACCTGCTACCTTCCAATCCCAAGACCAACTCCCTAACCACTAAACCACAGCTGCCCATTCATACATTACTGCAACATAAATATGTGTAGGGTATACAACATAAATTACCTTTAAAATGTAGAAAACAATTACACATTAAACCTGCCAACTTAGCAAGTAAAATTATGCACTGCCTTTTGGTCTTTGGCAAAACACATCATGGAACACGGCGAGTGTTTCAGATATTAGCTAGAGATCGACAAGATATATGGATAAACTGGATATTTGTGTACAACAGTATCTGTATGGAGAGGTTGTCATCATCTTCTCCAGATCATTTAGGATCAAAATATTTCTATGACTTTACCATGCATCACAACTGTACTTCACCAATGTACACGTACCAGGATAGAGGGTGGCTTAATGACTTGGATGGCCTTGGCAAGCGAGGAGGACATAGCAGTGAGCTGGTTCCTAATTTGCTCAGAAGGCATATTCTGCAGGAATGGGCCAACAGGGGAATCTTCTTTTGTGGAATAGTTCAGATCCGACCCAAAGCTCAGAGTGCGAGATGTGTGATCGATGCGCACCTACCAAAAGATTAAAGTTGGATAAAACTCACTACCTAGCCATGAATTTTGTATAACAAGTATTTCATGCTCAACAGTTAATCCTAACATATTTTTCATTGATTCAGGAAGAAAGGTTGAGTGAGAAACTCGTTTATAGCAATGCCCTGAGGTTTAAAAGAATATTCTGAACACATACTGACTTTAGACCACAAAAAAGCAAATGTCAAATAAATGAGTAAATAAACAATGAAATAAAACAGAAAAACACAACATTCTCATTAAATGAATACATGTTCTAAATAGGTGGGCCAGTACAGTGTGCAGTGAAAAGTAACAAGTTAATTTCTAAACACCTGATGTTTCCACAGTTATGGTCATAATCAGTATTAGGTCTAAAGGGAAAAATGCTCAGTTTAACTTCATTACCTAACTTTGAGCTCAAAAGCCATACTAAATTGCGGCTTAAACACATTTCGTTTCCAAACTACCGTTCCTGAGATTCTGCCTTGTCGTACCTGCAGGTCACAGTGTCGGGCTGCGTCCACGATGGAGCGCTCAAGTTGAAAGGCATCCACAAACGGCACTAGAGACGCAAGACGACTGAACTCGATGCTCTGGTAGATTTGCGCTACCTAATAACATAAGGAAGAAAAGACAATGTAATGACTTAATATCATGTATATAACATAATGAGTGAGATAAGACAATAATACATTCAATTTTTTCACCGAGGTCCTCTTTTCCTGAAGAATTATCCAGTGATGGATGCGGCTGAAGCGATCCATCAATTGGTATAAATGAAGGATGCAAGAATTTTTGTTACATACAGAGTAACAAATTGAAGCTTGGAGGCGGTTTAGCTCTGCTATAACCATTACTATTACCATTAATGATAAGTAAAACAAACTTGCAAAAAGTACATCAGTAGGAAAGATTAAAAGTAAAGAAGTGACTGACAAATGCAGGTTGCTGACATTTTGTATCCATCATTCATCATCATTCGCACAAACACACACGCGTACGTACTCATTCACTCTCTTCAAGGCACCTACACCCAAACACTCACTGATTTTATTAATTGATTATTACAAGTACTGTCAATGACTAGTTCATTTCCTAAAAAGTTACAAATGTTGACTAAAATTGCTAGCCAACTGTTACCACGAAGAATATGACATTTGACTCTGACTGTATAAGCCAGTAGGATTCATCATTAAGGAGTACATGAGTATGAGGTCATTCACTAGACTCACCTGCTGGAGGAGTCTGAGGATGGTGTTGCTCTGTAAGTGGGGCACATACTGCTGCAGGTCAGACTCCTTCTCTGCTTGGTCTTTTATCCAGTTCAACACCTAAGAAACACACAAATAGTCAAACATGGAAACAAAATCCGTGGTAAGCCATGCAAATACAAAAATGAAATCGCCCAGTGTTGAATCTGTGCAATTTAGTTGTTAAATATGCAAATGTCATCTGTGCAATGTATATATAACTAAATTGGCATTCCAAATGTAAACTGCAAAAAGGTTATCAGTAAATAACTTGATAACCTGAAGATCCAATTTTGGCCGTAATTTTGCAGTCAACATTCACTGGGTTTACATTTCAATGATGTGTCGGGCGATGTACCTTAGTCACTCTTCCGCAGAGCTTCAGGGGATGGAAGTCTACCTCCAGCCAGTTGTACAGCTCCTTGACTTCAGGGACGATGTACTGCAGCAGATTGAACCTCACCTTCGAAGGAAAGCGTGGGGGGAAAACATTACAAATGTTAAGTCATGTGACAATTTAACACTATTGTTACACTTTACGATAAGACCAAGAGTATTTTGGTAACTGTTCAGCAGGGTTAAATGAGACAAGAGACAAGTGCAATGCAGACCAGCCTGCACATAGCACAGACAGCTTCATGGAGCAAAGACAGAATTTCATTGTGCAGGGAAACATGTAACTGTGTAACTGTACACATGACAGTAAATGTAAACTTGATATTCACCATGTCGTTGATGAGACTTTGGCGAGTGGGAGGGGACTGGAGGCCTAGCAGAGTAGCAAGTCGGCGGTGTTTCTCCACGATGATTCCATCCATGTCCAGCAGTCGGGCAATATCAGTCCTCTCAGGGGTAATGGGAATAGACAGAGTGGCCAGAAGAACTCTGGTGGACATCCTGAGGCAAAAGCACACCAAAGGTTGCAAATGTTTAGCCCCAGGTTTACTCAAGGACTGGCAAACATGATCAAGTGCAAGTCTTGTCAATTGGGAGCAAAAACCTCTTACTGCTACTATTAAAACAACTTTGTTTACACTTGTCACAACTTTTCCCTTCCATGTTTACACTAAGACTCATCTGGAAGGCACTGACAGCTGTTTTTTTACATTCCATAACTGTAAATACAAGCCTGCCTAAAATGACAAATCTGTAAAAATGACATCCTAAGGTGGTCACAATGAACAAATTTGCCTTTTATACAAAACCCATGCCAGAAAATGATGAAAAATGTCACGTGTACAGAGGGCAGTGTCATCAGGGTAGCCACCAGACAACGCGTGTCCCTGTAGCTGATTATTGCTGACCCCAAAGCCAAACGGACTTCACCTTTGCATTTCGTCCTGTGTGAGGTTCTTGCGCATCTCTCTGGAAAGGTGATACAGCCGGTGCAAAGTGCTGGCATGGAAAAGCGCGTTGCCAGATTTCCAGAAGACAGTGGACACCTTGTTATAGTAGTTGGCCATGAGTTGAGGCTTTGGGGGCTTTTTAGACAGGGCAAAAAGGCCATGGATGTCTTCAACAGCCTTAAAGGCTTCCTGCATAAAGACACATCAGGACTGCTTGGTAAAACTGGTCTTTCAAAAGTGATATGGGTTAAAAAAAATCCTTTACACGTCAGTAAGTGTTCAGTAAGAAAGAGGTTTAGTGTAAAAAACCTTTAAAACTTTAAACATGACAATGTAAACATTTTACAAAACAAAAAAAGTTGGTTTACATCTGTCCTCAAAAATCAAACACAGAAGAGGAGCATGAAAGTTGAGAATGCTAATGTAGGTAAACATTGACATCTTCCAAATTTGCCAAATTAGACCAATAACAACTACTCCTCTTGCCTAAATGAGCAGAGTTCATACCTGCCAAAGCTCCATGCTAATGGCACTATCCAGCTGAACCAGGCGTGTCTCCAGGTGCATTGACTGGCTTTCAGGGTTGTTCAGGTTGATGGCAGTACTCTGGTTATGATGTCTTTGAATCTGACCCAGATGCATGCGCAGATTGTCACAGAGTTTGCGAAATTCAGCCTTTCGAGTGTACTGCAGGCAAAACTTGAAGGCTACAAGGTGAAGAACAGTAGAATCAATGACACAGTCATTTCACAATGTCTTGTTTGGCACTAAAGCATACATGTAAGAAGCAAGTAATACATTAAAACTATGACAGAGACAAGGCTAGTTCAGTTCTGCACATTATTAGATTCTGCTTATAACAAGACAAACAAGAACATAATTGCAGATCCATGCCACCCTCACACAATGCTAACAGGAGGAGATATGGCACTCTACAGGCAGGGGTATTGAGTCCTCAAAATCACATATTTCAGTACTTAAGTGAGACTTCAACCCTTGTGGTGCAGAGGCGCCAACTACACCTATTTGCATTGTATGCATATTACATGCTCAAACTGCTCTATTGGAGGCGTTGAGGGACCTTCTTACTGACCTTGCTGGGCAATATCATGGTACAGGCGCTCCACCTTTGAGTTGTTCCTTAACAGGTCCAAACACTGACGGTAGGACTCCCACAGAAATTTGACCCAGGGGGTAAGCAACAGTCGGTCAGTACGGTCCTGCGTATCCTCTCCACTCACGGCACTCAGCAAAACACTATTATCAAAAGAATAATCAGCGCACATGAGTTGATTCAAATTTTCATTTTGAGCAATAACACTACTGGATTCAAGATTCAAAGATTTGTATTTGCCATATATGTACACCATACTTGAGCCACTTTTACAAAGACACATTTCTGACAGCCTATTTGATGAATTTTGAGTTTGCTAATTAGTATGGAAGTACACACATTACAGGTGAGAACAGGACAGAATATTTAAATAAGATACATTTCCCTAATTGATCACATACTTTGAGTGAATGGATAAAACCTAGGGGTTATTGATGTTTGCAAAGAAAATTTCTTGATTTTGCCTTGCTTGCTAGACTTGAACTCAAACTTCAACTACTAGAATACAAATTTGCAAATAGGATAAACAAATGCTACTTTACAAAAGATAACACTACCTTTCAGGAGTCTGAATGTTGTCCAAATCCTCAATGTCCAGCACCATCTGTTGAGACTCTTCCTTTGCAGTCTCGGTCTTCTCTTCTGCCAGCTTCAAGTAGGCCCTGACCACATCTTCAAGAGACTTGATGTTCACCTGTGATAATGCATGATCTGGATTAGTAACGAGACATTTCATTTTTCACTCCGTTGCTTTGGTGACAGAGAGGGAACAGTGGCAGACTTTACATTCAGTTTGTAGATAAAATCTCATTTCAATGGATGGAATCATAAAAACAGCATCACCAAAACACAATATAATCTCTGTTACATTAATCACTTACTGAGGTGGTCTGAGACATTTACCTAGACCGTCTCTAGTGTGTGTGTGTGTGTGCCCTGATGAACTTTCTGATGAGTTCTAATGCACGTGAAAATGCAAAAGTGGTCTACAACGTCTGCACATCTTGACATGGATAAAAAATGGCAACGTGTCTTGGTTGTTCGTTTATGATGTGATCACCTAAGAGACACTTCAAAACTTAAACATCTGATTAACATAGATTATAACTTTACAAAAATCATGCATTTATTTTTTGACCACTTGACAGCCCTGGTACATATAGAAAGACACACACACACCTGCTGACAGATGTTTTTGTACTGGTACAGTCCCTCTTTGGCCAGATGACTCTTGCGCAGGTCCACGCAGAGCTCCAGATACTTGAGCATGATTGGCTCGTGGATCTTCTGCCATGTTCGATGCTTTTTGCTCTTGATGACGTCATACAGCACATCAAGAGCAGGTTGCTTCTTGCCAACCTCTAAAAATTCTACAAACAAGAAACAAAAATGTGATGTCAATACAAGACACAGTGATGTTACTGGAATCTTTTACATACTGCACCATATATGAATATATTCTAGTTTCCTAATTATGCGATCAAGAGCATGGTAGCAGCCTCAGACAGGTTTTTATTTGTGAACCTTTCTAGCCACATTAAACTAGGGCACTTGCACAAAGGATAAGCAGAACTAATCAGGACTTGCTGTCCGAATGTTACAATATGGGTTTTTGTTCACAAGCTAACAACCCCACAGCCATTTCCGGCTAGGATTGTACCCAAACCACACTCTCTCACTCAGAGAAAAATGCTTCCATGTGTGAGCAAGCTCCTAGTAAAGTCAACATAATATTCTCTCCAAATTCCTGATACCAAAGAACGAGTTATTACTAATCACCTCGGCAATTTGGAGCAAATATGACTATTGCTATGAGGTTAAATAAGGTTTCACTGTGGTAAAAATATACCTTAGTAGTTTCTGTGTTCAGATGCCGTTGGCATGTAGGCTCAAGGCGCTGAGGCAGTGCCCATGTAATGCTATACTGTGTGAAAAGGTCTAGAAGGACTTTGGCTGTGCTAAGCCTATTCTCATGATGCAAGCAGGATAACTTTTTGGTCTCAATCTACGTACAACAACCACGAAAAGCCGGTAAAAAGCATGCACAAAGAAGCTGAATAAAGCTTTGAAACAATATTAAAATAATAATCGGTAAGTAATAATGAAACACCAGTCATTTGAATCTTGCAAAACATGCTCTTATTGTATATTTTTTTCCCTGTTGAAACTGAGGAAAAATGTGACCACAGGTATGACGATAACAATACTTCCCATCAAATTCATCTTTCTTTTCACTTAGACCATAGAAAAGTGGGTTTTAAACAATGCTGCGATCTCTTAAATAACTACACTGGCTTTTCAACAACTCCTCACGAGCAAATTGATTATGCTACTTTACAGCACAGCATTTTGGTAGGAACTTCATGCTACGCAGTTGGCTGCATTTTTATTTTCAGGCCAGGATACCAAGTTTTGCAAGTTATACATCTCCTATCATAATCATTCAAAGTATTTAAAAAAAAAAAACATTTATGTTTTTTTTTATATATATATCTAACCTAAGTGTCAATTGTAGTCAATAAGCAGTTCTGAGTTGCTGCTTGGTTGAATACGGCATGAAATTGTTGAAAAGAAACTTTCCGGAATGTTAACTATGGTATCAGATAGGATCTACTGGGACAACAGCAAACCAAGTGCACCAAACCAATTGCACGCCACACTGTAAATAGCGGTGGACACAGAAGTACACTGTTGCGCCTGGACTATAAACTAGGGCTGCACCATATATCGAAAATATTGTGATATCGTAACATACAGTATCATGATACACATATCGCAAAACATGGCTTAACTGGAATAAATTACTGTGAAACAGCTTACAGTAATGTCCCGTTTATTTCAGTTAAGCCATGTTTCCATGACGATAGGGCTGTAACGATACACCAACTCACGATTCGGTTTGTATCACGATTTTTGACCCATTGTTCGATACACCCCACAATTTTTTTTTTCTCGAAAAGGCATTTCGTTTAAACAACATTTATTTAACAATTGAATAATATGAAGTATAGCAAAATAAATAAATAAAGATTTCGCTAGTTTCTGTAAAAAAAATACTGTTGAAAAATAAATGGAATTCAACTCCACAAGGAAAGGATTCATGAGACCATGTCCTAATTCCCATAATACAAACATCATATAGTAGCGATTGTTTTCCACCTGTGTTTGTCCTAATGTGAGATATTGTCACCACCACATTAATCTCTACGTTTCATTTCAGTCCATCTTTTTGCAGCGCTTATGGGAGTGACTTGCTTTTTTTTGCATGCTTTTGAAATCCTTTACCCTTCTCCAACGCACCTTTCCAATTACAATAACATGTTTTGAGGAAGACTACGTCTCCATCACTCATGCCTGCAAACTGACGACAGGAAAACAAAAGCACGTGTCGAGGTTGACAGAGTACTGCAACCACGGTCGGGATTGGTACCAGTTGGAGTTAAACGAACACAAAGTCTGACCAAACATTCGTTTAGGGTGCACTTTTAATATTGGCTGGGATGGTGCACTGTTATTTAGCTGACGCATATCTATGTTAGCAGCCGGAACTACACTGCTAACACTATGTTTGTTAGGTTGGGAAGTGGGCACATTCACATTGGAACTGCTTACAGAATGCGAAGGCACTGGCCAACAACCTACGTTTGAACTACCAGAGACAGCAACCGGCTTGTTTGAAAGTGTAGTTTTTGGGACTAAAAATCTCTGCATGTTGGATACACTAATTGACAAACAGACGTTTTGGAAAATATGGTTGAAAAACTAAGCTAAGTGAAGTGCTAGGTGGCTAAGCTAGCCACCAAGCTATTGGAACTAAAAAACAGAAAAGATGTCGAACAAAAAAAAAATCACACTACCAGAGATAATTATGTCAAGACCACAATAAAACAACAGAAAACAAGTGAGAACAAATGAACAATGATGAGCGTTAATGAAAAGGTTGTACTCCTCTACTACTCTCAAGACAAGCTGGACAATCAGGACTACCTGAACTAGCCATTGTTTGCTGACTGTCACAATCCGTCTCATACACGTTGTTGTGTGAGCTAAACTTTTTGCAGTCACATGACTGAAAGGTCGTCAATGACACGCAGTTGGAGGATGCTTGCAGGTCAACGGAAAAAATCTAAGTTTTGTGGTTTGCGCCCATGTATTTTAAAATAGATGACTAATGTCAAATAAAAATAGTATTTTTGGTAGCACTATCAGCTCCTATCATGTGGCTGGATCTGTACTGAAGGATGGAGTATGACAGGGGGTGTCGCGATTCTGCCTTCTTACACCGCGAGACAGGTTCGTGTTGCGATTTCGGTTTCGACACGCGTATCGTTACAGGGCTACATGACGATATTTGGGAAATCAAATTTAGTCCTACTGCCCTTGATATCCACCGCATAGGCTGCACACTGGCTACGGCCTAGCGGTGAAGATTAAGCTGGGAGATGTTAAAACTATATTTTACACTCACACAAATCAAACAAACAGGGAGTTTTTCCTCACCCCTGTTGCTCACTGGGGACACCAACAACCCGACTGCGCCCAAATTAACTTCCGTTGTTCTAGTGCCTCTGGTTTGCAAGAACTGTTGACCTGTGTTCATGCAGGAGCCTGCATCAATGGGGCATTGCGTAGTTCTAGCGCCTCTGGATTACAAAGACTGTTGATGTGTTCACGCAAGAGCCCGCATCAACAGGGCATTGCGTCATTCTAGCGCCTCTGGTTTACAACGGGGCATTGCGGGCCTTGAGTTATTTCGTTATTTTCGTTTCGTTCGTTCGTTATTGTGTTCGTCCGCTCCGACACCACTGGACTGCAAAAAATGTTGTCTTGTGGTGACCTTACCACTGAAATGCACTTTGAGCTGCAGCTGCATGAATTGTGCTATACAAGTAAAAATCATCATCATTATTATTATTAAACATTTGTTTATTTATCGCAGAACATATCGTCATCGCACCATTCATCAATGTTACCGCATATCGCACAGTTTTCAAATATCGTGCAGCCCTACTATAAACAAGGGAATATGCCACAACATTTCACAAAACACTTAAATCTCTTGTTCAACTGGTCGCAACTGTAATGGGTTGTAACTGTAAAAATCTAAATGTATTTCAAAAGGTTAACAGGACACTTTAATGCAGCAATAGATATAGCTAGCTAACATTTTGTAATACATGTATCATGGAGTGATCGCTATTTTCAATGCTGTCATCACTGCTTAGAACACTGTGTTTTGTGAAACAAGTCTGAAAAACTAAAAAGGGTTGTGTAGAGATTACAGAGAGAGTACAGAAAATCGTACTTGCGACAACTTCATACCTATGCTATAGACACCTTTTGCGATGTAGTACGCCGTCCACCCGGGGGCATAATCCTGAGGTTATAAAGCGTTGCCTTGCTAGCCAACCATATGTTCCACTGACGTGCCGCTACAGGACGTTTTCGAATGTTAAACAGAACAGACTAATGCCACGAAGATATGGCTTTGTAGCACTATGGCAAATGCCCGCTGATATTTTCAATGTCTACGAAAACTGATAAAAGGGAACATTAACCCACACGTTAGCGACAATGTCATGGCTTTAGCATGCTAATAAGCTAACTAGCGTCAAAATACCCCAAACAAAGTACACACGCACATTGACAAATTACTTCATTGACATTGACAACGTCACCGTTGTTAATTCCAGTAGTTTTTAACAAAGTGGCTTATATGAAACTTCTACGCAGGGTTTAAGAACAGTTTCGAAATCAAGTCTTTCCAACATGGCTGACTTCGCCATGCCGATAAAGGGACTAGCGGCGTGTTTAGGCCCAAAAGGTTTATCACTCACCATTTGCTCGTTTCAGAGCATTTTCGGGTCTTTGGAAGTACGCCGGCATGGCTGCAGTTTGATCTCAAGATTGAAGACTCGGCTGAAACAGATTTTTAAAGGCAATTATTCAAAATCAGAGGAGTCCATCCGCGCCTCTAGACGACACGTTTCCAGACGCTCCCGCTGCAAAACGCAGTGTTCCGTGCGCAACAATACCCAGATTGTTTGGCATCACTTCCGGCCAATTTTAATGGAAACTAGTCTAAAAGTCCTTAACCAGATTTATTGTAATTGTGCTTTACAATTATGCGACTTGTTGGATAATCGTGGTGACAAAGCTACGAATGTTCTTGTCCCATATGTAAAAATGCATACAGGTCGAGTTTTACACAGTAGTTGAGAATTTCTGTATTCACCTTTATTTTGGTACAAGAAATCCAGTTTTGAGGGCCATTCATATGCACCGTATTTCTCGTTAAAATTAGTTTGGCCCAATGACTGCATCATTGACTGCATATACGATATATATTTATGTTCATTTCAAAATGATATATCTCATATATGTTGCTATTGTGAATTGCCTTGTCCCTGTTTACTTTAATGTCAAATCTGTAACCCATTCTATGCAACAGTTTGTTTTTGTTATTGTTGTAGGCATGCTCCCTCTGCAAGCTGGTGCATTTCTCTTGGCTTTCTATAAAATAATACTAGAAAAAACGTCTATAGTGTGTGTGTTTACAGTAAATATTTACATGCATAATTTTTATCCAATACATTTTCTTATTTGGCACTTAGTCTTAGAATACTGTTGTGTGGAATATGAAAAGACAGTGCAGCTTTTTTGACAGGGTTCGAAAGCCTTTTGGTACAGGAACAGCCTATGAATTTGGGCTCTGTTTACAAAGTCTTAAGACTCCTGGCAAGTGTGAGCCACGGGATCTAATCCGGTTGTATTTGTATTTGTATTTGGGGTACAATGAACTACTAGGAATGATTTCCTAACTCTGACTGGATTTTGCCAAATTTCAACATTATTCTTCACCAGCATTGTTTTGCAGATCTCTTAAGGGACACATCAGTCCTGAAAAGGTTCACATAAGCTTGGGCCAAAACAAATTGAAGCTCATTCATTTTTTTCTCCATGGTGATATCAAAGTTTGTGACCAAGCACATGGCCTTTCGGAAAAAAAAACTACCCATGACAAAAAAAGTCTTTTGCCTTCATAACCTTATCATTTTTCCTTGTTTTTCAACTCACCGCATCGCTGAAGGCAAAAGTGGTTTATTTTCTCCACCAAAGTTGAAAAAGGGATGACAAAAAATGAACATCTAACCAACTGAGGGCACCAAATTCTTTATCTGCATCTTGGAAGGCAACCTTGACCTTAAGTTAACAATTGGGTTGCATGTGGCTTATATGCCAGGAAGATTATTCAACTAGCTCCCCTTTGCTTCACGACAAATATATTGTCATTGTAAAAAGGGATGGAGGACACATTAAACATCCTATATGCCAATAAAAAACATAAACCCATAAAAAGTTAGTTCAAAACTGGTTCTGAAAACTGTCAGAATTAAAATGAAAATGTAAGAAAGCATGTTGCAACTTTTTCGGGGGTATAATTCAAATGGGTGTAGTGGACATCTTCTTGTTTGGTCATGAATTATGATAATACTGGAAAGAGAATGAAATCGTCTTTAATTTGCATGATTTTTAATCGTGGTAGCCTAAAAGATTGAGAAGATTGTCGTTTAAAAAGGGGTTCTGTTTTTTCAGCGGCAGTATACTGTGTCAGACAGTTGAGGTAGAGTTTACCTCTTTTGAATGACTTGTGGCTGTAAATGACATTTGGACAATTCAAGAAAATAATTGACCCCTTGACACGTGATTGTAATGGCGGTCCCTTCACACCCTCCTGTACAGCAGGTGGCGGTATGGCCCCCAACAAGATGTAGTCCGCCAATAAACCATCAAGAAGAAGAATGTAATTCACCCTGTCTGAAGAAGGTCAAAAGACCAAAAACTTTAAGATCTGAGTAAAACAATTTAACAGATTTGAGTGACCCGATTCTGTTGTCTCTCTTAAAGTGCTCGATATAATCTAGCGCCTCAAAAGAAACGACCCAGTGTTTTTGATTGTAATAATTTTAAACTGATTACAAAGTTACTACTTTTATTTTGAAAAACAAAAATAGTTCGGGTGGCGGCCATGTTAAAAAATTCACTGTTGTCGCTGGCTACACGCAGCTTCGGATTAAACGAGTTGAAGTTGCGACTTTCTGCAGAATGGCAGCCCTCCTTGGAAAACTTATTGGAAGCTCGGTAATGTATCCATTCGTATCTTAAAACCTACGAAAAGAGTTCATTTTATACATTACAATGGCTGTCGCTATCGGGTAATAAGTGACGGACCATGCAGTCGCTTCGACCTGTCAGATTCTGCTTGTTTCAGGCGCAAAGACAGAGCGCAGAAACACGCTAACTGGTAAAGCAGCGAGGGGTCATGGTTCACTTCTACTGTCTAATGAACGTGAGGTAGACTCAGTTACTACAATTACTTTAACATTAGTTGGGTAGACTGTACCAGTTTGCAAATGTCCTGCAGAAAGGTGTGCGGTAGTGCCATAGCAGATGTCATAGCATACAGCAGACTACATTTTACTATTTAATTCCAACGTGGTAGAATAACGTCTACCTTGACAGAATAACTGACTTGTCGTGTAGCCGTTGACTTGTTCCACTATCCGCGCACACCCCGCGAGAGGACAATAGCAACCCGACAATTTATCTACAGAGGTCTATCTACGGGGTGTGTCTATCTACTTGACCCCTAGCCGACTGGCCTGTCGGCTGCAGACGACTTCTGAGACGCCAGTCAAATCTTCATCAAAACGTCCTCTTATCAGAAACGACAAAGTGATCGTTGCAGACTCTTTGGCCTGGTTCACTAAGAGCAATTACAAACAAAATTTAACATTTGATGAACAGGAGTATTTTACCGCAGTAATACTCGTTCAATCTGCTTTGGGCAATACAATTGACCGGACTTTTTGCCAGTTTGGGTCAAATTGGGAAATAACTGCACCACGATGCCGATGGCAAGCCAAGAACACCCACAGACATCAAATTAAAGGTGTATAGTTAAGCAGGTGTGACCAGAATGTTAGTATGATAAAGTTCAGAAGAATGTTTTGGTCCATAGAATATAATTGTGGAATTTTACATTGTTGCAGAATCCATTCTTTTTAAACTTTAAACATTCTTTAAAAGTTTTAGGCTTGATGTTAGTTTGACTGCAAGCGAATCTGCTTTTCCTGTTTTAACAAAAATGCATATGTTATCAAAAATAAAGAAGATACAAAAAGATCCATGCAGTGTCCATTGCTTCATTTCTGCCTTAATTTGATTTCAACACGTTCTTTCATAACACAGGTAAAACGTGTGGGAGTCAGTGGGATTCGAGCTGCAACATCACAGATTGCAGTTACCACAGGAATTCAGAAAATTCCCTGTAGTAACTTTTCAACAAGTAAGTACTTATGACATGATTTATGTTTCAGCTACCTCTTTATTCTTAAGTAAAGAGCAGTCTGCCATACCTTTTCATTGTAATTCAGTATGCTAGGATAATCTATGTTTTATTTCCTTTGTGATCTACTTCAAATTCAAAGCTTGCACAAGATGGGCTCCTGCAGTCACCCAGAGTGCTCCTCATTTCAAAGGCACTGCTGTCCACAAAGGCGAGTTCAAAGAGATCAGTCTCGATGACTTTAAAGGAAAGTACCTTGTGCTTTTCTTCTACCCGCTCGATTTGTAAGTACTTGTCAACTGAACATGTTATGAAATTGGTAAATGTTTCAGTTTAAGTAACAGCACCCATAAGCAGCATCATCATCTTTCCTTCTCAGTCTGCAGCAGTTGAAATCCACTTCTAAGATAAAGTGATGGGTAAACTTAGAGAAAAATGAAAATAGGTTTTCTGGAAAGGAGAAAGACAATAGAAATGTACATCATCCCCACTTCCCACTCAACCCAGGGTCTACACATGAACTTGAGCATTTAAAACATTGTTGGTATACATAAAGTTTATAAACAAGTTTCAAGTCAGTGTAAGGTAGTGATGTAAATGGAGAAAAGAAGGGGACAAAGAATTTACCCTTGAGGTACATCAGTTTTTAGGTCATAACACTTTGATAGCTGTCCATGCCAAGAAACACTGAAGAATCATCTTTTTAGGTAAGATTCAAACCAACTAAGAGCATTTTCATAGAAGTTCCAAAATCCAGATAGAGTAGAAAGAAGAATTCATCTGTAACTTCAGTGTGTTAGTATTGAGTTGACTGGGGTTCTCATCTGTTGTTATCTCCTTTTGCCTTCTGGTTACAGTACGTTTGTATGTCCCACTGAGATAATCTCCTTCAGTGACAAGGCAAATGAATTTCATGACATCAACTGTGAAGTTGTTGGTGTATCTGTGGATTCCCATTTCACCCACCTGGCCTGGGTCAACACTCCAAGAAAGGTACAGCCCATACCCTGTGTGTGGCAATGAGTTACGTATCAATACATACAGATGGGATTATCTTCCCTTAGTGTGTCTGTGTGGAAAGTAGTAAGTAATGCTAATGTTAAGCAACTAGGCCAACACTTGCTGTAATGCTCTAATTCACTTCTAAAGTGGTGTCGAAAGAAAATAACATATGTATCAAAAACTCCTGAATGTCAGTTTTACAACAAATATGTTTGGTACTCTGTAGCATTTTTAAAATCCAAGATATAAGCATTTAAAATGGGTCCCGTATTTTTGGCCCACCCTGGATTTTACACGCGGATTTTACACGGACTGTTGAAGACGGGTTGTTGTCTTCCCCACTTCTTTTCAAAGGCATAAAACTGCTGTTGTTTTTTAATCTGTAGAGTGGAGGTCTTGGTAACATCCACATCCCCCTCCTGTCAGACCTTAACAAGCGGATTTCCCAAGACTATGGGGTCCTCCTAGATGGCCCTGGAATTGCACTAAGGTAGGATTCTGATGCCCAGTTCAATTCCTGTCCTGTAAAGATCTTCTGTGACTAAGCACATCATCCCCAGAGAGCAACGGACTATCACACCTTTTAGCTGATAAAATTGTGATTGCCACTAGAATTACTGTAGTCATATATACGATTTCTCCAAGTACCACCCCTACTTTAAAGAAAGAAAGAAAACATTTTTGTAATATTTCCCAGGACATAAACACCAGAAAACATAAAACTTGGTGGGCAGCCACAGTTGCCTGATGAGTCATAATGTAGCTTTAGCAAATGCTCACCACTGTTATGAACTTATTATGATGATTGATTATTTTGTTTTTTTCTTCAGAGGTTTGTTCATCATTGATCCAAATGGAGTGGTGAGACACATGAGCGTAAATGACCTTCCTGTGGGTCGCTGTGTTGAGGAAACTCTCCGCCTTGTGAAAGCCTTCCAGTTTGTAGAGACGCATGGAGAGGTGTGCCCTGCCAGCTGGACTCCAGATTCTCCCACAGTAAGTCCTGCATCACTCCCTCCTGGTGGACATATGCATGTGGAAAGGCTCTTTTACCTAATCCTCTATTTCTCATGTTCATAAGTATCCTTATATGTTACCACATACATGGGCACTTGGCTGGGTACGTTGAGGTCCAGACATTATAAGTGCTTCTTTAAAGTACCCAGGCTTTTGCTAAAACACATGGTCTTGGGTTGTGCCAACACTGAGATAGTGATAATGGGTGAAGGTTATACTGCAAGTTCTTGCTGCTGAGAGAATGCAGAGACAGTAGACACTCACCTCAGGAACACAGGGTGGTGGGGGTGGGGATCAACAGGACTGGACCATGGTATTTAAGCAGGACTGTGCTGATCCTGTAAATTCCTTATGTTCCCAGTGTAAAAGTTAATTCCCTATTTGCTGCATCTTGACAATCTATTCATTTCCATTAGGATAGAGTCACATGTATACTGTTTGTCTGTTAAAGGATTTAATGACGCAGAGTATTGGCATAGTTGAGGAATTTAAACAGCTAAGAATAATCAGGCTTTTCTTTGGCTGTTGAGTGCAGGAAGTAATTTTTTTCTGGGGTGTTCAATACTTCTTCCCCCTGACATTTCACTTTATTGCACATATACAGTAATGTGCAAATGTTTTAGGCAGGTGGGAAAAAAAGGCTGTCAACTAGGAATGCTTTCAAAAATGAAAGTGTTAATCACTTTGTGACGTTGTGTGTACCCCTTTGTGTGAATTGATGCTGGTTTGAAGGCACCTGCCTAAATCTTTGCACAGTACTGTATCTATTTAGCTGTCCACACGCTTACTGTTAAAACAACCATACGGCTGAAAGGACTTGATGGGCATATGTTGTTTTTTGACAAGTTTTAGGCAGGTGCGCACACAGTATACACACACGTGGGTGCACACAATGTCAGGGATTTTGCAGAATTATAGTCAGGTGTATGATCAACCAAATTGGTTGTATATGTCAGGAAGCCTACATCCACAGAAGATCTGTAGTTAGTTCTTCAAGATGTTTGGCGCAAGCTACCAGCCAGGTTCCTTCAAAAACTCTATGCAAGTATACCTAGAAGAATTGATGCTCTTTTGAAGGCAAAGGGTGGTCACAACAAATATTGATTTGATTTAGGTTTGTCTTTTGTTCAGTTACTGCATTTTGTTTATTGATGAGCAAAAATGATTAACACTTCCATTTTGAAGGCATTCCTAGTTGACAGCATTTTTTTTACACCTGCCTAAAACTTTTGTACATTGCTCTATCTATTTATAGGCTATAAGGTTTGAGTTCATATTTGTGAATTTCTCATTGTTAACTCTTATATTGGCCAAATTTGAAAATAGTCAAATTGGAAATACCTTTACTAAAAAGGATTAAGTATTCAATACTTTCTCTCACCACTTTATCTCATTCTATACTATCTACATTTGACATGGTAGCCATGTGTATGTGTTGGTATGTGTGCATGAGTTCATGTGTGAATACATTAAAAATGAATGACACCTTAATGGTTATGTGCCTGAAAGGGTAAAAGATTAGATTGTGTTGTTGTGGTCTTGACACTTCAAAGAGCTAGCCTGGTAAACCAGCCCCTCATACTTCATTTCATTTTGTACAGAGGGTCTGGCCATGCTGCCACTGACATTGCTCTATTAGATACCAGCCAATCACCGAACAGAGTGTTTGTGAGCGATGACGTTTACTTTGTGTGCTACATTTGAATTGTAGTGCGTAGGCAGGCTAATTGCATATCTGACGACCAGACATTAGCGACTGGGTAAAGGCAGAGCCACTTGTTTTAAACTTCAGCAGAGTCCACACCTTCAGGAAGAATTGTTTCTCAATACTGCACTGCCAGACCCTCTGTACAAAATGAAATAAAGTATGAGGGGCTGGTTTACCAGGCTATCAAAGAGCCTCAGGTTCATCATAAACAATGCTTAGACTTTCAGAGGTGTACCTGCATCCTGCCTGGTTGGTAGGCAACAATTCAGCAACAGCTTGTCGTATATGTTTTCTTTTAAACCTCAACATGTGAGCACAGCTAAATATCTTACTTTTTCCCCCTCTAGATCAAACCAACACCCGAAGGCTCAAAGGAGTACTTTGAGACGGTGAACTAATCCATTGCAGAAATACAGTGATGTTTCCGAAGATGGTGAAGTTGTCATGTGAACGCTAATTTGGTCCTTTAAGATATGCTGCAGGAAAAAGCTCAATAAAGTTTTTGATTTATATTCACTCTTACAATAAAGCCTATTTCAGTATGTTAGCTTAATGGTTTCTGATTTTCATGGAAAACAGTAGTGTGTGCAGGCTGATTAGTTTATAAATTAAGTGTAATAATCAATAACAAATAAAATTCTCAATGTCAGATGTGTTTATCCATTTCTTTGAACAAAATGTCTGAATCCCTAAACTTAAAATTCATCAAATTTATATTGATCAGTGATAGACTTTAGTCACCCATGTCAACATCACTCTCGATGAGGCACATAAAGGCCTGAAGTAAATCACCTAACTTCGGCCATTTCTTCCAATCCAGACATTTTTAAAGCAACACCAAAGATTCTTTTTCTTCCATGTTTTCAAAATCGTTTCAGTGGTTCATTAACTCATAACAGGGTGAATGGCACAGTAATGACATGGTATGTTGGTAATGACATCAATTTAAAAATGAGCACATTTTAAATGGGCAAAATAAGGGAAAAATCACCAAAATTGGATGAAGTAAAACAATAAAGTACTTTAAAACAGTAGAAAAATATCTGAAACAGGAACTGATAGTGAAAATCTCAAAAGTGACACATGGTGAGATACTGAAAGATAAAGAGATGGATAAAAACAAAAAACAGCATAATAGTGGATCTACAGTGAACATTTTGTGAATGCCCTGAACAATATAACTATAAGGACTGCCTCTTTGATCAAATTCATACATCAACATGGGAGCACAATTTCTCCCAGTAGCAGCATTATGTGCTGTTTTGTCACCGTCTGAGGTGGTGGTATAAGGCAAAGATAATCGTGTGGCTGATACCAAAAAATATTATCCCTCATAAACCAGAAGAAGCGATTGTGGTCTGCACGACTCAGAGTTTTAACAAGAATGGAGTCCTCCATCCACAGAAATGTGATCCACATTTCTGGACAGAGATAACACTTTCACTTTCACAGCACACCAAAAACCTTTTAGCTGGTCTGTTATCTCGGTGATCTGACAAAAACCTGCTTGTGCATCCATCGGTGGCACATCTTTGTCTGCAGCTCTGGATGTAGTGGGCCTTTTGTTCATTCTCATGACTGTACCATAACACTCAGTCATTAGGAGTCGAACAGAAGCAGCTGAGTATTTGCCAGCTGAACTGGGCCTGAGTGCTAGTGAAAATCAGTTAAAGTGGTATGAAAAACTATTAGTACACAAGTATATAAGTATAACCTTAATAGTATGCTCAAAGCACCCCCCTCCCAAACCCAACACCCTCACCCTGTCCACATGTTTTCAACTTGCCTGATCAAAGTAACCGGCGCATAAGAAAGTAGTCATGTCCACCGAGGTAAGTAAAGTAAAAATTTCTTCTGAATGTAACATAAATCTGCTTTTTGCGATAATTGAGACTTTGTGAGTCTAGTATTTGGGCACCTACCAACTTATGAAGATAATTAACTTGAAAAAGTTGCATAGTGTTGTTTTACTTG
Source organism: Coilia nasus (assembly GCA_027475355.1). Classification (NCBI taxonomy): domain Eukaryota; kingdom Metazoa; phylum Chordata; class Actinopteri; order Clupeiformes; family Engraulidae; genus Coilia; species Coilia nasus. Next base: position 18,565,534 of record CM050204.1, on the reverse strand, counting down.
TTCGTCAGTAAGACATTGAACCCTATACTGCCCTCTGTTGGTGCTTTACATGGCAGCTTTTAAGATGTAAAATGCTTTCAGTGCTTTGTGGAGTATAAGAAAGTGCAGTCCCTTTACCATTTATGTCACATGCGGAGTCATAGTGAGCTGCCAAATTTAAAAAGATTTCTCATCTTTAAAATGTGATGTACAAAATTATATGTAAAAATAAATATATAAATAATAAACAGAAAGGGGAATGAGTGCATTTAATGAGTGGTTTTTTTTTACCGTTAAATAGATATGGCAAAGGCCACTGACCCTGTACGGATAGCCCTGGAGCATTTCCAAGCTTAAGAAAAAAGTGCCAGAGCAGAAGAGTCTTTGAATAAAGCCTTGCTTTCTTCAGGCGGCATGTTAAGATGTTCACTGTTGCAGGGATCGATTGGTGTAACTATAGTTGCATGTGTCACGACAGTCTTTTCTGGCGTTTCAGGTTATACAGAAGTTGGGAGCATTACACATTTTTAAATGAATGTTAACAAGGACTCAGATGATCGTTGTGTTCTGTACAATATGCAATTTCTTGGGAAAAGTCTTAGTGTTTCATACATTAACATCACAATGTCACACATTGATTAAGGTAGATTATATAAAACCTCATTGCGCACACTTAACTTAACTCACTGAAAATGTACCCAACATGTCTTCTGCTTGACCCGGCAACTGGTGGTGAACCTCCTGCCTTTGGGCAGCACACTGTATTTTCAATGCAGAAATGTATTTGGGGCATTCCATCTCAATTCATCAGATATTAGAAAAAAAGCCCAGTTTAACCATCACAGATTAAACAGTTTTTTTTCACAATAAAATGTATTAGAAGTGATTAAAATAGTTTTCATTGCATTATGTTTTTAATGGGGGAGGGTGACGATTTGTGCACCACTGTAAACCACATTCTTTTCCAAAATACATTATCTTATCTTATCTTCCTACCATGTAATTCCCAGCACAATTTTTGTGATTTTCATTAATGGTGTATCTATATAACCTTACAACTTCTGACCAGTAGATGGCATGATGCTGTCAAGGCAGTGACTGTGGCAAGGTAGGTCACAGAGACGCACTGATAAAGAAAAAAAAAATATTTATGACAAATACCGTAACACCACCTAAAATTTTGATCATGTAATGCTGCAAATTAATTTCTCTGCAAATAGAGGATTCAAGTTGGTCTTGCCTTGAAATAGTAAAAAGTTGTGAAACGTTTAATTTTAAAAGCTGAATTTCCCCTACACGTAATTACATCGTAAGTACATCTAATATAATGGAATCTAAATTCAAACCGTACATGTCAAACAAAACCGCAGCCCTTTGGAGTGAAAGGTTTGGCTTTTGTACCATTGGAAACATTGCTAGGTAAACAAAAAATGTAAAATATCAGTCAGTAAAATTCAGAGGATAGTGTCACAGAGCTGATTTTCCATGATGCAATACACTGACCAATTAAGAAGCCCAGAAAATGTAAAAGCTGTAGCGGTTTTCATTGTGAAGATTACTTCTAAATATTGGTTTTTAGACTGATGTGGTTAAAAACATTGCAACAAACTGCACCCCTCCCCTATCAAAAAGTTGTGTTCAAAGTTCTGACCTGGGGCTGCATGTCCACCAATTTTCATTTGCCGTTTCAGTGTCCTTGGAACTGTGTCAACATTGATGGCAATGCTACCAGAAAAAAATACATGCTTTTTATATACATAGATAATACGTTTATTTTCCATCTTTTTACAAGTTTACATCTGTTTTTTAAAATGTCCTGCCAATCAAAGATGCCAGATCAATTCAGAAATAAAACAGAATCAGGACTAACCACTTTTGAATGTTTTAGATACCTACTGTATTTACAAGAAATACATCTTTAAGCACAATGTATCACTGCTGGGAACAATATGTAAATGGTTTTACACTGACTTGAACTTGTGCAGTATCATGTGTTAAGAAACAGCATGATGGGAATCTGTCATGACAGCCATGTCAATGGTCGTCAGGACATCGGTACTGAAGACAGCTCACAGAATTCAGCTGTCTAAAACAGAGCGCCTTTAAAAGCTTTAATCGTTAAAAAAAAACAAAAAAACAAAAAAGAAAAAGAAAAACACAAACATACATACAAAGACTCCCCTTTCCCCATGGTAACGACTACATCTGTGTGCGGGACAAGTTGGAAAAACAAGATTTCACACAGCATAGACGAAGCTATGACGTGGCTCAAAAAAAGAGATTCTGAAGTACCTTTTGTCAAGGAGTAAATGTCATGCAATTTTCAGGCAAGATGTAACAAAGCCAACCTCCCTTCTGGTTTCTCCACAACCCCCACCCCATCCAAAAAAAAAACCTAAATCTATTAAGAGCAATAATAATAATAATAAAGTATAAAAAAAAACTCTCCTCTCTGTAGCACATCTGTACATCAAAATAGTCTCAAGAATTTAATTTCAACATACATAATGAAGGTTTGTTTACATATATCCCATCCATATATATTATCTTTGAGCAGATGAGAACATGTAGAAATGAGACTGGTAAGCAATTTCTGCCACAAAACCTTTCCAGTCTTCCTTTATTCTCACAAAAAGAAGCCAAGGTATTCTATTGTGACAGCTGGTGGGTCAATTAAATTGGGTTAAAACTAAAATTTGAACCAGAATGGACAACATTAAATGTCACCAGAACTTTGACTCTAATCTAATTAATGGAAACATGACAGATGTTGGACGATGCCTCGTGTAACTTACAGAAACCAAACACAAACCCAACTCTCCAATAGTCTCATGAAATAGAATAAAGGCTTTCATTATACTTTGGCCTCTTCACTGAAGAGAGCTACATTATTCCATCAATAAAACTATGTTCACAGTTGGTGGGCGAGGCCATTGCCAGAAAGAGAAAGGAAGCGTATTTAAGTATTTATAAATGAACCATTGGAACTTAGATATATTACAGAAAAAAATGTGATTGGAAGTAGCTGATTAGAAAAAAAACACTGCTGCTGCTCTATTCTCTGTGCACATTTGTCATCTAACTGAAAATCATCCAGAAAATGAATTTTTAAGTTCTATACAAGGTAAGATACCACAACCACTTCTTTGAAAACAAGCGTTGTTGTCTGCCTCAGGATAAACCCTGGGATCTTTCACGTGTCCAAATATCGCTGTGCCTGAACTCTTGTCAGTCAATCTTGACATTTGTATATATCTTCCTCACGAAGGCACTTGTTCCCACGTATCCAACGGCTCCTAAGGGAGAAGGCATTTTTCATTTAACGGCAATACAATAGCCATGATACTGTCAGTGCTTAGTACCTGACTACATATAATAAGCAAAGTCTAAACAAAACATTTTGTTGTTTTCTTATGTAATTTTTAAGGTTTTGGGAAACCGGCTCATTTTGAAAGCCTGGGCCCACCCATACTGTCTGTGATGCTGCATAGAATTTTTGTGTTTAAGTCAGTCTGTCCAACCACTTGCGCATCAATGAAAAATAAATGCTGAGCATACATCATCAAAATCAGTGGTCTGATTGATTGTGGCCCTGTCCAGTAGTATGCAGAGGCATTTGATAGATGCCTGTTGAGCCTGCCTCTGAGAACTTCCTGTCTATGGGATCTTTGCCAGACCAAGCTCCGTTCACGAGCTTGGTGCGACAGCCAGGTTATCATTTTCCAACTTTTAGAGTTACAAATTAGAGTTAAACAGTTGAGTTTTACCACTTTTAAATCCATTCAGTCGATCTCCAGATCGGGAAGTAGCACTTTAAGTCACAGAATCGGATTAGACCAGTTACAATGCTACTGGTCTAACCTGATTCAATAATTTATGTGGCGTCAAAAGCCGAAGAGCTACAGCCAGATCCGGAGATCCTACTGCTCGATCTGGAGATCGGCTGAATTAATAATAAAAAAAAAAAACAGTAACACTCAACTGTTAAACTCAAAAGCAGTTTGAAAAATAAGGCCATTTCCCCAAAAAGTGGAGTGTTCCTTTAATCAGTTATGAGGTGCACAAGCTGACTCACCGCACATGATTCCTAGTGCAGTACTGAACACAGCCATGTAGCCAAAGTAGAACGATGTCTGAAACAAGCCATACATCCTATGGACAGAACAAAGTTGTTTGTTATTTTTAGAACTTTGTATTAGAATAGAATTTTAAAATAGAATGCAGGTAACTGTGGCTTTAAAGGTCTGTTCACACCAAGAACTAGAACGACAACTATAACTACAACGACATGGGCATCCACACTGAAGAACGACATTTTAATGGCAACATTCTAGTTGTGATTTAAACATAACAGAACATTACGTCCTGTAAAGTCTTGAATGAATTCTGATTGGCTGACAATGGTTTTATAGTTTAGAAAATCGCTCTGAAACTGATCCTAATGATACCATTCAGCCTATCGTCATTATAGCTGATATGTGAACGGCACCATTCACTAAAGTTAAAACGTTTTTCACAAAGTTATAGTTATAATTCTCTTTATAATTATCATTCTAGATGTGAACTGCCCTTAAGTAGCTAACAACGTTAACAAAGCAATTCATAGCCAAACAATGTGCAAGCCTCTTACTTTGTTTTGAAGAAGTAGTAGTAAAAGGAATACATGTACACGTAAACTGCTGTCGACGCAGCAGATAGGAAACTTGTCCACTGCCTGCAAAGATACATTTCAGACTCAAAAGAGAGGTACCACACTGTTTGCAACTTCACATATTTCATAATAGCAGCATCCTTTTTCAACAGATTCTATACAAATTGTTTTACTGAAGAATCACCGTTAATTAAATTGACATCATTAAACTGTTCAAGTTCAGAGAACAACAGAATGGTAGTCCTTTATATAAAACGATAAGTTACCATCTGTAGTCTTCAGCGTTTAGGAGGAAGTAGGTGCAGACAATAGTCACACACACAGTAACAATGCACAGAATGACCAGCACCAGCATCATGAATCCATACACGTAGTAGATCTTGTAGGCCCAAAAGGATGTAAAGATGAAATACCTAAGAAACACAGATGTGGATACGGAAAGGTTCTGATTGCTCAGATAATAAAACTATCATTTAGGTTCAAAACAGAGGATTTAGGATTTGGGAATTCAGCATACAACCAATACAAGACATACACTGGGTTGTAACAATATGAAAGACAATACACATATTGCTGTAGCACAACTTGCATTCAAACTAAATCCAATATAAAATGTATGTGCAATGACAATACAACATTTTGATAACTGCGTGTAGGATACGTGGTGATTTTTTTTTTTTTTTTTTGCTGACTGGTATAGTCGGTTATATTAAACAGTCAACACTTACATCTCAATGAAAATAGACCCAAAGGGTAGAATGCCTCCAAGACACACAATTACAGCTGGTTCCATAAACCTGATCAAAACAGAAATTGATACAGTTGAACAAGACATGAAAGTTTTACATAAATATCCCTTTACACGCCAAAAGACATGGTATCAGACACATTTGTTAATACTGCAAAACATTAATTTAGTTACCACTTTTTTTCTGGGATCGGTCTTGGCACAGCGTTCACTCGGCAGGGAAAGTTGGGCTGGCCAGACAAATTTCTCCCCAGAATGGTTCCAACCAGATTGAGCGGGAGAATGACAAAGAAACAAATGCAACAAACCGCAACCTGTGAAAATAAAGGTCACCAAACCAGAATGCAGTCACTTTGAATACATCATTACATATGAGTTAAACATCCAGATGTTGTCATTAAAGGACTTCGCCAACTGGGTGCTGAGATCAAGTAGCTTGGTAAAGCCAATAAAAATAGTGAATGTAAATATGCCAGTTCCGAATGTACAAATACATGTAATTACATATAATAAAATAAATATAAAATATAATATCTACAAAAGCTCTATAAGCTCAACACAGACTCACCATTGTGCCAAATGGGATAGCCCGGGAGGCATGGTAGTAGATGGCAATGAAGTTGATGAAAAATGCAACACCACACACCATAGCAGGGATCAGAAAAGCTCCTATGAACATCTGCTTTATCCATCTCCTTCCTGGAAGAGTAGACATGAACAACTGATACAGTAGCCGACATTGTGAAATTCTCTTTTTTAAGTTCAATGTGACGAGCGCACAACATGTCAACATGACAATGATTCTCCGTACCTCCTTGTTTGGCGTACAAACTGCCCCCAAAGTACCCATTGACAGGAGATGTGGCTGCATACACGAAGATGGCCGTGCTAAGCATGGATCCTCTCCTGCAGACACAGAAAAAGGAGGGATTACTCCAAGTGTGCAAAAAGTAGGGCCAACAAACCTTTGTTTCTTCTTTGCAGTTTCTGGAGTTGCTTTGCTGCCCATTTCACCAACCAGCTGCTATGTGAAGGACACCTGTGAACACTTGTATCAATACCATGTATCCTTTTTTCAAAACATTTATCATAAAATTGGAATCATACTTTTGCACTGCTTTCACACAAAATGCATTTAGTCACCACTTCCTCCACCAAAACTCTGTACAACTACAGCCATTTCCCTCAACATATCAAAATAACCCTTAATATCAGTTATCTTGTAGTTCAAATCCTGTCACAAGACTAGATGTTACCACACAGAAGTACATTGTATGACCATCACATGGTGTTGCCAGCCAACGAAACATTTTTCCATTTACAGCTTTCACTAAGTGGGGCTACACTATAAATGACAATTAATGGCTGGACATCCAGAGCAACAGCAAGCAACCTCACAGTAGGGCTGGGCGATATGGAAGAAAAAGATGATCACAGTGTATTTTCCCTTATTGAATAGAATGACACTGAAAGAAACTCACTTTTCAGTGTGGATATGTATGTAGGATATTTACAACACAGAATAAAAATAAATAGTATTAGTGCACAACAAGATAAAGAATAAAAGAGGGGGTGGGGTGAGGTATATACAGGGTGATACTGCACATTAATTATACAAGTTATTGCACATTCATTAATATTGCACAGTAATGATTGTCTTATGCTATGTGTGGTGGGTAGACCGTGTGGAACTACTAAAGCAGGTGCCGTTGTCGGCCAACAGTGCAACAAGAAGAACAGAAGTTTTAGCCGAGGATTGTTCATCCAGACTAAACACGGATCTGATTAAAACAGAGGCCATGTCACTGTCAATATACTCGTCGTTTTTTTGATGGGAATACATTTCGGACAGAGCTACTTTATTTGCTACCTCTACCTGGGTGCACAACTGGGGAGATCCTCTATAACGAGCTGACACAGTTCTTTGCCAAGACTGGTTTGGATGTGACCAAAATCATGTCTGTTGTCACCGATGGAGCCCTGTCTATGGTGGGACATCGCCAGGGCTTGGTGAGCAGGCTCTCCGCAATTAACCCACAGCTCTTGACATTTCATTGTATTATTCACCAATCAATGCTGTGCGCTAAACTTGGCAAGGAAATGAAAGAGATCATGGATTCGGTGACAAGACTGGTCAATTTTGTTCGGGAGAATTCAAGTCTGCAACACCGCTTTTTCAGAGCATTCTTGGAAGAAATGTCAGCGGAGCATACAGAGCTTTTGCTGCATAACGATGTTCGCTGGCTTAGCAAAGGCCGTGTGTTGGAACGGGTGTGTGACCTGCACGTTGAGCTTGTGTCCTTTCTCTCCAGCCTGAAGAGTCAAAAGGCGCACCAATTCCAGGCATTTTTAATGGATAAGAATGAGATGGCATGTGTGTGTTTTTGAGTGACATAATGTCTCATCTGAATCACCTTAACCTTCAATTACAAGGGAAGAATCACACTGTACAGACATGTACGAGGCTATTGAAGCGTTCCAGGCAAAATTGAGCTTTTTCGAGAGAGACATTCGCGGGAGAAAGGTGCACTTTCCTCATTTGCGACAGCACTGTGAGAAGAACGATATGCGGGAGGATCCAACAATGACCAGTTTTGTGACCAGTTTGGCAGAAAACTTCAAGGAACGATTTGAAAACAGCCACAAACTGTCAGGTGACATCCTTCTTTTTCTGAGACAGCCGTTCTCTGTGCCACCTGATGGCCAGTGGACATCGGAGGCAAAAAAAAACTGCTGCCCTCTGTAAATGAACCATCGCTTCAGATGGAGGTCCTGGAAATGAAAACATCCGACATGCTTAAAGCACATCACAAGGAAACTGGGTTGGCTGAATTTTGGATCAATGTTGACCGCGATTGATTCAAAAACACCAGATCAATTGCAATGCTTCTTTTAACAATCTTTCCCTCCACATACATATGTGAATCCTCTTTTTCTGCAATGAACTGTCTCAAAAACCAAGCGAGCAACATGTCTGATGCACACCTTGGCAAGTGTTTGAAGATTGCCACCACAGAATACAGACCTATTGTCTATTGTCTGTCAATATTTATCACTAATCAGTAATTTTTAGATAGAATTTTTTATATCTCGTCTTATTTCACCCCCTCCCTTTCTCGCTCTCTCCCTCTTCAGTGACTGACGAGGCTGATACTGTTCTGGAGAGCAGTTTGAACACAACTCAGTTTTGTTTTTTGCCCTCTATCTCTCTTGCTCTCTCTCTGGAGTGGATGGTTTAATTGTCCAGTTTGCCTCTGTTCACAGTCCTCCCTGGCACTTACATAATTTTGTGGCTGCTGTAAATGCTTTAAGTTTCATATTGCAAAGTGTTTGCTATTAAGAGTTACAATACATAATGTTTTGAACATGCCCTTTGTAGATTTTGTCTTGGGGATAATTGGGGACCACTGCTTTAGAGTCTACACTACAAAACTCTTGTGTCATGTGCAAAAGAAAAATGGGAGAGGGGAGTATACGCATTGACAGTAAGTATAATGACATTTCTCCGTATAGATATAGCACTGTATCCCATACCATTTAGTTAAATATTGGACTATAGCTAGATGGAAGGAAGTCGAGGAATTGGAATGTGGGGTCAGTGCATGTGTGAGTTCAGAGAGGTTATGGCCTCTGGAAAAAAACTGTTTGTAAGTCTGTTGGTCCTTGTTGTGATGCACCTGTAGTGCCTACCTAAGGGCAACAGGTCAAACGGCTCATAGCCAGGGTAGGAGCGGTCCTTGATAATGTTCTTAGCTCTGCTAAGGCAGCAGGAGGTGTAGATGTCTATCAGGAAGGGCAGAGTGCTTCCTGAGGACCTTCAGGAAGTGTAGTCACCGCTGGGCCTTCTTGGTGATCGCTGCAATGTTCTCTGTCCAGGAAATGTCGTCAGAGATGAGAATGCCGAGAAACCAGAAGGTGTGGATCCTCTCCACACATTCGCCATTGATGTGAAGGGGGGCTAAGTCTGTGCTGTGCCTCCTGAAGTTAACAATGATCTCTTTGGTTTTCTTGGTGTTCAGAGCTAGGTTATTCTCTGTACACCAGGCTGCCAACTTCAGGATGACCTCTTTGTAGGCCGCCTCATCTCCCTTTCAAATGAGTCAGACATCAGCAAACTTCACAATGAGGTTGCTGTCGTTGGCCAGACTGCAGTTGTGGGTGTAGAGACAGTACAGGATGGGGGCTCAGCACACAGTCCTGTGGGGAGCCGGTGCGCAGTGTGCAAACGGGGGAGAGGTAGGTGCCGAGTCTCACAGTCTGGGGCCGGTTGGTTAATTTTATTTATTTTTTTTTACAGTTTTTATCACAATTACTTTCTACTGATACTGACAATTTGAAAGCAGCTGGATTGAAACCTGCCTTTCAAAGCACCGACACAGCCAACTTTATTTACTCCATGTCACCTTGGCCATAACCAAACCATCGCCACACAACTGACATTGTGAAATCTTTTTTTGCCCAAAATGACATCCGCCCAAGGCTGAATCTCCAAGTCCATCAAACCTCTGTTGCAAAGTAAGATAGTTTTCTCCACTGCAGGTGATGGTGAGAGCAAGCTGTTGTCATCTTACGCCAGAAAATGTTGATATGTGTAGGTGCTCTAGTAAAGCCAAAGTTCATCAGGAATGGAAAGCGGGTCAGCTGCACGCAAATCCACAATTGCTAACCACTAATAATTATGCCACACATTAACGTAGTATCTACAAAGCTGTAAACAAAGCCGCAACTGTAACAACAACAAAATATGTTTAATGGTTTTAGGAAAGACCAAAGGCAAGTGAAAATATGGTAGTACTGTAAAAGTGAATAAAAAAAATAAAAATAAAAATAAGGCCTAACATACCACGGGTACCGTAGATCAGCACTAGAACCTGAGACTTCTAGTGTTGCATAGTGTGCTCACATGTCACTCCACTTTTCATCAACCTGCACTGGCTCCCGGTAGCTGCCAGAATTCAACACAAAGCTTTGACTCTAGCCTACAAAGTCACTTCCGGATCTGCCCCCACCTATCTCAATGTCATACTAAATGGTAAGTCCCGTCCAGGGGTCCGTTTCTCAAAAGCATAGTTGCTAACTGTGATAGCAACTTACTTGGTTCAAACTATGTAGGTGCGACGAAACCGTTTCTCAAAACCTTCGTTCGTGTGAACCAACATAGTGTAAACCAACATAGTGCCAACATGGTGCGACCGACACAGGGGTTTCCCAAAACACGAACATTCGCAACCACGTTGGTAACTACTGAGGTTTGCAACTACACCTCTGAGTGCTTAGTTTCACCTAACCAACTTTGTTTGAAGGTCTCGACTGCATTCAACATGGCGGACCGAATGTCGTGAAATCCTCGATCATTTAAAATATCTTAGTTGTTTGACGTTGTATCACTCAGATTTCACAAAACGAGGTGAGAAATATGCAGTTTAGAATCTAAAAAGGCCGTTATTGTAGCAAAACAATTGATCTAGGAGGATATTTGCAACTCGTTTGGCAGTTTGGCTTAAGCGACTCATGCTGTGACGTACCTTCAAGTACCTCCAAATTCCATAAGCTAGGAGCTGGTTTCTGTGGTGCTATTGGTAGAGCCCAGGTCATGCACACGGGTGAAGGTGAAAATAAACTTCCAGCTCCTCCGTCATCACGTGCATTGTAAGCAATAAACCTAATGTTGATAGCGTGTAGCATATTGCCCTATAAGCACATGCATTTACAGATGGCACATCGCCTGTTGTCTATGCAAAATAGCATTTTGAAAGCTATTTTAATCAGGCTAGCTGTGATGGCTCGTAGTCTATGTGATTTAAATAAAATAAAAGTATTATATAGACTTTGGCTTCCACATGACTTCAAAGTCAGGGAGATTTCCTATAGCTTAATGTATTGCCTAGAACAGTAGGCTACTTTTGAGACGTGCATAGTCACAACTCATCTGTGTTCATATCCAGAGGTCTGTGTCATTTAATAAACTGTTAAAAATCTGTCACTATATTACAAATGAACACTAAGCCAGCAGTATATAGGGTTCAGTGATACTTTACACCGTTAGATTTATTCAGTTTCTATTGTTTATTTCCTAGTACACAGTATTCCCGACATCATGTAAAATAGCCTATTAATAGGCTACAAATAATCGGCTACATAATTAGTCATCTCTGTTAAATTCCTTTCACAAGGTCATAGCCTACTTCGGATTGTTTCTCTCTGCTTCCGACAATAAACAAGGCTCTCCAAACACATCTGGAAACATAGTAGTTCAAACTATGTTGGTTCAAACCAACTTGGTTCAGGCAATGAAGGTACGATAGTGTTTGGGACACAGTCGCACTTTGGATGTTGGTTAGTTCAACGGTGCATCGTACCGTGCATCGCGCATTGGTTTAAAGCCAAGTTGGTTAGTATTTTAGGAAACGCACCCCAGAGCGCTGCGATCCTCTAATACAAATCGCCTGGCCATACCCTCTCCTAAGACAAAGCGAGGTCACTCCAAGCTTTTCTCGTTTATTGTCCCTCAGTGGTGGAACAACCTACCAGTCGCTACAAGAGCAGCAATATCCCTCTCGACCTTCAAAAAGCTTGTGAAGACCCTTCTCTTCCGAGACTGCTTTCCTTCCTAACAAAACTAATTTCTACTAACCATCTCTTTACATAGGTACCTTCAATGTTCTCTACACATGTTAGCTATTATGTCCTCCTTTTGTAAGTCGCTTTGAATAAAAGCGTCTGCTAAGTGTAATGTAATGTAATGCTCACACTTCGCACACATTTTATTATGTTTATGTTCTGTTTCTAAAAATGTACAGAAACTCTGACAGTATGTAGTGGAACATTATACTTACTGTTTGTGTGCATTACAAGAGCTGTCATACTACACAATAATAAGATAAAACATGTGGCAAATCTTTAACATTGTCAGTGTTTGTGACTAAGTGACTTTTCAAACTTTATATAAAACAACAGCAATAATACTGATGTAAGGAACTCACTCAGTATACAAATCTCCAATCATGGCCACGACGATCACGATGAAGGACACAGAGAATATTTGACAGCCAGAACCGATCAGCGAGGAAAACATCATGGGGTGACTTGAAGGTCGAAACACATCGCCATGAACCTGCTTCCATCCATACTCGTCTCCAAGATCCCGGTCCTGCAAGAGGAAACCAGCATAACTATGTGCAAGAACTACTTTGATGTGTACAGCTGAAAACTGTTGAGCAGAGAAGAGGAGATACAGGAAATACGTCTACATGATCATTGTATTTTGGTACCGTGTTATATTGCACATTTTGTGGCAGCTTTAAAGGAATATATAAAAAATAACATTTTTCTCCAAAAACAAACTTTACATCTTAGTTTTACACAAACAGTGTACATAATTTTCATTTAATGTACATAATTAATTAAAAAAACAACAGTTACTACAGTCATACTACAGTCTTGAGTAAATTGCGGGTTATTTCAAGTATACTTGTATGTCCTTCATCAGATAGGACACGAAGGAGTAAGACAATAAGCAAAGGCGAAGACAGAGATTTGGTTGGATTCAGAAATGGATACACTTTGTAGACACTGCTGTAGACACTGCTGTAGTCAGCTGCACCATAGCACTCATGTTTTTCAAATGTGTAAGGAACCCCAGAGACAGCTTACCATGTCATCCATCTCCTCTTCTTTGCTGTACCTAGCATAGTCTTTTCGTAGGGTCCTCATCAGAATCATTGACACCAAACCAACCAGAAAAATGACCATCATGAATGAGTTGAATATTGAAAACCAGTGAATCTGAAGAACAGAAGGACACACTAAGCATTAGAAGCACATTAGCAATCTTTCTTCGTGGAAGTTCAGGCAACATTTATAACAGATAATATTCAAAACAGACACTGTATGAATATCTACTTCTCTCTAAATTCAAAAGACAGCCGTAAAACATAGGCTGGTACTTCCACACATGACTCGGAGGTAAGAGAGGTGAATCCCAAGAATAAAAGCTTCCTGCTGAATTCAAAGACACCCTTAAAACATAAATCTCAAGAATGTACAGTAATTCACTTACTCTATGTTGGAAAAAGGATGGGTCGAGGTATTTATCAAATCTGTCCTCAAATTTGACATCAGACTTTTTCCATTTTACCTATGGTGAAAGCAGAGACCAGGTTAAAAGATATTGAGCATTGGGGGGGGGTTACATTGTAAACTAAATCATATGACTATACTGTGTTGTGACACATTGATGGTGGTTTTCTGACATTTTTATTAAAAGAAAAAAGGCATATTATAGAAGGAGGAGGGTTAATATAGTACACAGACAGTGTAAGTTCATTCTGAAACTTTCAAGGGCTTTGCTGATGTACAGCTGAGCATCTGGTACTTCCCCACGTCATGACCACCACCCTAACCACCGGCACAAGACCTTGAGTCTCAAGGCTGGTTGGATTATACTCGACGCTTCAACCACTGCATGTTTGACCGGTGACGTCACTGAAGCACTCTAGCACTGTAGCACAGCTCATGCATCAGAGTGCAGAACACCCAGTGCTGCTGACAGAGAAAGACTAACAGCAGCAAGAGCCTGCTGTGTAGACAATAGTGATATGCATGGATCGACCAGTCACTGGCAGCTCAGGAGATGATGGATAAGAATTTCATTGAGTTTTTATGTGCCTCTCTGCATTCCACAGCCTTGGCTTGGTATTGGGCTAAAATGTGATCTCCTCTTCCACACACAACCAGATGGAGCAGATTCCATCCCATCACACAGCAACGCTTCTTCCCACACAAAACAGACTTCGTTGACAACATATAGGTAATTTCTTTCGCACCTAAATAAAGGCTAAATACTGTGGTGCCAAATCACTTTCATTTTCACCTCCTTATAACTTATCTGAATGAGCATTTTTTCAGTGATGGCCTGGATGTCCATAGCTCTTGTTCAGAGTATGCCAAAGATATGTTTTAGAGATGGTTAGCATGAAAAGCAAAGGCAGTGGCTTATATTTGCTTCAGTTGAGTAGAAAGGTATGAAAAATAAGTGACAAGTGTGTGTGCGTGTGTGCAGCTGTGTCAGAGATTTGTGTTGCTTATTTTGGTGTGTTGCTTATTTTGGTGTTTAAGTCCAGAAGCTGCATACTGCAATATCCATGAACTTAAACATTGTCAATGTCTTAGGAAACTACACCAACATCAAATTGTCTAATGATCTAATCTTCTTAATCTACTTAAATGCGCTGTGGGTAAAAAGTTTTTTAAAAATTGTGCGGTGTGCACCCACACAGAATACCAGAATAGGGTCGGCTTCTGGCAGAAGACATGACATTTTAACATCGATAGCTGATATCAGGTATAACCCAACCTTCACATTCATTTGCTGACTGAGACGTCTTTCACAGGAGTTATGTCTCTTTTTAAGCACTTAGGTTACACAATATCCATGTAACCTTAATATACCACATTTACAAAACCTTACACATTAGAAAAATTAAGTCACACCACCCTTTGTGATGTTCTCAATCTGATACGGTTGATGTTCAAAGTATAAGGACAATGGAATTTACTCACAGAGTAAGACATAGCGATCCTTGTGTTTGGCACCAGCTTAACTTTCCCTTCACTGGTCAAGTTGACATCAACAATTCTGTCACCATTGAATCCAATCTCCAGTTTCTTGTAGGTCCACAGATAGTGATCCTCTCCATTCTCATCAGCCTCTCCAACAATACCTGCTCAAACAAAGAGCACTTTGTAACGCTTCTGGCCTCTTATTGCTTTATGTGATAGGGCAGTGAAGATGCAGACACAACATGAGTGTGAGAGAGAGATGGGGTAGGGTTGGGAAATGACCCAGGCTTGATTCAAACCTGGGTCCCCATTAGGACAGTGGACATACTGATGTCAAAAACACAAAGTGCATAGGATTAAGAAAAATAAACTACTGGAGGACAGAGCTGTAACATATGAACATAAAATAGTTTAAACAATGTTAAGTACTGCGATATCAATATTTTTGCAAACCCCTAGTCCCCATGGGCACTTGCCCGTTCATGGTATGGGTGCTCCAATCACTGCACCCCCTTGGTAACACTAGGCTACTTAAACTGAATTAACCTGCCATTAAAGGAATCAGGCATCTTTAGCTCATATCTACAACTAACTTTCTGAACAATGTACTACTAGGTGTGCTTCAATAGATCAAAATCAGCAAACAGATCAGAAGAAGCACTAAACACAAACACATGCATATGTTATGCAAGGCTAGTCCAACTGCGCAATAATATATGAGAAAACAACAACTTGCGTTGAAATGAAGTTCAGTTAGCTACTAGTAGGGATGTGCGATATGGGCTTAAAAAATCAATCATAATACTTTCTGGTATTTCCCATAAGAATGATAACCAGGGGTGATGGTAAAAATAAATCCTGAGCCTGAAGTTTTCCCTGGGAGGTAAGTAGGCCCTTATGCCAAGATATATGCCCTGATCAACTAATTGTAATTGTCAAACAGGATCCAGCAGCAAGTTACATTGTTTCAGGGGCGTTGTTCGAGAAATTTTGCTATAAATTACATTCAATTTCGTGCATACATTTTGTTTTTTACAGGCTCTTAAGATATATAGAAATTGGTTTTGCAATTGTATCTATAGAAATAGGCTTAGCATTTAATTCAATGCCTTAATTGGTCGCCACTAAAAGCATAGTGATTTGGTGATACTAAAATGTCAATGCAACACCATTACAAAAAGTAGGTCATTTTAACTCCTGCCCCTGCCACTCCAGCGCTGAGAACGAGAACTAGGATGACATGCTACAGACTGAACAACAGCACAATAGCAGTTTTGCTAGCTGTGCTAACTTCAATATGACGCTATAAGCAGGTTGTGGATGGATGTTAAATGCAGAAAGACAACGTGAACGGCATCAAACGTTTAAACAAGGACCATTGGCAACAATATCTACAAAAACACTTCAGTCAGTGTTAGTTAGCAAACTACGCAATGTAAAGTAGTTTAGCCCCTACCCTATTACTGATTGGCTAAAGTAGACCTACAGTGGTATGGTTTATTGAAGGCGCCTCTAAGGGCTGATTCACACCAACTTGACCGTATACAGCGCGTAACCGTGTTCAGCACGTGAGCGTATTGTGAGCGTATTTGCATTCACACTGGACATGTCTGCGTATACAGCATGTGAACGGGAATTCAGCTGCCAGCCCTGTCTTGCCCCTGAACCACCTTCTGCCATGTTTGCTCGTCATGACAGGTCAAAGTGCAGGTCAAGATGCAAGCGAGTGCCTGACACACAAACATCATCAAATGCAGTTTCCCAGAGCACATTTACCAGCAATAACAAACCTTTTATAACTTAGAATTTTTATCAACGGATGACAAATTCTTACTTATTAATATATTTTTCTCTGTATATAATTTTATATCGCACATCCCTAGTAGCCTCCATACCAAGTGCCCTTCTTGAAAGCCATTTTAATGACTCAAAACAAATGTGTGAAGACTGTGAATACTGTGACAATGAAAGTTATTCTTACCCCATATTGGAAGGTCGTCAATGTACATCTGATACCAGTAGTGATTCCTGATGGCGTAGACAAAAGCGTCCCTTTTAGCCTTGTCCAGCTCGATTTCACAGTATGTTGTCTGCATGACTTCCTCTGAGGACAGAACAAGCACATTATGTAATTTTAAGCACTTTTAAACAGAACAGCGATGAGTTTTCATGCGTTTTAAAAACAGCATTAAATGGACTGCCATGAACATTAATCCATACACATCAGAAATGGTTCACCCACAAACTTCGTTTCATATCTCTCATTCATACACCATGTGGCATACTAAACAGCAAAGTGGCAATCACAGTGAGTGAGGCAGAAATGGGATGAATAGCCTGACACAGCCTAACAAATGACAGGTATGGAGATCTAAGCAAATTGCCCAAGGCATAGAACACTCTTAATCAGATCAAGCAGCCTAACATCAAATTGGAAGTTTAAGTAGTGCTTTTGATACAGTTGTACAAAATACAGCATGTTAGTTTAAAGCATTAAAGGTGTACTTCCATCGTGTTTTCATTAATTTTGCGGTGTTCTCTAGTATTAATAATTGCCCTGCGCGCTGGTTTTAATGAAAAAAACGTTCTAGTGCTTCTGTTTCAGGCTGTTTTAGTTTGGTGGAGGGGGTGGGGCCGGGAGAACGACACGATTTCACCAGAGGCGTGACACGCTCCCTGCAGCTTCCTTTGCCCTACAGTCAACTTGATAGCAGAGTAAGGTAAAGGGGGAAAGTCAACTTGACAGCGCTAAAACTGCACACAGAATGTCTACGGAGATACAGCCTTATGTGTTTGATCCTGAATCCGAAGAGGAAGGAGAGATGGCACAAGCACAGTCGCTTCCTGACCGTTTGTCAATGAACGTTTCAGAATGGTAATATTTGCATGACAAAACAGTGCAAGTGCCCAGCTAAATGCAGTTCAGTCATTCAACTAGCCTGCTAATCTTATGCGAGTCAGTCACTAGCTAACATCATTTAAAGCCCATTCGGTCAGTTTTTCTTATATGTATTTGCACGTGTACGTCACGCCGAAGACCCTTTTCGCATTGGGTCGTCTTTCCGCCTATTGTCTTCTTTTGACTGATATAGAAAACGGGGGAAGAAAAACATTTTGATATGCAGCATGCATATGCAACTCGGGGTGACCTATCATATTTCAAAAAAGCAAGTACTAAACGGTTTCTCATGGAAGTACACCTTTAAGGTCGAGCTGCTTACTGCAAATCACTGGGTGACTGGGTGCCATGACACGTGCAGCCTTTATATATTAGTCTAATTGAATCATATGCCACCATCATAATCAGATGTGCGTGTTTATGGCACAAATGTGTAGTTCGAATAAACTTTTTTAACATGCAAATTAGAATCAATCTTTCAAAATGGATGTGACATAAGTTTTAGTAATTTCCTAGTCCAAGTCATCAGTATTTTGAAGAAGGAGCTAGAATAAATCTTTTGATGATTAAAAGGAGTTCAACATGCCTTCTTTCAAGAATTAGTCAGTTACAGATATGCTCAACTAGCTAAATGAATCTACAGCAATCTGCATATGTTACTCACAAAAGTGAGTACACCCTTCACAGCTAAAAAATGTGCCGTATCTTTTTAAGAGGCAATACCACAGAAATTAAATTTGAATATGTTTTTGAGTAGTCAGTGTACAGGTTGTATAGCAGTGTTAATTTACCGTCCTCTGAAAAATTTACATACAGGCATTTTTGTATAAATAGCATGCCACAAAAGTGAGTACACCCTGAATAATAACTGTACATATCATTCAACCGTGAAAAATACGCTTGTCCAATTCATCATTTTTATGTTTTGGTCTGCTCAACTAGACCATACACATTTGTGTCATATATTAGAGCATTTTAAGGGTTTGGCTATAATTCTCTTATACTAGCTGCTGGATGTCCAACATGGTTCCTCATGGCAAAAACCTGTCTGAGGATTTGAGAGATGGAATTGTTGCTTAACATAATGATGGCCTATGCTATAAAAGACCATGAAAGAATGTGAGCTACGTCGTGGCCAGAGCCATTTTCCAAAACGGGTTCCACTCGAAACATTGACATTGACAGGTTCAATCAAAGTTGGGTGCACATGCTCAGTGTCAGATGCAAAAGTTGGCTTCAAAAAATAAGTGAGTGAGTGCAGCCAGCATTGCTGCATTGGTTGCAGAAGTGGGAGGTCAGCCTGTCAGAGCTCAAATAATATGCCACACAGGGCAACAACTCAGTCTGCATGGTCATCCTCCCAGAGGAAAGCCTTTTGTAGAGCTTGATCACAAAAAAAAACCTGAAAAACTGTTTGTTGAAGACATGCTGTCAAAGGGCATGAATTCGTCAAATCATGTCTTGTGATCTGGCGAGAATAAGATAAACTTGTTTGGCTGAAATGGTGTCAGGCATGTGTAGCAGCGGCCTGTTGAACAGTACCACTATAATTGTGTGTTGCCTACAATCGAGCCCAGTGGTGGTAGCATCATGGTTTGGGCCTGCCTCAATGCTGCCAGGTCTGGGGAACTGCAGTTCATTGAAGGAATCATGGATACCAAGATGTGCTATGGCATTCTGAAACAGAACATGATGCATCCCCCCTTCAGACACACAATAGTGTTTTCAACATCATGATAACCCCTAACACACCTCCCCTGGGGCATCCTTAAGTAGGAGGTGGAGGAGCACCAGTCTGCCAGGTCCATAATGCCATCATGGAGGAATGGAAAAGGATCACATAAACAACCTGTGCAGCTCTGGTGAATGGCATATTAAGGCAGGGCTAGATAACAATGGTGCTCACACAAAATATTACCAATTTTAACACAATTTGGACATATTCACTGTGGGGTGCACTCACTTTTGTGGCCTATTATCTATACAAAAATGACTCAAGTGTCTCAAATTATTTTCAGAAGGCAGAATATGTATACTGCTACACAAGCTTTATACTGACTTCTCAAAAACATATCCAAGTTTCATCTGTGCAGTACTGTCCCTTGAAAAGATAACATTTTTTGCTGGAATGTGAAAGGGTGTACTCAGTTCTGTGAGATACTGTACACTCAAGCTTTAATAGCAACTCTTTACACCAACAGTGGACCGACACGCAAAACCAGCAAGAGCTTTTCAAGGACAACAATAAGCCTGTTCAACTCCATAGTGGGGAGAGTAACTGTTTTAGCGGGGTGTCATATAACTCCTATCTTCTGCTGCATCTGTGAAAGTCTACTACAATCTACTACAATTAATGCTTTTGTTTCGACGAGAACTTAGAGATATGTGAAAGTTTGCTGAGAAACTTGCTTTATACAGGTTTTTTTTTTTACCACTAGAGAGATAACAGCACAGAAATCACTCACATAAAAATCACCAATGACCTTCACATTGACAGCTCTTTTTGGTTTAGTCACCACTCTCATCCTCCTTGTCCTGGGGTCAACCTTTGACACCATTTGTAACATCCCCCTTCTCAATACATTGTTCTCCATTTGGCATCTCTTACAACCCCCTTTGGCTGGTTTAGATCCTATATCTCTGGTATTGGGATATGTTCAAGTTGTGTCTACATTTGTTCTTTTTTTTTTTAAACCAGGTGAAGACAGACCTAGGACTGCTGGGGGGGGGAGTAACCTCACTGCATGTCTGTCAAAGTCCCAAAGTCCACAAATGAACTACTATTACAAGGGTGATGAGCTTTGACCAACAGAAACATCTTTGTGCACAAAATAAAGAATACAAAATAAATCTAAATGTTGTGCGACAGGCCACACATATTTGTTTTTGCCATCATACATCTCAACTTTCTCCTTTCGACTGACAAGAAATTGGTCAGTGCAAAGCCAATCTTCACCAAAAAAATGTGACCCAGGTTTCTACTGACTGCTGAAATAGGATTAAAGGAACAAAAAATACCTTTAAATTTGATGTCTAGACCACTGAACTCCAGCTCCACGCCTTGCAGTGCCTCCCCGAGGGTCTCATGGTAGTGGCTAATGGTCTTCTTGGTGCCCGCACAGAATGGCAGAGAGAAGTACTTGTACGTCTCCTGTCTGTTGTGGTACGGCCCCACCGTGTTCATCCACAGGACAACTTCCTCCTTATCTGTATACTACAGGGAAACAATAATCAAAAAGCTGCTGTTAGTTTTTACTGTGAGAATTTTTTACAGGGTAGATGCCTGAATTAGACGGCACAATTTAATGGCAAACATCTACAAAACGTTCTGAGTGCAACCCTGAACCTGACTTTATCCAATGTTCAGATTTCTGTAGTTAAAATATCAAGTCAAGTCTATTTATATAGCACATTTAAAAACAACAGAAGTTGACCCAAAGTGCTTTACAAATAGCATAATATATACAGAGAATAAAATCACAGCATTAAAACAAACAAATGTAGACTCTGGGAGAGGAATTATCAGTAAATACAGTTAAAATAAGTAGACAAATAGATGTAAATGTGTGCATATAAGGCAAGCACATACTTTGGGAGATACGTTACATTCAAATCTATCAACTAGAGCTGTCGAACAATAAATTAAACAAACAAAAATAGACCTAAGGCCTTCCGAACACCACCTTTGACACTGTTGAGAAGCACTTTTAAATGTGCAGTGAAAATCACAGGATTCTATCAATGCCTTTTATGATAAACAATGGGTTTCAATAAGCAGTGCCGACAAAAATAGACCTGAATCGTAATTCACACACAGTCTGAAACAGAGTTCAACACTGGTGACCAAATTGTGAAAATGTACAAAGTGAGTACAAAGTGAAATATAAATTTCTACCCGTTATTATTAAAACCAGACAGTGTAGCCTAATTTTTAATCAATTTTTACATTTATAACTATAACGTATTAGCTAATGAATGCATAAATACCCCCACTGACACATTTAAGTGTTATGGTACGACTTAAACTTGTACATATAGAACTGGCAAGCCCAATAGTGGCTGCTCACCTGAACCGTTTTTAGCCATTCATTGTTTAACATGTGGAGCTCATGGTAACCTTATCTGCTCTTTTGACATGTTGAGTGCATCGCTCCTGTGCTAGGTAGTAAAAAAAAAAACCTCATATGGAAGTAGTAAGACAGGTCAGATTATTTATAACTCCACAACAAAACAATTCAATCTGTTTTACCAGGTAGTACAACACTACAAATAATAACTGATGAACTGGGGTTGGTGCCGCTTTATGAAACCAATATACAGGTGTCAATCCCGGCTTAGGAAAGCAAAAACCCTGCCATGTATTTTTTCTGCTTGTACACTAAACACAGGTGATTTCACTACTTAGCCGTTCTACAGGTACCTGTCTCATGGCTTGTGTGCTTATTACAATCAGCTGGTCCACAAAAAGACTGAATTAAGTATATAGCAGAGTT
Source organism: Coilia nasus (assembly GCA_027475355.1). Lineage (NCBI taxonomy): Eukaryota > Metazoa > Chordata > Actinopteri > Clupeiformes > Engraulidae > Coilia > Coilia nasus. The sequence continues at coordinate 18,543,203 of CM050204.1, read as the reverse complement.
TTTACTTTCTGAAGCTAGAACTGACATCTCTGCAAAACTTTTTATGATCTTTGCTGAACTTTAACAAGTGGTTAGAAGTAGCTTCAAAAGAAAAGGGCAATGTGCTGCATTTTTCTAACGTTGGTTTATCTTAACAATGCCATGTTTGTTCATGATCTACATGGTGTTAAGTTCAACCAGTGTAAAAAGATCCATGCAGCACATTTATTTAATTTTTCAAGTTGGTCCTATGCTTACATTTTTAGTGTGCAATGGTGAGTTGCACAAAAACTACTTTCAGTCCCCCAGCTGTCAAGGGACAAGCACTCCCTATGGATGAAATTACAATTTGGTGTGGCACCAAAGAATGCTTTGTGGGTTGAGTGTTGTGTTTCATGTTTTTTTTTTTTTTTTTTTTACAAATAGAATCCAAGATATTGGCTGTAAAGTAATTCATGGCCAAGGCCTAAATATTTGTTTAGTTTTAAATTATTTGATTTAACAGTGATTCTAACATTTTTTAGACCTTTATAGAAGATAAGAACCGTATCAAATTTGTTATGTGGAATCACTTTAACATCCTCTGGAAGTTCTTTGACAGTGGGTAGCCTACACTGTAACTGCACACTTACATTTTGTCTTATATCTACAGAACCAAATGGTTTAAAACTAAAATGATGTTTTCCCACAGTTTCCTCAAGAACTCCTGCACCAAAAGTGTGTGGCCATTCCAAACTGCCATATTGTCCAAACACTAAATACTAGATGTTTGCATTTCTCCATAAGCAGTGCTCGAAATGGATTTAGAAAACACATGGAAACGGCATGGAAGCCTTAATATTGCAAAAAAAAAAAAAGTATTAAAAATACTTTGAAAACGTGACTTTACAGAACCATGGCAATAATAATAATGTATGTCACACTGAACCATTCCTACAGCAAGGATTCATGGGATAACCATTACCTCCTATGCTTGGAAAGGGAGCTCAGGTGTATTGTATTCTATTCTGCAAAGGGAGGTTGGAAAGAAAGCACTAAAGCATGTTTCCTCAGGTATTTCTGTAACAGCTTTTTTATTGCATCTTTAATGTTAGCCTTCCCAAAAAGGCAAGGGAATATTTTTTCTATCTTAATAAGGTCAATCACGATTACCTGTGTTTACTCTTCACTACATGTGTCCGTGTTGGAATCCATACTGGATCCGCCTGGCGTCATAAATGCTAACAACTGACATAGGGACTGTGTGCTGAAGGTGTTGTATTCAACACATGATGGGTGCATGCCTACTAGTCAGCGCACTCCTGTGTCCCCAAGAACTCTGTTGATCCTTATAGTTATAAATAAGTTGGTTATAAATAAGCCACCATGGTTCTGCATAAAACGGACGTACACCAACCCCAGGCTTCACGTTAGAAATACAATACAATCGTGCAATGTGTGACAACTGATTCAATGAACTCAAGAGGGAGTGTGCACAGACATACTAACTCGGAAAATTAGAAACGGTACAATAAAACCTAAAGGTAACACAGCCAACAGAAACTGTCGACGTATCCTTATAGTTACCAAACTCGTAAAACCAGACGAAATACATATCCAATAGGTAACGTCAGACCACTGAGAGGGCCCGAACCGGATGTGGATAGCTAACTAGTTAGCTAGCATTAACAAAGAAACGGACATATGAAGCTTTAACCCTTCGCTTCACTATTTATTTATAGCTATTTGCAAAAATGTCCCGTTCCCCCATTATAGACCACTTGGTAACAGGGTGTACGATGACAACCCCAACTCTCCCTTACAATCAAGGAGTCTATAACCTGTGGTCGATGAGCAGTTGGCGTTTACGTTAGTCAGCATCTCATTAGCCCTAGCATCGGGGAGTACGCAGGATAACGCTGGCTTACCACGATGAACAAGAGGGGTTTGTGAGATAATATAACCATAACGTTCTCAACCTACGCGGTTAATTAAATATTCATGCAAACTGTCGTTGTTACAAAACCGGACGAATAGCTAACCAGCTAACTCGTCTGTAAGTAACTGAATACTAAATTGACGTCCATTGTGTGTAGCGTTCAAGAAATTTCATCTTGGTGCAACCGATGATAGCTGGCTGCCGTTTGACGGCTGACATTAGAGGTCTTACCGTGTGCTCATGTTCGTCTGCTTTCGCTGAAAACAGCAGGCTAAATGCAGAGAGTATGACCATTACTGTATTTTTCCATCTGGAAGATCCCATCATTATAATTAATCAGAAGTTTTCCAACAGGTTTGGGATGTTAGCCTTCCTTGCTATCCCGCTATCCCACCTTCCCTCTTCCTGCTTCTGCTCCTGACAGCGGCACTAACGAAACGCTTCATACGTCATTGTCGTAAATTCCTTTACCAATAATTATCACAAGCCATTTTGATTGGTACAATAGCATCACATGACCACGTCTGAGCAATGTCACTTTGCTGCAAATACTGCAAACGTTTCCTTGCTTTCAGCCACGTCACCCGACCTCGAATTTATGAGGAAGTGCGGAGCAGTGTATGGGCCGGGTATGGGCAGAGATATCAGAGCCAGAGCGCACTCACATAGAGCCTGTTTACTCTTTTAAATCCCATTGTAACTTGAGGTTCCCACAGTGAGGCGCTCGCGAGCAAATGATGCATGAATGGGAGCCAATGTAGCTAAATGGCCAAAATAATTATTTACACCAATTCCTAGCCAAATAAGTAGAAATGACATTTAAGCTCCTACAAGTATAGTATTGATGTTTTTTCCATCAGCAGCAGTGGATTCTCCTTAAATAGCTAGGTGAAAATGAGCACTCGCAGAACACTTTTGGTGGAACTGCAGCTAGATGGTGATCATGAGTAAGTGCATGCAGACATGTAGCCTATATGTGTTAATTTAGACGGCAAATTTTGATTAGGTTTAAGCCATAGTCTTTTGATGAAAATGTCCTTGGATTTTTAGTCATGATTTTGTTATCTAAACTGTTTTAGTTTCAGTCTAGTTTCAGTCGACTAAATATCATAAAGATTATTGTCGACTTCTAAAACGACTTTTTAAAATGCTGACCAATGTCCCATTGACTTTGAATAGTCCACTCCAATGTTTGAAAGTCTGATATTTGTGTATAATGACCGCTGCAAGAGTATGATGACAGCTGTCAATGGCAATGAGTTTTTTGCTCCTTTCATATTACTCCACAAGCAGTCCGGTCACTTATCGTAACAGATGTTTAACTGCAACGAGTCATTTACAGTGTTGCAACTATTTCCAATGGAAAGTTTCTATCATCATTTTTGGCAAATAATAGCCATACAATAAGTGGCATAAAGCTCTGCTTCGTGTTGGGGTCCTGCATCACTCTGCTGGGGCTTATTCCATGATAATGACTGCCTCGCAGAACATTATTCCTTAGTAAAAGTAGATGTAGTTGACTCTGTAAATTAATAATGTTAAGGGTAGTCTAATGTTTTAAGTTTCCCTTTCTGAAGTCATTAGTGGAATTTATCTGACTGTAATTTCATATCACACAAACACACAGATTACATTCTTGTTATTCGGAACAACACCATGTCTTCACCTGGCCTTACTGTTCCATTAAAGGTACCATCGGATGGTTCTACTTATACAATAGCTATGATTCTTAGTGTTTCCTGAAGTCACTGTGGCATTTTGTGACCAAAATACAGGTGTTTGTCAACTCCTCTGCATGACAAAATGTTGTGTTTGACAGTAGTTTAAAGGTTAATTCTGCCTCTTTCTGCCACACTCCCTGTTGTGACACTAAACAGTGCTAAAATTTTCTCTGGCAATTTTGGGAATTACAATAACAGCCTTTTAAGATTCTGTATACACTTCTCACTGAAAAAATCGTACGGAACTTATCTATTTGAGTTTAGGACACTTAGGCGGCATGTTGGATCTATTGGTCTCAAAAAGTCTGTTTTTGGTTTGTACTCTGTTGTCATTTGTAATTGTAGGTGGAGACACCAATGTCATTGGTCGACATTGTCTGTAGTCCCTGAAGGGCGGTGATACCAGAAGATCAGGATTTGGCTGGTTAGTATAGCCGATTAGCAAGGTACTTCCTCATCGCCACTTTCGAGACATTGCATCATATCCACCCCCATTTTCCACATGCAGATTTGTGGGTGCTTCAATCCCAGCCAATGCACGAACTATGTCAGTGTGTGCCCGAACTTTGTCAGCGTCCATTTTTGAACATCCAGTGCCATTCCTCGATATAACTTTCTGCTCTGTCTGACATCAATCAATAACGTGGCACTTAATTGGCTAAGTACAATGGGGGCGGAAATGAGCCCTGTGAAACTCCATTTTGACAACTGAAAAATGTGTTTAATTTTGACTGAATTCACTAGCCTAGCATTTTGCCATTTAAATTAATGGGGGGCAGGACTTCATCCCTTTGTACAGTTAGTATAATACCTGTATGGGTAATACTATAAATGTTATACCCTGATGTCAAGGAAGGATAAGCAAATCGGAGAAATCAGAACCGACCGCCAGTAGGAGTTCGATGATTAATAAACATGTGGCACGACATGAGTGGCATGCCAAAGTGGCATATCAGTGATTTCAGTTGCATTTGTTTAAAAAACAAAAATGTTATAAAGTTCATGTCGGTCTGCCCTATTGCAGTCATAAAAACAGCTTGTAATTACACAACAACCAATATCTTCAGTTTCGATTGTCCATTGTCATGATGCTAAACTTGGTAGCCCAATGTGAAGATGCAATGAATATAATAGGGTCATTCCATGCCAACTCAACCAGTACTTCCATGGGCACCATCTCAGATTTTGCTCAAAAGTGCACCAAATATACCTCTATGGGAGCAACGAAAACTCCCAAATTTAGATTTTATGGGCCATTAAACTTTAAGGGACATGGCCCTTTTTCACTCCCACTCATCGTCGCATTCACTTGTAATGGTTTTTGGAGTCCCGTAACTTAATTTCTATACAAGACATAGACCAGAAAATTGGTACTCTTGTGAATTCACACCTTCTCTTAAAGAATACTTAATCTAAATTGGCCCAGCCAGTGTTGATTAAAAGTTACAGGTATGTCGAAAATTGATTTTGGTTGGGCGGAATATATACATTTCACTTTTTGACCATTAGTTGTGGGACTTCCAATTCACCAAGACGAAATTATTCACTTGGTTAGTGTTATTTAGGAAGGAATGTTTGAGCAGAAACAAAATATCATGATGTAAAACATTAAGTTATGGTTTTAGGGTACTGAACGGGTACTGAGGGTACTGAAAATGGTCACAGCTCAGAAAATACCCCCTTTATCAGCAGGGTAAATAACCACGTAGATAGTACCCCAGGGTAATGAGACTCACCACTTAAAGATACATGTCTTGGCTATGCCTGATGTGAATTAGAACATTTCAACTCCACTCCTTATATTTTATTCTAGCCTAATAAGCTAGCCTACTTTTCATACATAAAAAATGTTGGGAAAAAAAACAGAAAAAAAATCATCGTATGTCAATACAATAATCTGATTGATTCTTATCATACTTATTCATGTATAGTTGTGCTTGTGAGAGAGGTCAGTGTATGTGTGTAAACTATATGTTTGTGTACTACTAGACTACTTAGCTGGTGTAGCTAACCTTGCAAACAATCATTTGCCAGAATCAGCACATTTTCAGAACTGGAACGTTGTACACTGTTTCTATGGCTTCAGGTTTGACCATTTACTATGGCTCATACAATAAAAATGCACCTGGAGCTCTAGCCCTGATACTTTTACCAAAGATCTTAGATCTTAGATTCTACACCACTCTCTGCTTGTACCTTGGCCCAAACTTCTTGAGCTCAGGTTCCCAGGCAGATGGCCTACAGCAAAGATCTTAGATTCTCCCTCAACACTCTCTGCCTACAGTATCCATGGGGCTAGTAACAGATGTCACAGAAGAAGGGCAAGAGTTTGCTTGGTCCCCAGAAGCAAGCAGACTAATGAACATCACTTGTGAAAAGGAGTGTAATATGACATTTGTAACAACTGCAACACAATAATGGTAACACAAATGTGGCTAATAGATTTGCAGACAGACATGACATGACCTTTTGATGTTTGAGGGTCAAATTTCAGATATTGTTGTCAGTGTCCAAATTTAGTGTGTGAACGGAAGAAGCTATACAAACAACAGACATTATTTGGGAAAATATTATGAAAGTGATTTTAATAATAGTGTATTTGACAAATAATATTGTATTTGACTTATCAAAAAAATGGCCACTGTACCACAGGAGATGAATCCCTGGCACATGTTATTTACAGTGTGACTTTGCATTGACATTTACTTTTGGTCAGCGTCAGTATGTTTTTACAGGGAAGTTCTGTAACTATCACTGAAAGAGAGATGCCAGAGATATCTAGATCAGTCCGCTGCTTATGCATAACACTCTCTACTCTCTCCTGAATTGCACCCCATGCATTTTATTTTATATTGTTATGCAAGGAAAAAACAGTGGCATAGTACCTCACCCTCTAAATAACATAAAAACAGCTGAGTGAAAAACAAAAGACACTGATAATGGTTTGTTTGACACAGCATAGTGTTTGTGGTCTCCTGCATTCCACCCCTTCTTGTTTGTGCCATCCATAATGCCAGTGTTATTGTGGTGATGCAGAAACAATGGGTAAAACCTCTCTGGAACAACCCGGGGCACGCAGTGTATACGTCATGACTGGGAGAAGCTTTTAAGCTATTTTGCCCATTGCTTGAGAGGGACAACCCTCAATCTAACATGAGACAGTGGAGGGTGAGCACCCCGGTTTTCACACACTAAAGGTGCTTAGGAGAGCGAGCACATCCCTCAGCCCCAGTACCGGAGAGGAGATAGCTGCACAGCAGCAGCACCAGCAGGGCAACATGTTTAAGACCAGCTACTTGCATGAAGTCCGTAAGGAGAAGTACGAGCGGTCAGACGTCTTTGAGGACTCCGACATCTCAGAGGTGGGCTCTACTTCCACGGGTCCCACACCTGCACAAGACTGGGAGAGCTTACAGGATCTGAACAGCCGCTTCGCCCGCTACATCAACCGCGCGCGAGTGCTGGAGCAGCGCAATGCCATCTTTCGCAAGCAGCTTGAGACGCTACAGCGGATGGAGGAGACGTCGGGCATAGAGGAGGCCTTCGGAGAGCAGATCAGTCTGAACCGGCAGCGCATTCGGGAGCTCTACTCAGACCGTGCCAAACTTGAGAGAGAGCTCAAGGATGCAGAACGCATGTTAGATGAATTCACAAACAGGTGACAGGTTGTCTTTGGTGTAGACTGGTAGAGTCATTCCCAAGTGTCCCTTGAACATATATGTAGACTAACACATTTAGGATAATGAAAAGTAAATTATGAATTATAGATTTTTGTGCTTTACATTAATGCTAAATGTGCATCATCAAAGTAGTAATATTCTTGTGTTTAAACATCAAAAAGCATTTCTTTACATGTATTACTATGGTGATTTATAACATGATCATTTATAAGTTAAGTTTTTAACATGATAGTTGTGTACATCCCCAAAATGAACACATTAAAATAAAAGACATTTTCACAGGTATAGAAATGAATGTGACTATCAAGACCAGCTAAGAAACACACTGGAGCAACTTAATAAGGTAACATATGAATGGTAATGTGACGCAAACCTGTAATGTTATCATTACCATAGAAGTCAATTGTAACACTGTACATCTGTGGTCTGGTGCATTTCTATTAAACATGGGAACTTATTAACATAAGACTTACAATTAGCCATTTGTATTTTTCTAGAAGAAAAGCATTTTGAAAATGGCAACAAAGAGAGAACTGGTTAGTCATTGAGTCTTTTTTGTCTCTCCCACTTGCAGGAAGCTGACAACGCCTTGCTTAGAAACCTTGAATATCAGATCCAGTCTCAGTTCCTCCAAGATGACATTAATTCTACCAAAGACAGACACAAAAAGGTATGAGATTTCTTTCTAGGACGTCATTAGGACTCTTCCCCTTATAGGATCTCCAACTCTTAAGTAAAAGTGTAGACTGTTGTTTCTGGAAAAAAAAACTTGTTTGGCAATATTTTTTTAGTTTGGCAATAGTTATAGCGTTACAAATATTATAGTGTTATAAATACATATGAACTTGAATGTTCAACGAACTACCAAAGATCAATATAATTTAGGCAGAAACAAAGAAAAGTAAAACAAAGTGCTTCAAACTCAAAGCTTTTGTCCAAAGTGAAAGCAAATCACATCATTTGGAATTCAACCCCAGTCAACTGTGTTTTGAAAGTTGTTAACACCACATCCCATTTCATGCCATGTTATAAGAATTGAAAATATTTCAGTTTGAATATTGTGCATTTCTAACATATACTATTTTATTCATTCTAAAGAACTTATATTACATAAGGGTAGTCAAGGGCTAGAGGTTAAAGCTAGAGGGTCACAGATTCTAGTCCTCGAACCAACAGGTAGGTGGGGGGAGTGAATACTACACCCTCCTCCATGACTGAGGTGCCCTTGAGCATTGCTCCCCATGCCTGGCTGCCCATTGCTCTGGGTGTTTGCCTATATGTCATGTGTCCACTTCATTGATGAGTTAAATGCAGACAAATTTTCGTTTGGGGATTGGATCTGATCACATAAAATATCACTTTTCCTTCAGGTTCTTTTTACTTGTTTAAAGGAGAAGGTCCAATTTTAATTGCATCTTAATTGTAACTCAGCATTGTACTAATGTAAGGGGCATTTCACTTTCCTGGTGTTTTACTCTAAAAGCAAGGCAGTATAAGGATGTCTAAATATGTTTGGGATGATGTATAGTACAAAAGTAGCAGTGTGTAGTTCAGTGTAAGTGTAGTAACACTTTCCATTTTTATGTTATAGAACCTGGCCGAAATCCAGACATATGTCAACATTCTGCAACAAATCAACCAGACAACTCCTCTTTTGCCCAATATGGGAGGTGGGATATCAGAGGTATGCTGTCTACTCTCTAGTTATAGTCCTTATTTCCTATGCAGTGTTGAATTTGAATCTCAACTTTTGTTTTTAAGTAGGTCAAGTGTATTCCACTTCCACAGAAAATAATGAAATCATGTTTGTGTGTTTGTTATACATATAACACATATGTTATTTGCATGTTTGTATTTTAGGCCCTATTTGTCTGATTTTGAATACTTCTGTTTGACCATTTATCCTGATAGCTGTGGGTTACTTGCATGCTTCCAGATATATCTGTTTTATACCCTTAGGACAAGGAGAAACGCCATGCTCAGCGGCAGGTTCCAGCAGTGCAAAGCCAGCTGGAGGAGTATAAGAGTGCTCTCTGTCAGCTACAAGCACAGAAGCACAGACTACAAACAGAGGTTGGTGAAACTAGCCACGTTGCTAGGCAACTAATGGCATATTTATAGTCACTGTTGTCACTTATTATATTCTTGTAATATCCAACACTTAAAGGAAGCACACTCTTTTAATCTCTCTGTCCTTCAGACTTCTGTGCTGGAGCAAGCCATTAAAAGTACACAAGACAACTACAATGATGAGATTCAGCTGTACAATAAGCAGATTGAGGGCTTGAGAAAGGACATTGAAGCGGCTGAGCGCACCTTGGAAAAGTACACCAACGACAGCAAGCACCTGGCAGTGTCTCAATCCTCCCTCGAAAATGAAATGGAAAGATACAAAAGGATTATTGAAAATGAAGACAACAGGTTAGTATTCTTAACATGAGTTTACAGCTATCAAACTTTTGGTGCAGTTATACTATACAGTTATATATATACATTAGGGTTATACAGCTTTAAAATTCTGTGCTTTGTTAGTACCATCATGCAAAATAGTTTTCACCACATGGTGGCACCATTTTCCACCATTACTTTATATTTTTCACATCGACATGTTATTTGTGAATTTATACATGCTACATTGATACAGTTATTCTTCAGTATTGAGGTTTCAAGACCATTATAAGGAGTCATATAAAATTTTTATTATAATGTGAGACTCATGAACAAAAAAATTGTAACTGATTCTTCTGAACATGTTATTCTTCCACAGGTTAAATTCTGCAATAATTGGAACTCCAATTACATTGTTCGCAACTAATTTCCGGTGCATTCACAGCTCTACAGTTCCTCGGGGTGGAAAAGGTGAGAAACAAAACAAGCACGACACAGTATGTCTGGGATCACTGATCACTGACTAAATTGAAAAATCCAACTAAACAGGGTGATCTTACTAACCATCTTTAAAATCCCTCTTCATCAAAGTTTTTCTTTGCTGTAACCCAACATATAAGAAAGTTCTGCATCTTGTCTTTATAAAGCCCATTACAGGAAAATACAGCCATGTCATCTGCTATCTTTACGAGAGCCATGTTGGTGTAATCACTTTGTTACTTAGGAGCTGAAACTCACACGTTTTTCACCCCCACCCACTCAGATTTAATTGTTTTCTATAGAATGACACAGCTAAGAAAAGGTTGACCATTGTAACGTGCCTTACTGTTTTTTAAGCGAGGGTCAAGGTGGAATCAAAAAAAAGAAAAAGAAAAGAAAAGTAATGCCAGGCAGTCAAGTAGTAATCTGTTAAACTTCTGAGGTCATGTGTTTTTTCCCCAACAATAGGTCATTGCATAGCAGCAGTGACGTGCTTAGAGCTGACTTCCAAACATCAATGAAAAAAATGGAGGCCCCTGCATAACCTAGCAACCAAATACATCTTGGCTTCTACAGCAAGCACTTACCGATTTTGGAATACTAGTGACATGGCTCACTTTTCAGAGGCAAAAAAAAGGATGACAGTGTGAACTCCACCTAAAACAGACTCTGTTATATTCTATGAGAACACATAATAACTAGATCTACATGTATATTGTCAGTTGGGCAGCTGTGGTCTAGTGGTTAGGGAGTTGGTCTTGGGATTGGAGTGTTGCAGGTTCAGATCCTGCCTTAACCCATGGCTGAAATGCCCTTGAACAAGGTGTTTGACCCAACACTGCTCCAGGGACTGTAACTGAAAGCCTGTAAATAACTGTAAGTTACTCTGGATAAGAGTGTAATGTGAAATATTATATACTTTGTTGTTTGTCTGCCACATACACTGTTTCTTACAGATATCACTCAGGTCATGCAGGATATCACCAGTGTGAAAACCCGTCAGAAAAATCAGGGAAAGAAGGTGAACAAGAAGAGAGAAATCAGCCCAAGAGATGTGATGGGAAGTGCTGTGGAGGGAAGCGTGTCCGGTGTGGATCATCTGGAGGCTGATAATCAATGGAAGGAAGTGGAGAGGGAAGTGAGGCGTGAAAATGTGCCCCTTCACACTGGCGCCGTCCGCGAGGATGTGCCAGATGGTGCTCAGATCAGCAAGGCATTTGACACGCTTTGCAACATTGTTCGTGACCGCATGAGGAGGTACAACAAACCCGAACCCATTGCTGACTTTTACACCAAAGGTCGCTATGTGCTGGTGACCGGCAACTCAAACTATCTCGATCCCTGCTTCTACACGTCCTCTCCTTCTGGTGGCCACGTCTTTGTCACCATTTGTGACGGAATGTTACACCCTTATGACCCCTACGGCCCTTATGATCCTTATGCAGAACCCGCAACGCCACCTCCCAACGACATCCCTGCGTCTCTGCCTGTCTCCCCCCCTCACCCCTCGGACAATGGACACTCGCAGCACGACAAAGAAAGCGGGGAGAGAGGAGGGGATAATCAATGCAAAAGGAAAAATGGAGGAAATGGTGGTAAACGGAATTATAAATCGAAGAATGGAGACCATGGGTATAATGTCAAGGACCCTGGACATCCTTCAAACCCAGGATCCACTCCAGCTCCTGACACTTGCAAGATGAAATACCCAGGGCAGCCAGGGCTCTCCAGTGGCCATGACACGAGTGACAGAAATCGCCAGTGGGAGCCTCTCTCCAGACTCGACATCCCTCCTGGCTCTGTCAGTTATGAGAAAGTGGAGGTGGTGGAGTCTGTGGAGAAACTATCCCCTGATAACAAGGTGAAGGGCTACGAGGAGACATCCATGATTGTAGAGACCACGATCGAAAAGACCAGCAAAAAGAAACACAGTGACCAGAGCTAAAACAAAACACTGCAAACAAAATATTCTACTGTTCCTGCCTGACTGCAAGTGTCTACATCATGCTCTTGCTGGAGTTCATAGTGCTACTTACCTCACTTAGCAAATTAGTCTGTCCTTTACTGTCTGAAAACCTGGGGAACACATTTAAAAGGCTATGACATCAATTTAACAACACATAAGTATAAATAACTTTATCTCTTTTAGCATACATGAAACAGAATTTCAATGCTCCCAATGTCTGAACTGGATAATGCTGCTGCCCTCAAAAGTATACCTTCTGACAATACACCTCACAAGTTCTGTCCTAAAAGCCTGCATAAAGTATCAATAAAAATGGTAGCATATATCTGCTGTGTGTTGCATCAGAAATAAAATCTGAAACCTGGCAAGCCCATATTTCTGGTAGCTGTATCTCTTGACTATGTCCACTTATATAATGTAATAAATGTATTAAGTCACAATTATATTTCTTGACTATGCCCAAATTTATATTGTAATATTACACAATACTTAATTATGCAATTAAGTAATCAATATGTTCTTCATATTACAATCTTCATATTAACAGTATTGCATTAACAGTCCTATTACTAGAATAAATGTTTTCACATAATGTACAGGCTTTCATATGGCCTTGTTATATGTTGGCTGTGGCCAACGTGTTTTAAAAGTGTGTTTTTAAATGTTGTGTTTGTTGTACATGACAAAGACATCTAAACTACGGAATTGTGGTAAAATCTAGTATCACATTGTTGCCTATCTATAAATGAGGGTTAACTTTTAAGCGAAGAAATTGCAGAAGGTGGATTGTTAATATTTTATAAGTCACCTTATAACAGACGTCACCAAATGTATTCTTATTGCTAAACTAAGGATGTCAGACACACTGCTCCAGTGTAGTTGCTGCAGTGATTTCTGTAGTTCATTACACATCCATCTTTAGTATGTCATATTTTGTAAGTTATCTGGGACTTCTTTTGTCAACATCTCTCCCATGTGGTGTGTGCCTACGTTTTGCATGAGAGAGCACACATAAGCTGAATATGAAAATGTTCATTCATTCACTATGTAGGGACTCAGACCCTAAATAGAGCACTATATAGTAAACAAGTAAACATTTCGTATTCAGATATGCTGTTATAGGCAATAAAAAAATAGCCACTTTCATGTGATTTGCAAAATGTTGTAAATGACATTAAGCACGTTTAATAACTCCTTGGATTTTTTTTTCAAAATGTATAATGTACATCTACATAATACTGGAGTGGAATCTCTTCATTCAGTTGAGTACTCTAACAAAAAGCTGAGCAGATTTATTAGTTGATAGACAAGTGGATATGAGATTGCCTTGCTAAAGCCAAGATGTTAAAAGTTCTACAGGCTTAACCTTTTTATACATAAACTAACACAAAAATATTCTCATGAAAATATAACAAAAGAACTATCAATGCTGTTTGCGAGATATTAAACTTTAAGTAGAATGGCACGCATGATATTTTACACAAACTGTACAACAATTTTCTTTTACAGGAAAATGAATAAAGGCCAACTTGCAGGTTAAAAAACACTTAGAATTATTTTGTATGGGAAACCACAAGGTAAATAATTAAAAAAATAACATTTACAGTCATTTAAAGATGTCCCACAAAAGAGCTGTACAGCATGATATTGCAAAAGTGAATCATATTGGTCAATTAAAAACATATGTCTAAAAATGGATCACAACAGCAGTTCTTGATACTGGTAAGGCCAACATTTTAGATTATTTGTCGTTTACCGATGTCGTTTACACGTGTTAACCGATGACACTGTTAGTCATCATATGAACTGGAATAAGGAAACATCTTAAATAGAGTCTGTGTTGTTACCATAGACATACTAGCTTACTGCAGTAGCTTAACCTAAACTGTCAAGACATAGCATACATGTTTGTAAGGCTGCTCATTATCAACATGACCAAATTACCGGTAGGTCATATGTTTACCAAAGAATATTAACAAGCAAGGTCTCCTAAAACAGAGGACCAACTACAGTTTGTCAGTGCTTCCCAGCTGTTGACAAACAAAGAACACCTTTCATTACATTTCTCTGTTCCATACGCTACCACATTAGGGCTAATCTTCATCAGGGCAGTGGTGGCCTAGATTAAGGTATCGGACCTGTGACCGCAGGATCGAATCCCGGTTCGCCAGTAGTGCTACTGAGGTACCCTGAGCCTGGTACCGTCCCAACACACTGCTCCCCAACACATTTTGTCCCCTGCTCACGTCTATGATGGGTTAAATGCAGAGGTTCAATTTCATTGTGTGCACTATGTGCTGTGATGTGCCACGTGATCACAATGACCAATGGGACTGACCCTCAGTCACTCACTCACTACAATAATGTCCAATGGTGTTCACCTACAAACTTGGTTTGCACTAGGCCAATTTCTGGCTGAGGAACAGCTGAACACACACCTTTGGTTAATCTGTCGCTGCACACAGAGATGACTGCATCAGACAGAGACATGGAATGTTATTTGGAGAAAAAGGAGGTTTAAGAAGAACTGGTAAAACATATAAAATAAATTGAAGAAAATGTTTTAAGACATATCATGTGTATATTTAGATAGTAATTTAACCTGCAAGCTTTTCTTTAAGATAGAGAAGAAAGAACTTACAATCTATTTTATATACATCTTTGCAAAGTGTAATAAAAACAATACAGAAAAGGGCATATTTTTTTTCTTTTATAGATACATTACACTTCTGATCTAGATACAAGTCATGTCAAACAAAACACATGAGAAAGCAGCAACAGAAAAGTATAGAGAAGACAGAGGAGAGAAGAGAGTAAGAGGAAGAAAGTGAGAGATAGAGCGTCATGCAGTTGCCTAATTTTTATTCAGCAAACTCTTCAGACTTCTCTCCAACGCCTCATCTAATTCTTCTTCCAATTCCTCTTTTTTAGACAAGGCCAGTTTGGACTGGTAGTCACGCACTATCTGGTCAATGTAAGGGGCACTTTGTGTTCCGTGGACCATCAGAGTCCACTCACGCAAGACTCCTGCCTGTGGTACTTCACCCTGGAAGTGAATTTCCAGCACCCACGTTCCACGAGGATCCTCTCCCCAGGAGTGGGTGGTCATGAAGGGCCACTTGTCAAAGCCCACTTTAGCGTCTTCATCACGAGGTCGGCGACTCAGAAGGATAGACTTGGTTCCCATAGGAGAAGTCATGTTCATATTCAGATCACCACGGCGACTGGCGTTGACAGTTACCACAGCCTGCACATGCTCAAGGTAGCGCACAAAGTTCTCCTTCCCTTGACAGGCATCAGTCGTAATGGTTAAGACAAGCTTGTTTTCAGATTGAATTGTGCTGCAACAAAAAAAAAAACAGTAGCAAGACAGTTTAACAAAACCAAAGACATTTAAAACAATTAGTACATAAAATGATGTTTAGCAACAAAACATTTTACCTGAATGTTACACCTGCCAAGACTTTACAGGTGGTTTAACACCATACATTGTAGTCAACAGAATTTCAGCAGGTAGTTTACGTATAATCTAAAGATTTGTCATTATGCAATAGGGGATCATCCAAGGAAAGTGTAACCCAAATAAAAAGTTGTGATCATCTCTCTTAACAATGGAACTGTATTTTCTGATTTGCTGATGAGGAGAGCATTACCTTCTAAAAACAGTCTACCTTTGATGTAGATCTCAAAAGAAAAATTGCACTGCCATTCCATATCAATGCGCTATTGAATGGTAACCATAACTACGGAGCTCGGAAAATCTCAGGTGAATTATTTTAAGCATCTTTGTGCTCATGTAATATAACATAGTGGGGACAATTTACTAAAGCGTTGCCACGATTTATAAAACATGCTAACATTTTTGGAAATAGTGAGCACAATCATTCAAAATTGTGAACATGAATTAGTAAAACATGGCCACGATTTATATAACGTGCACAGATTAGAGAACATCGTGAGCATGATTTACTTATAATAATTTAATGGGAACACTGTTACTGTTGCCGTAACTTACTGTACAAGTACACATAGGCCTAGTGGGCCAGATTGAGTAATTTGAGGCATTTTGACTAGTAAGGGTTTACCATGGGTTAGGTATGGCACACAAGGACATACTGGCAACCCTAGCCACCCAGCATGTTATAATTATAACAGACATGCCAAGTCTCCTGTGACCTCCGGGAGTCTCCCGCATTTGAAAAGTCACTTCCTGATGCCCGCAAGTAATACAAAATCTCCCGCAACTTGCTCTAATTTCTTTAGCCAATTTGGACAAGTGCAAGTGACAGATTCAGCAAGTGACAGGGAGACAGGCAGAGTGAGGAAGAGTGAGAGTAACAGTTTTGTGTGGTATTTTTGCAGACGTAATAGACAACCTCTGTCTCCCTCATTAGGCTATTCGTAACTGACCTCTCTGAAATGAGTTTCTGCAGGTTGGGATTCCTTTTGTAAGTCTAAGTACTTTAAAGGGAATGTTGAGGACAAGGACTTCGCAGCCATGCCTATGATAATTTAGGTCGCATTAAATTACTATAAGTAAATCGTGCTCACCCTGTTCTCTAATGTAAGCACGTTATAAAAATCGTGCCCATGTTTTACTAATTCTTGCTTACAATTTTGAATGACATCATACTCACAAATTTTAATAATGTTAGCATGTTTTATAAATAGTGGCCATGCTTTAATAAATCGTGCTCTTGATGTTATACATCATCAGAAACAAGATGCTTAAAATAATTCACTTTAACTTTCCCGGGCTCCGTACATAACAAATCTACTCAAACTAATCAACTAGACTCAAGCAAATCAACCAGCCAAACCAACCATATTCCGATAGTTTATACATATTTATCTGAAATATACAGGAAATTGTACATGAAAACATTTCTTTGATGCAAATGGGAGATAAGCGGGATAACAGCCTTGGCCTCCAACTCGCCATTATTTCCACAGAACAGGTTACCTAGGTGGCTGTTATCCTTTACTTAATAGGCAGAGTAACTGATTATGTCCTCCTTAGCATGTCAATTATGTATTGGCATGTTTTAAATCTTTAAGACTTAAAGGAGAACTTCGGTGTAAAATGAAAATTGGCATGTTAAAACATCATACCAAGTTGGTATGTGTACAGAGGAGCAAAATTGATTTAGCCTGTTGCATTCAGAGTTTAACTATTTTTTATCGTTTGTACCAGAAGGCTAACAATGGAAGTGGTAGGTGCCCTTAGACGAAGCATGACGGCTACGCTATTTTTAAACCATTAAAACAGCTCCACACTCCATCGGTAGTACAACAAAGGCCCTGACATTAAAAACGAGGCACTGAGAACTTTGTAAGTGTACACAACATTTATTAATAAAACAGTTTTGACAAGCAGTACCTTGCTGTAGTTTCTCGTTGCCGCCATGATGAAAGTCTGCACAGGTCAATTGACGAACACGAACCAGCAGGAAGAATAGGAGGAGAGGTAGTACAATCAACTTGTTTGGACTTTCATCATGGCGGCAACGAGAAACAACTGCAAACGACTGCATGTAAGAACAGCTTTTTAAATAAACGTTGTGTACATTTACAATATTCTCAGTGGTTCGTTTTGAATGCCAGAGCCTTTGTTGTACTACCAATGGAATGTGGAGTTTCTTAGAGCTGTCTTAATGGTTTAAAAATAGCGTAGTCGTCATGCTTCGTCTAAGGGCACCTACCACTTCTATTGTTAGCCTTCTGGGTCAAACTATAAAAAATTGTTAAACTCTGAATGCAACAGGCTAAATCAATTTTGCTCCTCCGTACACATACCAACTCGGTATGATGTTTTAACATGCCAATTTTCATTTTACACCAAAGTTCTCCTTTAATAGACCGCTTTTCAGGGGTGCATTTTGCAAACCCTCCGCTGTGTCATCTGTAGTTTACACCTTAAGCTGTATCTTTATGTTTTAAGACATTTGCTCAAACCACCTTTACTAATGAAAGAGATATATTAGGCGATTGCTTCAGTGGTTGAAAAAAGTCCCAAATCAGGTGCTCATCAGGATCCTTTTCTAATGTTGGATTTAGAGGACTGTTTGTTCCTGTACAGTTTTGTTGTGTATTTTGTCCCATCTGAAGATAAAATGAAATACTTGATATACAGTCGTAGATCAGAATTACAAAACAGCTATTTTATTTTAGAGATACTGAAGCATATCATACCATACTAAATGAAAGTATGGTAAAATAACAGATCTGGCTATCTGGCTTGGTGTCAAACAGTGACAAACACAACAGTTGGCATGAGGAGCTGTCCAGATGTCTTCACCAGATTCTGTGTCAGTGGAACAAGACAATGCCAGAACAATTACACCCAAGGGAACATCTCAGGAAAAGGCAAGTGTAAGTAACAAAAGAGGCCAGCCAACGTGTTGGGATGTGAGCTACGAGGTGAACGTGTGAAAATGTCAGTTCAAAAATAAAAAAGATGTATTCATTTTTTAACTCAAAGAACCCATAAAAGCAACCAAAAAGTAGAAGCTCCAACAAAAAAACTTCAATTAATGCACTCAAAATCAAACCAACATTTTGCCACAACTGGACAGCATCTCTGCCAAGAAACCATTAGGACTTCTTACCCTGAGCTTGACTCAAGGAGAACTGAGGTAGCCCCCTCCTAAACCCATCCCATTCATCATTGCTAAACTGGTTAGCGGGGCTACACAATTCAACATTTATTGTTTGTAGGAGCAAGACATCCTCTACTCTACCTCTTTTTAGCCTGCACAATTCATAGGCAATAAAACTAGTCATCCTGACAACTAAAAATCAGCCACTGAATCTAGGCCAACCAGATTCAGTGGCTAATAAATGGGACACAGGTCACCCTAGGGTCAGGCTGACACTACAAGTGTAAATCAGAGCACAGCCAGTATGGGAATAGCTGCCAACACTCCCGTGTTTCAGATCCATCTCCTGCCCTCCTTTTGTCATTTGTCCTAGTAATCTCCGGTAATTTATGAGGTCCGAATGTCAAAAAGTAATTCTAAAGACATAAATAATGACATCATTTTGGCTGATGTTCTCAGGTTGGCAGAGACGATGTATGAAACGTAATTTTGTCTTACACGATAAGTACCCTGAATTTCCAACCACCAACCACCAATTTGTCAACTACCTGGCAACCCACACATAATTGCATAGTTGACCTCTGCACAGGTCGCAGACTCGCGCAGAGTTGAAACTAAACAGGGCATTAGTGCTGCAGGTGAAAAATGGCAACACTAACCAGCTCCAGCTAGAAAGGTCAAATATATCTGCCGGTTTCAGTAAAGTAGTAATATATAAATACTCTACAAGAGGTGCAGTGGGGATTTTATTAGTGGGGGTACACAATGTAATGTTATAAATGAATGCCTAATATTAACAAAGTGGGAAATAGCCTACATATATGATCTGTTCAAAGAAGTGGGGGGCCCAAGTGGGGAGTCCAATGCCCACTTTATCCCTACTTACATACACTAACACTACATTACTATCATTTGAAATCAACATTTACCTGCTTCTGCCCCCCAAAACTCCACATCCACTGGAAAAATCTTCAAAATTTGACTCAAATGGTGGCAGGTATGAGTATAGCTCACACATACTCAGACAGATCAAAACGAAATGTATAGCAAAACCAAACACAAATATCCTACACTACCTTCTGTAAGAGATTGTTTTACTGTTTTTATGGCTAAGTTTTTTATGCCTAAGTTTAGAGGTTCACTGTCTATGTCTAAAATGATGCCTATAACATAATTTCTACCACACAAGAGCTAAGAGTAAGTACTGCAGTTTTTTGCTTTTTGCTTATTGCATGTGCAAACATCTAAGGCAGCATGCTGTCTGTATGTTGCTGGTTGGAAATAATGATGTGAGAATAGAAATGTTTGATCTGAAAGCTCTTAATGAATGTGTGAACAAAATTGTCATCATCTTACATGGTATCTGGTGTGGCGTAAGAGACGAGACTGCTCCTATGTCTAGTGGTTTTGGTGTACAATAATTGTTTCTGCTGACGTACAGTATAGCACCATCTGTTCCTGTCCACTACAGTGGCTCTGAACCACACCATGAAGGATGTCCAGAGAGAGATTCTGTCACTATGGTGTAGAACTGGGTCAGTTGCTCCTGTGGATAACCTTATTTCCTCAGGTGCGTCAGAAAGTGGAACATCTGCTGTTCAATTTTAATGATGGAGTTGATGTTGGACTCTCACTTACGGCCCTGAGAGATATTGTTTCCTAGAAACTGTGAACGTTTCCAGAGTTAACACAGGGCTGCTGGATATTACAAGTGTTGCTGGGGAATATGCCATTAATTCCACTACAATCTCCATCACCTTCACCATCTTAGGTGTAAAGATTCAACATACCTCCACTTTAGGTAATGCAGTGAATGTCACATTGTTTGTTCCCACGAGTGTTGCCGAATTTGCTTATTATAAACGTTTCTGGGACATTTCTCTGAAGTTGCTTGCAAATATTACTGGATGTGGGATGCAGGGTTTTGAGCTTGCTTTTATGCAGTAGCTTATTCGTGCAACAGAGTCATTATTCAATAATAAGTTGTCAGCGGTGTGGCTGTACTGCTTAGATGTTGTTGAGCCCTAAGCTCGGAGAATTACAGTTTTTTGCCAATCATTTTCACACGTCTCAATACCACGTCCACTTTTCAAAACTCTTAACACAATGTGCTTTACCAACATGCATCTTAGCACATTAGTTAACATTTGCTGCAAAATGCACTACAGCTGCCAAAACTCTTCACACTTCACCCAAAATTACTACAGCATGCTGTCATGCTGTCATTGGCAACACTACAGTGGCGGTCAATGTCCAATGAGCTGAAAGAAAAAAAAAAAAAAAAACGCAAACAACTCGAAACAAATCACTTAAAGTCTAGCCTTTGTTTTTAAGTCTTTGTCACATTTTACTGATATGTAATGTAAATACCCACTGTATCAAACTATCTAAGTGACATTTTTATGTATTTATGCACCTTTGACAATAGATGAATAAGTGTATAAGCCTATACAGTGGACAAATGGATGATTCTTTGTACCTGGGTAAAGTACTATACATATTAGAAAACACTGAAGCTAATCACAAAAACCAAAGTGTTTTTCAGTGTTTTTTCTATATTTTGTAATTTTCCAGAATTCTATAACTGCAGTATATATTTCAGAACTGAAGATAAATTGTATCAATCAAATATGCATAATCATGGAAAAAGAAAACAAATCACTCCAGAAACACACCAGGATGAACTGTACCATGTGTTACATTCACCCTGTGCTTACATATATTACATTGTGTTCCCCAGCAGAAAAGGTCAGCTCCCATTACCTGCATCACTTAAAGTTCCTGAAAGTACAGTATGTCATACTACAAAAGGAAATCCATGTTAATGTATGTAGAGATAGTTGTTGTCTGTAGAAGTTGGTTGTGGTCTTGCCTACTCAAATGCTGATCTATGGTGCTGCTGTATTTTGGATAGGCCATGACTTACAGTACATACTGGTAATGGAACACACAACAATATCAACATTTTTTATTGTAATGTTTTGCCCACAAACATGCAAATATAATCTCTGTGTATACCTGGTAACAAACTATACTGTAACAATTCAAAATACTATAAAGAAACATACAAGTAAGTATAAAAGTGCTAATTATTACTGTAATAATTATTTGGCTAAAAGATGACCGTCTATACATTATTTAAGTTGTGTGACAAAATGCAATATGTTGTGTTTTGTAACATTGTCTTATGCAAAAGGGTTAACAGTTTTGAAAAAGAAGACATGGTATCGAGACACGCGTGAAAATGATTGGTAAAAACTGTAATAACTGGAAATAGAAAATAAACCCAACCATAGGAAGATCGCCCAGACTCATGACAATTGTAGTATGAAAAAAGCTAGGAGTAAAAGTCTTGAAAAATGTTCAGCACTCTCCCAAACAGAGGTAGGCTAGAATAAGATTTGTTGTCAGGAAAGCTTGAATCTCCTAAGTGCACAAGTATCTGGTGTTTTCTCGAAATCCCTTCCTGTATAAGGAAACTGTTCAAATATGACGTACATGTATGGCATTGGCCCTATACATTTATGGCCCCTGGTGACAGGTAGTTTTCAGAACAACATACACATCTGTAGATTAATATTCAAACGATATATCTTAGTCACTGGAGGCACTGACCGGTGATCCATACTGGCATTTCATGGGTGTTATTTATTCTGTCAAACACAACCTGATTAATTGTATATATTATATTCAATAATATATAAACTTTATGTATTAGACAATATATAAATTGTATATATTATATTAAATAATAAATGATATATAAATAATAACAATATAAATAAATAATATATAGTAATATTATATATTACTATATATTATATATTAGTATATATTTCAGTGTGTGGTTAGATAAATACTTTGTTGTTATCTGGTACAATAGCCAAGTCTGCAGTTAGAGAGAATGATTTCTTGTGGACTTACTGTGTTTCTTGGACAGAGCCAGCCACACAGTGGAACCTCTCTGGAACCGTCTTCCACTCCTTTGCCATCTTCACCATGCCTCCTGCGTCCAGCACACCGTAGCCAAACAGGTGGTTGAACTCCAGACCCACCCCATTACGCTGCCACTGATGCACCTCGTCATGGAGTTGGTTGCGCTTGGAGGTCAGCACTGCCAAGTGCTGCATGTCCCTCCAGGTCAGGTTTGGACTATTGGTGTATGCACACACACACACACACACACACACACACACACACACACACACACACACACACACACACCCACACACACACACACACATGCAGAGACACAGACACACACATACAGAGACACAGACACACACACACACACACAAACATACAGAGACACAGGCACAGACACAGACACACACACACACTCACACACACACACACACACACACACACACACACACACACACACACACACACACACACACACACACACACACACACACACACACGGTGTCATTAGTGTGCTTGTTCAAGCACATTATCCATCTTCTTAATTGGTGCCTGTCTATTATATCCTTTCGCACATTTTGTTTGTCTCCACTACTGCTCCTAGGGCTTTAGACATGGACACAAAAGTCCAACATTGACATTTCTGCCTGAACTAAAGTTCATGACTTCTTTTGTTATTCCTGTTTTTGTCCCTCTTGTCTTGCCATTAAAATGAATGGCAGATTCAGGCCATTGCATATACGTAGGACTACAGTATACTGTAAGCAGAGTGAATGAATGCTCATACTATACGTTAATGAGACCAAACTATTTATCACCTCGAAATTATGTTTTTTTTGTCTAGGGATGTAAGTCTATGGTGCTGTCATAACACTATTGTGTAACTCTTGTGTAATTTAAATGAGGTAGGGTATGGGGTTTACTGATAGCGAGTTAGCTGGCTAGCTGCCAAGCAGTTAGCTGTCCTGAGGCAGCTACATAAGCTCAAAGACAGTAATATTTTCTGCACCAGCACAGCAATATTGCTAGCGTCTGTCTTTGAATGTTGAGACAAAAACATTTGACATTGTTTTTCAAACAACAATGCTAATGCATGTAATGGCAAAACACATTAGGACAGATTAGAATAGGCTTAATGATGCACACATGAAGCCAAGGCTGTAAAATGAGTTAATCTTTGCCTCAAGGTGTGTATTTAGCTTTCTGCCACTTAAGAGCTTTATTTCAGTGCCCAGCCTGAGTGTATTTAGGCAGAGAGAATGGACTCATAAGCCCGCAGGCACTATTTACCTTCAGCCAAAGCACAGCCCTACTGCTCTCCTCTCCTCCTGACAGCAACGTCATTATTTAGAGGTAAGTAAACACTCTGGCTTCACGGGAGCAAGTCAACATAGGTGTTTACTAACTGTGCATCAGGGCCATATGCACTCAGCTAACGACAGAGGCACTCTTACAGAAAGGAATGAATGGAACAGCAAAGAAAACGGCAGTGGTCATTCACACGTGTTCAAACAAGGACTCTTTGTTTGAAAACACGGCACATTTTTGTGAAAAGGGTAAATTCATTATGTGAGGGAAAGTTGTTAATTCTGCTGTGATTGGGTGGAGAAAAATATAGCACTTTAATTACAGGTTATATGTAAGCCCGTTTATGGACATTTCTTGACATTAGCTATTCTGTATTGGTCTTACACCTTACCGTGGGTTGCATTTGGGTGTCACAATAAGATACAATTTAAAAAATGCAACATATAAATGCAGCATATAAACTTGCCCAGTCATTTCAATCAATCCTTGGGAGATTGAAAGTGTTTCTGTATTTTTGCTATTTAAAAGACAGCTTTTTTCCCAGTGTCACAAAAGCCTCTATATGAGCTATTCTCATCTCACAAGCGGTGTAGCTCAGTGGGGTTTATCTGCTTAATTATGTTGCCATTCAAATGGTGATGCTATTGTGTCTTTGACCCCTTCAATCACAATTTTCCTCCCTCCCTCCCTCTCTCTCTCGTGGAGGGGAACAAGGTGTACGTACTTGGCCTCCAGTGCCAATGCAAACACGCCTGCAGCCTCTGGAGCAGCGGCAGAGGTGCCAGAATGACGCAGAGTGCAGTTTCCATACAAATCTGTCGTAGCCTGCAGAAAAAACATACAACAATAGAATGGTATGGTTTTTTGAACAACAACATATGATTACTACCTTTATCCATATAAAAGAAGGAAATATGGTTATGCCACTGAAAGAAGGAAAAAAAACATAGGATTGAGGGAAACACAGAAGAAGATTTTTTTAAGCTGTTTCATGCCAAAACACACATGATCAACTTTAATGCATCTAGTAAGCCTAACAGAGTACTTACATTTCAATGTCATGTTACTAATCGGAAATATTTATGCACCTCTGTGCATACCGCATAATGGTAACACTGTTGCATTGCAAAACTAAATATTTATAGCTGACAAAGGAATTTTGTTGATCCTCCTGACTTGTCGGTTTGATAGACATGCATGCATGATGCACCCTCTAGGTTGTCACATACCATTAACATCTCTGTATTGCTTTAAGAGGCACTGAAGGTGCAGTGTGTGTATATAACAAAACCAATGTACTGCATGTAAATAAACAAATCTCAAAAACAGATCACCTCAGTGTAACTAAAACAGTGAAATGTTTAGAATAAAGGCAGCATATGCTGTATGTTGCTGCAGTAGTTGCTTGTGGAAAAATAGCTTTCAGGTAGAATTGGATTGTAAAGTGAGAATCATAGGTATGAAAAAATCTATTGCCAATCCCATATAATTTTAACTTAATAAGGTAATACCTCATAAAATCTTAAGAAATGTCTGATGAGGAATGATATTCTTGTGACTACACAAGATACTAACATGGCTACCAACAATTTATATGTTTTCTACACATTTCTACCTTTGTAATACTACTGCATTTGTTTATATTTGAATTGACATGATACATCCTGATGGCTTAGAGCCTGAATGGCACAATCCAAATGTCACAATGGACCATGTCACCGAGACAATGGCAGACTCCTTTAGTGCCCAAGGACAGCACTGATCTTTGTGCAATCCTCTACTAATATGATCCCACATCTCTAACTCCCTCTTCTTCTTCTTCCCATATTTCACTTTGTTGCCATGGAAAAGGATTTTTGTTTTCCAATTCATGTCTTCTGAAAAACCTACACATTTTTTGCCAATTGAATAAAATCAATTACCCATAATAAGGGCTATATTCTCCTGTGTGTTTACGTTTTCACCCTACACTGCCCAGGACTTACATATTAATGTTATAATCCCTGGAACATATACACCAGGGTTGAATTTTGAAAGAAAAGGTGACAAAATGACAGACCGAATTGATGTTGTGGCAGTATCATGAGTAATCATAAAAGGAAATATCCATTGATCAGAAATGATTGTTGTACTGTGACATTTACGGAGGAATCACAAGTGGACTATGGGCTTAAGCTCAAGTGGAAATTGCGGGATAAAAAAAAAAAGTAAACTCCAGAGAATTCAAATGAGGACAGAAATTTGGTTTGTACGTATTATTGTGAACCTCCACCCAGATGCCTTAGAAGTCCTAGACAAGTGATTGACCATGTGGCCACTTTAGTCGAGTGATTAGCAGGCTTGACTTTGAACCTGGAGAGTGAGGAAGGACATGAGTTCGAGCCTGGGGCTGGACTGTGCAGGATGACTTCTGCTGTACATGCATATAATTTCACATAGACTATTACTGCATGACTCACAGAGAGACGAGCAGAACACATTTGTACACTTACCACACCAGCCTCAGGATTCCTCTTGCGCCCGTTGCTGAAGGTGGAGGCCAGTGTCGAGGAGCAGCTCTCATCATACAGTGCGGTTCGTCCATCATTGATGGCCGAGTTAATGGAGATAGTCCACATGCTGGAGGCGTAGCCATCACAGTTACAGTCGTCATAGCTACCACCATCTCCAGAAGCCCAGACATAGATACTGCCTTTTCCACCACGACCCTGTGGGAGAAGAAAAAATGATGCCGACCACATAATTTCTACCATGCAAGAGCTAAGAGTTAGTACTGCAGTTGTTTTGCTTATTGCTTTTTGCTTGCATGTGTAAACATCCAGTGCAGCATGCTGTCTTCATGTTGTTGGTTAGAAATAGTGATGTGAGAATAGATATGTTGGATCTGGAAGCTCTTAATGAATGTGTGAATAAAATTATCATCTTGGATCATGCAGCTATGCCGCAATTAGCCCCAATGTAATTCTGTGAAAATAACAGCACCCCCTATCCTCTTAAAATTCCAGCCCTATTTCAAGTTTTTTTGCGAACATGGAATGCCCAAGTTATAAGTAGCACAGTTCCTACATAGTTTTAGACTCAGATGTGTTCTTGGTATCATTGGAAAGGTAACACTCTCAGGTTTATTTCTAAAGTATCTGGGTGATTCTGTGATGCACTATTAGAGAGGTACAGAGGTTAGAATGAAGGTTTTACTTTC